>OX328127.1:22738730-23403730 GCA_946811695.1 Gonocerus acuteangulatus
TCGCACATGCGGGATTTAAACTATTGCAACTGACTGAACCGGCTATAAAAAAAACCAAGTGATTCAGCAGGGGCACAATAGACCTTTTAGTTAGAGATATGCTTCTAATAAAGTTACATCTACCTATCTAATGAAATACATGATAGTGATAAACAAAAAAAAAAAAAAAAAAAAAAAGGAAGGCACGTGGTCTATAGAAGAAGTTACTGCTTTTTCTGTTTTGTTCTACATTATTAAATGTTTGCCTGCCATTTTTTGCACTTTAATTCACACGTCTTAAGGAGCCCAGTCTGTCATGTGCATAATGAATCTCAATTTTGACAGCAATTAGATAAGGGCATATCGTTGGTACATCTGTGTTCCAATAATGGACGATACCAATATGAGGAACATGGGTTGTACGCTAATAACATGATTGAAGAGTTTTTGTTCAATCCTCTTGACAAAGTGAAAACATTTTATTGAAGGACCTTGTGTTGTTTTATTATGTTTTTTTGCTAAAAAATATTGTAGAATCAAGCTATGATTTCACACTGCTGGAAGCTCAAGCCATGTGAGGCACGATTTAAAAGTTTTAATTTGATTGAATTTGGGTTCTCCAATTACCCATTGTCAATCAGAAAATATTGAGGACATTTTTTTTAATCTCTCTTGAACATCCACATTGTTACTTTAGAAACTCAACATTACTCCCAGCCAAATTGTCACTGATAAATATTTGAAATTTTTTCATTTAAATGCTACTTAGGATCTGAAGGTAAATAAAAAAAAAAAAAACAAAAAAAACGTTACTATAACTTGCTAATTTATATTATATACACTGTTTTTCCATTTCTGAAGTATGGTTTTTGTTGACAGCTTTGAATTGTTGAGTGATGAGCTGAAGAACCTATACAAATAATTAAGAATTTATTATATGTATTTTTTTTAACAGTATATCAAAATTTTGGGCTATTAACACCAACATATCTGAAAATTATTATATTCTATTATTAACACCAAAAATATTACATGTAATCTTTATAAATTGTGTTGTTTATTGCTGTGAATTTATTTTACGATTGACCATTTCTTGGAGTGTACGTAGAATGATGACTTGCTAATTTATGAATCATTAAACTATTGAAGCAGTTCTCATAAACCATTAAAACTTAATTAATTTAATTAAATTAAAATAATGCCTTATATATGCAAGATTAAATTTCCTTTGTAAAAAGAAGCATTGCTGCTCAAGAATATGAGGAACAAATAAATATTTTGTCAGTTCAAAAAGTTTTTTACATATTTATACTATAAACGATTGGTAGGAAGGCACCTTTGCAGTCCTTTTATGGTCAGGGAAGGAATTAAATAAATGGAAAATAGAATAAATTATATTAATTTATGGTTTCCCTGAAATATACTTTAATTTACTTGCTAACCTTGCGTTCACTGAGGTCTTCAACCTAGTTGCCCATTTTCTTGTGACCAGCCTTGTTGTCCCCCTCCTTGTTGCCCACCGCCCTGAGACCAGCCTCGTTGTCCGCCACTTTGTTGCCCACCGCCTTGAGGTCCTCCACTTTGTTGCTCACCTCCCTGAGACATGTGCTGAGTTGAGCATATCCTGCAGTTTTTATATGTGCGGACTGAGAGTAATTGGCAAAGATCTCTATTGTTCGGGTGTTTACATTATTTTGTTATATAATTTTTAAATTGTTTCCTTCCTCTAATAATTGGTTTAACCACTTACTTAAACAAAATGAGGATAAACACAATTAACAGATTAAGTTTGTTAATAAATTTAATGCATAGAATATATTTATTTTTGTGAAAACATTTATGAGCAAACATAAATAAATTAAAAAAATTATTATTTGCCTTTATTCTTTTATTCATTCATAAGAATTTCAGGAGGAATAATTATATATATATATATATATATATATATATATATATATATATATATATATATATACACACACACACACATACAGACAGTGAGTGTCAAAAGTTTTGATACACTAAGTTTTTTATAAAAAAAAATGTAAGAAAATGTATTATTAGATTACAATCAGTGCCATTCTTCAAGGTAAATCAATAGAATTGTTAATAGGAGCCATACTAATGTTCAAAATATAATTTATAGTTACGGAGAAACTAAACCTATCCTTCCAAACCCAAAAGTGGCCAACCTAAGACATTAACTGATGCAATGTGGAATATTAGTATCTAGTGATTTATTTTTTTATATTGTTGACAAATAAAATAATTTATTGATGATTTTTATTCAATTGTGTACAATTTCAATGAATTTTATCAGTATGTTGCTTGTTAGGAAGTACTTTTTTTCATAAAATAAATGTAGTGTATTAATACTTTTGACTCATCTATTTTGTATATATGAATTTATAAATTGATTAATAATATGTAAAGATTTATTTTTTTATAATTAGAATAACTCATTGATGACTAATTATCATTCCTGTACCGTTAACATTATTTTTTCCGATATGGTGCTCCTTAAAAAAAAAAAAAAAAAATGTTAAAAATAAACTCAGTGTTTCAATACTTTTGACACTCAGTGTATATATAACTATTTATAGTCATCTAGTGTATCTATATAGATTACTTTAACAAACTCCCAAGGAATGGGGTGTAAGCAAACCACTTGTGTGACAGATGTTTTATATATCAATTGGAGGGATCGGGGCAATATAGTGCCAAGAAACATTTTTAACAAAACTTAACTGTAGCTGCTATATATTAGTAGTAGTTATGCTCCTGATATCTTAGTAGAGTCATCAAGGACTGATAGTCCCACATAATATCCAACATACAGCAGCTACACTTGTTTTGTTAAAAATGTTGTTTGGCACTATTTTGCCCCGACCCCTTCAATTTAAATCCTATTGTTCAAATATATTTCTTTTAATATATGAACAATTATCTTTTTAGGATCTGAATACATTGTTTGTGTTTATGAAAATTTAATCTAAATCCATTCAGTCATTAATATTTGATTAAATGATAATGTTTCAAACTCTCAGTAGTTTGAGGAATGCTTTAACGGTATTCCAATTAAACAAGAGCAGCCCCAATAGTAGTGAGAGGGGTTAACCCATGGTACCTGTGGAGTTATTCATAAAGAACCGTTAAAGAATTAAAAAAAAATTAAATTACATTTTTTAATTATTAATATTGCTATAGTTTCTTAAGTATATATATATATATATATATATATATATATATATATATATATATATATATAATTGTTAACTGTATAAAGTATATAGTGGGTTGCTGCCTGTATAACTTAAATATTTATTTATATTTTAATTTTAATGTCCATTTATAGATGACAGAGATTTTTAGAACCATCCTAAATAAATTACGCCTGCAGAAATATGGATGCCAATTTAGTAAATTAATGCTAATGAATGTTATTTGTCATTTTTATAATTTCATCGCACATTGAATTGTTTGGCTGAATACACAATCTATAGCTTTACAAAACACTTCTAATTGCTTCCTTTGTATGCAGACATATAAATACCCGGGAGCTAGCTAGGCTAGGCAGAACATTTCAGGATGGCCAAGCTAGCAGTACTATTAGCTATAGTTCTTATTATAGTAAGTATTGTAGTTCAAGTTATTATTAAAAATAACAAGGAACATAAATTTTAATTTTTTTTTTTTTTTTTTTTTTAATAAATTTGAAATAATACATCAAAATTGAATGCATTGAACTGATATGGCAAATTATGAAAAAAATAATAAATGATAATTTGTTATATAATCCGAAATATATAACATTTTAGCAATGTCTTAGGGTTGCAGCAATGAATTGTTTGAAGTATTTTCTCAAATCTTTAATGATTTTAGTTACGAAAAATTATATTACAAAAATGTAGATTTTCTAATCTCTCGTATTTTTGTCCCCCTTAAGAATTTCGCCTTTTTGGTTGTATTTGGCATATGCCATAAAAAAAAAAAAAAAAAAAAAAAAAAAAAAAAAAAAAAAAAAAAAAAAAAAAAAAAAAAAAAAAAAAAAAAAAAAAAATAGTACTACTTTTTTTTGGACTATTTTATTTACTTATTAGAGGCATTAGAACCAACCCTTCATATGTGATCCACTCTCCCCCATGAACAAGTCGCAGAAGAAAAAGACAAGGTATTACAATGGTTAAATGATCTACTCCAAATACAAAAAAAAAAAAAAAAAAAAAAAAAATAATGCATACCCAAATTCAAACACGCCCCCAAGCTAATAATTGAAAATGTTTGTGACTCAAGACAATAGAATTACAATTATTATTTTTTCACAACAAAACTCAGTATATATTATTTAAAAATAAAATATTCGTTAATTAGAAAGTTGGTGCCATTTTGAGTCAGCGTTTACCTGAACCTATACACCAAAAGAAACTGTAAATGTGCTTTTAGAGGCTGTAATTTTTGTTCTCTGGCAACAAACTGAAGTCTGAAAGCCAGCAGATATTTAAAAGTGGGTATTTATTTGTATTTATAAATAGAATTACATTTTGAATGTTACAGCCTTAATTTGTCCCCTGTTTTGTAAATTGATTGTGACAAACCAACATATTTTCAAGAATAATGTATCTGTATATTTTTATATACATTAGTTTTTGTCATTGCTATGCCAAGGAATTTGTTCTGCTTGTGTAGCATCTGTTGGATAGAATTTCATTCCATTGTCTTTTACAAGGTGGAATCCAAGATTTTAGGCTGTCTTTAAGAAAGGGAAGCAATCGAAACCAAAGTTCTGTGCAGAAGGGTAGCAATTTTCTCAATTATCAAAAATGTTCAAGAATTATAGTGTTCTGATCGCCACTTGCAAACAGAAATTATTGGGCTTGGGTTGAGTTTGAATTCACCAAAATCTGGCATTAACCATTGAAAAAGAATGATACAGAATGTCAGTGCAAAAATTGTTTAAAAAATTCTTCCATTTGAACAAAACAACAAGAGTATATTTCTTTGAGAATTGCCTGCAGTTGGTTGCTGCTGAGGAGCAACAGACCCAACAAGGACCTTCAAGTGAAAGTAGACCATGTGGACCTCCGCCGAGTGGATCTCCTCCTGGAGGCCCGTCATTTGGACCTCCACCTGACGGATTCGGAGGTAAGCTTTATATATTTTACAGCATTCATGAAAAGTTGAAAGTATTCTAGTCGATGTGTTTAAAGTCAATACTCCATTCATTCATAATTACTTTGACAGGTGGCAACGGGCCGCCCCCAGATGCAGGAGGACCACCACCAGGCTGTAGCGATCAGCAGCAAGGTTCATAATACTAATTTTGCTTATTAAATTTCATATTATTTCATTTTTGAGTTATTAATTAATTGAAAAAGTTTACATTAATTTAAGTTCTGGGTAGATGTACTTGTAAAAGTTACGGTTAATAACCATACAGCTATTTTTACAAGTGAACGTTCATATTTATTTACCTAAATGATATTGTGTAGGTAATTTTTCACCCAAATGTTTTAGCAAAGAGCATAAATTTTAGTTTTGAAGGGATGATTTGTAGATTCATCGTTTATTTTAAATCATCATCGTTTATTTTAAATTAATTGATTTTGTTAATATCATTACATTATAAAGCTATTCTTTATAGATAATTATATACTTTAGGAAATACACTATATCTAGTCTGTAATGGTTATTAGATCTCATACTGTCAAAAAATGGCTTTATTTTTTAATTACCTAACACACATTTAATTTTAGAGTAAATGGAATATTTTATCTTTATTTATATTGTATTGAAACTAATTCTAAATAATCACTTTAATTATAATAAACAATAAATGATCCCATGTATGAGAAGATAGACTTTCAAAATCGGTTATATCAACTTTTTCATCAAAATAATTTTTTTTTTTGACAGAGCAAAAACATTTTTTTGTTGGAAATTCAATAAATCTCATCAAAAACAAGTTAAAAAAGTTTTGTTATGGACAGATAATGATATTAAATAAAAATTTGAAAATGACAAAAGCTTTAAATAATGATTGTTTTATTATTTTTCAGGATCTTCTGGATCAAAATAACTCATCGAGCTGGGACTGTGAAGATAACATTTGGATTTGAACTATTATATATTGTATAATAAACTTGTTAAATGTTTCTCATCTGATTATTCAAAAATCAATTCCTCATTTGAGCTTGTCGATGAAGGCCAAACACTGAGCTAATAGAATATGTAATTTGTAATCTCTAATTAATGTCCAGTGAAAGTGGAGGATGAGAACACATTCTGAGAACTCCATTATTTTCAAAACAATCTGAACTCACTTCAATCAATTGGTAGGACTTGAAAGGAAATTTTTATGAGTTGAATAATTGGTAATGTTCCTAGATTATTGGCTAGTGAATTTGATTTCTGACTTTTTTCAAGGAACTATCAACAGTAAACATACAATCAATTGATATTTACATTGAAGGTAAATAAGTCCGCACCCAGCATTTATCAAGGATAGGTTCCAACAGAATGGGGTATAAGATGCTCTTTAATGCAGCTATCGTCTCGACCAATGGCTTGATATCTGATTCAGCATACCGTGCAACCAAATATATGAAATTATCGGTTGAACTAATAATATTATCACAGCAAACAAAACTACAGTACACTCCTAGAACTGCAACAGAATGTTTAAATGCCCGTAAATAATTAATAAATAAATTTAAAAAATATTTTTTTTATTAACAAGTAAAAATCAATTTTACTGGCTGGAAATCTCCTCCAATAAACTGAGATACCCCACTGCCACAATCATACTAATAATAATAAGATTTATTGTTCTTCCACCAGTTTTAGCCACTACCCAGAGTTGGGCATTATTCAATAATCATTCAAATACATTTTTATTGAATAATAATCTATTCATTGATTAAGTTATTCATCCACTGATTTTATGTATTCTATGAACAAGTGTTGGCTCATTATTCAATAATTATCCAAATAAATGTTTATTGAATAAGAATTTATTCAATTATTCAATGAATAATTCATTATTTTTCATTCGTCATTCATTATTTTTATTCATTCAAAATAAGGCATACAAAATAGCGACAAATGTGATCAGAATAAAAAAAAACAACAAATTAATCAGTTGCCAAACTTTCGATATATTTTATATAATTTACCAACAAGTAGCCATAATTAATCATAGAAATACATATTAACACAGAGAAAATTTGCATTTTCAATTTATTATTTATAACTTAATCAGATTAAAAAATTTTCATTCATTAAATATTTTTTATTCAATAATAATTAAATAAATAAATATTTCAATTCTACTTATTTATTTATAATTGTCTTTGACTCAGAATGTCTTTTTTAACTTAGTTTTTAACGTTCCTGACTTTTTCTGTTTTAATCTGTTGACTATAATTTTTTATCCTTAAAACGTATATTAATTTTATTTTAGTTTGTAGGTCAGTTTTTAATATATTGTTGTTTGTCGGCAGGCACTGATGGTGAAACCTTGTCTCAAAAGAGCTTTGTAAAATAAACTTTTTTAATCAGTGAAGGTTGGCCTTTCTCATTTTCCTACATGATGATGAACCTTCACCAACCAGCTCCCAAGACCTGTGAAATAAAAGTTCCTTTAGTTATTGAGGGGGCGAGGTTAGCTCAGTGGTAGAGCACTCGACTAATGAACTGGAGGACCAGGTTCAAAACCCGAGCGCGCACTAAAGATTTTTTCTTCTAGTGCTGCCGTTCGAGGATTGGATTTATACTTTACTCCAGAACTCATCTTGACTTGAAGAGGTCAAGGGAGGGTGCCCATCTCCATTTCAGCCTGTGTGCTTTTTCCTGGAGTTGTTAGGACTTCACCATTCCATTGACCTTTGTGTTCGAATCTTCTCTCTTCTACTGATCTTCATCATGCTTCTTGTAAATGCAGCATGATTTACAAGAAGCATGGAGGTTCGAGTCCCGCCTGTACAGAGATTTTTCTTATTTCAGGACCCATTGAGAAAATTCTCTGCTGCACGCACCACGGATGTTTAGGATGGTTGGTAATGCAATATAAAAAAAAAAAGTTCGTTTAGAGCCATCTGCTCAAATTCAGGAACATAAATATGCTTTAGGTCCACCCAACAAACCTATGTAATGTACTGTATAACATACAGTATTCTTTTTCGTACATGGCCACCGCGCATGTGTGAACTTTTTCTTAACTTTTTTTTTCAGTTTAGTCATCGCTAAAGCATATTTATGCTAAAAAAAAAGTAGTCCAAAAACTGAGCTTTTAGCTTTCAGCTGACATCTTCCATGTGTCCTTAGAATACTATTTCTAACATATTCTTAATCATTTTATTCAAATTTTTAACAGCCTTTCATATGGCATATTTTATATTCATTTATCAAACCCTAATACCATTGCAAATAATAATAATTCCTATTTCAGTGTTGAATAATGACAATATCCGGAAAGCATTTGCTGAGACGCTATGTAACTACTGACTGTAAATTAAAGGGAAAAATCTGAAAATACATAAAAGTTGAGTTGGGGCCTTTCCACAGGGCTTTTCTTAGGTATACTCACAAGAATACCCGCCAAACAGCACAACACACTACCAAGTGTCATGTCCCCGCGTCATCCTCCTCAAGCCAAACATCAACAGCATCAACTCAAAATTCACTTACAAAAAGTATTGATATCCCCCCAAAAAAAAACAACAACAAAAAAAAAACGCTGGAAAAAATAGGCCAAGTTCCAGACCCCTCCCAAAAACAGTCTGCCTATGAAAGATATGATATTATAGCATTGAACCAAGTTTTAGGCCCTTAACGCCTCGCCAAGAACCTAATAATGCAGTCTTACTTATTTAGCCAGTTTTCGTTAAATTATGACCGTTTTAACTAACATAGAGTTTATAATAACCCTGAATTGTTAACCTATAGGTCTGAATCTTTAAATGCTAGAAATTTCATTATAAATCCAATCGTCATAGGGGCAATCAATTAACGAAAACTGGCCAAGTTGGACATGCACAAATCAGTGAGAGGGTATTATCATTGACAACCTTACAGCAGGTATTGATTTACAAAGTATCAGATGAGAAACTTTTATTGAGGTTATTTAATATATAATGTACAATAGTTAAAATCCAAAACGTTTTAATCGGTGTTTCAGCTTGATGAGTTATTTTGATCCAGAATTAGCAGATCCTGCAAAATAATAAAACAGTCGTTATTTACATCTTTCGTTATTTTTGATTTGTCATGACAAAATCATTATCTGTATATACAAAGGAAATTAAGAATTTTGCATCATAATATGTTGGAATATTGCATATATTAAAAAGTAATTTGTTTTTGCAAGTCGGTAATGATTAGCTTATATTTAAAATAAATTATAATACAACAAACAAGCCTTTTTACATGTACATACATTGAATAATACATAAAAAGCTTTTACTATTACAAAGATAAGATCTTCCATTGGCCTTTTGATTAAATATGTTCAATAATTTGGCATATTTTGTGTGGAGTGTGGACTCTGTCCAGTCAGAGGTAAGCCGGCCCTTATAAACCCTTTTCCTCACCTCTGCTCTAGCTTGTGGCTTCTGATGAGATTTACCTTGTCTGGTCTTAGACCTTATGGGAATTATTTTACATGTCTGCCACGTGTCGTGAAAAATGACCCAGACACAGCGTTTGTGGATTCATTGTTGCCACATCTCCAGTGATGGACATCCAACCTTTTCTCTCATCTTTATTCACTTACCCTAATTTCAAGGGAATATGGCCTTACAAATCATTCCTTCAAAACTAAAGTTCATGCCACTTGATACAAAATTTAGATACATGTCAACATGTGTTACTATTACTTGGACATGATGAAATTATTTTTACCAAAAAATAGATTACATTTTATCTTGAAGAATGCTATTAACCATAGCTATGTCTTATGACTTATTATTGGTTATACCTGTGTTTAGCTAGCCTATATAATTAATATGATACTTTTCACTAAATTTAAAGGCTCAAAAATGAAAATGATGACGTAAAATAAGTAATATGTACCTTGCTGCTGGTCGCTACAGCCTGGAGGTGGTCCTCCTGCATCTGGGGGCGGCCCGTTGCCTCCTGTCAAAATAATTATGAATGAATGGAGTATTTACTTGAAACATATTGACTAGAATACTTTCAACTTTTCATGATTGCTGTATATTCCATAAGTAAATAAATCTTACCGCCGAATCCGTCAGGTGGAGGTCCATATGACGGGCCTCCACCTGTAGGAGGAGATCCACTCGGCGGAGGTCCACATGGTCTACTTCCACTTGGAGGTCCTCCTTGTTGGCTCTGTTGCTCCTCAGCAGCAACCACCTGGAGGCAATTTCATATATTAATTCTTTTTAAAAACTAGAATCAATGAAGATTTGAAGACATTTTTCAAGCTCAACATTTTCAGTTAAATTTCTTCAGAATTTGTTAGAACCAAATAAACGTTACTCTATTTATTGTTTCTCATAAATTGTATATTTTAAATTAAAACAATAGTTTGTACTTTGACATATTTGTTCAATGTATAAAAATTTTATATATTATTTATTATTATAAGTGAGTAAAAAAATATTAAATATTATTTGTTTCTTATAATGTTTTATAATAAATTGTACTACTTACTATAATAAGAGCTATAGCTAATAGTACTGCTAGCTTGGCCATCCTGGAATATTCTGCCTAGCCTAGCTAGCTCCCGGGTATTTATATGTCTGCATACAAAGGAAGCAATTAGAAGTGTTTTGTACAGCTATTATCGTGTATTCGGCCAAGCAATTTAATGTGCGATGAAATTATAAAAATGACAAATAACATTCATTAGCATTAATTCATTAAATTGGCATCCATATTTCTGCAGGCGTAATTTATTTAAGATAGTCCTAAAAAGCTCTGTTTCTTATAAATGGGCATTAAAATATAAATATATAAATATTTAAGATATACGAGCAGGAACCCACTATATACTTTATAGAGTTAATAATTATATATTATATATATATATATATATATATATATATATATATATATATATATATATATATATGAAATAAGAAAATATATAGCATAATAAACTAGTACAAGTGCAACTAGCTAATAAAATATATATATTCTATTAGGAATCTATTTTATGTAGGGTGATTCAGGTCTAAGTAGCCAAACTCTAGGAGATGATTGAAGAAATAATTTCCAACAAAAAAAGTTCATTTGAATTATGGTCCAATTCCGAAGGGAAAAGCAGTTATGCCCAAGTTTTTGGTTTTTTAACGTAGACACATTTTTTATTGAATAAAAAAGGATTGCTCAAAAACTGTTCAAAATTTCCTTTAAGAAAACAGTGATTTAATTCACTAATTCCATTGATAGAAGATACTTTCTGGACATCCAATAACGCACTTCTGATTTTCTTGATGAATCAAGAGGTTTCTCGCGAATTTTTTTCCTCAGCCACCTTATGGACTACAGAAAAGCACTCACTACCTACAGGAAAACTTCTACATTTATTAAGAATTAAATATCTGCAAATGAAGTGGAACTTTATTGAGGGATAGGTTGAACGATTGATTCTCTTTTGTCAAAAAATGTTGAATGGAGCTTTGTCACTTTCAAATACCTTGTGCGCAGAAATTATGGATTACTAATTTTTTACTGGCCAAACTGTGGAAAACCATTGTGTAGCCCGGAAGCAATAAAAAGAAACTGAAAGAAATTGTTGGAATAATTTGAGAGATATGTCACACTTTGTGTTTTACAAATTTTTATTGATTTATCTTTTGCATGATGTAGTTGGCACACTCTAGAGTACACTAAAAAATTTGCTAATATGATCAAAAAATTAAGCAAAAATTTAAAAAGCAAATTAATAAATTATTTAATTTTAGTTTATTTTTTGTTTGCTCATAAATGTTTTTCATCATAGAATATATTCTATGCATTACATTTATTAGTAAACATAATCTGTTAATTGTGTTTGTCCTTAATTTTAAGTAAGTGGTTAAACCAATTATTAGAGGAAGGAAACAATTTAAAACGTTATATAAGAAAATAATGTTACACCTAACAATAGAGATCTTTGCCAATTACATTCTGTCCGCACATATAAAAACTGCAGGATCTGCTGAACTCAGCACTTCCAAAATGGGCAAGTTAACTCTACTCTTCTCTCTAGCACTTCTAGTGGTAAATATAAAATTGCTGTATTCATGTAGTAATTTTAATACTTTAAAAGAACTATTATATCTTAATGATAGTAATTTGTTATTCTCATAAAAATTGTGATAATGTTTATTATTTTAAAGAAAGATATGCTTTATGCCACACTTTGAAAGCCTTTTAGCTAATATTTAATAAGGGAGTAAATGTATTGTCGTGTACAGATTGTAAGGCTGATCAGATGGCTAGATGGCATGATGTTTTTTATTCTACTGCTACCTTGTTATTATGCTTTACATCAAATTTATGTAGTGTTGTTTTTGCGATTTTCTTCCTCCTTGCATTGGGAATTTTGGATATATTGTTATATATCTCAAAACTTGTATGGAAATCGTAGCAAATGAATAGATTCTATTCGAAAGATTATTAAATTTCCTACAAATTGGTTTCTTATGCAATTCTGTATAAATCGCTCTCATTTGGAGAAATCAGTGCTTGGATACTGTCAGTTTTCTGTTGTGGTGCCTAATATCTTGCTTCGCTTTGAGAATTCATTTTAAATTTTTCACGTAAGATTAAGACAAAGAATAAACCGTTTCTTTCTAAGCTTTCCAAATGGCACTAGAGATAAAAACAGAAATGCAGTTCCTGCGACTCGTACTTTTACATTGACAGACTAATAAGTTTATATTTTATTAGACTTTAATATATTATATTAAAGGCATTGTATAGGCTTATAAAATTAATAATCAAATCCTAACAAAGTCCTTTTCTGTTCAGACGCTGGTTGCGGGGCGTCCGCAAGACCGTTCTGACCAAACCCAGCAAGGACAACAAGGAGGTCCTCCAGTTGGTGGACAACAAGGTGGAGGACCTCAAGGGTCTTCTCAAGGCGGTGGGCAACAAGGCTCGTTTCAAGGCGGTGGGCAACAAGGAGGTGGACAACAAGGAGGTGGACAACAGGGTGGTGGGCAAGAAGGTGGGGGACAACAAGGAGGTCCTCCAGGTGGCTGGTCTAAGGGCGCTGGGCAACAAGGTTGAGAACCTCCAGCCGATAGGAAATATCAAACATCAAATAATCCCACAAGGTAAGCAAAAAATTGAATACTCTTCACAGGACTCTTTCTTCAGATGCCCTACACCACATCTTGTTCACATACCCACTTACAGAATATTATAGCACGATAATTTTTTGTAAATACCTTATTAGTGCCTTAAAGGTAAATACCTTATATTTATGTTTAATGATATACACTACATATTCTGTTAAAATTCTCTAAAACTTCATTAATAGTAAAATGTAAATGTTCCTCATTCTTGACTGTTGGTTGGATACTCCAAGGTTGTTGTTATTATACAATGTAATTTATATATCTTGCGTGTAATATATTATTAATCATTAATTCATTGTTTTATAGGTTCTTCAGCTCGTTACACTACACCTCAGAGCGCTGCCTTGCAAAATAAACCATATTTCATAAATGAAAAAAAGTGTATATAATAAATATAATGACAATACTTTTTTCTTCTTCTTCATCCAACGCCCGTCTTTGGCTTTTCAGCCATTCGACGCATAATGACCAATACCATGATTGTCTATTTTATATTTTCGTATAGTTCCTAAATAGCTTTTGAATGTCCCCAATTTCAAATATTTATCAGTACCAGGATGATGAGTTGGATTTATAAAATCAGAGAATAATTATTCAAAAAAGAGAGATACTACTTAGTGTAGTCAAAATCAAAGTAATTTTCTCCAATTTATGAATAACAAAAAAATCAATATTTTTCAATTCTTTGTGTTATAAGTTTTATATTGGTTGTTAAAATAACCAAGAAAGAAAAGTTTTTATTCTTCCCCCCCCCAAAAAAATAAATAAATAAAAAATAAAAATGGGAGCGCTGTGTCTGGCGAACAGAAACCCACTTTTTTCACGGGCGATAGACTGCAGGCGGCAATTTTTAATCTAGAACAAAAAACTAAAATAATTTTAAAAGAAGAAGATTAAATCTAGTAAAATACGAAGGATTTTTAAGGAATATATATATATATATATATATATATATATATATATATATATATATATATATATATATTTAAATAGTAAATATATAAATATATATATATATATATATATATATATATATATATATATATATATATATATATATATTAAATAGTGAACAATTCTTCATTTTCTATTAAAAAAAACGCGGAAAATCGGTCATAAAATTTTAATAATTCTATGAATGGAAAAATCCCTACTTACTTTACTAGCAAATAACATTAGGAATCTGCAGTTCAAATTTGAAGTTGGTTGAGTGAAAATTGAAAGCACTAGCGTATCGCTCGATTTGAAAAACAGTTTGGAGAAAATCGACTTTAAAGTTTAATGTACCGAAAAGTTCATTTGTTTTTTCATTTTAATTTTTTTTTCATAAGTTCTCGTAATAAAGATTAAAAAAATGGTTTTTAATTTTGAAATTTATCGAGACTTTAGTTGAAAAGTCGAATTTTGGCACATTTAAAAACTGTTCCGGCACATAAACACTCTTGGGTATCATTTATGATTAGTTAAGGAAGCATTTAAGCCTATAAAAAAGAAATTGCAAGGTACTATTTCCCCTTTAAATAAGATCACTTAATGGGGAAAAAAGAATTTCTTTGGGGAGTAATAGCGTTTTAGTTCGCTAACTTTTCCAAGTTATAGGTTGTTAGTATTTCATACCCCCCCCCCCCAAATCCCACGGTGCTAGCAGCCCCCCCTCCGAAAATTATTCCCTAAATACGCCCCTGCTTCCTAGCCTTAGCTGTTAGCAGTGTGAAATTTGTAAATCAAATCCACTGTTAATAACATTAATAATTAACTAACCCTTTACTCAAATAAAGAAATTCTCCTTCTAGTTTTAAGGTAAAAAAAAAAAACAAAAAAACTTCACTATACACTTTTACTACATTTATTTCTTCCCTACATGTTTCCCTTTTGGTTTCTCTTCATCATGGCATACTTATCTACGATTTGTAAGGCATTCAACTATACAGAGGTCAGGGCCGCCACATCTCAGAGCCGGGCCCAGGACCAGATCACGGGCCCCCACTTCTCAGAGCCAGGCTGAAAATTCTAGTACTTTGGACATTTTAAAATTATTTTCATCTTGAGTTTTGAGCGAAATGAGAATAAAAGCCGACAATCGGTGCAGCAAAGGTCACTTTCGGTACTTGTAGTTTTATTACGACTCCTTATGAAATATACTATTCTGGGACTGCACTTGTTTTGTCGTTTATGTACATTAAAAAAAAATATAGATCCCACTCCAATAAATATAGGCTGCGCTTGTCTATATTTCTAAACCCCATTCTTTTTTCAAGCTCATAACCTATACATTTTTTTCCAATGAGCGAGGCCCGGCCCGGGCCCGGGACAACTGTACCCGGCAGCCCCCCATGTGGCGGCCCTGACAAAGGTATTCAGGCTTTGTAAAAAGAAATACGCACTTTGAAATGTAGCCTCCACGATATGGAGCTTTTCTCTCTCTCGTCCATAGCCCTAAAGATTGTTTGTAATTCAAGCCGAAACGTTGGCAAATAAATATTACTCATTTTAGTTATAAAACAATTTAATGAAATGAACAATGTTATTCTTATTCCGGGACACATGTCCTTTAGGAATAATTTTGGAGTTGGAGTTGAATATTTTTGAAGGAGTTGACAGCATCAGGTTAAAACCATTTTAAATATAAAATTACTACCATTTGAAATATAATTAAATCAGAAAAGCTTGAATAGAAACATGACTAGGGGTCGAGTGAAACTTGCAGGGATAAAACGTGACGGAAAGGTCGGGGTTTAAAGGTTCCTAGGTTAGTAGCATGGTGGGCAAAGAGAAGTAAGGAGTGCCCCATAGCGAGGTGGCAGGGATGTCATGATTTTTCGAACAATGCAGTACGGTGGTAAGGAATATAAAGACCGGATTTGAATTTAAGGAGTTGAAACATATAAGAAGGTCTTAGGGATTGGATGACTGGCAAGCCGAGGAAGTACAGGTGAGGGATGAATTGGGAATAGCCAATTCAACTCGTGGTAGATGTGCGATATATGGAGTATCTGAGGATTCCGAGGATAAAACGAATGAAACAGCTCATGAGGCGTTTGATTTTTGCCTCGAGTTCGCCAGAAAGTCCACCGCGCATCAAACAACCATTGTCGAACTGGGCTAATAAGAGTGAGGCTACAAGGAGTTGACGGGTTTCTGTTGGCAGGAGATGTTGAGCTGTTTGAGGATAAAAACGGATCGATGGAAAATTTGGGGAACATGATTTTTCCAGGACATTTTTGGTTCAAATTTGATTAAAAAAGTTTTAACCGATGAACAATGTTTTATAGGGATGCTGTTAAAGGGCTGGAAAAGGGAAGGTGGAACTTAAGACGGACTCCCCTTTTCTTAAATGCCTAATCCACGACCCAACTTAAACATTTTATTCCGCAATGGCAAATCTTTTTGGCGTGGAAAAGAAAACCGCCCGGCAAGGCAACGGAATACGCTAATCCAAAAATTCTCCAATTCCCTCTAGTGGTACTCGATTCCACAAAAGGCTTGCTACTGGTGTTTTTGCCAAGTTCGTCCCATGTACGTTGCACCTCTGTGTACCATGCATTTTTTTGACTGGGGTAGTCAGCCCTCAGCCATTAAGCTGAACTCGTTATAAGCTCAGAAGATTATAAGCAAAAAGTAAAATTAGTTGTGAAGGAATTTGACGTTTTTCATTTCACCGATTGGGATTATATTGAGTATTAAGAAAAGTTTTGTTTATTGTTTCACTCTCCTCTCTCACCCTAGAATATTTTGCGAGGCCAAGTACTATTCCACATCCAGACTGTTCTTGTCCTTCGCTAACTGGCTTAAAGGAAGAATTGACTTTTGAATTATTTGGTGAACAATATTTATTGAATTTATTGTACAATTTAAAATACTTCAAATCCAAACGTTGTCATCGCTGGTCCGGCTCAATAAGTTATTTTGATCCTGATGCAGAAGTCCCTGAAAAATAATAAAGGAATCATTATTTACTGCATTAACACAAATTTTACAAATTAAATAATTATACTAAAAAGTCTAATTTATTTATTTATTTCGGATTAGATGAGTTTTATTTAAAATATGTTGTAATTCGTCACATATCTCTAAATATTAAATAACATGTTCATGTCTTTCACTATTGAAAAGATAACATGTTCCATTGGCCCAAAGATAAATTTAAAAGGTAAAGGCGGGTTTTGTTTGCAAAATGTCCAAGCTCTATTTATTAGTATGAAGATTTAAAATCCATGTGTAGTTTTTGTATAAAAATCATTGCAGACTACTTTTGGAAAATCTCCAAGAATAAAGTACTATTTTTGGAGATAACAATAATAATAAAATGAATCAGCCAATAATAATTATTCGATATTTATTTGAACCAATAGAAAGACCTATTTTGTACAAATAGTTAAGGTGGAAGATATTAAAGTTAATGATAAAGGGAATCAATTTAGAAATAGTAATTCTGCTTGAATCGTTCATTCGAAACTAAATTTCACAACACTTTTATATATAAATCACCTGTCTGTTTGTTAGTTTGTGGGTTTGTTCCTTATACAAATCCACACCGTTTGACCGATTTTGACCAAACATGGCACACAGGTAGGTCTTGATACGGGAAATCTCTTAGGCTAGGCCAAAATAGTCAAATGTCAAAATTTGGTCAAAAGGTCAAAAAGTTTGTTCAAGAATAATTGGCTACAATGAACCATTCAGATTCTGACGGCCATTTTGAATCGACAGCCATTTTGAATAATGTCTCAAATTTATTTGTAGATGTTCTTGATAATTAGAATAACTCGAACTCATTGATGACTTTACATCATTATATAATCATATAATGCAGTTTATTTCAATTTTATATCAACAGTCACTGTCTAACTAAGGAGCGCTGGCCTTTCTTTGATAAGAGCTATCAACTTGCAGGCTGTGGTGCTGGCCTCTGTCGGCTATTTTATGAATTGCTGTGTGCGTTTGACCAATTTTGACGTAACTGGGTATACAGGTAGATCTTGATACGGGGAGAGTCATAGGCAGAAAGTAGGTGTAGCATGGCACACTAGGTAGCAGCTAGTATTAAGATAAGAAATTTTACCTCCAAGAATTTTCCAACTCATTTGCACCCCAAAAATCTGTTTTATATTTAAGTGAATGTAAAAACAATTAAAATTGTTACTTGCTCATATTATAAATTTCAAGATTTTCTCTAATTTAATGGCTCAAGAAGATTATTAATATTTTTTAAATAAAAAAGCTACCTTGTTGTTGGTCCCCGCAGCCTGGTGGTGGTCCTTTTGCATCTGGGGGTGCTCCATTGCCGCCTGTGATGTTAAAAAAAGTAAAAGAAAAGTCATTAACTGTGTGAAAATGAATTTAGTTTAGGAATAATCAAGATACCCTGAACTAAAATCTGCAAGTAAATAATGCTTACCACCATATCCGTCAGGTGGAGGTCCATATGACGGGCCTCCATCAGTCGGTGGAGATCCACTCGGCGGAGGTCCACATGGTCTACTTCCACTTGGAGGTCCTCCTTGTTGGCTCTGTTGCTCTTCGGCAGCAACCACCTGTAAGCAATTTTATTGATTTATTCTCGTATTTTTTAAGTACAAAAAAAATAAAGGTACGTTTTCCTCGTTCGTCAAGTGATCTTATTAAATAAAAATTCAACCCATCTCCGGTATTTTGGAGTGACAATAGCAATCATAACTCAGAAGATATTGATTTCTGACAACATTTTCGTCAATTCAGGATGCCATTTTGTCATGAGATCTGGCTTCAATTGGTCCCCTTTTATTTATTTCCAAAGGATGAACACGTGAAAGAATTATTGAAAAAATCCTCAAATCTTCTTCCATCCTATCTACTAGACAACGAATATATAACACAATAGCGGCAACAGATTTGTTTCTCGCCACGAATCTTTGTATTTAGCATTCCAATTGAAAACAATTGAACCACCTCCTTAAACCGCAAAATCCGTCCGATTTAAATTATTTTAATACATCTCTGTGTTATAATGATAAACAAAATCGGGAGGGTGTTCCATTCCCTTTCCATACGATACCATACCGCTATTCAAAATTTCCATTAAATTCAGATTTTTTTTTTTTTTTTTTTTTTTGATTCTTTATCATCAATTCTAGCAATCTGCAATCTCTACCCAGACAACTCACTGGTCATAGATATACAAAACAAAATAAATGAGTTCAGAATAAATAACATAAAAACTCTGTTTATATGGATTCCTGGGCATTGTGGAATAATTGAAAACATAAAAGTTGACAAAGCAGCAAAAGAAGCAACAAAAGAAGGACAAGTTTGCTGTCAAGTTCCTGTAAACGATGTATTAGCAGCCGTGAAACTACCACTAAAAGATAAATGGTTCCAAGAATGGAATAGGATGGAGTTAGGGGAAAAGCTCCGTGAAGTAAAAGAAGACGTAGATGCATGGAGTAGCAGCATACGCGGCAGAAGACGAGAGGAAGTGATATTGACCAGGCTACGAATAGAACACTCAATACTAACGCATAGCTATCTTATGGCAAAGGAACCACCAACGATGTCAGTACTGCGGAGTACATCTAACCGTAAAACATATCCTCACCGAATGCAGGGGCTACATAAAAGAAAGAGAACAGTTAGATTTGCCCACTGACCTAAGGGAACTTCTGGGAAATAACTCGAATCACTTAACTAAATTATTTGTTTTCCTAGAAAGGACTAAGTTAATCCGACATATTTAATTTATAAATATTTGTGTGTATGTATGTATGTGTGTATGTATATATATATATATATATATATATATATATATATATATATATATATATATATATATATATGTTTCAATCTCCTCCTAACTATCTTCAATCTATATCGATCTTCTCAATCCATCTTCAAGTAGCACTTTTGGTCAATATCACTTTCTTTCATCAATAAACTTATCATATCAACATATATCAATAGTCATATTGAAATTATATGCCAATTGACATATATAAGATCAAACGAGTCTTCTAACTGAGACATCCATGACCCATGTGGTTGACATATGTCTAAAAACACAAATTTAAAAAAAAAAAAAAAAAAAAAAAAAAAAAAATTCAGATTTTCAATACTGTGTTTAAAAAATATTTAAATATGATATTTTGAAAACAAAAAAAAAATAATAATTACTGCTTACTATAATAAGAGCTATAGCTAATAGTACTGCTAGCTTGGCCATCCTGGAATGTTCTGCCTAGCCTAGCTAGCTCCTGGGTATTTATATGTCTGCATACAAAGGAAGCAATTAGAAGTGTTTTGTACAGCTATTATCGTGTATTCGGCCAAACAACTCAATGTGCAATGAAATTATAAAAATTACGAGTAACATTCATTAGTATTAATTTATTAAATTGACATCCAATTTTTTTAAAGTAGGCGTATCAGAAATTATTGAATGGATAGTTTGATTTAGATTGAACATGCTTAATAAAAATGCTATCAGTTTCCTGTTGTGGTGCCTTAAATCTTCCTTCTCTTTGAGATGTCATATTATATTTTTCACGAAAGATCAAACCCCACCAATAACTGCTACTATTCCTTTACTAATAGTGGAACCGTGCTAAGATGACACAGTTCCTGCGAGTTGGACTTTTTCTGGTTTATAAAAGGTTTTAATTGGGGCGAGGTTAGGTCAGTGTTAGAACACTCGACTAAGACCACCTAGATTCAGTGGTGGACACCTAGATTCAAAACCCGAGCGTACACTAAAGATATTATCTTCTAGTGTCGTCGTTCGAGGGTTGAATTTGGGGTCCCATATCGTCCCTAGGCTCACCCAGCCTTTTATTAATTAATTAATGGGTACTTGCAAAAGGAAAAATCAGGCGGTCGGAGCATAGTACTGACCACACTATCTGCCTAGCGTGCCGTATGGTCAAGAATTGGATACGTCTTCAGTATCTGCTCGTCTGGGCCCTTGTGGCTTGTTACGGGAATGATTTTTTTTTAAAGGTTTTAATTAAATAAAATAAACATTGTCTGGTATGGCATAAATTACATTAACGAAGCCAGTGTAGTTTCTGTTCACATTCTTTTTTTTAGCGCGGTTCCTCCCTCCCCCAGAGGGAGGAACCCCGCTTATAAGGTTGATACAATGAAACAATCCGGAAGTGCCGACTAGAAAATTTCGCGTTTCAGAACCCCTAGAGACCGAAAATAACGGTGGTTCAAATTTGAATATATATATATATATATATATATATATATATTTGTCTGTTCGCTCTGTAGCTCCAAGAGGAATGGTCCGATTTTGATGAAATTTGGTACAAAAATCTTTCGTCTAATTTGAAAAGTCAAGTTCGTTAACCAGCAAAATCCGCCTACTGTAAGATGGCGTTTGGGGCGAAATTCGCGCAAAAAAAATCGTAACGCTTACGTTTTTGAGTTCATAAGCTTCTAAGTACTCGTTCTATGATTCCTGGGCTAGGAAAACGAATGAAACCATTTTCAAGGCGATAGCTTTAACCGTTTTCGAGAAAAGTGGAAAAATATTTTTTGAATACCGTTTTTGGTTTGGGTACTTAGAATCATGGGATTCAGTTGAAACATTTTCTGCATGTTCTACTTTCATCAAAACTAATATGTTGGAATTTTGGTTACGTTTTGAGTTAAGGAAGGGTTAGAATAAAATATTTTATTAACATACATAAAAAGTTTTAGTAACTTTGTTTACTTACCTTAATATCTCGAAAAAGGTTGAGAATCTTGGTAAACGGAAGAATACCATTAGAAAGCTTATTAAATGCTCTAAAAAAAAGGTTCTAATGAAAGTTTTGATTAGGCGTTGTCAATAGGAGAAATAAGAGCTTAAAACTTTAAAGTAATTGATTTCGCTTATTCGAACTGTTCTTTTTGTCTGTTTTTTATTCCTTGTTATTTTTTAATTGCTTATAGGTGGATAATGTATTTGAAAATAAAACAGGTTAAGAAAAATAAGAAAAACAATTTAATGTTAGAGATATGGATTTCCAAGATATAGCTTTTCAACTGCCTAGCGTCCTTCCTAGGGAGGGTTGTTTGTCTTTGATTTTGTTACTTAGAATTATGGGATACAGTTGAAACATTTTCTGCATGTTCTACTTTCATCAAAACTGATATGTTGAAATTTTTGTTACGTTTAGAGTAAAGGAAGGGTTAGAATAAAATATTTTATTAACAGACAAAAAAAGTTTTGGTAACTTTGTATTCTTTCTTTAGCATCTCGAAAACCGTTGACAATCTTGTTAAGCGGAAGATTACCATTCGAAAGCTTACTAAATGCTCTACAAAAAAGGTTGTGAAGAAAGTTTCAATTAGGCGATGTCAATCGGAGAAATAAGTGCTTAAAACTTTAAATTTATTGATTTCGTTTATTCGAATGGTTCTTTTTGTCTGTTTTATTCCTTGTTATTTTTTAATTGCTTATAGTTGGATAATGTATTTGACAATAAAACTGGTTAAGTAAAATAACAAAAACAATTCATTGTTAGAAATATAGATTTCCAGGATTCCAAGACCTTGTTACTAGCGGGTCCGTTTCTAGTGTTAGCGGACCCTTCCAGGTAAGATTGTAAATCATGACCTTTCAAGACTTTACTACACACAGGAATGACGTTAGTGACCTTAAGGGTTGACACGCCATTATAATAATTAATTAAAAAAAAAAAAGACTGGTGGAACCAAAATAATAATTGCTTCTATTTTAATCTTTCCAAATTAGACTAGGGATATGAACGGAACCGCGCTAAGATGATGCAGTTCCTGCGAGACGGACTTTTTTGTAGGTTAAACCAATTTTTAGAAACCTATTTTAAGCAAAAGGAATAATTTAATATGTTATGTAAGCAAACAATGAAAACACACTAACAATTGAAATGTTTGCCAATTACTTTCTGTCCACACATATAAAAACTGCAGGATCTGCTGAACTCAGCACTTCCAAAATGGGCAAGCTAACTCTACTCTTCTCTCTAGCACTTCTAGTGGTAAGCATAAACTTGCTATATTCATGTTATTTTTTATACTTTAAAGAGACAAATTATGGTTTTTGTTTCCAATATTTTGAACCTCTTGGTGTAGCTTAATTCGTAAGCAACACATGAAAATTGCGAACTCCTATTTCACAGGAGGTCATTCTTTATATGTTAGTTTGACAAGAATATTTCTAACCAATAAGAACTTAAATATAGTGTAGTTGTGTGCTTGTAAATCTGCCTAGGTGGTTTGATGGGATAATATTTTATATTCTAGTTCTGCCTTATTAGCATGTTTTCCCATTTTGTTTTAGCACGGTTCCTCCCTCCCCCATAGGGAGGAACCCCGCTTATAAGGTTGATACAATGAAACAATCCGGAAGTGCCGACAAGAAAATTTCGCGTTTCAGAACCCCTAGAGACCGAAAATAACGGTGGTTCAAATTTGTATATATATATATATATATATATATATATATATATATATATATATATATATATTTGTCTGTTCGCTCTGTAGCTCCAAGACGAATGGTCCGATTTTGATGAAATTTGGTACAAAAATCTTTCGTCTAATTTGAAAAGTCAAGTTCGTTAACCAGCAAAATCCGCCCACTGGAAGATGGCGTTTGGGGGGAAATTCGCGCAAAAAAAATCGTAACGCTTACGTTTTTGAGTTCATAAGCTTGTAAGTACTCTTTTTATAGGCTTCTTGGGCTAGGAAAACGAATGGATCCATTTTCAAGGCGATAGCTTTAACGGTTTTCGAGAAAACTGAAAAAATAATTTTTGAATGCCGTTTTTGGTTTGGGTACTTAGAATCATGGGATTCAGTTGAAACATTTACTGCATGTTCTACTTTCATTGAAACTAATATGTTGACATTTTGGTTGCGTTTGGAGTTAAGGAAGGGTTAGGATAAAATATTTTATTAACAGACATAAAAAAGTTTTGGTAACTTTGTATACTTTCCTTAATATCGCGAAAAAGGTTGAGAATTTGGGAAACGGAAGAATACCATTAGAAAGCTTACTAAATGCTCTACAAAAAAGGTTCTAATGAAAGTTTTGATTAGGCGATGTCAATCGGAGAAATAAGTGCTTAAAACTTTAAAGTAATTGATTTCGCTTATTCGAACTGTTCTTTTTGTCTTTGATTTTGATACTTAAAATTATGGGATTCAGTTGAACATTTTCTGTATGTTTGAATTTCATCAACACTAATATGTTAAAATTTTGGTCACGTTTGGAGCTAAGGAAGGATTAGAATAAAATATTTTATTAACAGACATGAAATGTTTTGGGAACTTCGTATACATTCCCTAATATCTCGAAGACGGTTAGGAATATTGGTAAACGGAGGGTTACCATGCGAAAGCTTACTGAATGTTCTACAAAAAAGATCCTGAAACAATTTTTGATTAGGCTATGTCAATCGGAGAAATAAGTGCTTAAACTTTGAAGTAATTGATTTCGTTTATTCGAACGGTTCTTTTTGTTTGTTTTTATTCCTTGTTATTTTTTAATTGCTTAAAGTTGGATAATGTATTTGACAATAAAACAGATTAATTAAAATAAGAAAAACAATTCATTGTTAAAAATATATCAGGCTGTACCGTATGAAATGTCAGTTTTGGATTTGTCGATTTCCTTCAAATGTCTTGAAACTGTCGAGGCTCCTACTCCGAGTTCTTTGGCATATTCCCTAGTGTTTTTAATTGCTTATAGTAGTCAAATGTATTAGTCAATAAAACAGGATACGTGTAATTAGAATCAATATTTTGTTTGTTAGAATTCGAAGATGCCGTATGAATATCTAGATTACAGACTGGTTTTGATTTCGTTCTTTAGAATTATTCTTGGTATTCCCTATTTTCATCTGTTACCCATAGTTTTTTATTGTTAGTAGGTTTTTCTTATTGATTATAGAATTTAAATCTATTTGGCTATAAAACAGGATACGTAAAATTAGTGACAATATTTCGGAGGTTTCTGAGCGAAATACTTTTAAGATTCTCTACCACCACGAACGGCTTTTTTCCTCTATTTTTATCCACTAGATAGGCTTTATTTTGCATATTATTCTATATAAGTTTTATTCAGCAGGGGATTCTGATGAAATGTCGTGTTTTTGCTGTGGATTTTAAATACGATGTATCTAAGATTGGATCACATTAGCGAGTCTACATAGTTAAGAACCGACGACGGAGGATTACTTCTTGCTATGATTTAGTCTACATATGTAAATTAAGTCCTAAATCCAAAAAAATAAACTTCACAACGGTTAGATACTATGAGCGAATATGGCGGTTCAATGCCCGTAGAAACAAGGGGCCACAGGAAATTTACCTGCTAAGAGTTAATCCTCAAGAGCTGTAAATATACCCCAGGTATCTGCCGACACAAATACAAAGCCTAGGCGGAGAGCACCCCAAAAACTCAGATCCAAACATAAGGTTATATACTAAATATTCACAAAGACTACTTAGTTGTAAACCGATTCATCAATTAGCAATCAATAGTTTTCAACAAAGGTTATATACTAAATATTGATAAAAAGTATTTAATTAGAAAAAAAAAAACAATATTCCACAAGACTTGTTTTTGGTCCATTTGTGTCTACTCCATAGACTTAATTAGGTATATTATTCTATAGTAGTTGGGCAACTAAACTTTGTTTTATTTTGTTAAATAAAGTTTTTTTTCTTGACTTGTTATTCGTCAAGACTTTTATTTGTCCTTGTGTATTTACTAGATAGGTTTTATTCGGCATATTATTCTATATAGGCTATATTAGGCAGAGTATTCTACTCAATCTTGTGTACTTCTTCTTGATCCTTCTGTACATGGACGTATATAAAAACAATTTCGGGGGGGGGGGGCTGAGACCATTTCCAGGGTATGGAATACTAAATATTTAGAGCTTGGAATAGTTTTAGGCAACTAAAACGCTATTACACGTAAAATAAAATATGTTTTATGAACTAAGTGATCTTATTTAATTTATTTTTAAGGGTTTTACGAGAAGTTTTTATCATCAATTCAAAATTTCGGGAGGGGCTGCAGCCCCCTCAGCCCCCCCTCATATACGCCCATGCTTCTGTATCCTCTAGAAAGGCTTTATTAGGCATATTTTGTATTGATTTATAGTGCTTTGCTTTAGAATGTGAGCCAGATTCTGTAATTTCCGCTTCTGTGTAAAAGTTAGCTACTGTCGGTGTCCCTGACGCCTTAATATCACTTTTATTCGAGATGTTCGAGAGGATTTTGACAATTTTCACGAGATATATAAAAAAAAAATAAGTTTATTTCTTTTCTAAGCTTATCATATGGCACTAGGGACATGAACGGAACCGCGCTAAGATGCTGCAGTTCCTGCGAGTCGGACTTTTTGTTTATATTTTGTCACATTTATGTAGTGTTGTTTTTACTTGGACAGTCTAATTAGTTTTTGTGTTTTGTGTGAATATAATATAGAAATGGCATTGTTATAGGCCTATAAAATTAATAATAAATCTTAACAAAATGCTTTTCTTTTAAGATGTTGGTTTCGGGACGACCCCAAGACGGTTCTGGCCAAACACAGCAAGGACAACAAGGAGGTCCTCCAGGTGGCTGGTCCCAAGGAGGTGGGCGACAAGGTGGAGGACCTCAAGAGTCGTCACAAGGTGGTGAGCAACAAGGAGGCGGACAAGGCTGGTCTCAGGGCGGGGGGCAACAAGGAAGTGGGCAACAAGGTGGTGGGCAACAAGGCGGTGGACAACAAGGCTGGTCTCAGGGTGGAGGGCAACAAGGTGGTGGGCAACAGGGAGGACAACAAGGCTGGCCTCAAGGCGGTGGGCAAAAGTAAACACCCAAGAATCAAGCAAGGTAAGCAGTAAAAGGAAATTTTTTCACTACACACCATCAATTAATATTAGAATTTGTCAGGATTGGGTCTTTGATCGTTAATAAAACTACATTTTATATGTGAAAAGGTGTTTTGTTGTTTGCTGATGTTTGGGCTTGAATTAAAGCCTTCATCAGGGCTGTAAAACAAATAGGACAGAGTTAATACTAATTTACAAATACACAAGAATATTCAAAAAACAGAAAAAACATTATACAGTAAGGTCCTGCTATAGCTATAGCTTAAATTGTTTTACAGCCCTGATGAAGGCTTGAATTTCAAGCCGAAACGTCGGCAAACAATAAAACCCATTTTGACTTATAAAATGTAGCTTTATTAAGAAACAACAACCAAAAGCTGGCAATTTCTACCTTCACATCTCCAAAGATCAATGATCTCCTCTCAATCAATTAATATTATATTTTCTATTGTTCTTATACCCACCTAGACCTGCGACTACCTAGGAAATATTATTACACGATAATATTATTAAAAAAAAAAAACATTATCATTGCTGTACTGACATATTTACAATTCTTGTAAAAAGTAATATTCTTACAGAAAAAAAAAGAGCACAATTTTTCTATCATAAAATCTTCTCCCATTTGTACATTGAAATCTCCCACAACGATTAACACATCTAATGGTACCGGCTTCATTTAATGCAGCCCCACTCTCACCATTGTACATTCATGAGGAAATAATAATTTTTTTTTGTATATAATTTATTATTAGTATATTCACATCGCTAAGATATTGAACGAACTGCATATAGATTAGTATATTCACATCGCTAAGATATTGAACGAACTGCATATAGATGAGTATATTCACATGGTTAAGATATTGAACGAACTGCATATAGCTTAGTATATTCACATCGCTAAGATATTGAACGAACTGCATATAGATTAGTATATTCACATCGCTAAGATATTGAACGAACTGCATATAGATTAGTATATTCACATGGCTAAGATATTGAACGAACTGCATATAGATGAGTATATTCACATCGCTAAGATATTGAACGAACTGCATATAGATTAGTATATTCACATCGCTAAGATATTGAACGAACTGCATATAGATTAGTATATTCACATGGCTAAGATATTGAACGAACTGCATATAGCTTAGTATATTCACATCGCTAAGATATTGAACGAACTGCATATAGATTAGTATATTCACATCGCTAAGATATTGAACGAACTGCATATAGATTAGTATATTCACATCGCTAAGATATTGAACGAACTGCATATAGATTAGTATATTCACATGGTTAAGATATTGAACGAACTGCATATAGCTTAGTATATTCACATCGCTAAGATATTGAACGAACTGCATATAGATTAGTATATTCACATCGCTAAGATATTGAACGAACTGCATATAGATTAGTATATTCACATGGCTAAGATATTGAACGAACTGCATATAGATGAGTATATTCACATCGCTAAGATATTGAACGAACTGCATATAGATTAGTATATTCACATCGCTAAGATATTGAACGAACTGCATATAGATGAGTATATTCACATGGCTAAGATATTGAACGAACTGCATATAGATGAGTATATTCACATGGCTAAGATATTGAACGAACTGCATATAGATTAGTATATTCACATCGCTAAGATATTGAACGAACTGCATATAGATGAGTATATTCACATGGTTAAGATATTGAACGAACTGCATATAGCTTAGTATATTCACATCGCTAAGATATTGAACGAACTGCATATAGATTAGTATATTCACATCGCTAAGATATTGAACGAACTGCATATAGATTAGTATATTCACATGGCTAAGATATTGAACGAACTGCATATAGATGAGTATATTCACATCGCTAAGATATTGAACGAACTGCATATAGATTAGTATATTCACATCGCTAAGATATTGAACGAACTGCATATAGATTAGTATATTCACATCGCTAAGATATTGAACGAACTGCATATAGATTAGTATATTCACATGGCTAAGATATTGAACGAACTGCATATAGCTTAGTATATTCACATCGCTAAGATATTGAACGAACTGCATATAGATTAGTATATTCACATCGCTAAGATATTGAACGAACTGCATATAGATTAGTATATTCACATCGCTAAGATATTGAACGAACTGCATATAGATGAGTATATTCACATGGTTAAGATATTGAACGAACTGCATATAGCTTAGTATATTCACATCGCTAAGATATTGAACGAACTGCATATAGATTAGTATATTCACATCGCTAAGATATTGAACGAACTGCATATAGATTAGTATATTCACATCGCTAAGATATTGAACGAACTGCATATAGATTAGTATATTCACATCGCTAAGATATTGAACGAACTGCATATAGATGAGTATATTCACATGGCTAAGATATTGAACGAACTGCATATAGATGAGTATATTCACATGGCTAAGATATTGAACGAACTGCATATAGCTTAGTATATTCACATCGCTAAGATATTGAACGAACTGCATATAGATTAGTATATTCACATCGCTAAGATATTGAACGAACTGCATATAGATTAGTATATTCACATCGCTAAGATATTGAACGAACTGCATATAGCTTAGTATATTCACATCGCTAAGATATTGAACGAACTGCATATAGATTAGTATATTCACATCGCTAAGATATTGAACGAACTGCATATAGATTAGTATATTCACATCGCTAAGATATTGAACGAACTGCATATAGATTAGTATATTCACATGGCTAAGATATTGAACGAACTGCATATAGATTAGTATATTCACATCGCTAAGATATTGAACGAACTGCATATAGCTTAGTATATTCACATCGCTAAGATATTGAACGAACTGCATATAGATTAGTATATTCACATCGCTAAGATATTGAACGAACTGCATATAGATTAGTATATTCACATCGCTAAGATATTGAACGAACTGCATATAGCTTAGTATATTCACATCGCTAAGATATTGAACGAACTGCATATAGCTTAGTATATTCACATCGCTAAGATATTGAACGAACTGCATATAGATGAGTATATTCACATCGCTAAGATATTGAACGAACTGCATATAGCTTAGTATATTCACATCGCTAAGATATTGAACGAACTGCATATAGATTAGTATATTCACATCGCTAAGATATTGAACGAACTGCATATAGATTAGTATATTCACATCGCTAAGATATTGAACGAACTGCATATAGATGAGTATATTCACATCGCTAAGATATTGAACGAACTGCATATAGATTAGTATATTCACATCGCTAAGATATTGAACGAACTGCATATAGATTAGTATATTCACATGGCTAAGATATTGAACGAACTGCATATAGATGAGTATATTCACATCGCTAAGATATTGAACGAACTGCATATAGATTAGTATATTCACATCGCTAAGATATTGAACGAACTGCATATAGATGAGTATATTCACATGGCTAAGATATTGAACGAACTGCATATAGATGAGTATATTCACATGGCTAAGATATTGAACGAACTGCATATAGATTAGTATATTCACATCGCTAAGATATTGAACGAACTGCATATAGATGAGTATATTCACATGGTTAAGATATTGAACGAACTGCATATAGCTTAGTATATTCACATCGCTAAGATATTGAACGAACTGCATATAGATTAGTATATTCACATCGCTAAGATATTGAACGAACTGCATATAGATTAGTATATTCACATGGCTAAGATATTGAACGAACTGCATATAGATGAGTATATTCACATCGCTAAGATATTGAACGAACTGCATATAGATTAGTATATTCACATCGCTAAGATATTGAACGAACTGCATATAGATGAGTATATTCACATGGCTAAGATATTGAACGAACTGCATATAGCTTAGTATATTCACATCGCTAAGATATTGAACGAACTGCATATAGATTAGTATATTCACATCGCTAAGATATTGAACGAACTGCATATAGATTAGTATATTCACATCGCTAAGATATTGAACGAACTGCATATAGATTAGTATATTCACATCGCTAAGATATTGAACGAACTGCATATAGATTAGTATATTCACATCGCTAAGATATTGAACGAACTGCATATAGATTAGTATATTCACATCGCTAAGATATTGAACGAACTGCATATAGATTAGTATATTCACATCGCTAAGATATTGAACGAACTGCATATAGATGAGTATATTCACATGGTTAAGATATTGAACGAACTGCATATAGCTTAGTATATTCACATCGCTAAGATATTGAACGAACTGCATATAGATTAGTATATTCACATCGCTAAGATATTGAACGAACTGCATATAGCTTTTTTTTTTTTTTTTTTTTTTTTTTTTTTTTTCCTTCTAAAAGTACCCCTTTTAGAAGGCCGTTTATTGTACTACATGCATCATACAAGATACAGTATATCACATGTATGTTTTTTTTTTTTTCTTATCTTAGTTAATTTTGTTCAAGTTAGCATTTTAAGTAGGTTTACATATAAATTATTCACGTTAACTTAAATCAATTAGTATAAAACAAGGAGTATACAAATAAACTTATATATTCAGTAAGGTCCGCTTTACTTCAATAAAAATGCAATTTTTCATTTTTCACTCAATCTTTGAATAATATCTTTGCATAAAGTTAAGAATAATTTGTAATTGTTAAAAAACAATTTATTTTCTTCAATAGGCCAATAGGTTATTTTCTTTCTAATTCTGTTTCTGTATTCGTTAAACAGTGTACAATTGTATATGATGTGGTGTGCTGTCTGTTCTGTATGTCTGTCACAGGGGCATGAATTTTCTCTTTTTATTTTAAATCTACTTAAATAGGATAGAAATACCCCATGTCCCGTGAGTACTTGTGTTGTGTAAAAATTTGTTTGTATGTTTGTATTACAAAAGTTTTGTATGATTGGGATAAATTTGAATAAATGGCGACCTTTGTTAGAGGTATCCCATTTTTGCTGCCATTCTGCGATTGATTCTAGTTTTAAGATATATTTTAAGTGAGTTTTTGAAAGTTTATTATATTCTATCGGTAGTGACGTATCTTTTGACGCTGCTTTGGCGAAACGATCTGCGATTTCGTTACCTTCGTCACCAGAATGAATATATGCATATAGCTTAGTATATTCACATCGCTAAGATATTGAACGAACTGCATATAGATTAGTATATTCACATCGCTAAGATATTGAACGAACTGCATATAGCTTAGTATATTCACATCGCTAAGATATTGAACGAACTGCATATAGATGAGTATATTCACATCGCTAAGATATTGAACGAACTGCATATAGATTAGTATATTCACATCGCTAAGATATTGAACGAACTGCATATAGATTAGTATATTCACATCGCTAAGATATTGAACGAACTGCATATAGATTAGTATATTCACATCGCTAAGATATTGAACGAACTGCATATAGATTAGTATATTCACATCGCTAAGATATTGAACGAACTGCATATAGATTAGTATATTCACATCGCTAAGATATTGAACGAACTGCATATAGATTAGTATATTCACATCGCTAAGATATTGAACGAACTGCATATAGATGAGTATATTCACATGGCTAAGATATTGAACGAACTGCATATAGATGAGTATATTCACATGGCTAAGATATTGAACGAACTGCATATAGCTTAGTATATTCACATCGCTAAGATATTGAACGAACTGCATATAGATTAGTATATTCACATCGCTAAGATATTGAACGAACTGCATATAGATTAGTATATTCACATCGCTAAGATATTGAACGAACTGCATATAGCTTAGTATATTCACATCGCTAAGATATTGAACGAACTGCATATAGATTAGTATATTCACATCGCTAAGATATTGAACGAACTGCATATAGATTAGTATATTCACATCGCTAAGATATTGAACGAACTGCATATAGATTAGTATATTCACAAGGCTAAGATATTGAACGAACTGCATATAGATTAGTATATTCACAAGGCTAAGATATTGAACGAACTGCATATAGATTAGTATATTCACATCGCTAAGATATTGAACGAACTGCATATAGATTAGTATATTCACATCGCTAAGATATTGAACGAACTGCATATAGATTAGTATATTCACATGGCTAAGATATTGAACGAACTGCATATAGATGAGTATATTCACATCGCTAAGATATTGAACGAACTGCATATAGATGAGTATATTCACATCGCTAAGATATTGAACGAACTGCATATAGCTTAGTATATTCACATCGCTAAGATATTGAACGAACTGCATATAGATTAGTATATTCACATCGCTAAGATATTGAACGAACTGCATATAGCTTAGTATATTCACATCGCTAAGATATTGAACGAACTGCATATAGATTAGTATATTCACATGGCTAAGATATTGAACGAACTGCATATAGATTAGTATATTCACATCGCTAAGATATTGAACGAACTGCATATAGATTAGTATATTCACATCGCTAAGATATTGAACGAACTGCATATAGATTAGTATATTCACATCGCTAAGATATTGAACGAACTGCATATAGATTAGTATATTCACATCGCTAAGATATTGAACGAACTGCATATAGCTTAGTATATTCACATCGCTAAGATATTGAACGAACTGCATATAGATTAGTATATTCACATGGCTAAGATATTGAACGAACTGCATATAGATTAGTATATTCACATCGCTAAGATATTGAACGAACTGCATATAGATTAGTATATTCACATCGCTAAGATATTGAACGAACTGCATATAGCTTAGTATATTCACATGGCTAAGATATTGAACGAACTGCATATAGATGAGTATATTCACATGGCTAAGATATTGAACGAACTGCATATAGCTTAGTATATTCACATCGCTAAGATATTGAACGAACTGCATATAGATTAGTATATTCACATGGCTAAGATATTGAACGAACTGCATATAGATTAGTATATTCACATGGCTAAGATATTGAACGAACTGCATATAGATTAGTATATTCACATGGCTAAGATATTGAACGAACTGCATATAGCTTAGTATATTCACATCGCTAAGATATTGAACGAACTGCATATAGCTTAGTATATTCACATCGCTAAGATATTGAACGAACTGCATATAGATTAGTATATTCACATGGCTAAGATATTGAACGAACTGCATATAGATTAGTATATTCACATGGCTAAGATATTGAATGAACTGCATATAGATTAGTATATTCACATCGCTAAGATATTGAACGAACTGCATATAGCTTAGTATATTCATATGGCTAAGATAATGAACGAACTGCATATAGCTTAGTATATTCACATCGCTAAGATATTGAACGAACTGCATATAGATTAGTATATTCACATGGCTAAGATATTGAACGAACTGCATATAGATTAGTATATTCACATCGCTAAGATATTGAACGAACTGCATATAGCTTAGTATATTCATATGGCTAAGATAATGAACGAACTGCATATAGATTAGTATATTCACATGGCTAAGATATTGAACGAACTGCATATAGATTAGTATATTCACATCGCTAAGATATTGAACGAACTGCATATAGCTTAGTATATTCATATGGCTAAGATAATGAACGAACTGCATATAGATTAGTATATTCACATGGCTAAGATATTGAACGAACTGCATATAGATTAGTATATTCACATGGCTAAGATATTGAACGAACTGCATATAGCTTAGTATATTCACATGGCTAAGATATTGAACGAACTGCATATAGCTTAGTATATTCACATGGCTAAGATATTGAACGAACTGCATATAGATTAGTATATTCACATGGCTAAGATATTGAACGAACTGCATATAGCTTAGTATATTCACATCGCTAAGATATTGAACGAACTGCATATAGATTAGTATATTCACATGGCTAAGATATTGAACGAACTGCATATAGATGAGTATATTCACATCGCTAAGATATTGAACGAACTGCATATAGCTTAGTATATTCACATCGCTAAGATATTGAACGAACTGCATATAGATGAGTATATTCACATGGTTAAGATATTGAACGAACTGCATATAGATTAGTATATTCACATGGCTAAGATATTGAACGAACTGCATATAGATTAGTATATTCATATGGCTAAGATAATGAACGAACTGCATATAGATTAGTATATTCATATGGCTAAGATAATGAACGAACTGCATATAGATTAGTATATTCACATGGCTAAGATATTGAACGAACTGCATATAGATGAGTATATTCACATCGCTAAGATATTGAACGAACTGCATATAGCTTAGTATATTCACATCGCTAAGATATTGAACGAACTGCATATAGCTTAGTATATTCACATGGCTAAGATATTGAACGAACTGCATATAGATGAGTATATTCACATCGCTAAGATATTGAACGAACTGCATATAGCTTAGTATATTCACATCGCTAAGATATTGAACGAACTGCATATAGATTAGTATATTCATATGGCTAAGATAATGAACGAACTGCATATAGATTAGTATATTCACATGGCTAAGATATTGAACGAACTGCATATAGCTTAGTATATTCACATGGCTAAGATATTGAACGAACTGCATATAGATTAGTATATTCACATGGTTAAGATATTGAACGAACTGCATATAGATTAGTATATTCACATGGCTAAGATATTGAACGAACTGCATATAGATTAGTATATTCACATGGCTAAGATATTGAACGAACTGCATATAGCTTTTTTTTTTTTTTTTTTCCTTCTAAAAGTACCCCTTTTAGAAGGCCGTTTATTGTACTACATGCATCATACAAGATACAGTATATCACATGTATGTTTTTTTTTTCTTATCTTAGTTAATTTTGTTCAAGTTAGCATTTTAGTTAGGTTTACATATAAATTATTTACGTTAACTTAAATCAATTAGTATAAAACAAGGAGTATACAAATAAACTTATATATTCAGTAAGGTCCGCTTTACTTCAATAAAAATGCAATTTTTCATTTTTCGCTCAATCTTTGAATAATATCTTTGCATAAAGTTAAGAATAATTTGTAATTATTAAAAAACAATTTATTTTCTTCAATAGGCCAATAGGTTATTTTCTTTCTAATTCTGTTTCTGTATTCGTTAAACAGTGTACAATTGTATATGATGTGGTGTGCTGTCTGTTCTGTATGTCTGTCACAGGGGCATGAATTTTCTCTTTTTATTTTAAATCTACTTAAATAGGATAGAAATACCCCATGTCCCGTGAGTACTTGTGTTGTGTAAAAATTTGTTTGTATGTTTGTATTACAAAAGTTTTGTATGATTGGGATAAATTTGTATAAATGGCGACCTTTGTTAGAGGTATCCCATTTTTGCTGCCATTCTGCAATTGATTCTAGTTTTAAGATATATTTTAAGTGAGTTTTTGAAAGTTTATTATATTCTATCGGTAGTGACGTATCTTTTGACGCTGCTTTGGCGAAACGATCTGCATATAGCTTAGTATATTCACATCGCTAAGATATTGAACGAACTGCATATAGATTAGTATATTCACATGGCTAAGATATTGAACGAACTGCATATAGATTAGTATATTCACATGGCTAAGATATTGAACGAACTGCATATAGATTAGTATATTCACATGGCTAAGATATTGAACGAACTGCATATAGCTTAGTATATTCACATCGCTAAGATATTGAACGAACTGCATATAGATTAGTATATTCACATCGCTAAGATATTGAACGAACTGCATATAGATTAGTATATTCACATGGCTAAGATATTGAACGAACTGCATATAGATTAGTATATTCACATGGCTAAGATATTGAACGAACTGCATATAGCTTAGTATATTCACATCGCTAAGATATTGAACGAACTGCATATAGATTAGTATATTCACATCGCTAAGATATTGAACGAACTGCATATAGATTAGTATATTCACATCGCTAAGATATTGAACGAACTGCATATAGATTAGTATATTCACATCGCTAAGATATTGAACGAACTGCATATAGATTAGTATATTCACATCGCTAAGATATTGAACGAACTGCATATAGATGAGTATATTCACATGGCTAAGATATTGAACGAACTGCATATAGATTAGTATATTCACATCGCTAAGATATTGAACGAACTGCATATAGATTAGTATATTCACATCGCTAAGATATTGAACGAACTGCATATAGATTAGTATATTCACATCGCTAAGATATTGAACGAACTGCATATAGATTAGTATATTCACATGGCTAAGATATTGAACGAACTGCATATAGCTTAGTATATTCACATCGCTAAGATATTGAACGAACTGCATATAGATTAGTATATTCACATCGCTAAGATATTGAACGAACTGCATATAGATGAGTATATTCACATGGTTAAGATATTGAACGAACTGCATATAGCTTAGTATATTCACATCGCTAAGATATTGAACGAACTGCATATAGATTAGTATATTCACATCGCTAAGATATTGAACGAACTGCATATAGATTAGTATATTCACATCGCTAAGATATTGAACGAACTGCATATAGATTAGTATATTCACATCGCTAAGATATTGAACGAACTGCATATAGATTAGTATATTCACATCGCTAAGATATTGAACGAACTGCATATAGCTTAGTATATTCACATCGCTAAGATATTGAACGAACTGCATATAGATTAGTATATTCACATCGCTAAGATATTGAACGAACTGCATATAGATTAGTATATTCACATCGCTAAGATATTGAACGAACTGCATATAGATTAGTATATTCACATGGCTAAGATATTGAACGAACTGCATATAGATTAGTATATTCACATCGCTAAGATATTGAACGAACTGCATATAGATTAGTATATTCACATCGCTAAGATATTGAACGAACTGCATATAGCTTAGTATATTCACATCGCTAAGATATTGAACGAACTGCATATAGATTAGTATATTCACATCGCTAAGATATTGAACGAACTGCATATAGATTTTTTGACCTCCTAATTTTTAGCTATATTTTTTTGGTACCATTAAGCACATTCATACAATTATGAATATGTCTATAAATTCTTTTCCATGTTTTGGTGCTGGAAATATATTGAACAATATATAATTTAGTTGTTATACATTGCGTATGATATATCATTAATCATTACTTATTTGTTTATAGATTTCTGAGCTTGTGAATCAACAATTCAGGGTACTGCCTCGCAACATGAGTCATATTTGAAGAAAGAAAAAAAATTGCATATTATAAAATTTAGCAACCTATAACATGATTTACTTTTTTTATATTTACCCCAGATTCCAAATGGCTTGTAAATGTTCTAATTTCAAATCAGCGGCAGATTGAGGAGATTGGTACCAGTTAAGAGTGAAGGTCTATATTGCTCAGGGGTAGAAAGTAATTGTTATATATTATTTTTAAAAAGTATTTTTTAAAGTTTTTTTACTGTTATTTTTCAACATAAGAAATAAAAGTTCTAAAGTAATTGTTACTAAAATACTCAATATGAAAAAGTTTAAGGGAGTAAATTAAAGCTACTAATGTGTGTAGGGGTCTCCCGTGGTCTAATGGTTAGCGCATTGGATTCATAAGCGGGAGATGGTGGGTTCGATCCCCACCTCCGGCAGGAATTTTATCATCTCATGGCTCGTTGGGAAAATTCCTCGCTGCACCCTGGATGTCGGCGCTAATGACCTGGAAGTAGATGCACCGTAAAAAAAAAAAAAAAAAAAAAAAAAAAAAAAAAAAAAAAAAAAACTAATGTGTGTATGTTTATTACGCGGAGTTTCCCCTCGCGCCAAAAGGCAAGTCACATCAAGTTTTGCGTTTCTTGAAGTGTCCCTTCGTGTCGTTTCCCTTAAAAGTCTTTATGGTTACATGACGTCCTTACCATGTCAAACTATCGAATATGCAATTTGGAGCAAATAGGGAACGGATATATTTTATCCATTGACCAAGTAATATATTGAAAAATGGTCGTATTTATTTAAGGCATTAAAGGCTATTCTATAGAGATGCCACAATTTGCAAGAAGCCGTATCGTCCACAATCCAAGACCAGTCTCGAATCTGAAAAACAAGATTTTTCATAGTCGATAGGTTGACATGGTAGGGACAATATATTAAAAATCTAAATCGACAAAAATATCAAAGGTTATTCAAACATTTGAGTACTCATTATACCTTCAAGTGAATAACCTAATCAATAATTATTCAATACATTTTTGTCCAAACCATTATTGAATAAGAAATCAATTGTGCCGACTCGCAGGAACTGCATTATCTTAGCACGGTTCCGATTACATCCAAAGAGCCATTAATAAAGGAATAAAAGCAGTTATTGGTATAAATGAAGCGTGTTTCTCCCTACGGAGGGAAGGAGGAACCGTGCTGACATCCAAAAAAGTTATTTTTCCAAAGCGAGCATGTAACAGGTCATCGAGTTGTAGAGACCTGGTGATATTTCGAGCACCTCTGTGAAAACACAATTTATTAATGTTAAGCTGCCCATTTACAAAATGTCGCTAAAATACATCATTTTTTCTTTACATTAGCAGCAACCCGACAATGTTGGCATTTATTTTCTACAAGTTCCAATTTATAAATACAAGATGTATTACTGTACAACATTTTCAATAAGCGAGGTTAAATTTGTGGAAATATTAATTTGACATTATCAATACTAAGACTCTGTAAAATAGTACCAAAAAAAAAAAAAAAAAATACTAGTACTTACGTACTATTTTCACCGATCTCGAGAACTGGCTCCCGTTCAGACTCCCAGTCAGTGATCCGGATCAGGCAATATGGCGACCATTTATGGCACCAACACCATGTATTAATATTATCGAGTTGGATTGACTAGAGTTTCGATATAACCTTGAGCGAGCGTAGCGAGAACAAAAAAATTAAATTTAAAGATATACATTTTTGCGAAAATAAATGATAGAATACAACATTTGAACTGGTTAAAATCAAAATGAATAAAGTAATGAAATATTACAACTTATATTATAAAGTTCTTCATACTCTATTGTACCAAACAATGTATGAAATACATATATCAAACTATTTCATAAGAATCTCCCTCTTAAGAACTGGCCAGTTTTTTCCTATTAAAATAAAATACTTCATGAATTTGATCCTTTTCTTGTCAAGTTGTCTACAGTCAAGACCAAGATGTTCATAAGTCTTTAGTTTAGGAGAACATACTTATCACTCATCTTTGGAGATTCACAACAATTAATCGGAGAGCTGGTTACGCACTTTTCATGAAGTGTTTTATGCACCTTGAAATTTTGCTATAGTGCATCTCTTGGGTAGATAAGAAGGTAAGTAAGTGTTTCCTGGACATACCTTGGAACACCAGGTACTGCGCATAGGGGAAAGGCGCAAAACAATACTGCCCAAAAATAGTGTTTTATTCCGAAGACAACTATCAATAATGTAAAAAAAATGCAAATTAAGGTAATTCTAAAATGAATAATAAATAAGGCAGGCACTTTTAAGGGGATCAAAATGTAAATTAAAAAAAAACAAAGTACCTAGTTTTTATTTTTAATATTTAATGAAGTGCTTTATTCACGCTGTGATTTAAACAGCTTCTTCAATAAACATAATTGAATGTAATTACAAAAGGGCTGACACTTGTTGTGTGGTTTAATTATCAGGAAACATGAAAATAAATGTTGCCTATGACTGCAATACACTGCGCTCTCATTGGTTCTTGCTCACATCATCTTGTACAGCTGTCCGGTTTAAATGGCAGAGTGAATAAAACACTCATTTATTGTTAGAATAAAATCAACTTTTTTTTTTTTTTTTTTTACATGTTATCCCCCTTAAAATTGTCTGCCTTATTTATTATTCATTGTAAAATTGCCTTAATTTTACATTAATGATAGTTGGCTTCTGAATAAAACTCTATTTTTGGGAAATATTGTTTTGCACCTTTCCCCTATGCGCAGTACCTGGTGTTCCACCTTATGTCTAGCCAACACATACGTACCTTCTTATCTACCCAAGAGATACATTATAGCAAAATTTCAAGGTGCATAAAACACTTCATGAAACGTGCGGTTACTGGCTCTCGGACTACAGGGACTTTCCGATACTAGTAAATAAGAAAAGGTAATCGATACTTTTGATTCGATACCAAGTACTAATAGCATCGAATCAATCTTGCGATACTTACTCAGTATCGAATCGAATCGGACTGATCTATCAGAAATATCAGCAATTTTAATCGAGAGTGCAGTAGCTCCAAATTTGCTAAGTGCTGTGGAAATGGAATCATTGAATGAGCTTATAGCTGTATAGAAGCTTTTTGTTGTAACAAGAGAAGCATCTGGCCAAAAGAATATTACAATTTCCAAAATTATACCAATACTTAATTTCTTAACTACAGAACTGAATATTATCACATCAAACTATACTATCATTAAAGAATGTAAGATTGTTTTATTGAGGTGGCTGAAAAAAAGGTATGACATGATTGAATTAATGACCAAGCAACCATTGCTACGCTTTTAGACCCAAGTTTTAAAAACCTACACTTCCAAGACCCCTCTGAATGCGGAAGAGCTGTTTAAAAACTTAGAACTATGGCTGTCAGACAACTTAGTAGCCCAAGTGGGTCATTTTGCGAAGACCACATCCAGTTACTTTTGAAGTAGCAGTAGTGATTGTATCAGTGATTCAGCGCATGCGCATAACTCCTTTGCCTTCCTATTGGAGGATTCCGATGACCAATTGTGTTGGTTCTTGCCGGGAGTAAAGTAACCTTCAACAGTGAATTAGCTTTTGTTTATGAAAAAGCTCTGCTTATGTAGTGAGAAAAAATGAGTCTTTTACAATTAGTTCGCGATGTTCCTGACAAAGAAAAAGGGATTGGTTTCTTACTCGGAAAAATTAATGGAATCCTATTAATTTTAGCGAGTTGGATAGACTAGAGTCGCTAAAATTAATATAATTCTATTAATTGCGAGTTGGATTGACTAGAGTTTTGATATCTCCTTGAGCGAGCGGAGCGTAGCGTAGCGAGCGGAAACGCATAGCATGTAATGCTGAATAAATGTATAATATTCAAAAAAGAGAGAGAGAAATGGAATAAAACATGTTTGTATACAAATATCGATGTTTGTTATCCTTCATAACCTGCAAAACAGTTAACTTTAATGCTTAATAACTTTTTTCATAGTTGACAGAATTGATTTTGATAATATTAACCTTTTTATTAATAAATATTGCTTGCCATTATCTAATATGAATTATAACCGTAGATAACGAGTCAAGCAGTAATAGATAACCAGCAAAGAACCTATAAGCTAATCAGTAAGCTTATCAGCGAGTACGAGTAACTGTTATAAATCACTACTGCTACTTCAAAAGTAACTGGATGTGGTCTTCGCAAAAAAGACTCGCCCAAGTAAATCAGAAGATGATGCCTCATCTACTGCACCATTCGAATATTATTTTTGGAAACATCATTAAGAGTTAGCAAAAGGACACAAGAAGAAACAAAAAATCTCATCAAAAGGATTGTCTATATTTATCAAATCCAGAGTTCCCCTTAAAAACAACACATTTGCAGATGGCATGATATGAAATTTGTATTTCCTTGTCTGTACAAATATGCACAAAAATATTTAATTGTAGTCTCAACATCCGTTCCAAGCGAAACAAGTAACAGATTGTTTTCAAAATACCTAGAACAGTTAGTGTTTTTGGGCAATCTTGATGCTAAAGGGTTTTAGCATAAATACGCTTTAGCTATGACTAAACTGGAAAAAAACGTTACAAAAAATTGTCCGCTGGCGTTCGCGCATGCGCGGTGGCCATGTAAAAAGAAGACTGTATGTTATACAGTACATTACTTAGGTTTGTCGGGTGGACCTAAAGCATATTTATGTTTCTGAATTTGAGCAGAAGGCTCTAAACGAGATTAATTTAATCTACGAAAGGGGTACAATTTGGTTTATTATACTTAATAATAAAATATCACATTTCTTAATTAAATTTAATAACAATTAGTTAATTAATTACTTTACTTTTAATTTTTACCCTCACAAATTATTGTCCTTTAACATTTGCTCTGTAAGTTTCATTAAAAGAAATCTAGAAGTATCGATATCAGTAAATATCGATACATTAGGAGTATTTGTAATACTTTCGAGTAGTATCGTAAAATGATTTGATTACTACTCATATGAGTAGGTATGGATACTTTAATGGTATCGGAACATCCCTATTCACAACACTGAAATGAATGCAGTTAATGGATTAGGATAGCAATGTATAGCAATAAGAACAAAATAAGCGGTTGCTTTTGAGAAGTACGATCTTCAGAAGTAATGAAATATGTGAATTCTTTCATAAGATTTATTTCGGCCGCTAAGCGCTTTCTGTAGCCCCTGCTGCGCCATCTTCAGAGCTATATAGTGTTCAGCTTCAGGGATGATGCCCCCCCCCCACCTGGTCCAGTGGCTAACACCTTGGATTCTCATGGGGGAGATGGTGGGTTCGAGTCTCGTCTGCAGCAGGTTGTGTTTCATCATTTCAGGGGTCGTTGAGGGAAGTCCCTGCTCCACCATAGATGTATAGGAAGGGTGACCATTGTTTATATAGATAGCCCAGTGCTAATGGCCTAGATGTCGAAGCGCCGCAAAAAAGGGAAAAAGTCCGTCACTCAGGAGCTGCATAACTAAGAACTTTACTCAGAATTTGGTTAGTGTAGACTGCATAACTGAATATCTTGCTTATAATAACGTATATAAATAAAATAAAAACGTGAATAGTTCTAATATTTTACATTTGTAATGAGCAACTGTTTCAATTCCGTCGGGAGAATTTTATTCAAGAATAGTAAAAAAAGTAAACCCCTCCCCATTCCTTAGAATATTATTAGAAATAAATGAACATTATTCTTCATAAAAATTGATATTTAATGATTATTATTATTAAATTTTAACGTCCATTTATTATTAACTATGAATTTTAGGGCGGGTTATCTGTAGGTTACCACCCTATTCTAGCCAGGATATCGCTGATGCCTTTTCTTTTTTCTAAAGAAAAGCCACTACCCCTAGTGGGAATCGAACCCACGACCCTTTGGCACGGAGTGTTAAGTACTCACGCCTTAACGCTTACGGCCTCCGGGCCTCCCTATTTAATGATTATAGTATGTCTTACATTAAACATGAATAATAAAAAAAAAAAACGAAAACTATAAACATCCTTACAACTGGCCTCATTACAGAACACTATACCGATATTTTACCGACTTTATGAATCGATATTGCGATTTGAATGAAATATATGTGAACATTGAATGTGCATTAGCCTTAAAGCAATTTTAATTATTTCAAAAGTGTAATGAAACGTTGAAAAAAAATGTGTACAAGGAGAGAAAATTGGAGTTGTACTACAAAAAACAGTTTTGTTTTTTTTTGTTAGCACTTTCCTCCGAAGGAAAGTAGCTATTGAGGTTGGACTCATGACGGAATTTTTGAAAAATTTCTTCAAATCTTTATCGATCCTACCAAGTAGACACCGAAAATGACCCCCGTTAAAATTTATATATATATATATATATATATATATATATATGTCTGTTAACACGATAGCGGCCAGAGTTTTTGTTTTTTCGTCACGAAACTTAGTATATAGCATTCAATTAGCAAACGATTGAACGAGTTCGTTAACCACCAAAGTCGGTCCACCGGAAGGGGGGGTTTACCCCGAACCCAAAACACTAATTTGACTATATCAGCCGTAATATTTGTTATATTTCAACGAAACTTGGTATTCGTAGTGGTAATATAGAGAGAAAAGTGAGATATAAAAATGAACTAAATCGGTTTATTAGAAGGGGGGGGGGGGTTTACTCCGGACCCACAATACCAATTCGCCACTACCAGCCGTGATTTTTGGTATATTTCGATGAAACTCGGTATTCGTAGTGGTAATCCACAGGTAAATAACTGTTGTAAAAATAAACTAAATCGGTTCATTAGGAGGGGGGGGGGGTTTACTCCGGGCCCACAATACCAATTCGCCACTACCAGCCGTGATTTTTGGTATATTTCGACGAAACTCGGTATTCGTAGTGGTAATCTACAGGTAAATATGTGTTGTAAAAATAAACTAACTCGGTTCATTAGAAGGGGGGGTTTACTCTTGACCCAAATTCTTAATATACTCATACCGGTCGTAATTTCTGCTGTATTGTAACGAAACGCGGTATACGTCGTGGGTAACTCATGAGAAAGAAGTGTTGTAAAAATGAGCTGAATCGGTCATTCGGAAAGCGGGGGTTTAATTTGTAATATATTTCAATAGAAAAGCCCGTCAGACGTAGGTTCACAAAGCCGCCGCAAGGAGCGCTTCCTACCACTAGAGTGACTGTATCCTGTTCCTGCGTTAGATCAAAATACGATAATATGAGGTTTTTTGTATTTATTACGTAGTGTAATAGGTACCATGTGGAAACATAACTCTGGAAGCAAATTATTAATTGGTCAGTTACTCATTACAAATTTAAAAGAGAACTATTCATGTTTTTATTTTATTTATGTAGGATATTTTAAGCAAATTGTTCTGGAAAGCAGTCTACACTACCCAAATTCTGAGGAAAGTGCTTAGTTATGCAGCTCCTGCGTGACGGACTTTTTTTTTTCAAAAGAACCTTTAGCACGGCATATGTCTGGAATGGAGTGAGATAGAAATGTGTGGTTGGTTGTGTTGAACTACATTTTTTGTCTATTTTTGCCCCGTGGAGTATTTTCATTAACTTGCGATACGCACTTTATATATGTGTGTGTACGTGTGTAAATATAAATAACTGACGACGAATGATCTTCTATAGTAATTCGATAAAATATGAAATTGTTTAATTTTACGGCTGAGTGAAGTTGCCTCGAAGCTCGGAAGTGTCTCATTATTGTTACATAATTTACCACTCGGAACAGCAATACAAAGGACACTAGAGTTAATTGCTTCTTTTGTATTAATACACACATATACATATATATACTTGCAAGCTATAGCTTGACTGGTCAGAATATTCGAGATGGGGAAGTTGGTAGTACTACTCGCTCTGGCTCTTATAGTTGTAAGTAGTCAAGTATTAAACCAATTATTCATTAATCTATTCATATAATAAAAATGTAACGGATCGCTGTCTGTACGTGGAAGATATGTGAGAAAAATATTATTGGGGGCCTTTATCAACCCAATAGTACCCAAAACAATGATTGTTAGAATTTTCGTCAGTGCGTTTGTGCACGCTAATCTCAGAAACCGATTTAGATGCGGTTTTCACTAATATATTGTTGTAAGATTGACTTAACATTTTGTGTTTGTTTCATGTCAATCGGTTCATAAATAAAGAAATAAAGTTATGCCAATGAAAAGAATCACGTCGAACATTTCATAAATTGTCTATATCTATCTATTCTTTCTTTTATATATTCTTTCTTTTATATATTCTTTCTTTCTTCTATATATTATTCAAACATGTAATAAAATTCTAACGGATCGCTGTCTGTACATGGGAGATATATGAGAAATAATATTATTGGGGGCCTTTTTCAACGGAATAGTAGCCAAAAAAATGATTCTTAGAATCTTTGACTGTTCGTGCGTTTAGAGAAGCATTACTGTAAAGTAGATTTTTTTTAAAAATACACAAACGAGCGTGTTTATAATGCAAAATAAACCAAAAGATATATGCGAAAAATGCTGGACAAAGTCACAATTCCACGCGGACGAAGTCGCAAGCACAGCTAGTGAGTAATATATACTAACATTACCAGTACAAATCAGTAATTTTTAAATTTCTGTTTATTTCTCGTGGACCCAGGAAATTTTCGCTTAATTCTTAACGTTCGAGGAGAGGGTATGAGGAAAAAAAAAAAAAAAAACATAATTTTGTAATTAAAAGCTTAGTTGCGGAAATTAAGTTGTGTTGGTTTGCCAAAAGATTTACTTATCAAACGTTGACATATTTAAGAAAAAAATAATTTAAACACAATATATTAATTGCCAAAGAAATGAAACTATGCAGAACCCAAAATAAACTATTCTATAATAGATTCTGTATGTAAAATATGTTTAAAGAAATTTTCTACCTGGACATGAAGAAATCGGAAAAAGCTCAATAGCCGATTATCACGCAAAAAATGCTGCCAGACTTGAGACTTATGACGTACCACAAATAACTGCCAGAGACTTAACAACAGCTACTAAATCTACCATAAAAAATCATTGGCAATACATATGGACACAACTAACTGACAATAAACTTCAGACCATAAAAAATACAGTTGAGGAATGGCCATCCAGTTATCGCGACAATAAACGAGAAGTTGTCCTCGCTCGTTTACGGATTGGACATACTCCACTTACCCACGACTTTCTTATGACAAGACGCTATGAGATGAAACATATGTTACACAGAACTTACGATTAAACATTTACTGACAGACTGCCAGAGAAACAGCAATTACAATATACCGTATGATATGCAAGAACTCCTAGGCAATGATAGCCAGTACATCAACACTATACTGACTTACCTCAAGAATACAGGACTATACAACCTTATTTGATGAACTTCTGCAATGTTGGCTTATAAGATATTATATTTCCATTGATACTAAGCACTATTTATAGGTGAGTCCTACGTCTAAACCATTACATAACCACACACACTTCCAACACCAATAACCATGCTGATTTCCTAGAATAGCTAAGTTCAGAGTATACTGTTCTTCGTGTTATCACTATTGAAGCGGGACACAATAAATAAATAAATAAATTTGCTGAAGATATCGCGGGAAATATCTCAGTCGAAATCGGTACCACAGGTACTGGTACTGCTAGATCAAGATGCCAAAGCTTTGATACCAAATAGATAGGGGAGTGTAGAGAAGATTCTTTCATGTACAATCTCAATAGCTACATTGCTTTCAACTGTGATAAAATGGGAAGTATTGATGTCCTTTATTTATAAGTGTTTGATTCAATCTTTGATTGCTCGACAAACAGGAAAACGATTTCGCTCCCAATATCTTACGTGCATTGTCTCTTTTAGCGCGGTTCCTCCCTCCCCCATAGGGAGGAACCCCGCTTATAAGGTTGATACAATGAAACAATCCGGAAGTGCCGACAAGAAAATTTCGCGTTTCAGAACCCCTAGAGACCGAAAATAACGGTGGTTCAAATTTGTATATATATATATATATATATATATATATATATATGTATATATTTATATATATATATATATATATATATATATATATATATATATATATATATATATATATATATATTTGTCTGTTCGCTCTCTAGGTCGAAGACGAATGGTCCGATTTTGATGAAATTTGGTACAAAAATCAGTCGTCCAATATGAAAGGTCAAGTTCGTTAACCAGCAAAATCCGCCCACTGGAAGATGGAGTTTGGGGCGAAATTCGCGCAGAAAAAATCGTAACGCTTACGTTTTTGAGTTCATAAGCTTGTAAGTACTCTTTTTATAGGCTTCTTGGGCTAGGAAAACGAATGAAACCATTTTCAAGGCGATAGCTTTAACCGTTTTTGAGAAAATTGGATAAATAGTTTTTGAATACCGTTTTTGGTTTGGGTACTTAGAATCATGGGATTCAGTTGAAACATTTTCTGCATGTTCTACTTTTATTAAAACTAATATGTTGAAATTTTGGTTACGTTTGGAGTTAAGGAAGGGTTAGAATAAAATATTTTATTAACAGACATAAAAAGTTTTGGTAACTTTGTGAAAGTTACCAAAACTTTTTATGTCTGTTAATAAAATATTTTATTCTAACCCTTCCTTAACTCCAAACGTAACCAAAATTTCAACATATTAGTTTTAATGAAAGTAGAACATGCAGAAAATGTTTCAACTGAATCCCATGATTCTAAGTACCCAAATTAAAAACGGTATTCAAAAACTATTTTTCCAATTTTCTCGAAAACGGTTAAAGCTATCGCCTTGAAAATGGTTTCATTCGTTTTCCTAGCCCAAGGAGCCTATAAAAAGAGTACTTACAAGCTTATGAACTCAAAAACGTAAGCGTTACGATTTTTTCTGCGCGAATTTCGCCCCAAACTCCATCTTCCAGCGGGCGGATTTTGCTGGTTAACGAACTTGATCTTTCATATTGGACGACTGATTTTTGTACCAAATTTCATCAAAATCGGACCATTCGTCTTCGAGCTAGAGAGCGAACAGACAAATATATATATATAAATATATACATCTATATATATAAAAATCACGTGTCTGTCTGTTTGTCTGTTTGTCTGTTTTTCTGTTTTTCTGTTTGTTTGTTCCTTATACAAATCCACACCGTTTGACTGATATTGACCAAACTTCGCACATAGATACGTCTTGATCCAGGAAATCTCGTAGTCTAGCTCAAAATCTTCTAGGATTCATAGTTTGGAAGTAACGAGTTCGAAACTGTCATATACAGAAGAGTTTATAGTCAGAAATCGGCATTTTCTTTCCAGTGTTGCCCCTCCTTCTAAGAAGAAGTGCAATACAAAACCTTTGTTTGTTTATCTAAATAGTAGGTTTATATTCTCAGAGTTTGGACAAATATCATATAAGATATCATATAATAAAATATCATATTTTTTAAGATTAATTTTCTTAATATCAGATCAGTTTTCTTCATATTAAATCAATTTTGATTTGATTGCCTAGGGCAACACTGCTCTAACCAGAATATAGACTAATATCGTATAAATAAGTATATCATAAAAATGTTCTGTGTTTATCTAATCATAATTTGGACTAATATATTATAATTAAGTGTTCATGTTTCTATTCAGAACTTTAATAATTTCAATACTTTTGTTGAGAGAGTTTTTTTATCTCTTTAGTAAAGGAAGGTTGCAATGTCGGTTATAGTATTCGGTGTCTCTCACTCGCTTTTCTGTTTAATGAATAAATGAATATTTACTGGTATTTGATGGAGAGGGTTTTAGTATGTGGAAAAACACTTAACTTTTTTATTGAAACTGATGAAGTGTGTAAATAACAATAAGAACAAGGCTAAAAGTATTTTGGAATTGTTTACACTGATGTGGACCTTTTTTTAACTATGAGTCTCAAAGGTGAAAAATATTTTGTTTCATTTATAGATGATTATAGTAAGATTGCTCTCATGTTAATTTCTTCATAATTGTTCAGTATTGTTTATTGTTATTTAAGTGTTTAGTGATGAATTCCCTTTGTCGCGGTCTCACTCTAATAAATAGTAAGATTGCTAGGATTTAAACTATTAAACCTAAAACAGAAGTTTTTCATTCCTTTGTTCAATAAGTAAATGAGGTCGAAAACTTAGGAAATAAGAGAATTGGTATTGTGAGATATGACATTGGTAAGGAATATTTAAATTGTAAGAATTATGACTACCAAAAAAAAAAAAAAGGGTATCATAATTAATCCCTGTCCCTCATATGTTCATGAATTAAATGGTGTGATTTACTAGAACAATTATGAATATATCTCATTGTTTACTGGCAGAAGCTATTGTAGAAAAAAATGTTGGCCAGAAATGGTCTGTGAAGCAACTTATTTGAAAAATCTCTCTTTAGCTAACACCATTGACAATAAAATACCCTATGAAAACTGTTTTGGAAAGAAACCAGATGATTCTAACTTTAATTTATATGGTAGTAAAAATTTTGTTAGGAAACCAGAACAAATAATAACTTCTAAATGGGATAAAAAGGTGAATATGTGCATTTTAATCGGTTATAGTGAAGTGGGATATAAAGTACTTTTGAATAATAAAATCATTGTCGCTAGGCATGTTGATGTTACCCAAGAAAACATAAGCTGTATTGGATTGGCTGAGGGTGAATCTGATAAAGTTCAAGCGATTGTGATTTTTGGGATAGAGAAAAAGATAGTTTGAAATAAAATAATGCTTGAGATTTTGTTGAAATAAGAAAGTTGAAGATATCAAATGGGTCTAAATGTTGTTCAAACAGATGGATGTAGGGACTATATTCTTAAATGATCATTTAGAAGGAAAATCCACCACTGGTTTTCTTATTAATAATTTCTTATACATTGGTAATGTATTATACTGGAAATCGAGAAAGAAAAAAGATCTTACAGAAGAGTCTACATATGCAGAATATGTACCTTTAAGTTTAAGGTTCCAAGATTTTCCAAAAAGATAGAACGTTTTGTTTAAAACATAAAGATTTTTTTAAACATTAAAAACTCCTTTGTGAACAATGTCATTTTGTAAAGGACTTAAATTTATGAACTTTAAATTAATTCTCTCACATACATATGCAAATATTATTAAAATATTATATTAAATGTTGTTATATTTAACTTATTTTTTTATTCGCATATAGATAGATGTACATAATAAATTACATAAATGTTTATAATCATACAAATGAATGTATATAAATGAATTAATTTTCACCACGTTTTGAAACATTATTTTATTATTACAAGAGCTGTATGGTTTAGCAACCCTATTAATTTGGGCAGCCTCACTTTAATTTTTTTTTAATAAAGTTATTCTTAATGCATGCTATTTTTTTTTGCAGATAAATTAATGTATTAAAATATTATTTTTATAAGAAGAGGAAGTCACGTGAATTGTGGTGTTCTAATAAATGAATAAGTAATTAAATTTTCCATGCAATTTTTTATTAATTTAATATCCATAATAATTTAATCATTATATTCTGACATATGCTTTCTTTTGTCTGAGATAGTTATATCCTCTGACTGTCAACATTTAGTCGGAGAGCTGGTAACGCACATTTCATGAAGTGTTTTATGCACCTTGGAATTTTGGTGTATTGCATGTCGTGGATAGGTAAGGCATGTATGTGTAGCCTGGACATACCTTGGAACACCAGGTACTGCACATAGGGGAAAGGTGTTAAAAAAATATGTCACTAAAATGGTATTTTATTCAGAAGCCAACAATCTTTAATGTATAATTAAGGCAAGTTGCTTTATTTCTAGAACTACCACAACTGTCCTGTCCAGATGATTGGTGCTCTCACTCACTCTTACGATTACACGCAGTGTATTGCAGTCTATCATCGGCTGAATTTATTTTCATGTTTGCTGATTACTAAACCTCACAAAAAGTGTCTGCCCTTTTGTAATTATTTTCAATTATGGTGTTTAAATAGCAGTGTGAAGAAGAGACTTCATTTAATATTACAAAAACCCACTTCGGTTTTTTTTTTTTTTTTTTTATATATGTATCCCACTTAAAAGTGTCTGCCTTATATATTATTCATTATAGAATTGCCTTAATTTTACATTGAACACTTATGGCTTCTGAATAAAACACTATTTTTGGCCCATAGTTTGTTACTGATTACCATGCGCAGAACCTGGTGTTTCAAGGTATGTCCAGCAACCATATACTTAACTTTTTATCTACACTAGAGACCCACTATACGACAATTTCAAGGCACATAAAACACTTGAAAAGTGTGTTACCAGCTCTTGGACTAAATGTTTAAATACGGTTGCAATTCTGGTAAAAATATTGTTGCTCGCCAAGTCAATGTCGTTATTGAAATTCCCAAATACCTTTAATTCATTGTTGTCCATAACTGCAAGAAAAATATCTTAAATTTGTTTTTATTCTTAGAGGCCCCTATTTCCTCTGATAGAAGGACTATCCTTATAGAAGAGTGCATGAACCATAAAATTTGAAACAGAAGCTTTAATAGAAAGGAAAAAAAAAGTGAACAAAAATATGTGAAAGTGTATGTGAAACAACAAACTATGTTTTTAAAACTTTCCTTTTGGCATACATAACATAAACCCTGCACGACTTACCTACTTTTTCATTCATAAAAAAAACTCAGTTACGGATTATTACATGAACAAATAAACAATATAACATATTAATATTATATTTGCGCAAGGTTGAGGTTTTAGCTTTAGATGCGAAGACCTTAAAATAAATAAATATTATATTTAAAAAAAAAATCAATGAAAATAAAGAATATCGTTTCAGTTGTAGGTTTTGACAACTTATAACTAATCATAACCTTAATTAAATGCCTCATTTGTATTGCTATTTTTTATGAATATTTATTTATGGACCACATATTTTTTTTTTCTTTAAAAAAATTAAACACAGGGAGTTTGGTTTGGATTTTCTTTAAAACGGTATTGCAATTAAATTATTTGGAATCACTTAATTGTAATACCATTTTAAAAGTAAGGGTACTTTTTAAAAAATAAGGATCAATTTAATTTCCACCCCACTTTCTCTAAAAAAAAAAATGGAAAATAACTTTTTCAGCCGAGCTCTCAATTTATTATCTTATATTCTCATAATTTGGACCAATATAATATAATCATTCATTTTTTAAAATATATAATATAAAGTAGGCGTACCATGGAAGCTGGGTTACAACTATTTAATATGAAGCATGTGTAGCATGGTACGCCCGGCTACAGATATTTAATATAAAGTAGGTGTAGCATTGCACACCGGGTAACAGCTAGTATATATATATATATATATATATATATATATATATATATATATATATATATACAAATTTGAACCACCGTTATTTTCGGTCTCTAGGGGTTCTGAAACGCGAAATTTTCTTGTCGGCACTTCCGGATTGTTTCATTGTATCAACCTTATAAGCGGGGTTCTTTCCCTATGGGGGAGGGAGGAACCGCGCTAAAAGGTTCTGATGAATGTTTTGATTAGGCGATGTCAATCGGAGAAATGAGTGCTTAAAACATTAAAGTAATTGATTTTGCTTATTCGAACTGTTCTTTTTGTCTGTTTTTATTCCTTGTTATTTTTTAATTCCTTATAGTTGGATAATGTATTTTACAATAAAACAGATTAGGCAAAATAAGAAAAACAATTCATTGTTAGAAATATAGCTTGCCAAGAGAAAAAGATTCGTTGACGTCTTTTGAATATTTTCAATTGCCTTTATGCTGTTGGTTTTTTATTTTATTTTTTAATTGATTTTATCTGTAGAATTATTACTATAGTAAAAGAACACAGGAATGTGTGAAAATATTTGATATTTTCCAATTCATTGAAACGTATGAAATGAAGTATCGGTAGAAGAGGATTCTAGGGTCTTGCGGACCTGACCCCAGGTATAGCCATAAAACCCTTTGAACAAAGGCCGAGGAAAATTGTATCTGTTTCTATTCTATGCTTTTCAAATGAGAATAGGGATATGAACAGGAACCGGGGTCTCCCGTGGTCTAATGGCTAGCGCCTTGGATTCATAAGCGGGAGATGGTGGGTTCGATTCCCAACCTCCGGCAGGAATTTTATCATCCCACGGCTCGCTGGTGAAATTCCTCGCTACACCCTGGATGTCGGCGCTAATGACCTAGATGTAGATGTGCCGTAAAAAAAAAAAAAAAAAAAAAAAAAAACCTGGAACCGCGCTAAGATGACGCAGTTCCTGCGAGTCGGACTTTTTTAATAATTATTTAGGGTTGCTCTTCTTTGGCGACTTTACAAGGAACAGAATCTTCTGAAATCGGAAATCAGTTTTGTTATTGTTACATCGTATATGTAAATGTTAGGAGATGTTTGGGTGGGGGTGTAAACGAAAATATCGCTTAATATCAAGGTAACATAATTTTTTAAGGGAACAGTGCTTAAGATCATCAAATAAGTTTCTACAATCTTCAGTTTTTGAGGTTGATGAACAATAGTGTTATTATACTGGGTATCATTTTTGTTTCTTCTCTAGCAGTCCGACAGTAAAAGTTTAATGTAAATTTGCACAAGGGTATATAACCTATTGGTCTATTAGGTCTTGTAATTAAGTAATTAGTATGTTAATCAGTAGTCACTCAGAATTATTTATTAGCGTTTGTTTTTTCGATGAGAGGATGGCCATTCCTCGTCTGTATTTTTAACTGTCGAAATTTATGGTGAGTTAGTTGCATCCTTGACTAGTTCAAATGTTTTAATATCGTTGTTTTTATTATTTTCCTCAATACTTCTCCCGTTTATGCCATAGGTTTACCTCTATTTTTTGCATTAAAATCTACTATAGAGCATTTCCCAAGATAATTTTGGCCCGGTACCCAGTACATAGTAGACCGTGTTATTGACCATGTTAGTGACGTGCACCTGTCGGTAATTGCTTTACAACAAAACAAACATAAATCATTTTTATTTTGGACCAAAACAAATAGTTTTTTTACACAAATTGAAGAAAAAAAGGGGGGGCAAAACAAAACAAAGGAAATAAATCAAATAAAATTAAAACAAAATGTCTTGGTACAGCCTCGGCTTGAGGCGACGGGCTGTAGGTTCACCAAGGTGGTAATTCGTCGCACCAGAAGAGAGATGTAGTTTGTCGTGGTATCTGCGGGTTAACTCTTCTATCTGAAATGCGAGAGGATCAACTCCCAGTTCCCGATGGAGCAAACTGGTTTCGAACGAACCAAGGTGCGTTGGCTGCAATCCGTAGGACTTTGTTCTGTAAAGTCTGAAGTCTTTTGATGTTCGTCGTGTTTGTTCCATACCACACAGGGCAGGCGTAAGTCAGTATTGGGAGGATCATGGTCTTGTAAAGGAGTGTGACTAGTGAAGGTCGGAGTGATGTTTTTCTGTTCATTAGTGGGTATAGTTTTGAAAGTCTGGTGTGTAATTTTATGTTAGTGTGTAATTGCTTTAAATTTGTTTAATCAGTAATTGTATAACGTCTTTGTTGTCGATTTCCGGTATGTTATCCAGACCGATGCGGATGACATGGACATCAGCTGTTTTAAAATTAGATTCCTCCTGCAACAAACCTCTTTATGAATCTGTTTTCATTTTTATTGTGGCACTCCAGGTGATTGCTGCTGAGGAGCAACAGAGCCAACAAGGAGGACCTCCAAGTGGAAGTAGACCATGTGGACCTCCGCCGAGTGGATCTCCTCCTACAGGTGGTGGACCGTCATATGGACCTCCTCCTGACGGGTTCGGAGGTAAGCTTTATTCATTAGTTCAGAATATCTTGATTAAAATGGTTATCAATTGTAATAAGAAGATCTTACTCTATTTGGTTTACACATTACAAGTACATAGTTAGTTTTATGAAGTAAATGACAATTCCCCCTTATTTTATTTTTGTGAATGTCTCAGGCGGCAACGGACCGCCACCAGATGCAAGAGGGCCACCACCAGGATGCAGTGAACAACAACAAGGTAAAACGAAATCCATACAAAAAGCAATAAGCATTCTAATTTAGTATTATTTAATGTCGACTTGTGAAAATGTGTTATGGACAATTAGATCTGTCCTAGAAATGTTCTTTAAGAATATTAAGGAATGAGTAAAAAATATGTTCGTGCAAGTTTCTGAATCATAAACATTGCCCGGTGCTAATGACCTCAGCAGTCAGTGCACCGAAAAGAAAAACTTTAGCCAGTGCTAAAAACGTTCCGTATAGTTCGCCTGTAAATATGATCATTTGTATTGCAGGTAAAAATGAAGTTTCACACCCTCAAAACCGATTTTTTTTCAAATTTTGTACAATAACGTATTTTGATGCACTAACCACGAATACGTTTTAAAAAAAAAACCTTCGCATTTAACTACGAAAGAAGTTATTAAGCACTAAAGTTCACTGTTATGCGGGTTATGAGAGCTAATGTTAACAACTAAATTTGTGACGACTTTAAGGCATACATGCAATGCGTTTCCGCTCGCTACGCTCGCTGAAGAAGATAACAAAACCCCAGTCAATCCAACTCGCAAAAATTAATAGAATTCTAATAGAATATAATATTAAGCTCTAAAGTTCACTGTTAGGAAGGTTATAAAACTAGGCGTCAACAGCGTATTTGTAAACACGCGCATGCGCAGATATGTAACATTGGGAAACAGAGAACTCTCATTTTAAATGTTCAGAAACCATTTATTCAAAAATATTGTTAATTTTAAGGGCATCCTCACCCGTCGTCACCGGTCACTTAAGGGCATACGTGGTTAAGATAACAAAACTCCAGTCAATCCAACTCGCTAAAATTAATAGAATTCTATTAATTATTCCATTAACTTTACTGCTTAATAACTTCTTTCCTAGTTAAATGCGAAGGATTTTTTTTTTCGTGTTTAGTGCATCAAAATACGTTATTGTACAAAATTTGAAAGAAATCGGTTTTGAGGCCGTGAAACTTCATTTTTACCGTTTTCTTCTAGCCGTAACTTCATGGGATGCCCTTTGCCACAAACCTTTGTACTCGGTATGATCCTTTTGCTCTGTAGAAACCTAACAGCATTCTCTTCAGTCCTGATGCCACTTAACTGAAATATATTCATTACGCTTGAGCCAGCCAAGATCACAAATAAAACTATCACAAAGGACATTTGGTGAGGTTACCGCAACATATGTTTTATTTTATTTAGTTAAAATAATCACAGTTACTGATAAAATCACTGGCACTCCTTTTCCGAAATTGACCCGAATTTGTGTTTATTTAGCTTGTTTTGAGGCCCCCCTTCACCGCTTGGTTTTATTCGCGCTCAGCGTAAAGGCAACACTGGAGTGGCAGCGGCTAGGTTGCTTTACAACACAGCACCCGGAGCTAACAACACTTCAGTGAGTGTGAGTCTGGCTCTCACTGCCTCGTCAGCGTCCAGTTCATTCGACTCCGTTGTGCTGCAGTGCTTATGTACAGTAAATTGGCCCCATTCATCGACGGCTAAGGGCTGAGGCAACTAAAACACTATATATCAGAAAAACCCTTTATACACGTTACTCAGAAACGAGTAGAGAAGCACTCTTTTACTATGTCGAAGAGAGCAATACAAGATGTACCGAAAACATGCAAATACTAACAAAGCGTGCTTTACTTTACACGTTCTCTAGACTGACTGTCTGGGTAGCTCGTGTACAATTGTTATCATGCCCAGACGGCCAATCAGAACTTCTGAAACACTGGCCCATAATGCAAAGGCATATTGGTGTTACATAAATATTATATTAATAAATAAATACATTTAAAGTATAAAAAAATATCGACAATTTATGATAAGAATGTAATACTCTTTTTGTTTACAGGGTCGTCTGATTCAGGGTCTAGTTAACAAATTCCACTACTCACGGGTAAGGAACACTATTCGTTATTATTATTATTAATTATTTTTTATGTGAACGTCGTTTTAGGCTGCTATTAGATTGATAATTTTACACCTCTTTTGTTGAATTGATTGAGGTAAATCAAAACTTAAAAAATAGCCGTCTGCTAATACTAGTTTATGTGTAAAATTTCCAACCTAGAAAGTACAGCCAACGTTTAAGCGGCCCCTACACGGTCAGTAATAATGACATTACCTTATCAAAATGACAGTAATAATGATAGTGTAAGGTGGACAAAGTTGGAATGACGAACAGTAATGATGTGAATCCGGATTTTCTGATCTCGGCTTCATTACTGAAAGTGGAGGGGATACTGTCATTAGTAATGATGGTGTAGGGTGCGCTACATCATTAATGTGTCATTACTCAGTCTATCTCGAGCTGAAACTAGGTGAAACAGATGTAAAGGTTAAACTAGATTGAGTAGAAAGGGCAAAAAATAAGATGAATTGAAATGTATGACTCTACCTTGGTAACATTATAGTTATAAAAGTAATATATATATATATATATATATATATATATATATATATATATATATATATATATATATATATATCAAAGTAACGAATCCGCATTAAGTCTAATTAAAATATATCATAGAATAAAATATATATAAAGTCATCTATAAGGTACCAACAACTTTTCACATTCGTTACTTTGCATTTGTATCGACGATATCAAATAGGATTAGATTCCTGTTTTGGAGGGCATTAAACAGTCAATGTTATGATATAAAATAGGTTGAAAGTGCTTTATTTTTTATATCGACTTTAGAAAATAATGTTGACGTGATTCTTTTACCAATTCATTTGTCTTATAGAGTAGATTAGAAGAAAATATAATCGTTAAACTATAATTTATATTTCGTCAAATATATTAAAAAATATGCTTACGTTTTCAAGCAAACTAGTATTATACATTTTTTCACACCAAAAATAATAGCAGATTTAAAATCAGCACCCCAAGAAACCCTAACGTGGTGAATAATATTTAAAACAAAAAATAATGATTATTCCCAGTCTGGAAGAGAATAAAAATTTTTAAGCGAAAAAGTAATGTGACGTTTTGAAATTCAATATCTCCCCCTGAGATAATCCGATTTTTACGTCATTGAAATCTTTCAAAAGAAGAAAGACTCCTTTTTCTAACCATATAAATGGCTATTTTATTATCTCAAAAGGTACTTGCGAAAAATGGTTATCCAAATAAAAATAAAATGTAAACTTTTTTGCACATAACCTCGGTCCCAGAACACTTAGAAACGCCCCGATTGGAAGGATATGTGTCATATTAAGGCCTTTACGAACGTTTCACATGTTTTTTTTTGTGGCTAGTGCCGCAATTATAGCTACACAGGCGACTTTGCGAGGATGCATTATTAACAAGACGCTTCTGTCACGGAGATCAGAATGCATACTGAAGAAAAGTAATGACATTAAAAATGATCCGTGGAATGACGGTGTAAGGTGTACATTGTAATGATGATATGGAATGACGAGAGTTGAATAGTAATGACATTACTGATAATGTCATTATTACTGACCGTTTAGGGGCCGCTTTTGATGAGAGAAGTTCCTTCAACCTAGCTAGTATAACCAGTGTTGGGCAAAAATTATTCAGAATGATGAATAAAGAATAATGAATAAATGTATTATTTTATTCATGAATGAGGAATAATTACTTATATTCATTATTCGTTATTCTGTGAATGAAGTTTATGTTTTATTCACAAATTATTCGAATGATCAATCAGAATAAACATATTTTAGTGAATAATGATAGATTTATTATGGCGTTGGCAGCCGGAAATATGTATATATATATATATATATGTGTGTGTGTGTTTGAGGTGGATTGATCAGTAGACCAACTAGAAATAAATAATAATGAATGATGAATAATGAATAACGAATAATTCTGTGAATAATTCATAATGCACCTTGTGAATAAGATAATTCAGTGAATTATTCATCATTCACTAAAAATTTATTTGAATAATCATTCGAATAATACTTTATTCGAATAATGCCCAACACTGAGTATAACTGCATGAACAAATCCTGAAGCAAGGGATAATCTATATTGTTCCCAGAAGTTAGCAATAATTCGTAAATAAACTAATATGCGGGGTTTCCTTGTAAATTTCGGGAGGAAATATGCTTTTTGATAAATAGGAAAATTATCTTAACGAAAAAAGAGTGCAAGAAAGGCCATGAGGTGAAAAATCAGAGAGTGGGGGAATGTTTTTTATTTTATTTTTTTATTTAAGGCAGATAAAAAACTTGATCTGAAAATTTCTATCTAGTGGAGATTACGTCAGATAATTAAAGAGAAAACGTATTTAAATTGATAATTAATTAAACTTTAACTAAGTTTTAAATTCTTTCTCGTTCAGTTCTTCTAATATCTTGTGTCCAATGGCAGGCGAAAAGTATTTTTCCAACTTTTTCACTACATTATTTTTTAAAATTTACAGTTGCTCTATTTGTTGTTCTCTGTTTTATTTAGCCAGTAAACAAAAGATCATTTGAAGAAAGAAAATACATATACAGCAAAGAAAAAGGACCCCAAACTATCCCAAAAAAGTATAAAGAAATAATAGAAGGGACAGAAATTAACAAATTATACCATAACTTTTGGTTAATTTTATTGATTGTTAAAGTTATTATAATTATTTATTAACTAATTTGCTTTCTTTACTTGTTTCAGATTATGCTAATTGGAGACATAGTAACTGGAAGCAATGGAACCTCAAATGATAATGTGATCAGTTTTTAATGGCACAATAAAATACATATTTATCAAAATATTTATCACTATATATATTTTCCTTGCATACGAACGTTCCTTCAATGAAGACCTATAAACATTCATCCATCTACTACGTCCTCATATCGAGTTTACGGATGCTTATTATCTGTTGTGATTTGAACGGACCGAAACTAACACTTCCCATTATACAAGATTTTTCCAACAGATGTTATCAAAATTTATACCTGAACCCATTTTATGACGTCAAGAGTTCTTATTCTAAACTTTTAAAATCACGCCAGGAATATGTATTATAGGAAAAGACGCTAAGATGACGCAGAGTCTATAGCGTTTCCTCCGTCTCTTCTTAGGGAGGAAACTCGCTCAATAGTGTCGACCCAATGACGTGATCCGGAAGTGTCGATTAGAAACGTCCATTTTTCAGAACCCATAGATAAAGAAAATGTGGGTGTTTCAAATTCATTGTATACTAGCTGTTACCCGGTGTGCCATGCTACACCTACTTTCTGTCTATGACTCTCCCTGTATCAAAATCTACCTGTATACCCAGTTACGTCGAAATCGGTCAAACGGTGTGAATTTGTTTATATCTGTCTAGATGTAGTTCGCGAGAAAGCCAACAGAGGCAAGCACCACAGCAGTTCTGAAAAAAACGACAGAGGCCAGTACAACAGCACTTCATATAACATCCGACAGAGGCCAGCAGCATAGCCTGCGAGTAGATAGCTCTTATCAAAGAAAGGTCAGAGCTCTTTAGCTAGACAGTGACTGTTGATATTAAAATTGAAATAAACTGCATTAAATGATTTTATAATGATGTAAAGTCATCAATGAGATCGAGTTATCCTAATTATCAAGAACATCAACAAATAAATGTGAGACATTATTCAAAATGGCCGCCAGAATCTGAATGGTGGTATTTTTCTTGAACAATACTTTTGACCTTTTGACCAAATTTTGAAATTTGACTATTTTGGCCTAGCCTAGGAGATTTCCCGTATCAAGACGTACCTGTGTGCGAAGTTTGGTCAAAATCGGTCAAACGGTGTGGATTTGTATAAGGAACAAACAAACAAACAAACTGAAAAACAGACAGACACGTAATTATTATATATATATATATATATATATATATATATATATATATATATATACATATATATATATACATTTGTCAGTTTGCTCTTGAGCAGCACAAAAATTATTCGAATTACATAAAATTTGCTACAAAAATACTTTGTTTCATTTGAATCAGTCAATATTTATTTGAAAATATACATAAATGTATTTTTAAAAAAGGTTTAGGGAGTCAAATAAACATTTTATAATTAAAAATAACTGGTGTAATTATTACAAATGAAAAAATTCTTGTTAAAATCTTGGCTTTAATGGTTGGTTGCAATCCTCTCTTTAAGTTGAAAGTATCTGACTCCTTGTTCTGTTGAGAGTTTTTCAATGTGCTCTGCAGAATGGACAACTCCGAGTTCTCTGTGGATTTGGGTGTTACTATTTTGACTCATATAAATGGCCAAAGTGTTTAACCAGCAGGATCTATCGATCTATATCTGTTTTGAAGGAAAATGGATAAAAGAATTTCAGTTTTGGTCACATTTGGAAAATTTGATTTATTAGTCTATTTTCATATGGGTTTCTGGAACAAAGGCGGTTCAGCCGAAACAATCTTAAGTGTTGTCGTTTTGGAATGTTGTTATGTGGCCCGTTCAGATAGATGGAAAAGTCCAATTCCGCATGCGCGAAATTTTGAGTGGAATAATCCCGACGGTTCTTCCATTTGCAAATTCCCATTTCAATGAAGAACACACTACGTGAAAGTCTATAAAAACTGATTATATCTCGTTTAGGACCAGCGTAGGCTTGGAGAAGTCAGGCAAGGCATATAGTACTTAATATTTATTAATACATAGCCAAAGCTAAAGCTGAAAACAATTGGAATTGTAGTGTTGTCTAGTTGCATGGAAAAAAGCGTGGCCTATGTTCAGTTGCGTAATGAAATTTGCAGAAAAAATTCCCCTAATATAACTTTTTCGCTAGGAGGTTTAAAATGTGTGCAACCTTAGCTTTGCCTAAATATTAAACACTATCTCCCTTGCCTGACCTACCAAAGCCTTTCCTGGTCTTAAACGAGACATAATTAGTTTTTACAGAGTTTATTGTGTTATTACTTGAAATGATTCGTGTTGAAAGTTCTTCGAAATTATTTCTTGATTTTAAACTAAACTAAACTCAGCTTTTAGACTAAACTAAAGGATATCTTGGAATCCTAGCTACGCCACACTGATTCCCCATGTTCCTGGCCATCTTTATATATCCCTTTTCTCCCCATCTTCTTCCCCAGGAGTTCTTGATCAACCAGTAGTCCAGGCCTCCTTCGCTTCCATAGCCCACGACGAGGACTGCATGGTTCAACTTATCCGAGCTGCAAGATTTGTCGATGAACACACCTGAAAATGGTGTTGTATCGTTGAAACTCATTTTAATAAATGAATGAATACATTTCCTTTGTTTTGTAAAGAATGTTTACATCTAGAGGTTGTCTGGTTTTGTAATGTTTACAAATAATGGTAGAAAAACAGTTATTGAATCCAAAAATAAATTAAGAGAAAACAAAAACATCAAATTATTAATCCTTAACCGCTTAATCATCGAATTTATATTGAAAACTATGCCAAAAACTGCCGATTTTTTTTTAATACCATTTTTAGTATCTACTAAGAAAAGGCATCAGCCCTGCTCTGGCTAGAAAAGGGTGGTAACCCGTCCTAAAATGCTTAGTTAATAACAATTACATTTTAACGGACGTTAAAATTTCAATAAATATTATCTACAGATCTATAGCTCAATAAATGTAGCTTTGTAAGGCACAAAACATTTTTTGGAGAAAAAAAACATGATATTTATTATGGTTCATAACATTACCCGAAGTCGTGCTTCAGCCCCCCAAAAAACACAATTTAGCCAAAAGTAATAAAAAATTGTAGTATAGTAAATAATTAGTAATGAAAGTTAAATTAAAAATATTAAGGGCGATGACCTTGAATATCTTTAACATTTTTAGCGCCTGAATCAACTCGTTGATAGGAAAATCGAATCGGTTCCTATACTCGAGATGTCTCGAGCGCGGCCTTCTTAAAAGGCCTTCGTAAGCGGCGAGATGCTTAAAGCGCGTGTAGTTTTGCAAGGCGAAAAAACACAAACTGTTCGGGAAAAAACAAGATATGTACCGATACATTACCCGATTAAACTGTTGCTTCAAAAGCAGACAAAAAATTTATTACAGTCACATTTAAGAACTGAAAACAGCTGATACTTTACAAATCACTTCTGCATTCCATTTGGACGTCCATAAGAACGCTGGGGAGCTGGAATACATCAAACATCAGACGCATCCAAACATTTCAATCCAAATTCCAACCATAGTCAATGTTCTCTTCAATGTTTCCTACCTCAACATCTGTAAACACCTTAATATCACACTCGTTGAAGATGTTCTATTATGCAGATTCCAACATTTCCATCCTAAATTTCCACTCATCAAAATCCTGAAGTCCTCTCCCTATCGAGCGTCACCCATCCGCTCTCCCCACCAAAGAGACTCAGAATACAATGACCCAGAGATCTGCTGCATTGACCAAGTGAAGTGTTAGCAATGGCTTTCTGTTCCTTCAAGTGCGACAATGTCTGTGGCTCACCGATCTCTCTTCGACTCGAGCCACTGGTCGGAGCAGGAGGAAACTTGGGCAGACCTCTTTCAACGTCATTTAAGCGTTCTTCTGACGTTAATCGAGTATGAAGTTGGGAGGCCCTGACCCCCGAACCTTCATATTACTAGATGTATTAACATACAGAATGTAATAATCAATAAACAAAATAATTTGAAAGAAAAGAAGAATTTTCAGTGCCCAAGTTAACACATTTATGGGAAAATCTTCACTGACATACAAGTCACAAATTGTGCCGTTATAAACTTCTTGGCCAAGGATCTACAACAAAAGAGTAAACTAAAGAAAATACTACAATCCAAAATAATGAAAAGAAATCACAAACAATAACTAATAAATTCAGAAAGGGGGAAATCCATGAAGATATCCTATATTAAGTTTTTCTCACATATCTGTTCAAACTTTGTGCAATATACAGAAATGTATTGAACTACCATTTATTCGACGCGTAGAAATTGTAACTTCATATTGTGTTCTGGGGTCTAATCCCATATTCGCAAGATTACTAGGATATATGATTGTATCGGATAGGTAGCTCACAAAATTATGGAAATGATTTCCACCCTTCCCAACAAAAATTGTCAAAACCTTCACCTTGTTTATATCTGAGGAACTGCTCTGTCACGTGTATGCCTATAGATATTGGCCCAACAGTAGCCACTGCCTTCTGTAGCGTGTCTTCATCCGGAGATACACCCATGATACCTGTTACTATTACTCCTGACCCATGCTTGTATCTGCAACTCTTCTCCTGAAGACGAGCGGTACAGTATGAGTGGGAAAGGCAGTTTATTATGCTACATTACTGCATAAATAACATAGAAATTGTTTAAAAAAACTCAACTGAAAATGTGTCACTCTTGCCTATTTAGGGGGAGTGTCACAATGTTAAGACAAGAAGAGTGTCATGTGCTCTCTGCTGTACAAGCTCTGAAGCTAGGTACATACAGTTTTGATAGTTAATAAAGAGATATTTACCAATGTATTTCATAGTCTTATCTGAAAAACTAGTGCGATATGTTTGGATTTATTACATTTCTTTTTTTTTTTACGGCGCTGCTTCGACAACTAGGCCATTAGCGCCGGATTTATTAATATACTGAATTCGATTTCAGTGCCGCAATAATTAATGATGGGCATAATTATACCATTGTTATTATTTTAGTCATTTGACTATACTTATTTCGGGTATCGATGTAAAGTGAATAGTATTTATCTATCACAATCAGCTGATTGGTTGGCACTTCAGTCATGACATGGCCAGGATAGTAGAAGGTTTACTTGCCTACTTTGGCTGTAAATATTTTTAAGTTTAGCTCCTAATGAGACACAACGAAACTAGTAGAGCTGTCCGAAACTAGTAGAGCTGTCCGAAACTAGTAGAGAGATTCATCATAGAGAGATTCATCATAGAGATTCATCATAGAGAGATTCATTATTTATATTAATTCATGTGTTTTATATATTGACCTTCCTGCAGATAATGAATAAGTCTGTCCGCTATAGGAGAGAGCTATACAGAGCGAAGGATTTTTAATAAAGTGGTTGAAAAAGTATTTAATGTGCCACTTTTTGACCCTACGCCATCTAAACTAAGATATGGAGGATCTGAAGAAATATAATATAATATTATTATCTTACCCTTCCTTCATACGGATATACACGCTTTTTAGCAATCCCCATGTTGTATATGATATACTTGTAGGCCCTGTCAGGCATACCTCCTTGGCAGCCATTGTTACCATACTCGCCACTACAGTCTACCAACTGCTGTTCGCTCAGTGATACCAATTTCCCAGTCTTTCGAAAGTGCTGTCCTTCTAAAGCTCCTGTCTGGAATAATGGAGACTTAATTAACTGGACATTCTATGCAATAAACAGAAAAATGTAAAATGAAGAAATAAAATTTCAAAATTAACTTAAATAATGAACTAACACGGTTGCTTTGTATCTTATGTATCAGGTAGGTCCAAAAGTTCCTGAGGATTTTTGGGATATTCTTAAATTGGGTAAAAAATTAATCACTTTCAATAATGATATCTTTCCCTTTGCATATTTCTCGCCACCTTGTAGGTAAGTTTTAAATTGCATAAAGGTAGAAAGACTCTGGTTTTGATGCAAACAAACTTGAAATTTCTTTTAGTACATCATGTTTATTATCTTTAACTCTTAACATTTTTCTAAGTAGAAAATTTTGTATCGCAGAAATAAGTGAAAATCACTAGTGGCAAAGCATGGGCTTATATAAGGGGGGCTGCAGCCCCCCCCCCCCGATATTTTGATTTTGGTAAAAATGTATAATAAAAACCTTAAAAAAAATTAAATAAGATCACTTAGTTCAGAAAATGTAATGTTTCTTGGGTTTATTAGCGTTTTAGTTGGCTAACTATTCCAAGCTCTAGATTGTTAGTATTCCATAACCCCTAAATTCTACCAGCCCCCCCCCCCCGAAATTATTTCCTATATACGACCGTGGGGCAAAGTCCTGGGACTAAGGATCTGGCGCAAGCTAAAAAAAAACTAATTTTATGTAGTGTTGTTCGAGCCGTAATTAGTTCCATTTTATTTCTTATTCTTATGTCTCTCTACCGTAAATTTATTTAATTTATTTGTTACTATTTATTTAAAAAAGAAAAAAAAGTACAGAATTCAACACTTTTACGTACACACATCAAGGGCGTGATAACTTAAATGTTTATCCGCTCTAAATCCATATCCTATCCTATCCCTTTTCCGTAAATTAAAAAATGTATTAAGATATCAAATCATTATCTCGCTTCCTTGATAACCCGAGATTCACGGCAATAAAACAAAAATTAGTATTGGTACTAAAAAAATACTATTTTGAGTCCCCCCCACAGGTGGACGGATCGGTGGTTGACGAACTCGTCCAATCGTTTGTTAGGGGAATGCTATATACCTAGTTCATGACTAAAAACCGATAAATCTGGTGGGTATCGTGTAAAGAAACCACACTCAACACACACACATATATACATAAATTTTATGAGGGATCATTTTCAGTATCTAGTAGGTAGGATCGGGGAGGATTTGAAGAAATTATGGGTGCGACCTAGAAATATCTTCGAAAAGTGGTAAAAGTAACAGTATTCTGTCAAAAATAGTAATATAGGTTTTAACTTCCAAGAATGTTGTCATCAAGCCGTCACTGTTTAAATCGCTAGGGATTCAGAAGAATAATCGTAACGGCGTAGTTTTAACGATTATACCCAGGACGCCAGAATCCGGATGTTATGTAAGTTGGATCCTCATATTCTAAATTTTATCTCTATATTTCGTAAGAGGTAATAAGGATTATTCAATATAAATAATAAAAGAAATAATGGACTACTTGCCGCACTGAATGCCCATGAAGAACCACAATGTTTTTGGTCCTTGACTTTAGTGACAGCTCCATCCTTCGTCCAATTCACGTGGCTCGGCAGTCTCTTTAGGGTGGCTGGAGGGATGTAGGTGTAGGCGGGGATGTTGCTCGGGAATTCGCTCATGTCGAGAAGGAGCATTGAAGATTCCAGCTCATCGAAGCTCTGGGAAAAATAGGCGTCTCTTATGAATGTTTTCTATTAATACAGAAATAATTCAAAGCCTTGTAATAATCTTGAGCTTGTTGGACTGGTGGTTATGGTTGATTGACAGTATTTGTACGTTTGTACGTGCTGTAGCGACAGTATTGTACTACTGGACGTGTCTCATTGACAGCTTTCGACTACTAGGCATGTCTCATTGACAGCATTGGACTACTGGACGAGTCTCATTGACATTATTGTACTACTGGACGTGCTGTAGCGACAGTATCGGACTACTAGGCATGTCTCATTGACAGCATTGGACTACTGGACGTGTCTCATTGACAGTACTGTACTACTGGACGTGCTGTAGCGACAGTTGTACTACTTGGCGTGTCTCATAGACAGCTTTGGACTACTAGGCATGTCTCATTGACAGCATTGGACTACTGGACGTGTCTCATTGACAGTATTGTAGTACTGGACGTGCTGTAGTGACATTATCGGACTACTAGGCATGTCTCATTGACAGCATTGGACTACTGGACGTGTTTCATTGGCATTATTGGACTACTGGACGTGCCTTAGGGACATTATCGGACTACTGGGCGTTTCTCATTGGCAGCACTGAACTACTGGACGTGACGGCTTGACAGTATTTGTACTACTGGACGTGCTTTAGCGACAGTATTGTACTACTGGGCGTGTCTCATTGACAGCTTTGGACTACTAGGCATGTCTCATTGACAGCATTGGACTACTGGACGTGTCTCGTTGACAGTATTTGTACTACTGGACGTGCTTTAGCGACAGTATTGTACTACTGGGCGTGTCTCATTGACAGCTTTGGACAACTAGGCATGTCTCATTGACACCATTGGACTACTGGACGTCTCTCATTGACATTATTGTACTACTGGACGTGCTGTAGCGACAGTATCGGACTACTAGGCATGTCTCATTGACAGCATTGGACTACTGGACGTGTCTCATTGACAGTATTGTACTACTGGACGTGCTGTAGCGACAGTATCGGACTACTAGGCATGTCTCATTGACAGCATTGGACTACTGGACGTGTCTCATTGACAACATTGTACTACTGGACGTGCTGTAGCGACAGTATTGTACTACTGGGCGCGTCTCATTGACAGCTTTGGACTACTAGGCATGTCTCATTGACAGCATTGGACTACTGGACGTGTCTCATTGACAGCATTGTACTACTGGACGTGCTTTAGCGACAGTATTGTACTACTGGGCGTGTCTCATTGACAGCTTTGGACTACTAGGCATGTCTCATTGACAGCATTGGACTACTGGACGTGTCTCATTGACAGTATTTGTACTACTGGACGTGCTTTAGCGACAGTATTGTACTACTGGGCGTGTCTCATTGACAGCTTTGGACTACTAGGCATGTCTCATTGACAGCATTGGACTACTGGACGTGTCTCATTGACATTATTGTACTACTGGACGTGCTGTAGCGACAGTATCGGACTACTAGGCATGTCTCATTGACAGCATTGGACTACTGGACGTGTCTCATTGACAGTATTGTACTACTGGACGTGCTGTAGCGACAGTATCGGACTACTAGGCATGTCTCATTGACAGCATTGGACTACTGGACGTGTCTCATTGACAGCATTGTACTACTGGACGTGCTGTAGCGACAGTATTGTACTACTGGGCGTGTCTTATTGACAGCTTTGGACTACTAGGCATGTCTCATTGACAGCATTGGACTACTGGACGTGTCTCATTGACATTATTGTACTACTGGACGTGCTGTAGCGACAGTATCGGACTACTAGGCATGTCTCATTGACAGCATTGGACTACTGGACGTGTCTCATTGACAGTATTGTACTACTGGACGTGCTGTTGCGACAGTATCGGACTACTAGGCATGTCTCATTGACAGCATTGGACTACTGGACGTGTCTCATTGACAGTATTGTACTACTGGACGTGCTGTAGCGACATTATCGGACTACTAGGCATGTCGCATTGACAGCATTGGACTACTGGACGTGTTTCATTGACATTATCGGACTACTGGACGTGCCTTAGGGACATTATCGGACTACTGGGCGTTTCTCATTGGCAGCACTGAACTACTGGACGTGACGGCTTGACAGTATTTGTACTGCTGGACGTGCTTTAGCGACAGTATTGTACTACTGGGCTTGCTTTAGGAACATTATCGAACTACTGGGCATTTCTCATTGGCAGTATCGGCCTACTGGGCCTTTCTCATTGGCAGCATTGGACTACTGGACGTGACGGCGTGACACTATTTGTACTACTGGACGTGCCTTAAGGACATTATCGGACTACTGGGCGTCTCTCATTGACAGCACTGAACTACTTGACGTGACGGCTTGACAGTATTTTTACTACTGGACGTGTCTCATTGACAGCTCTGAACTACTGGACGTGACGGCTTGGCAGTTATTGTACTACTGGACGTGTCTCATTGACAGCTCTGCACTACTGGACGTGACGGCTTGGCAGTATTTGTACTACTGGACGTGTCTCATTGACAGCACTGAACTAGTGGACTTGACAGTATTTGTACTACTGGACGTGTCTTATTGACAGCTCTAAACTACTGGACGTGACGGCTTGGCAGTATTTGTACTACTGGACGTGTCTCATTGACAGCTCTGAACTAGTGGACTTGACTGATAAACAGCATTTGTACTACTGGAGGTGCTTTAGCTACATTATTTGAGTCCTTGATGATGTGTCTCATTGACAGTATCGGACTACTGGACGCGACTTCTTGACAGTATCGTACTCCGTAGATTCCTGACAATATTTCTCCGTGGCTCTGAATTTGCTAACATCACTTATTATTGGGGTCTCCCGTGATCTAATGGCTAGCGCCTTGGATTCATAAGCGGGAGATCGTGGGTTCGATTCCCAACCTCCGGCAGGAATTTTATCATCCCACGGCTCGCTGGTAAAATTCCTCGCTGCACCCTGGATGTCGGCGCTAATGACCTAGATGTAGATGCGCCGCAAAAAAAAAACACTTATTATTATGAAAGCGAATAATAACAAACAACATACCTTATCTCCGAAACTATTCAGACCCATCTCATAAGAAACTATTCCTTCTCGGTAATGTTTATTGTGGTCTTCTATTCTTCGGATGTTCTCTTCAAATATTTTCATTTTTCGAATTTCCTCTTCTCGACTATTATATGCCTTCTTGTGGTTAACCTAGAAAAATAATTACCACATTTGTTTCACTGTAGTGACTGTAAAACGTAATATAAGGTCGGTGATTCGGCCATAATCATACTAAAATTGAAGGCATATATCGTCTATACAAATGCAAAGTATCGAGTTCACTCTATGAAAGGGAGTGTATTCCACTATCAAAAGGTCAAATCTGCCGAATATTTGACTGTCCAAAAAAAAAAAGTTATGAATAAATGCTTTTCCACTCTGAAAAGTAGTGATTTTCACATTCGATACTTGGCATTTGTAACGACGATATATTGAAAGGTTGATATTTTAACAAAAATAAACAATTTGAATATTAAATAATTGTTTGTAAATTATAAATATGTACCTTCGGATTAAACGATGGATAAATAACTTAAAATCCTTGAGTTTTACCGCTTATATTATGTATCTCACTGTTAAAACTTCGACGAATAAATTGCAAGAATCTAACATACCTTGAAGAGTTTCCATTCTTTGGAAAGCGTATTGCTTGTAGCCAGGAATGTTAAAAACAAGATTGCATCCATTTGTGACCTATAAAAATGATAAAAAATTAAAAATAAGTTACACAAACTACAAATACTTGGAGCAATGTTTCCCTCTTCAGAACAACCACCGGACATGACTACCTACAGGCCCACCTGCACAGAATCGGCGTAGTTGAGACAGACATCTGTCCACTGTGCAATGGTGGCAGAATGGACGCTGCACACCTTACATCCTGCAGTGCGCTAACCTGTCCAGAGTACGATGATATGAATTTGCTGCTTTCCTCCCTGTACTGGTCTGCGAGGCGCTTGATGGCAGAATTGCCTCGTGCGGGCGTAGGATAAAGTAAAGTAAAGTAAGTATGTTTGCCGAAACGACTCTCATTTCTATCCATTAACAGGAGTACCATTTTATTACTTATTTTGTTACACAAGCTTGTCTTTGGGATGATTTCTTCTTCGGGTGCTTATATCCAATAGATATGGCTGTTTACAGAAATGGACATGGATAGAAAAGTACGACCATCAGGAACTGTGTCATCTCAGAGCTTTTCCGTTGTTATCCTTTGAAAGGCTTGGAATAGAAACAGTTGTTTTGATGGGTCATGGGTCAGGGTCACCGTTAAATGAAAGGGAAGAGAGATAAAAATCTATTTAAAATAAATAAATAAAATGGGATGCCCAATTAAATTGGGTTGCTAGATACACAGCGTGCTTATCGTCCATTCGGAAATAGGGTTAATTTACAGGCTGAAGATGTAAGGAGTTGGAAATGTGGAATAGAGAATAAAGAAGATGAAGACGAAAGAAGGCAATAGTGATGGATGAGAAGGAATTTAAGTGAAAGTATGAAGTATATAAGGAAAAAACAGTGTGAATGGATGATAAGCACTCAGTGACCGTATATGTGATTGGCAATTATGCCCAATGTATCCACTAATATGTACTCGGATAAAGCTGCCAGGTGATCTGATGTAACTCCTAGTCCTTCGAGGAAGATGGCTGTGCTCTTCGGTATGGTCCCTCTTGATCCGAACCACAATCCTTTTACTATATATTTCCTCTTCCCGAATTGGTCTTGAAATTTCTCTTCATAGCATGCCGTGCATTTTTAATATATGGATTATATTATATTATAATAAATAACTTAATGCTTGGATTCTATTTGAATTGTATGAATTTCCCTCGCAGTTCCAACAAATAAATATTCCAAAATAATGATTTCAGCTTTAACTTACCCTACGACTGGGAGTACATGGAGAAAAAAATGCTGCTGATAAAATGTTATCTTAGCCTTAAACATAGTTAAATCCAGCTTAGAACGTTATCAGTCAATATTTTGATAAAATATGTCTCCTGGTTTATATGTTTCATCGTGTGGCTCCAATTTTCCTGAATAACAAATTTCTCTAAGTTAACTCAACTACAAATTAACGAACCGAAGATATTCAATCGCGTTTTAACTAATATTTTCTTATACCAGTTGTAGAATACTGTTCTAATATTGCTTTTCCACTTTATAACTAGTTCTGACCCCAAACACCCTTTCGTTGACCGTTTTTCACCTTGAAGAAAACTCCCAGTTTTTAGTTAAACCACTTATTTTATTCCTAAAAAATTGGTTTTACCTATTTTTATTATATACTTAAATACATGGAAGTCCCATGAATATATGTAGGTTTTAAAAGAACATTTTGCCAAAATGTACCGTGAACTGGACGAATTCAAGGTTGAGAAGATATTTGTAATGCATCTAAATTATCCTTAGTTTACTTGGAGTAGAAATAAACAGCGGTACTTAGCTGTGGTCACCGCTTAGTTTATCCTAAAAGTACATGTATTGGAGTTGCTATCCTATAACGTTTGTACACGGCCTTATAAAATAAAGATGACAATTAGCGATGCGATTATGTTACGAAAAACGATTTTACTATTATTATTTTCTGCAGAGAGTTGTTGAACATTTTGTGCTAGCAAGTAACTGAACATTAACAGTGAGATCCACCTCCTATGTCGTGTGAAACTGTTAAATGCACAGGCGGCTCTAGACAAACATTTCTGGGGGGGGGGGCTAATTTAGTATGGGCTTCCGCCGTGCCTGGGGATGTACATTTTATAACCAGGCACCGGGAAAACATTAAGGAAGTATTTGATAAACTAAGAACATACATTAATTAGACCTTATTGCTATTAATTTGCGTAAACAATTTATTTTTCTAACTTAATCGAAAAAGATTGTGAATTTTCATTCTAGTGGGTCTAAGCCCCCACAAGCCCCCCTTTAGCCATCACTGGTTAAATTTATTTATTATAAATACAAATTTTAATAAAGAAGAATGCGTCCAGACAGCTTACAGTAACGCATAGGCCGTTAATTTATTCGACTCAGCGCTCAAAAATATATTTGGAATTATAGAGCTCTCCCACCCAGTGAGTAAAAATAACTTTTTTAAATTGAATACTAGCAGTTTTTCAGGCCTTTCTTCATATAAAGCCCCTTTATCTTCCAAAATAATTATTCTATGGAATTGGCATTATTCTATGGAATTGGCAGTGGTCTCATTCGACTCAGCACAAAAAGATGTCTTGAACATTACACCGAAATCAGATAGATTCAAGTCCCTGCAGGTTGTTTTCCAAAATCCGGCGTTTGGCACCACTGTGCGACGTTTCATATTCCAAATATTCATAAATTTGATTTTGTCCATTAAAAAGTCTGTATAAAAAATATTTTCTGTTTTCAGGAGATTTGTGTCTTCGGGGTCTCGCGTGATCTAGTGGCTAGTGCCTTAGATTCATAAGCGGGAGATGGTGGGTTCGATCCCCACCGGCGGCAGGAATTTTCTCTCGCCCACGGCTCGTTGGGAAAATTCCTCGCTGCACCCTGGATGTCGGCGCTAATGGCCTAGTTGTCGAAGCGCCGTTCCATGGATCAGTCCAAGGCCTGCTTAATCCATAAACTGGATCAAAGAAAACATTTATGCATGAGAGGACCGCTTCCAGGATTTTGGAAACATTTTGCAAGAGAACAATAATCCAAATCAATACAGCTAGTAATTTCATTAATAAATGAATCATGCATATTTATGCAACTAATTCATATTGCAAATAAAGGAAGCAATTCCACAGCAGGTCTAATTTCACAACCTGAGCTAAAAAAAGAATGGATGTTGCCTACTGATTATAATTACTGATAACATAATCCGGTTGTGATTATGATTAAAGGATTTGTTTCTAGAATATATACTGAAATTATTCTGTTTTAAATCAGTAGCTTTTTAAACCTTAATATCAGGTATTCTAAACTAAAATTTTGTTTTGCAATTTAATGTTTAAATGCTTATTTAAAAATTTAGTTCCGCTATTTTCTGGTTATTTATTTATTAGTGTATAATTGAGCCCAGATATTTATAATGATTTATTTAAATTCCGCATTTCAAACGATTAGCATCTTGGGATGCTGTTTTAGAAATTGAAATAATTAAATGGGTCTCTCCGTGGTCTAGAGAATAACGCCTTGGATTCTCATGAGGGAGATGGAGGTTCGAGTCTCGCCTGCAGCAGATTGCGTTTTTTCATCTAAGTACCTGCTGAAAGAATTATCTGCTCCGCCAAGGATGTTTAGGAAGGGTGACAACCTCTAGATATGCCTACAAAAAATTATAAATAAGCAAACTCTGGGAAAATGTATTTCTTTAGTAATAATTGTAGCACGTAAAACAGTCAAGACGTTTATATTTAAAATAGCATTTTGTGTTACGGTCAATTAAAATAATAATTGGTTCGATTCACATAATGGTTCAGCCCTTTTTGTCCGAATAAAGAAAATGCATTAGCCCTATCCTGGCTAGAAAGGGTGGTAACCTGTAGAAAACCCGTCCCAAAAATCTCCGTTATGCGTAAGAGGGTTTTAAAATAAAAATTAAATAATTATTAATAATAAATGTCAAAAATTAAAAGAAAAAAAAACAAGTAAAGCATAACCAAATTAAATAACAGAGGAACAGGTATTTGAGCCATATCTTACATGAACAGGTATTTGAGCCATATCTTACATGAACAGGTATTTGAGCCATATCTTACATGAACAGGTATTTGAGCCATATCTTACATGAACAGGTATTTGAGCCATATCTTACATGAACAGGTATTTGAGCCATATCTTACATGAACAGGTATTTGAGCCATATCTTACATGAACAGGTATTTGAGCCATATCTTACATGAACAGGTATTTGAGCCATATCTTACATGAACAGGTATTTGAGCCATTTCTTACATGAAAGCGTTTTTATTTAACATTTAGTTGAATAATTTTAAATCTAATGCACACAAACCAATTTGCGCATTATAAAACAGACTTCACTGTTGAACATTTATTAAGACTCTGCCAATTGAGACGTTACTTTGACATTATTTATGACACGACAGAAATTTATACACATGTCAGCCGTCATATTTGTAATAATAAATTTATGTATCTGAGAAATTTTATCTTATCTCAATTTAGAATATTCTAGTCTCTTAAGTAATCCAGGAAACCTGAAATTATCCTTGGATTGCATTTTACTATCTCATTATAAGTTTAACACATTTAGAAAATGAATTTTATTATATGGGCTTTATTGTTGCATCTATGAAAATAGACTTATTACATTTTCAGATATATTTTATAATTAATAATGAAAAGGCTGCTGATTTTGCTGGCGGGAGTAGCAGTGTGTTACTGCGATCCTCTTAGAGAAGCTTGGACTGCTTTCAAGGTATGAATTTACATGTTATGGTATAACTAGTATTTTTTTTTTAATTTTTTACAGATGTTTTAATATTGTGTTCTTGAAGAATATTTGTGTGGATTTTTGTTATACTGTAGATATTTATTCAGAATTTATTTGTGTCTCTACTGCATTAAAAAATGCTATATATAATTATAAGAACGTACAGAAAATTTCCTAATTCCCATAAATCCAAACTGGTTAAACACAGTCCAATAATTGAGCAGAATGGAGAAATTACATTGTTTATATTATTTGAGCAGGAGCCCAGGGGCTGCGAAAATTGGAGGGGGGGGCTGTGACCATTTCTGGGGTATGCAGTACTAACAATTTAGGATTTGGAATAGTTTTAGTCAACTAAAAAGCTATTACACCCAAAATAAAGTATTTTTTATGAACTAAGTGAACTTATTCAATTTATTTTTAAGGGTTTTATGCCACTTTTTACCGATCAAATAAAAATTTTGGGGGGTGGGGCTGTATTCCCCTCAGCCCCCCCTTATATACGCCCATGGAAACAACTGATGGCAAGTAAATGTAAACTTCTGTTAAAATTTCAAAAGTTCTTTTTTATTTTTAGGTAAATTACAACAAAGTATACAATGATACAACTGAGGATGAACAAAGATTTGGAATGTTTGTTGAAACAAAAACCTTTATTGACTACCACAATACTAAGTACTTGGATGGTAAGGAATCTTACAGCATGGAGCTCAACCAATTCGCAGACTTGGTAAGTTAACAATTAGTGATATGCTTTTATTTCTTATATATTTCAGATATGGAATGAAATTGTTTTCTCTTCAAATGTAATACCTTTAGCATGCAACTTTAAAAAAAAAATTAACTCAATATTTAAATGACAAAGACAAGACTCATTTTAAAAAAAAAATCAATAAAATGGGTAAATCTTGTGGAAGATTTACTAGACAGGAAGAAGTCAGACTATGCAGACTTAGAATTGGTAATTTTTACTTCTTTGGCGCATAAAATTCGTCCTTTTAGCGCGGTTCCTCCCTCCCCCATAGGGAGGAACCCCGCTTATAAGGTTGATACAATGAAACAATCCGGAAGTGCCGACTAGAAAATTTCGCGTTTCAGAACCCCTAGAGACCGAAAATAACGGTGGTTAAAATTTGTATATATATATATATATATGTATATATATATATATATATATATATATATATATATATATATATATATATATATATATATATATATATATTTGTCTGTTCGCGGATTTCTGGCTTCCCTGATGGTCCGATTTTGATGAAATTTGGTACAAAAATCTGTCGTCCAATTTGAAAGGTCAAGTTCGTTAACCAGCAAAATCCGCCCACTGGAAGATGGCGTTTGGGGCGAAATTCGCGCAAAAAAAATCGTAACGCTTACGTTTTTGAGTTCATAAGCTTGTAAGTACTCGTTTTATAGGCTTCTTTGGCTAGTAAAACGAATGAAACCATTTTCAAGGCGATAGCTTTAACCGTTTTTGAGACAATTGGAAAAATACTTTTTGAATACCGTTTTTGGTTTGGGTACTTAGAATCATGGGATTCAGTTGAAACATTTTCTGCATGTTTTACTATCATTAAAACTAATATGTTGAAATTTTGGTTACGTTTGGAGTTAAGGAAGGGTTAGAATAAAATATTTTATTAACAGACATAAAAAGTTTTGGTAACTCTGTATATTTTCCTTAATATCTCGAAAAAGGTTGAGAATCTTGGGAAACAGAAGAATACCATTAGAAAGCTTACTAAATTCTCTACAAAAAAAGGTTCTGATGAAAGTTTTGATTAGGCGATGTCAATCGGAGAAATAAGTGCTTAAAACATTAAAGTAATGGATTTTGCTTATTCGAACTGTTCTTTTTGTCTGTTTTTATTCCTTGTTATTTTTTAATTGCTTATATTTGGATAATGTATTTTACAATAAAACAGATTAGGCAAAATAAGAAAAACAATTCATTGTTAGAAATATAGCTTGCCAAGAGAAAAAGATTCGATGACGTCTTTTGAATATTTTCAATTGCCTTTATGCTGTTGGTTTTTTTATTTTATTTTTTAATTGATTTTATCTGTAGAAATATGTGAAAATTTTTGATATTTTCCAATTCATTGAAACGTATGAAATGAAGTATCGCTAGAAGAGGTTTCTAGGGTCTTGCGGACCCGACCCTAACCCCAGGTATAGCCATAAAACCCTTTGAACAAAGGCCGAGGAAAATATTATCTGTTTCTATTCTATGCTTTTCAAATGAGAATAGGGATATGAACAAGAACCGGGGTCTCCCGTGGTCTAATGGCTAGCGCCTTGGATTCATAAGCGGGAGATGGTGGGTTCGATTCCCAACCTCCGGCAGGAGTTTTATCATCCCACGGCTCGCTGGTAAAATTCCTCGCTAAACCCTAGATGTCGGCGCTAATGACCTAGATGTAGATGAGCCGTAAAAAAAAAAAAAAAAAAAAAAAAAAAGAAAAAAAAAGAACTGGAACCGCGCTAAGATGACGCAGTTCCTGCGAGTCGGACTTTTTAAACATTTGTACCTCCTTAGAGTAGACAATGTTGAAAATAACATACTAAATAAAAAATATGTTCTTATCTTCGTGGTAGGCGGAAGGTCAAATAATAAAAACTTCACCAAACAGTTTCACTAACTTTATTACGTCCCTACATGTTTCACACCTTTATTGGTGCCTCTTCAGGGGAAAAAGTTACAAAAGTAAAACTTACAGCCTTAACCTGAGGAGGATAACCTTCCACCAGTACGGCCACGTCTAGACTTGGTGGATGACTTGGTGAAGTTTTTAGCGCGGTTCCTCCCTCCCCCATAGGGAGGAACCCCGCTTATAAGGTTGATCTCATGACGCAATCCAGAAGTGCCGACTAGAAAATTTTGCGTTTCAGAACCCCTAGAGACCGAAAATGATGGTGGTTCAAATTTGTATGTATATATATATATATATATATATATATATATATATATATACATATATATATATATATATATATATATATACATATATATATATATATATATATATATATATATATATATATATATATATATTTGTCTGTTCGCTCTCTAGGTAGAAGACGAATGGTCCGATTTTGATGAAATTTGGTACAAAAATCCGTCCTCCAATTTGAAAGGTCAAGTTCGTTAACCAGCAAAATCCGACCACTGGAAGACGGCGTTTGGGGCGAAATTCGCGCAAAAAAAATCGTAACGCTTACGTTTTTGAGTTCATAAGCTTGTAAGCACTCGTTTTATAGGCTTCTTGGGCTAGGAAAACGAATGAAACCATTTTCAAGGCGATAGCTTTAACCGTTTTTGAGACAATTGGAAAAATAGTTTTTGAATACCGTTTTTGGTTTGGGTACTTAGAATCATGGGATTCAGTTGAAACATTTTCTGCATGTTCTAATTTCATTAAAACTAATATCTTGAAATTTGTGTTACGTTTGGAGTTAAGGAAGGGTTAGAATAAAATATTTTATTAACAGACATAAAAAGTTTTGGTAACTTTGTATACTATCCTTAATATCTCGAAGAAGGTTGAGAATCTTGGGAAACAGAAGAATACCATTAGAAAGCTTACTAAATGCTCTACAAAAATGGTTCTGATGAAAGTTTTGATTAGACGATGTCAATCGGAGAAATAAGAGCTTAAAACTTTAAAGTAATTGAATTCGCTTATTCGAACTGTTCTTTTTGTCTGTTTTTATTCCTTGTTATTTTTTAACTGCTTGTAGTTGGATAATGTATTTGATAATAAATCAGGTTAAGAAAAATAAGAAAAACAATTTAATCTTAGAGATATGGATTTCCAAGATATAGCTTTTCAACTGCCTAGCGGGGTCCTTCCTGGGGCGGGGACCCATCCAGGTAAGATCGTAAATAAGACCTTTCTTGAAAGTAAAGATGGAACTGTTAACTTTGGTCCTCCTCTGCCTCCCAGCACATTCATTGCTGACGAAGGCTACCAATGAGTAGCCGAAACGTCCTAAATATAGATTTTTTAACAAAAATCGTATTGAGGTTTCTTTAGCCGAATCCCAACCATTCCATCTTTACTTATCACCTCGACGGCTAACTATCTAATCTTCATGCTTTCTAGAAATGTGGACTCAAAATAATAACCGCTTCTATTTTAATCATTTTAAATGAGTCTAGAGATAAGAACGGAACCGCGCTAAGATGATGCAGTTCCTGCGAGTCGGACTTTTATTATTTGACCTTCCGCCTACCACGAAGATAAGAAGATTGAGAAAAGGGTCAGTTGAAGAATAAAAAATATATTGTTTTATAATGTTTGAGAAAAGAAATAATATGAAATTAAATCAATGTAAAGGCAAAAATTAATGAGCATAAATTACAGAATCATATTCATTGTAGAATATTTATTTATTTTAGTTGCTCGCAACTATGGCTGTTCAACAGCTTGAAAAGAATAAATGCAAATATAGAAACCAATTATACATGATGGTCATGTCCTTTGCCATGTGGAGAAGTTGACTTTAATTTCTCACACAGTCGTATATTTATATCTCTTTTATGTGAGGGGAATGAAAAAATAAAATAATAATCAAATAAATAAAATAAAAAATAAAAATAAAAAATCAGTCCCGTTACAGGCCACGAGGGCCCTGAGGGGCAGATGCTGTAGAGGTATCTGATTCGGCCCACTAGGGAGATACCATACGGCACACTAGGGAGATAGTGTGGTCAGTTCTATGCTCCGGCCGCCTGATTTACCCCTTGCTGCTTCGACTCCTAGAGTCATTAGCACCAAGGTACCCATTAATTTTTTTTTGTATTTAGGTGCTTCTACTACCTAAGTGGTACCCATTAATAAATTAATTAAAGGCTGGGTTGGCCTAGGGGCGGACAGGGAGGCCGAATTCAACGCATGAATGAAGACACTTGAAGAAAAAATCTTAAGTTCTTGCTCGGGATTTGAACTCAGGTCCTCCAGCATATGAGTCCAGTGCTCCACCACTGAGCTAACCTCGCCCAAAAATAAAATAAAATAATAGAAAAATTAAATAAATGGGGTTTATTAAGTTATAAAGGTTTACTTTTTTAAGATAATCCAATAACTGTACTAAGTAGTAACTGTCATCTGTGAGTAGTTCGTACATGTTTTGTGGGGGATATCATTTTGTCTTAGACTACAGTCTGTGTGTAGTTCGTACATGTTTTGTGGGGGATATCATTTTGTCTTAGTCTACAGTCTGTGTGTAGTTCGTACATGTTTTGTGGGGGATATCATTTTGTCTTAGTCTACAGTCTGTGTGGGAGGATATCATTTTGTCTTAGTCTACAGTCTGTGAGGATGTGTTTAACGGTAAGATTTGTATGACAGTATTGACAAGTTGGTATGTCCTGTCTGGTCATTAGGTATGAGTGAGTCAGGCGCGAATGCCCTATCCTCAGCCAGCGCGTTTACCCCATACAAGGTTTATATCTCTTAAATTTTATTTAACCAGTTTATTTGATCTAAAAAATTGTTTCTGGTGAATAACAGTGCGGTTCCTCCCTCTCTACATAGGGAATCGTGGGATTCAATTAAAATATTTTCTAAATGTTTGAAATTCATCTAAACTAATATGTTTAAATTTTGGTTACATTTGGAGTTAAGGAAGTATTACAAAAAAAATATTTTATTAATAGACATGAAAATGTTTGGGATCTTCGTATATTTTCGTAAATATCTCAAAAAGTGTTACGAAATTGTGGTAAGCGGAAGGTACCATTCGAAAGCTTACTAAATTTACTACAACAAGGGTCTAACGTAATTTTCGATTGGGGAATGTGTTAATTTTGTTCTTTTGAATAGGTTTTTATTTTATATTTTTCACGATAGATGAAAACCTACCAGTAACTAGAACTGGCAATAAGGCGGAAGGTCAATAAAATTACGCCACACACTTTCACACTTTTTATTTCTCTTCCCTGCATGTTTCGCACCTTTTTGGTGCCTCTTCAGGGGAACATCTTAAAACTTAAATTCGGCCTCAACCTGAGGAATAGAACCTTCCACTAGCAGAGCCTCGTCTAGACTGGTCATTGACTGAACGAATCCAATATGGCGTCAAATAGTCAGCTGATCGATAATCGATCTGTCACATATTTAAAATTGATTTTAATTTCCAAATGAAATATATATTTCAAATATTGAAAAAAATAATTTAGTTTTTGTGTAAGCCCTCACTCTTGACCGATTTTGTCCAAAGACGCTAGGTATCTTTGTCATTCATTTAATAGTTGAATGAAAGCAAAAATTATGACCTTTACGGTATAATTCATTATTCACAACTCTTAATCAATTTAATTTTAACAAGATATTTTTTAAAATGATTTTGTTTTGTTGGCAACAAAAATTACAGCCCTTATGGGTAAATTAATAATTTGGGTCCAGAGTAAACCCATCTTCCTAACGTACTAATTTTGCTGGTTAGCAAACTCGTTTAATCGGAATGCTACATACAAAATTTCATGGTGACAAAAAAATGGTGGTGTTAAAAAGAATTATTATTTTATCTTATTCACTCTGCTTGACTTTAGAAAATTGTTGCCTAAGATCTGAATACGTTCTCATTATTTATAGAAGCATTAATAAAAGTATTACTATTTATTATTACTGTAAAATATCCGTACTCATTTATTTAAATTTTAACGTCCATTTATTATTAACTACGAATTTTAGGACAGGTTATCTATAGGTTACCACCCTTTTCTAGCCAGGATAGGGGTGATGTCTTTTCTTTTTTCGAAAGAAAAGCCACCGCCCCTAGTGGGAATCGAACCCACGACCTTTGGCACGGAGTGTTAAGAGCTCACGCCTTAACCCTCACGGCTACCGGGCCTCCCGTACTCATTTATGTTAATTTTACATTTGTATTAGAATAAAATATTTCCCCTGATTTATATATTTGTTCTTAGAGCGACAAGGAGTTTAATGATTACTACCTTGGATTCCATGCTCCATGTGTTGATAATGAAAGCCCCAACACGAAGATTCACAACCCACCAGAGAGCAATGAAGATCTCCCGGTATCTATTGACTGGCGAGCAGAGGGTAGAGTTACCCCTGTCAAGAACCAAGGACAATGCGGCTCCTGTTGGGCATTTAGCGCAGTAAGTAGTAATCTTTGGCATATTAATAATGGAAGAAGACGATGGAATTTGACCAATATGCAACACCATCTTAACTATTAGGGTGCGTTTACACTAGGATAGTTATTGCAGGATATTAATAATGGAAGAAGACGATGGAATTTGACCAATATGCAACACCATCTTAACTATTAGGGTGCGTTTACACTAGGATAGTTATTGCAGGATATTAATAATGGAAGAAGACGATGGAATTTGACCAATATGCAGCACCATCTTAACTATTAGGGTGAGTTTACACTAGGATAGTTATTGCAGGATATTAATAATGGAAGAAGACGATGGAATTTGACCAATATGCAACACCATCTTAACTATTAGGGTGCGTTTACACTAGGATAGTTATTGCAGGATATTAATAATGGAAGAAGACGATGGAATTTGACCAATATGCAACACCATCTTAACTATTAGGGTGCGTTTACACTAGGATAGTTATTGCAGGATATTAATAATGGAAGAAGACGATGGAATTTGACCAATATGCAGCACCATCTTAACTATTAGGGTGCGTTTACACTAGGATAGTTATTGCAGGATATTAATAATGGAAGAAGACGATGGAATTTGACCAATATGCAACACCATCTTAACTATTAGGGTGCGTTTACACTAGGATAGTTATTGCAGGATATTAATAATGGAAGAAGACGATGGAATTTGACCAATATGCAACACCATCTTAACTATTAGGGTGCGTTTACACTAGGATAGTTATTGCAGGATATTAATAATGGAAGAAGACGATGGAATTTGACCAATATGCAACACCATCTTAACTATTAGGGTGCGTTTACACTAGGATAGTTATTGCAGGATATTAATAATGGAAGAAGACGATGGAATTTGACCAATATGCAACACCATCTTAACTATTAGGGTGCGTTTACACTAGGATAGTTATTGCAGGATATTAATAATGGAAGAAGACGATGGAATTTGACCAATATGCAACACCATCTTAACTATTAGGGTGCGTTTACACTAGGATAGTTATTGCAGGATATTAATAATGGAAGAAGACGATGGAATTTGACCAATATGCAACACCATCTTAACTATTAGGGTGCGTTTACACTAGGATAGTTATTGCAGGATATTAATAATGGAAGAAGACGATGGAATTTGACCAATATGCAACACCATCTTAACTATTAGGGTGCGTTTACACTAGGATAGTTATTGCAGGATATTAATAATGGAAGAAGACGATGGAATTTGACCAATATGCAGCACCATCTTAACTATTAGGGTGCGTTTACACTAGGATAGTTATTGCAGGATATTAATAATGGAAGAAGACGATGGAATTTGACCAATATGCAACACCATCTTAACTATTAGGGTGCGTTTACACTAGGATAGTTATTGCAGGATATTAATAATGGAAGAAGACGATGGAATTTGACCAATATGCAACACCATCTTAACTATTAGGGTGCGTTTACACTAGGATAGTTATTGCAGGATATTAATAATGGAAGAAGACGATGGAATTTGACCAATATGCAACACCATCTTAACTATTAGGGTGCGTTTACACTAGGATAGTTATTGCAGGATATTAATAATGGAAGAAGACGATGGAATTTGACCAATATGCAACACCATCTTAACTATTAGGGTGCGTTTACACTAGGATAGTTATTGCAGGATATTTATATCAGAGAGAAATTCTGACTAATGGAAACCATGTAAAATTTATGCCTGACATAAATTCTACATGGTTTACATTCGTCAGAATTTCTCTCTGATATAAATATCCTGCAATAACTATCCTAGTGTAAACACACCCTTAAGCACTTACTAAACTCTAACTATTAAACAACCTCCTTAATACTTAAAATGCTTTCCCTCTTAACTGATGTAACAAAGCTATATACAGAAGGAATTTATAGATGATTTCAGATATTTAAGGAATCTTGAAGTAAAACTTACATATTTAAGGAATGTTGGGCTATTTAAAGAAATATATTTTTGGTATATATATATATATATATATATATATATATATTCGAACAAAATTAAATTATTAATAAATTAGTAAAAAAAAAATATAATATATATATATATATATATATATATATTACTAATTTATTAATAATTTAATTTTGTTCGAAATGTAATAAAATGAAATTGAATATATTTACTAAAAATGGGTCGTGATGGGTTTCATATACAAATTTAGAGTATTTTTAAAATATAATACGTGGTTAGTGATATAAATCTTCCTACCACAAAACAATATAAAATGTACACTATGGAACATAAATTACCTTACATCCACAGGCGTAGCTCAATGGTTCATATATCCAAATAATATTCTTTTGATCTTCTTATTGGCACAAAAACTTTAGGGTGGAGACGCCTTCTTGATTTCAGATCGAGAAAATTTTTGTTCAGTTAGCATTTTATATTACTAAGAAGTAGTTAGATATTTCGTGATACGTTATTTAAATTGAACCCATTTATGTTGGAGATATCACTACAATATATATATATATATATATATATTAATACCTTTTTATTTGAATTTACCAATATTTCGATTATTAAATAGCAAAATATTAGATTTATTATCCCCTATGTCAGGGGTTCAGAGCCCATGTGCCCACAAAGCTATTTTTTTTGCACCCACGGCTGTCTTCAAATTAATATTTCTGAAGTTGGAAATTCCATTGAAAAAATTATTCATAAAGACGCGTCTTCAATCGAAGACGCTTTAATTCTATTAAAATCCTGTGGGCTTTATGAAAATATTAAGAATCAAGCTGAAGATAAAAAATGGCCCATTTTGGAAAAAAGGTGCACAAAGTCCGGTTCCGGTTCCACAAATTTTTGTGAATCATGGTTTTCAGCAATGAACACAATTATGACAACAATCAGATCCCAACTAAACGATAGCAATCTTTAAGTTGTCATACGATTGGGAATATCATCTTATACGCCTTTGAAAAATTACTGGATAATATGCAATGCCCATAATGGCATGTAATGTAATTGTTCTAAATTTGTCACCTTCTTAGTGTAGGATATGGCTTATGGTACTTTGATTAGTATATTGTCTAAGATGCCTATTTATAGTTTACTTAAAAATTAATTATTTTTTCATAAAAATGGTTTTATTGTGCCGACGTTTCGGCTTGAACTTCAAGCCTTCATCAGGGCTGTAAAAAACAAGTAGGACGGATGTAGTACTGAAATATACACACACACATATATATATATATATATATATATATATATATATATATATACATATATACATACATATGCCTACAAACACAAATACACATACATATATACATACATACATATGTGGAAAAAGACAAAAACATAAAATACTAGAACATAATATATAGAAGAACAATGTGCTCCAGAAGTGTTTGGATTATTAGGAAAACAGATATGAGAATAACTGTTTTCCTAATAATCCACTGTTTTCCTAATAATCCAAACACTTCTGGAGCACATTGTTCTTCTATATATTATGTTCTAGTATTTTATGTTTTTGTCTTTTTCCACATATGTATGTATGTATATATGTATGTGTATTTGTGTTTGTAGGCATATGTATATATATATATATATATATATATATATATATATATATATATATATGTGTGTATATTTCAGTACTACATCCGTCCTACTTGTTTTTTACAGCCCTGATGAAGGCTTGAAGTTCAAGCCGAAACGTCGGCACAATAAAACCATTTTTATGATAAAATGTAGTTTTATTAAGTAGCAGTGACCGAACCCCGACAATCCCTACCTTGCATCATCAACGGTCAACGATCTCCTCTCAATGAATTAATTATTTTTGTGCCAAAATGCTAGCTCATCGTGGCTGGGCACACATGTGCTCACAAATGTAATAATAAATAACTTCTAAAAATTAGGAAGGTAGTTTCATTGAGCAAAATCTAAAATAAGTATCAATTGGAGAATTTAGACTGAACTTTCTCAGAAACTAAACTTCATTTAATAGAGCCTCTTGTTTTATCAATTATTTCTTACTAATATTTAAATGATAAAAAATCATGTTTTCACATAGTTGTTTGGAAGTGAAAATTAAATTATCCGAGTTCTATAGATTGGTGCATTAGAAGGACAACATCAGAAGCAGACTGGAGAGTTGGTAAGCCTGAGTGAGCAGAACCTCGTCGACTGTACTAGGAACATGATCTTTGGAAACAATGGTTGTAATGGTGGGTTCATGAACAGGGCCTTCAGGTACATGAAGAAAAAAGGTGTAGACACTGAAGAGTCATATCCCTACAAAGGAAAGGTATAGTCACTTTCATTGCTTAAAATGTTTTTCCCCTTTTTCTATTCTCATAAAATACTTGTGCTATTTATTAATTATTGCCATTTTACGCATTTATTTGAGATGGAAAAAATTAACATATATAAAATTATGCATGTCTAATATTAGTTTGGGTAAAAATGAAGTTTCACGCCCTCCAAACCGATTTCTTTCAAATTTTATACAATAACGTATTTTGATGCACTAAACACGAATACGTTAAAAAAAACCTTCGCATTTAACTAGGAAAGAAGTTATTAAGCACTAAAGTTCACTGTTATGCGGGTTATGAGAGCTAATGTAAACAACTAAATTTGTGACGACTTTAAGGCATACATGCTATGCGTTTCCGCTCGCTCAAGGAGATGACAAAACCCCAGTCAATCCAACTCGCTAAAATTAATAGAATTCTATTAATTTTAGCGAGTTGGATTGACTGGGGTTTTGTTATCTTCTTGAGCGAGCGTAGCGAGCGGAAACGCATAGCACGTATGCCCTTAAGCGACAGGTGACGACAGGTGCGGATGCCCTTAAAATTAACAATATTTTTGATTAAATGGTTTATGAACATTTCATACGAGAGTTCTGTTTCCCAATGTTACATATCTGCGCATGCGCGTGTTTACAAATACGCTGTCGACGCTTAGTTTTATAACCTTCCTAACAGGGAACTTTAGTGCTTAATAACTTCTTTCCTAGTTAAATGCGAAGGTTTTTTTTTTTAACGTATTCGTGTTTAGTGTATCAAAATACATTGTTGTGAAAAGTGTTAAAGAAATCGGTTTGGAGGGCGTGAAACTTCAGTTTTACCTTAGTTTGCTAATTATAAAATCTATAACATACTAGCTGTGCCTGTGACTTCATCCACGTGGAATAATGACTAGGCAGCATTTTTTGGATATATATTTTGGATTATAAACACCGTAAAGTAAACAAAAAAATTACTTTACTGTAATGTTTCTCTATACAAAATATTAGACGTATAGCCATCGGGGGTCAGAGCATACAGGCTGCTAGGATTGCTAACACGTGACAGAGCCACATAAAGCTGACCGTGCGAAGAACAGCTAATACTTAGATCCACCTACACAACTTTTAGGTTCTGACCTTGGGCTTTATTAATTGTCATTGAAAAACATAGTTTCTCTAATAATTGAATGCTATAGGCAGCGGCGTGGCTCTCGGCTATAACCTACAAATGTCGACCTGATTCTATACATTGGCATAACTTTTTTATTTATGAACCAATTCATGTTTGAGATATTCAAAAAACAAAATACACTATTCGATAGAGGAATGTTAAGGGTTCATACATTAATTTTTCTAGATTTTTACAAAAATTCTGTCTTTTGTAATTATGAGAAATCCTTGAAAATGTGTCCGAACTCACCCCAAATGACGGTACCTATACATATATATATATATACCTATATATAAAAGGATGAATCAGGATCGACATATAATTAATATACATATTATCACATGAACGTGAAAGAAAAAAAAAAAATACATTTTTCAGGAATCAAAATGCAACTTCAATGTGGAGAATCTTGGTGCTAATATGACGGGTTATGCAAGGGTGAAGAGAGGAAGCCAACTAGCTCTTCAGGATGCCGTAGCTAAAGTAGGGCCCATATCAGTAGCTATTGAAGCACACAAGTCCATCAGATATTATAAGGAAGGTAAATATATTTTTCTCCTTTAACATAAATGAAAATACACATAAAATGCATAAGAATTTACATTCAATATATTATAACATTTTAATTACTAATCTGTTTCATAGGTGTTTACTACGAGCCCCAGTGCGGTGTAGGTTTTATGCGTCTAAACCATGCCGTCCTTGTAGTAGGATATGGAGTAGAAAATGGACGTGAGTACTGGTTGGTCAAGAATTCCTGGGGAGAGAAATGGGGAGACAAAGGTTACATAAAAATAGTCAAAAACTTCTGGAATGGTTGTGGAGTTGCTGAATATGCCAGCTATCCCCTGGTGGAATAGTAAAAACATTTAATATCATCAAAATGTAATATATACAAAAATAAACCATTATAAACATTGAATGTTGTCCTTAATGCCACTGAAATATATACTGTGTGTCCTTTATGCCACTGAAATATATACTGTGTGTCCTTTATGCCGCTGAAATATATACTGTGTGTCCTTTATGCCACTGAAATATATACTGTGTGTCCTTTGTTGACTCAAATGACACCCGGAGCCTTTATTTATTATTTCATAATTTCAACATGGCAGATGGCCAAAGAATATTTTAAGCACACTACCTTTTCAATTTCATATATTTGATGCATCTACATGTTTAATGGCTGCGCAACACCTCTTTAAAAGAATTACAAGCAGGAATTTACAGCCTAGCCCCCAAAAGCAGGGCCATGTCTAGACTGATAAGAATAATCATGGCTTCTGTAGCTCAGCTGTTAATTGTTGATACTGGCGGAGTAAATGTCGATTAACAAAAGAAGTTATTGTCATGATAACAAAGTCCGTCTCGCAGGAACTGCGTCATCTTAGTGCGGTTCCGTGCATCTTGAAGAAATGGAATAGATTAGGCATCACAAATAACAGGAAACTGACAGTTGCCAATACTTACACAGAAGCGGATAATTCTTAATCCTTAAGCCAATACAATTATGTACTGAAAACGTACTCACTCTACGACTACTGCTCATAAGGCTCTATTTCAAACAACCAAAAATTCGTTGTCATTTTAAGTTTCTTGGTTTAGTAGCAAATTCATTTTACTGTTATAATCAACTGTAAATATGTGCTTCATGGCAAATAAAATTCCATTCTCTCGAGGGTAAAATCTTTATATAAAATAAGAAATAACGATAACTTCAGTTGTAGGCTATGAGTAAGGTTATATAGATAGGAGAATCAAAAACAAACTTATGTATACGCCATCATGATTAGCCACTGCCATCATGATTACCACAGCCACTCCAAACTTATTACCAATACCTTTCACTGTTTCTTGGCTTATTTTACTAAAATAATAATTTCACTGATAAATGCAATTTAAAACAAAAAACAACCAATTAAAAAGTGAGATAAACAAAGACAAAAACCGGTTTAAAAGAACAAAACAAACACTTTAAGTTTTAAGCGCTTAAATCTCTGATTGACATCACCCCATCGAACATTGCTTCAGAACCTTTTTTGTAGAGAATTTAGCAAGCGTTCGTATGACCATCTTTCACTTACCACGATTTCCCAACCGTTTTTGAGATATTTACGAAAAATGTAGGAAGATCCGAAAACGTTTTATATCTATTAATAAAATATTTTTTTTCGCATACTTCCTTAACTCCAAATATAACCAAAATTTAAAAATCTTAGTTGGGATTAATTTCCAATATGTAGAAAATATTTCAATTGAATCCCGCGATTCAGAGTACCCACAAAAAAATAATGACTTACAAAAACATTGATTCCACTTTTCTCAAAAACGGTTACAGATATCGCCTTAAAAATGGGTTCATTCGTTTTCGTATGTTACGAAACCTATAAAACAAGTACCCGCAAGCATATAAGCTCAAAAATGTAAGCGTTACGATTTTTGTTTGCGCGAATTTCGCCCCAAACACTATCTTCCCGTAGACGGATTCTGCTGGTTAACGAACTTGACCTTTCAAATTAGAAGACAGATTTTTGTACCAAATTTCATCAAAATCGGGCCATTTTTGAGCTTGCTAGAGCGTAACAGACAAGCATATATATAAATATATACATATATATATAAATATATACATATATATAAATATATACATATATATAAATATATACATATATATAAATATATACATATATATATATATATATTTATATATATGCTTGTCTGTTAACGCTGTTAACGGTCTGAAACGAGAAAGTTTCTAGTCGGCACTTCCGGATTGCGTCGTGAGGTCAACCTCATAAGCGGGTTCTCCCTAGGAGGAACCGCGCTAAAAATCCAAAAGGAAGAGGAAATCAAAAACCACTTGGATGAGTTTTTTAACAATAAACTCCAGACATTCTATGAACATGACGGTATGCAGTTAGTGGAAATATGGGAAAGCCATATTAAATAATGATTTATTAATCATAGCCCAACTAGTTTTGCACCTTTAGTACTTCATCAGGAGCTAAAATTAAAAATATTTACAGCCGCAGTAGGCAAGAGAACGTTCCACTATCTGAGCCATGTCACGAAAGAAGCTAAGAACAGTGGCACTAATCAGCTGGCTGGTTGGCACCGTTATTTTTAGGTTTATTCCTCCTCCTGATGAAGCACTGAAGCTGCAAAAATGACCTTATGCGGTTGAATACGACCTTTAAAGGTGCAAAACTCTTTGAGCTGGGATTAATAAATAATTTGTATTAATTCTCATATCCTATGGGTTAACCCTCCTCCTTCAATTAGGGGACGAGGTTCGCTTAGTGGAAGAGCACACGACTAATATGCTGGAGGACCTAAGTTCAAAACTCAAGCACACTAAAGATTTTATCTTCTATTGTCTCCCTTCGTGGGTTGCATTAGGGGCACCAGACTGTCCCCAGGTCTACCCAGCTTTTATTTAATTTATTAATAGGTAACTGCAAAGGGGTAAATTAGGTGGTCGGAGCATATTACAGACCACACTATCTCCCTAGTGTGTCGAATGGTCAAGAATCGTAGTAACTTGTATACATTAATGTTGTGGAAGTTATTTCTTTTATGATGACGATAATAAACTTTCCTTGATGATAATGCACCAATATAAAAAAAAACAAAAGAAAATTACCTCATTGTTATTTTGAGGTCAAATAAGTGTACGTAAATATTCAGGAAAAAAATAATTCATTAATTTCTACATGATTGTTTCTCCCAAAAGATTACATCAGGAATATTCAAAAAGGACAATAAAATTATAATAACATAGTTGAATTTTAATTGAAGTTTATAAAACAGGATAACTGGCAAATGAAGCGATTCCACAATGATTGCTCTTGTTCCTCAGCATCTTGATGTATCCTTTGTCTCCCCATTTAGTACCCCAGGAGTTCTTCACCAGCCAGAAGTCCTTACCATCTTCACTTCCGTAACCAACAGCTAAGACTGCATGATTCAAGCCAGTAGCTGAGCAGGCACGGTTGTAGTAGATACCTGTGAAGTATCGAACAATTAGTATTATTGCAAAATCGAAAGAAGTAAATTTGTAGGGTGGCATATAATTTTGATAACTTTGTTAGCCATGGTATAAACCAGTAAAATAAAACGTTAACCACTAAGCCCGAGCCGAGCTGGAAAAGTTGGCTTACAAAAAAAGGAATTAAAGCATTCAGGAATGCACGAGCAAGAAACAATTTTAGAATAATAGTTAAAAAATGGGACGTTAAACAAGAGACAAAAGCCCATAGAACCGGAACAAAATGGATTACATTTATTTTATTTATTAACTTTACAGAACTCCACAGAAATGGTGATCTACCCTAAAATAATTTATATAAAATATAACAAAAAAATAATAAATAAATAAAGTATAAGCCAAGTATCAGTAACAAAATTAAGGCCATGGAGAATGATTAATAAGAGAAAAATAAAGAACAAAAAAAAAAATAAAGAATTAATAAAAATAAGAAAACAAATAAATACAGAATTAAACGTATAATTTTAATAAATAGTAATAATAATGAAATTTTTGGAGGAGAAATCTGAGGTCTATTATCCTGAAATAAGAAACTTTGACTTGGGGGTTATGTGTGGTATAACTATATATTATTATATGTCTTTGTCTGATAACAGTTCACTGAGGCTTCGAGGAATCTGTAAGTTATCTTTTTTAAGGCAGTCTGTTGGTAAGTGCTTTACAGTTAAAAGTACATTGTAGGCCTCACAAAGCGGTTTGTCTTATCTTGCGAAGGGATACGTGTGAGAATGAAAACTGGTGCAAAAATAAAATGAAGAAGAATGGAAAATGAACCATCTCTACTCATGGGCGCATATAAGGGGGGCGCTGAGGGTGCTGCAGCCTCCCCCTCCCGAAATTTTGATGTAATCGGTAAAAATGAGTCATAAAAAACTTGAAAATAAATTAAATAAGATCACTTAGTTAAGAAAAAATATTTGTTTTTTGGTTGGAATAGCGTTTAAGTGGCTAACTATTCATAGCTGTAGATTTTTAGTATTCTTTACCCCCTAAATGCTCTCAGCCCCCCCCCCACATTATTTCCTATATACGCACATGTCTCTACTCCACTCTGGGAGGTATACAACTAATAATCATAATAATAATATGTTACCTTCCTTGTAGAACCTGAAGCCCGTTCCTGAAGCATCAATAGCAACAGATATAGGCCCAACGTTCGCTACAGCTTCACTCAAAGCAACTTCACTTCCTGACTTGATGTCCACAAAACTCTTCACCACAGCTCCAATCTTCTCTTTCTTGTATCTACATATGTTGTCCTAAAAGAAAATTGATGGGTATTGATTTGTAATCATTGCTGAGTATTACTGATGTAAAAGTACTTTTTTCTCTGCTAATGGACATATAAATGAATAACTAGTTTTATTTACTTCCCAAATGACAATTTCATGATCAAAATAATCTCCCTTTAGAGAGAAATCATTAAACTAAGTTATTATTTTTTTTTATTTTTATTTTATTTTTTTTTTTTGTGGAGGAAGTGTCTGTTTTCATTTCTACTAATACAACAGAGGGGTCTTTTTGCGAAGACCACATCCAGTTACTTTGAAGTATCTGTCCTGATTTTGCTACTTATGGATTAGCTTACAGGTTCATTGCAGGTTATCTATTTTTTTCTTTATAGGTTTTCTAAGATTATAAACCATATTATATAAATATAGTAATCAAAAGTTAATATAGTAAAAAAAAGTATTTTAAATCACTACTAAAAGTAACTTTTTTTGACTACTAGATTTATATAATATGGTTTCTAACTAACCCTTAGATAACTTGTATTAGTAAGTAATACTTTTAGGCTTGTAAAACATAAATGAAAATAAGCAGAATATATTTTAGCAAGCAATATGTATTAATAAAAAGGTTAATGTTATACAAATCAATGGTAATTGTGAAGTTAAAGGGCCTCCTCGCCGATTTTTTTGTCCGGTGGTTCTATAACATATTTATATTTTATATTTACTTCGCATTATGGGCATACGAGCTATGCGTTTCCGCTCGCTCAAGAAGCTAGCAAAACTCTAGTCAATCCAACTCGCTAAAATTAATATAATTCTACTAATTTATGCGAGTTGGATTGAGTAGAGTGTTGAAGGTTACTTTACTACCATCAACTACCTATAGAATTCCCATAGGCCAATAGAAAAGGTAATGAGTTATGCGCGTGCGCTGAATCACTGTTATAATCACTACAGAAACTTCACAAGTAACTGGATCTGGTCTTCGCTAAAAGATCCCAACAGTGATATATTACTTAATATATTTAACATTTCCAATATTTATTTACCGTTCCCTCATAAGGATAAGCCTCCTCAGTGTCTATTCCACCATTGGCGATGATATACTTGAATGCATTATCCATTAGTCCGCCATTACAGCCATTGTTGCCATAACTCCATGAACAGTCTACAAGGTTCTGTTCGCTCAGGCTTACCAACTTACCTTCTTTCTTGAACAGCTGTCCTTCCAATGACCCAGTCTAGAACAACATATACATAAAACAACTGAAAAGTTTAAATGCATAATCATATTTGGTTTTCATGTCTTTAATTGTAGAAAGTTGGAGTAGGAGATGCATTTCATGGGCGCATATAGAAAATAATTTCGGGAGGCACTGGGAAAATTTGGGGGGGGGGAGTTGAGACCATTTCCGGGGTATGTAATACTAAAAATTTAGAACTTGGAATAGTTTTAGGCAACTAAAACAAAATTACATGTAAAATAAAATATTTTTTATGAGCTAAGTGAGCTTATTTTATGTATTTTTAAGGGTTTTACGACAAATTTTTACCATCAAATCAAAATTTCGGGGAGGGCTGCAGGCCCCTCAGCCCCCCCTTATATACGCCCATGATGCATTTTGTACGCCAGGCTTAAAGTCTTAGATCCGCCTTCGAGATTACTACGTTTATCGAGTGCAGAGTAGGTCATTATTTTTATTTTATTTTTTTTTTATTTTATTTTTTTTTTACGGCGCATCTACATCTAGGTCATTAGCGCCGACATCCAGCGTGCAGCGAGGAATTTTACCAGCTAGCCGTGGGATGATAAAATTCCTGCCGGAGGTTGGGAATCGAACCCACCATCTCCCTTGCTATTAGACCACGGGAGACCCCAGTAGGTCATTATTTAATAAATTTTTTTTATTCAATAATCATTCAAATAAATTTTTATTGAATACGAATTTATTCATTAAAAAAACTATTCATCCACTGATTTATTTAATGAATAAGAGGGTTGGCTCATTATTCAATACATTTTTATTGAATAAGAATTTATTCATTAAAAAAACTATTCATCCACTGATTTATTTAATGAATAAGAGGGTTGGCTCATTATTCAATACATTTTTATTAAATAAGAATTTATTGAGTTATTCATTGACTTTTTTTTTTATTATTTAATGAATAATTAATTATTTTTCATTCTTCGTTCATTATTTTTATACATTTAAAAAAATGTTGTTCATGGAACAACAATCTCAGATTCTTTAAGTTCAGTAAAAAATATCACTGAAATAAATAATTTTCATTAAAAGTAAGAAAAAGTTTAATTAACTTAGTCATTTTCATTAGAAACGATTGTTAAAATAAATCACTTGTATTTAACGAAACATTTCAGTCAAATAAATCAATTTCATTCAAAATATTGTTTCATTCGAATAAATAACTTTCATTCAATAAAAATTTTCATTCAATAAATCATTGTTATTCAATAATGAATACAAATAAAAAGTCACTTTATTTATTGAATTGACTGAATAATGCATGAAAATTATTCATTATTCAGAATGAAATAACAGATTTATTTATTATTCATTATTCTGAATGATTTTTGACCAACACTGATACCAAGCTGTGTGAATTTTCAAGCTGTTGCGCATGCATCGGCAGCCAGTGTCACGCAACTCAACTATACCCTGATACTGGTATTCTAACCATAAAATAACCGCGTGTTTTATAACATAATAACAATAAAAAAAAATTAATAAACATAATTTAATATAGAACCAATTTGATATAAGAAATGATTATTAAAAACATAAACAAATGTTGATCTTACAGTACTGAATGCCCAACAGGAGCCGCAAGCTGCTTGGTTCTTGATAGGAGTCACCAAGCCACTGTCTCTCCAATCTATAGAACCTGGGAGTTCTTCACTGCTAAAAGATGTCTGGAGGTAGGACTCATCCTCGACTTCCTTGGTGGTGATGTTCAAACACAGGATCGTATTGATATATTCATCCTCAGTCTAAAAAAATAGAAGAAATGAAAATATTTTACATATATATATATATATATATATATATATATATATATATATATATATATATATATATATATATATTTTCCTACCCCCAAAGAAAATTTACAAAGTAAAATTGCTGGCTCGTGCCAGTTCATGTTCTATTCCACATTCCACAAATAACATATATATATATGGAAGACGGCCAAAACTCCTTTACTACACTAGACTGTATTCTTCGACCATCTTTTATTTCCTCCACATGTTTCACGTCATGTTTACCCCACTTCAGTCGCAATTAAAATAATAGTGTGTGGACAATGTCCCCTGCCTGCAGAAGTTTTTCTTAGGTAAATGCTGAAATTTATTATTATTTTTTAGTGCTCTTGAAGTGGCGTCAAGATGGCGTGAACATGTAAAGGAAATATTTATTTATTTTAGTTGTTCGCAACTATAGCGAATCAGCTTCTTGAACAGAAGAAATACAATTATACAAGATGGTCATGTTTTTTGCCAAGTGTAGAAGTTGACTTTAATTTCTCACACAGTTGTGTAAATAAAATTTAAATCAAATAAAATATTATAGAAGAATAGTAATTAGTAAATCAGTTTTGAAGTTGTGCCGCATAAAAATACATAGTGATAAATAGGGTCACCATCTTATTACATAAATGTATATATATATATATATATATATATATATATATATATATATATATATACATTATTTTCCCGAATGATTCTACCTGTAGCCTGGTTGATCGTGAAACTTGTGATTTTGTCTTCAGTTATTCATATTTTCCACATAAACCTATTCCGTTACGACGAATTATTGCCTTTTAGGCATACTTTAATTTTTTTTTAATTTAATTACAAATTAACATAGTCTATTGCCCGTCTTATGATGGCCAGGAGAAATGATATATCCCAAAATTATAAACAAATAAAAAAATCTTATGCCGAGGATTTGATTGATTGGCTTGTCATGTACTTTATTTATTATTATGGGGGATTTCTCCTCTGTCTCCTGGGATAAATTATTTCATGGGCTATTACCTTCTTCTTGTTCTTCTTCCTCGGCGCTACATCCCACTAGTGAGACATGGCCTCCAAAATCAGCTTCCGCCAGTTGTCACGGTCTTGTGCTGCCACTTTCCAGTTCCGGACTCCGAGTAGGCTGCGGGCATCGGCGGCTACTCCATCTTGCCATCTCAGCTTGGGTCTGCCAACTCGTCTGGATCCATGAGCTCTCTCAGAAAATAGTTTTTGAGGCGTGTCTTGGTCTGCCATCCTGGCTAGGTGTCCTGTCCAGCGGAGACGTCCACATTTTATATGCTTTACTATGTTAGCCTCCCTAAATAGGTTGGCCAACTCTTGGTTTGTCCTACGTCTCCAGTTTCCCTGGTCGAGGACACCCCCATATATGCTCCTCAATACCCGTCTTTCAAAATAGAGGAGGGATAATTCATCTCGCTTCGTTATAGTCCATGTTTCTGAGCCATAACAGAGGACTGGCCTGATTAGGGTTTTATAGAGCAATATCTTTGTGGATCTTGTAAGAATGCTCCCTCTCAGTTGCCTACGAAGTCCATAAAAACTTCTGTTTGCTGCCAGTATCCTACTATTAATCTCCTTGGACATGTCATTATCAAAAGTGACAAAACAGCCCAAATACTTAAACTGGCTCACTTTTTCGAAGGAGAAGTAGCCCATGGTGACAGTTTCTCCTGGCCTAACTTGTTGTCCGGCCACCATATAATTGGTTTTCCCTTCGTTAACCTTGAGACCCATTCTACGAGCAGCTTCCTCTAAAGCAAGAAATGCCTCTTCTACTGCATTCAGGGACCTACCCACTATATCCAGATCATCTGCATATTCCAATAGCTGAGTGCTTCTGGTAAGGACTGTTGCCTGTGTCAGTATTCTGGATTCCATGGGCTAAGCGAAACAATTTATGTTTTTTATTTTATTTTACTACGGGCGTTCATTTATAAATGTGTTCTGAATATTTTGGCGTTATCGAATAGTTCCGCTCGTTGGGCATTTTTAATAAGTTCCTCAAAGAGTATCAGTAGGCAGTTGCGGCTATAGTTGTTTTTGGAATGAGCCCGTTGGTCGAGATTATGAGGGCTGTTATCCCTGCGGAATCTAATTTATACAAGTCTGGGGCCAATATTATTAATATTAATATTTATTTATGTGTGAGTTGATGCAAGCGCTGGATTAAGCGATGCCATTTCAAAAGTCATCTGAGTTAGTCTGTAGACTCAGTTAAATTCGTTTCTAGACCATGTGCATATCAAACAAATAAAAATACATTTTAAAATTCAATTTAACAAAATTAAAAGGAAAAATCATTCTAAATACCCAGAAAGAAGTAACTTCTTAGCTTCTGAGTTGACAAAAACTTACCAAATCTCCAAATTCATTCAACTCCATGGAAAAAGACTCAAGTCCTAAATGGTAACGTTTGTTGTGTTCATGAATCAATTTGTTATTATCTTGAAATATCTGAAGGCGAACATGTTCTTCTTCCGGAGTTTTGTAGTTTTTCCCGTGGGCAGCCTGAAATTTCAAAAGGAAATCATAAAAAAAAATCCAATATCAGTTATTTTACTCTAATTCCAAATTCTTAAAACTAATTAATTAATAAACTGGCACTCAGTAGTTGAGGACAGTTTGTGAATCTGTAGGAACCAGTTCAAAGGCGTCGCCGCAAATTGAACGCAGCGGACCGACAAATATATAAAGGGTGGGACAAGAATTCGTTAACATTTGAAAACATCTTATAAAAAAAAATCATTTAACATATTTTAAAAATTGTTTATTTACAATAAAGCTAATTGGTTGGATTTCTTTTTTAATTACATAATCTAATGACCACCGTTTTGTCTTTTGCACTATTCCAAGATAAAGCCACTTGTCACACACGTAACGAGTCCCGGCCGGTTGTCAAAGAAATGTTTCCGGAAAAGTTGATTTCCAGAAGAGGCGGCCTCCCAAGGCCATCCAGGAGTCCAGAGATATCTCCAGCAGACTTCTTTTTATGGGGTTATTTAAAGATTCGTGTCTACATAACCATAAACCAAATACACTATGTCAACTAAAAGAAAAAATCAGGCAAGATATTTTGGCGATCTCGTGGTCTCTTTGCCGACGAGTACAATTTCGGTCTTCGCTTAGCCCATGAATGCCCAGTGATGCGAAAATGCATCACTTTGCTATTTCTTAATGGGTTAACCCATTAATGCCCAGCATTTTCGCATCACTGGGCATTAATGGGTTAGAATAGTGCAAAAGTCGAGACGGTGATCATTTAGATGATGCAATTTTAAAAAAATAAATTCCAACTAATTAGCTTTTTTGTAAATACACAATTTTTGAATTATGTCAAATGTTTTTTTTTATATATGATTTTTTCAAATGTTAACTAATTCATGGCCCACCCTATATATTTGAAAATTTGAGCCACCGTTATTTTCGTGATCTATGGGTCCTGAAATATGATATTTTCTAGTCGGCACTTCCGGATTTCCTCATGAGGTTAATCTCATGAGCGTGTTTCCTCCCTATGTAGGGAGGGTGGAAACGAGCTAAATGAAACACGGTATCAATGATAAATTAAAAAATTACCTTAAAATGCAACCAATCAGGAGCAGTTAGATGTCCTGCAGCTAGGGCAACCAGGCCCATGATAGTAATAAGTCGCTGCATCTTTTAGTTTTCCTGTTTAAAATAAATAATTTATAAACATTAGTGAGGAAAGAGTTCTGTTCGAAAGAATTTTTTAATTATTATTAGCCATTAGCCCTCTTCGGCTAAGAGGGCATTAAGGAAGCTTGGGAAATCTTTTACTATCCAAAAACAACTCCTTGGTCCCTTGGTATGACGGGGTTAATATTTTATTGCTTACAAAGCAATTAACGTATATGAAATTGTTATTAAATTATTATTATTATAGCCCGTTGAGATAGAAGGGTCCTAGGCCGTAAGAAGGTGTATTTAGTTAAGAGCTCTGAAGATGGAGATTCCTCTGAAATTTGAATCTACAATAAAATAATAAAACCTTTGACCATTTCTTCATATTGCTGAAGTTGAATCTTCACCGCCCAGCCATTGCATAATTTGGCCAAAAAGCAATGTTTCCGGCCATCATTATCCTTCCAGTTTGCCAGAAACCATGCCCAATAATAAGGCAATACCTAATAATAATAAAGGTACCCAGAAAGCAAACCGAACAGCCGATATAAACCTTCTCAACCCATGGGCGTATATAGAAAATAATTTCGGGAGGGGCTGGGAAAATTTCGGGGGGGGGGGGCTGAGACCATTTCCGGGGTATGGAATACTAAAAATTTAGAGCTTGGAATAGTTTTAGGCAACTAAAACGCTATTACAATTAAAATAAAACATTTTTTATGAACTGGGGGGCTGCAGCCCCCTCAGCCCCCCCCCCCTTATATACGCCCATATCTCAACCTACTTAAATTTTCTACACAAGGCAGCTAGATCTCCTCCGTAAATTTTGAACAAGATTCTGAGGACATTCTTAGTTAAATTGAAGAAAATACCTGTTGAGCTTCACGAGATACATACAGAGTTTTGTGTGTTTGGTTTTGTGAATCTAAAAATCCTTACATGGTTGGATCATATACTAATTACTAACAAATTGTACACCATTAAATCATGTGGAAAGACCAAGAGAAAGAACTGGAGATGTTGTGGGGGAATACCTCAATATGATGTTGAATACATGTGAAATTCGAACCAAGCCACATTATCAATCAACTTTTAGCTGGCCAAATCACCTTATCATCTATTGCGCCCGAAGAGACAATAAAAAAAATACTATGACGCGTAATAAATTATTTTATTTATTTATTTATATTCTAACGTCCATTATAATTTACTCAGAATTTTAGGACGGGTTATCTATAGGTCACCACTGTTAGCCAGGATAGGGTTGATGCCTTTTCTTTTTTTCAAAGGAAAAGCCACCATCCCTATTGGCAATCGAACACACGACCCATGGGACGGAGTGTTAAGTATTAACAGTCACGGCCAACGGGCCTCCCTAAATTATTTTAGAAATAACTAGTAAACGAAATTAGGTCTCTTGTATCAAGAAGGGAAGAATTAGGTGGCTGCGGCATGTACAGAGGATGGAAGAACGGCGTATCCCAAAGAAGCTTCTGGAAGGACACCCTGGTGGAGGACGTGGATGAGGGCGACCCAGATTGCGGTGGCTGGAAGACGTAGAAGAGGACCTCAAGACGCTTGGCGTCCGAAGGTGGAGAAGAGCGGCTATGGGCGGAGAATTGTGGAGGAGGTTCTTCAAGGACCGTAGATCCATCGAAAGAAGAAAGAAGAAGAAACGAAATTAGAATAACGATGAACAGTAATACTTGTTTTCGGCAGAGAGACGTGGACTGCCACCAAAGAGACGAGGGGGGTTCACGATTGTTGGCGCTGTACGAGACCAGCACAGGTAGAGGGTCAGAAGAAGAAGTAACGGAACTGTAAGTCTGCTATAAATGATGCACCTGGGGGAAAAGGAATGAGAGGCATACCAAGACAGAGGTGGCTTGACAACTTGAAGGAGGACTTTGGGACTCAATCCTTGAGTCTCATAGGGTTCGAAATTGGATGAAACTAATATCAAATCGCGAGGTATGGAGCAGGATGGTGACAGAGGCCCAGGTCCTTCTAGGACTGTAGCGCCCAGCAGTGTATGAATGAGAATGTTCATAGAACATAACATGTCCTTCGATAGTTTGACATTGTAGGGATGATATTATCGCTACAATTGTGGTTGGTTGGCTGGTGAAGGTTCATCATAGTAAACAGGATGCCAAACAAGTCAAACACCTCCACTGTTTAATTCCTTTATTTTAACATAACGTTTTCGAGGTCAGCACCTCATCCTCAGTGTCCTCCTATAGCTGGGCGAGGTTCACTCGGACCTTCCTCCGATTATATAGCAGTATATTATCGTTCCTACCATGTCAAACTATCGAATATGAAAAATCTCGTTTTTCAGATTCGAGTCTTTGCTCTTGGATTGTGGACGATGCGGCTTGTTGTAAATTGTCGCAATTCTAACCCCTTTAGAATAGCCTTTAATTCCTCAAATAAAGTATCGAATACGACCAATTTTCCATATATTACTTCGTCAATATATTGAATAAGTTTGTTCGCTAGTTTGCTCCGATTTTCATATTCGATAGTTTGGCATGTTAGGGACGATATTAAGACTTTTTAACGAATATAATAAGTAATTGTCTAGTACTTATTTAATACTTACGATATAATATTCACAACTATACTGATGTAAACAATGCCGAAGTATTGCTACCGTGGGGTAATTATATTCAAATATAATCAGTATTGAAGTGGGATTAAAATGAATTATCTCCTTAGAAGATAAATAAAGTGTCCTAGATATCTTGAACAGACTTAAAACAATAAATATGACGGCATAAAGAAGATACTACTTGACTTTTTAGCTTATTTTCCTTCGTTTACAGATAAATTTATTTGAAGAGGCAAATAATATAAGCCCCAACTCCTGATAGTGCTAATTTTATCAAAAGTGTTGAACAACACGTGAACGGATGTGATAGACAGATGTTTGTTGTTTTTTTTTCGTAATTCATATTAATGACATGAAATTATCTAACGGAAAAGGTACATCATCTTTATTATTGTAAATTTTTATTTTTATACATTGGAAAGAATAACAATTTTCATTAAAGTGTCAAATAAGGATGGCGTTTAGCAGAAAATTGTAGTAATGGATTTACTCTCGGTCCTGTATGCTCAATAGTTAATGAAGAATTTCTGTCACGCTTGAGCTACATAATTAAACACATTCTCCAGAAGTTTAGTAGTGTAGACTGCATTCCTGAATAATTTATTTAATATTACCTATATAAATAATAAAATAAATGAATAGTTTTAACCTTTTATATTATATGAGGAGCTAATTACACTACTAAATAAATACACACAAACTTTACATTTCTGTTTATTGCTATTAAAAAATAATAAAAGCGTCAACAAGCGGAAAGAGAACATCCCACAATCATCACAACTAGAGATGTGGGTTTTACGGAAAATTTTGAATCGGAAAATATTCCGAGGCACTAAATGTTCGCGTTATTGTAAATTAAACTTTCATTGTTAGAGACTACAAGTAAGCAACACTGGAGTATTTTTGTCAGTCAACACCCTTTTGAGTTTTCCTCCTACCAACTAAAATAATAATGAGCAAAGCTTAGAAATGTGATTTATAAATTTTTAATCATGTATATAGCTAAAAAGTTAAAATGTATTAATTCTTTAAAAACTCTTATGCATATTTAATATTTCAGCAATTAATTAAAAAATACCACATTGGACAAAATATTTTCTTTGCTAAATGAATATATCCGAAATGAAAACAAAATATATTTTAATGTAACTGCATATTTCTCTTCTCTACAAAAACAAAAAAAGGAATTTTTGTATTAATGACACTGAGACATTTCATAAAAAAGCTGAATTACCATAAAAAGTCCAACTCGCAGGAACTGCGCCCTAGGGCGTCTTGAGGTCAACCTCATAAGCGGGTTTCATACCTATGGAGCAAGGGAGGAACCGTGCTAAAATGTGATGAAAATCAGAACAAATGATCGAAGTTTATACATTCAAGAATTTATGGGAAAAAATCAAATACAATATATGATTTTGATCGCAATTTTACAAGCATCTAACTGTGGAACACTACGATTTTATTAAATTAAATGAACAATTCGAGAATGGGTGTTCCTTTAATTTAATTTGTATTATTAATTTATTTTTCTAAACATTTTTACAAATATTTCTTCATTATATTTTTAGTTTTTTCAATTAGTTTGTTGTTTGATTGATTTGCATATTTTTAGTGCGGTTCCTCCCTCCCTCCATAGGGAGGAAACCCGCTTATGAGGTTGACCTCATGACGCTCATGCTTGCAGGTATTCGTTTTATAGGTTTCTTGACGTACAAAAACGAATGAAATCGCTTTCGAGAAACATTGAAACATCTACTTTTCCAAACTAATTTTCAGTTTGGGTAATCAGAAACAATTCATTCTGTTGAAACTGATACTATTACTAACAGGAGTTAAGGAAGTACTAGAAATAAAATATTTCATTAACAGGCATGAAAAGTTTTGGGATTTTCGTAGATTTTCTAAAATATCTCGAAAACGGTTGGTAAATCTTGGGTAAGTAGGTAATAATCATTCAAAATCTTACTAAAGTCTCTACAGAAAAGGTTCTGATGTAATTTTTGATGGGGTTATGTCAATCGGAGAAAAATTGACTCGAAAATTCGCAATTGTTAGTTTTGCTCTTTTAAAGGGGTTTTTGTATCTGTTTACCTAAAGTTTTACGTAACTGGTTGTTTCCCATTTTACTTACATTTAACAGTAAAACGATTATTTGACTAATACAAGGTAAGAAAATGTGAAACGTTGTTATAGTGCGTCCAAGAGCGAACGTAGAGAAGGTGGGGGAAGTCCCGAAGGCGTGATACTCTCGGTTCCCTGTTGTGGCGCCTTAAATCTATTTTCTCTTCTAGATTTTATTTTATATTTTTCACGAAAGATCAAACCCCACCAATAACTGCTACTATTCCTTTACTAATAGCACTAGAGATTTGAAGGGAACCGCGCTAAGATGACATAGTTCCTGCGAGTCGGCCTTTTTTTTTATAGGTATTTAACATTAGTTCCTATGCCTACTGGTTGATAAGTACATTGTGTTTTGTTTCAAAAACAACGTTTTTCTCTCTCTTTCTCTCTCTCTCTGCTCAGAAGAAGAAGCAGAATTCGAAAGGATGACATTGTCATCGTTCGTCAAATGAACATTTTGTGAAACTGATAGCAGCTTCGCCTTGTATTAATCTGTCAATCTATTTGCATCACAATATTTGAATTTACCTATAATTTTGTTGCTTTCATGGACGTCTACAAAATGTAGAACGTCCACACAATTTTTTTTTTTTAATGCTGGTTAACCATTATTCCTGACAGAGTGTTTTTTAATTCCAATCTAGTGTTGTTTTCATGAGGCGAATTTTCGTAAACCTGTTGCATCAAGTAAAGAGTGGTGGAGCCATCTTCTGGTTTCCGCTACAACCTTGTTTATCAAATATTAAGAGAAATGGGCGATTCATCTTCTACTTTTTTATTATGAAATAGGGTGAATTGGCTTTTTATGAGTTATTACATAAGAAAATGACAATTGTTAGGTAAAACATAATCAAATTTAATTTTATTCACGTTGATTAAAAAGTTGAATTATAACCTGTAGTTTTTGTTTAAATGGTTCAGAAATTAGCTAATATAAGAGAATATGGATAGCTCATATATGTCCTAGAACAAATTTACCAAAAAATTGCCTTTTGTAAGTGGAAAATTTTCCGGAAAAACATAGCTGAAAATTTTCCTACCCACATCTCTAATCACAACATATAAACCACATATAGCTGTTCAGCGCCTCTAGTGGTAGCAGTAACAGCCAATGGTAGAGGTTTCATTGGATACCAACCCCAACTTCTAATGAACCTATTTAGTATATTTTTAATTCAAATCTTTCTTTTGGCAATTTCCGAATGTAAGTACAATAGCATAATGTTGGGATGTACTCCTGAAGACAGCAAACCCCGGCCCTACGACCTATTGTGCTGCACGTTGCTGTATCTCTTCAGAGTGCTGCCTTCCAATAATCCAGGAGTCACCATATCGATATTTCCCTTGGGTCAAGGTTGGTATACTTTGTATCACCAAAGTACCTAAAGCGAATATGATCCAGCCGTTCACTGTCACGGATGATGTGTATCGGCGTCTCTTCTTCTACTCTACACCATCTGCAGATTGGGGAGATGACAATCTTCATCCTATGAACGTGCTTGTTCAGTTTGCAATGTCCTGTAATTAATCCAAAGCTCCTTCCAGGCTTCTCCAGAAGGCTTAAGAATAAAGTAATTAGTATGCCTTAGAGTTTGGGTGTCAGGCTTCGTTGCTTCCTACGCAGCAATTGGTCCGTTTGAACAATGAGGGTGGTGCCCCGCAAAAGGGAGAAGGGCCTATTGGCGCTGTAGCAGTACCTCTTCCTGCAAGTAGGTACGCCCTTTCATTGCCAGGGATTCCACTGTGCCCAGGTATCCAGTGGATCACGACACAGTTCCCATTCTTGGCCAATTCTTTTAGTTCCATTTTACACATTATGGTTGTTTGGCGGCTTGCAGGTAGCTAAGCTGTCTATAATTTTTTTTTTTTTTTTTTTTTTTTTTTTTTTTTTTTTTTTTTTTTTTTTTTTTACCGCGCGTCGACTCTGGACCATTAGCGCCAACATCCAAGGGGCAGAGAGGAATTTTCTCATCTCACGGTTCGTCGTTGAGAAAATTCCTGCCACCGGTGGGAATTGAACCCACCATCACGACGTGCAGTCCGTCTTATAGCCTCGGAAATCCTCGAATGGGTTAACCATCAAAATCGGTCCATCTGAACGGAGATTTCTGTTATATTCAAACAAACCTCAGTATACATTGTAGTTATCTAAAAGTTCGTCATGTAAGAGCTGCATAACTAAGCACTTTACTTAGAATCTGGGTAGAGTAACTGCATTCCAAATTAATTTGCTTAAAATAACTTATATAAATGAATGAATGAAAAATGAATAGTTCTAATCTTTTACATTTGTAATGAGCAACTCTTTCAATTAATAATATTTTATTTCATTTCATTTCAGAGTTTTGTGTATGCGTGGTACTACACTACTTAATAAATACACATTATACATCTTGATGATTAATAAAAGCGTCCCCATGCAAAAAAAGACATCCTACAATCCGCAGGAACGGGATACAGCGCCCCTAGTGGTAGAAGTCAAAGAAGTGGTAGAAGAAAAACACCCATATAAAATCATAACATAACGGAGGCACACCTAGCGGTAGCATTGTCATGCTACGTTTGGCGGCTAAATTCAATTCAATCAAAGTAAAAGTAATCCCCCCCCCCCTTCCGATAGACCGATTTAGTTTATTTTTACAACACTTCTTTCTCATTAGATACCCCCCTTTCGTTAAAATACAACATAAATTATGACTGGTATGAGCAACTAAGTAATTTGGATCCGGAATAAACTCCCCGCCGGAATTGTATTGAATCCGGAATAAATTCAAGATCTTTGCATAATTTGAAGTAATAAATTCTGCAATATTTGAAGATGGTACGGGCGGCGATTATCACCTTTCAATGTTCGCTATATTGCCTGCTGCGATATTCCTAATGCAGTTGGACTCAATTTCTTCACCGTCGATCTGCTCTTAATACTGTCTGGAATTGGTCGCCTTCATTATGAAGTAGGAATGACCCAGTCTCTCGTTGTCTATTAAAAGTTTACAAAAAGACTCGTCGATTAAGCACTCTTCTATTTGTGAATCGGCGCGCATACTCTCGCACAGCTTCTTAACCATTACCGTTGCAGAAACCGTTCTCAAAAACTATATCAGCATGAAGAGATTGAATTTTAGTAGTTGGTTTCTTGAAACAATCGCAATGAAATTTTTATCCATTGAAAATTTAAATAAGTAAGTACAAAGATGAAAACTTTTTTCATTTCTTGTTTTGCGATTTTCTCCAAAACTAAGCAAAAACGAGCAAATCTCTAAAGGACTTTTTGCGTTAGTTTTTCGATCCCCTACACTCTCCTGACGTTTAAAATCGGGACACCTTGTGTGTATATATATATACATACATATAGAAATTTTAGCATAGGTTATTTCGGTATGTATGATCTAACATTTGAAGAAACTTTTCAAACATTTGAGTGGAACCTCAATAGCTACAACCCTACGGAAAATGCATAAATTAACGCAAGATAACGGATATGTGACAAGATTTTAACGTAGGATCACTCACTCACTCACTGCTCTGTCGCCATTTTGCTCCATTCCACGCTGTTTGGTGCTACGTGCCTTCAATTTCGGACCCCTTACCTTCTTTCTTTTTTCCCTGGTGCACGATGTAGCAGCATTCTAGGCTCCCTGTAGGGTTCCATGAAACGTAAGGTAATAACAAATGTAGACTAATTGACCATTGATATAGGTGCTCAATATATATATAGCCTGTTCAATTGGATCGCGTCGTTTGAAGAGAATAGGGGCGTGTTTTATATTCTCATGGAGTATCTTAGCAGGAACAATTTCCTGTTTTATAGCCTGGGAAGTTTTTGGTTCCTGTTTGCGTCCAGTTCAAAATGATTTCTGATAGCTTTGGCTAAATATTGATAAACGTTCAACACTATCTCACTTGCCTGACCACCCAATGTCTTCCGAGAACCCAAACAAGACATAATAAATATATGTTTTACGAAGCGTGTTGCTCATTAAAATTGCAATTCGCAATTGGCGGAACCAAGATCAAGATCTACAATACAATAAAATTTGAATGGGATATTTAGAAAGTAAAACGATAGAATTTTTATTGTATTTATTTAAATAAAATCTTAGACTACAGGATATTTTCCGTATGAAGCAATTCCACAGTTGTCGGCCCTGTTCCTGGCCATCCTGACGTAGCCTCTCTCTCCCCACTCTTGGCCCCAGGAGTTCTTCACCAACCAGTAGTCACCACCATCAGGACTGGTTCCGTAACCGACGACTATCATAGCGTGATCTATAAATTTATGGTCACAGTTGTCGCTGAAGTGAATACCTGAAAAAAAAATTAATCAACATAAATAAATATATAGATGAAATTGATATAATACCATTTGTTTTATTTTTTCCAGTATATATATATATATATATATATATATATATATATATATATATATATATATATATATATGTAAAGCGACTGATTAGCAAGGAGTTAGATAGAGGATTTAGAGAGGTAGATATTTGGGAAATATTTTAGAGAAACGGAATTCCATTTCCAAGCTTTAATTTATACTAAGGGTACTGTTGCATGTATAAATATCATAAATTGGAGCAAGCACGCCCACTTTCTCACAGAAGAACCCGATGTACAAACACAGAAATATAGGTGCAAACCAATAGAAAGAGAAGGCTTCTAGTGTCTGCCTGCTTTGCCTCCCCATGTTGGTTGCCTCTCTGGGCCCCTCACTCTCCCCTTCCTTCATCCCATTACAGATTCTACCTACAGACTGACTTCAAAGTAATTACAACACAGACAATAACAGGTGACATCATAGTGAAAACACCATTAAACTCTACTGGCGTTAATGACCACAAAGGTTGACACGCCTTAAATCCAACTTATATTTCCAAAACAAAATATCATAAACGATCGCTAAGATGAGAGAAATAGTTGAATAAGGCGTCGTTCACACTGGAGTGATATACGATACACTATATACCGTAAGCGATATGCGATAAGCGACACGCACAGACAAAATAGTTAAAAATTAAAGACAACAAAGGTATACAGCTGAACGATTGCATAACATGTCGCAAGCGACATATCTCTCGAAGTGCTTCTTGTCGGTCTCTCCAGCGATTAGTTTTACACGATATTCTGAGCTGCGAACATGTCAGGAAGAAGAGAAGACAGTTCAGTGCTTTCTTTCATTAATTTAGTGAAAGCTCGTCAGTGCCTTATCGTAATTAGAGGTTTTTCATCTGGAGAAATGGCCTTCCTGAAGTGTGTAACACTAAACTTAAAAAAAAAAAAAAAAAAAAAAAAAAAAAAAAAAAAAAAAAAAAAAAAAAAAAATGAAAGTTTTCAGGATTCATTCGATAAAACTCCCTGAATTTTGCTTCATGTTGAGAAAAGTCTCTAGATACAAGAGCCTAGCTATACTGCATACTGCTAAGGTTGTCGGGATGCAGCCAGTATTTCCTTCTCATCCTACGCCTGAACCAGTAAGCCACTAGAACGTCTTCCTCACTTCAGCTCATATTTGCAACTGAAGCAGTGAGCATTGTGTTCCCACCATATTTTTATCCCACAGATTGCGCCGATTTATCGCCCACCGTTTGAACCTTCCTAGCAATAAATCGTCGCGCCATATCGCTTATGATATATCGTGTATCGTACACCGCTCCAGTGTGAACGACGCCTAAGAGAGAGAGCTAGTAGTTAGAGTGACTACTGTCATACGGGGGGGGGCGGGAGGGGGAGCATATTGGGCTGACGAGTACTCATGAACTGGTGCAGACTGTCTTGTTAGAGGTAAGCCGGCCCTTATAACCCCTCCATCCCCACCTTTGCTCTAGCTCGTGGCTGGAAAAGGTAATTCTTCTCAGGTCTTAGACCTTACGGGAATGGTCTTACGTGTCTGCAACATGCGGTGCGAATGACCATTCTGCAGATTCATTGGTCACACATCTCCAATGCTTTACGCCCAACCTTTTCCCTCATCTTTATCAACCACACTTGCAAGTATATTAATCTTTATCCAAGTCCAAGGTATATATGTGTGTATATATATATATATATATATATATATATATATATATATATGCATATATTTATTTATTACCTGATTTATAAAAACGCAAATTTGATTTTCTGCTTTGCATTCCTATAGCAATAGGTCCAACATTAGCCACAGCCTCGGCAAGAGCCACTTCGTCCCTGGATGGTAGGTTGACAAAACCGATGCTTCTTCCTGCAACTTTTGCCTTATTATATCTGCAACCTGATCTCCAATCGTCCTGGAAAATAATAAGGTCATTGGTGTGTTAAAATAATTATCGTTAAAATTTCATTTTTACAATCTATTTTTCGTTATAATAGTAGAAAATAAATCGAATTTCAGCCGGAATTACATCTTTTGAGGTATTCTGTGTAAAATTAACCAAGTCGGTTAGTTAGCTATCCGCAAATATTTATGAAGAAAATAAACGAAAGTTTAGTAAAACTAGCACTACAAAAAAATAATTAGCAGTAAACCATATATATAAAAATCACGTGTCTGTCTCTTTTTCTGTTTATTTATTTGTTCCTTATACAAATCTACACCGTTTGACCGATATTGACCAAACTTGGCACACAGGTAGGTCTTGATACGAGAAATCTCCTAGGCTAGGTCAAAGTAGTCAAATTTCAAAATCTGGTCAAAAGATCAAAAGTTTTGTTCAAGAAAAATTGGCTACACTGAACCATTCAGATTGTGACGGCCATTTTGAATCGACTACTACTGGCCTCTGTCGGCTGTTAGATGAAGTGCTGTTGTGCTGGCCTCTGCCGGTATCATTATGAATGTTTAGGGTTGCCACCCTAAAGAGATTTCTTTTGATGAGTGCAAGTTGTATACTCTACCGACAGTGGCGCCGTCTACCTCACCTGGGCGAACCTCCCCCGGTCAAGTCGAGACAGACGAAGTCCACCCTGCTTGCAGACAGCGTGTAAAGTCTTTTTTGTACTCTTTCACCGGCTTACTATGTATACCATGGCCGAGTAGCCACCTCAAACCACCGGGGCATGGAGGTGAAGAGGACATCAATTGACTGAAAATGAAGCCACAGGGAGAAATGCAGTACTCATCTTGGAAGTACCATACTTTAATTTCACCAGGCACCAGTCATCAGGTACCTATTTAATATACCTAATTCCACGGATCTCCAGCAGCCCAACATCATATCACCACTTCATCAGCTCACCATTGTTTCAACCTCATCAGTCCCACAACCTTCAAAATTTCATTAATCCACTAACCAATATTTGTTTCTGATTTTGGCAATTTTCCCCCCACTCATCATCTTGTACTCAATAAATGTAAATTATCAACTCATTATTCATACAGTCCACTTATTTATCCAGCCCCACAAAAATATTACTTCCACATCATACCATATAAAAAATGGTGGTGTGGCAATCCCTTTTACAATGAACTAAAACACACATCGTTTGACCGATTTTCGTAACTGGGTATAGAAAACTAGGTATCAAGTAGATCGTGATATGGGGAGAGTCATAGACAGAAAGTAGGCGTAGCATGGCACACTGGGTAACAGCTAGTACATAATAAAAAAAAATAAAGTTAAACGCTGAACCGTAATTTTAAAAAAAAACAACTATTTTTATTACATTTATGATACCCAATTAATGGCTACCATCGGTCAATTGCAATGTAAGATGTTTATTTATAATAATAAGTAATTATTCTTTTTTAGAAGGTTGTACAGTATTTGGTGAGTACTAACAATATCTTAAGGCAGCGGTAAGAAATATTAAAAATATTATATTTTAATAATTTAAAATCTATAAAGGAATAATATTATAAAACACATATTATCACCTTTGCAGTGTAAGGATATTCTATTTCTGGCATGAGTCCATAATCCTTCACATATTGCAAAGCTTTCTCCATGTAGCCCCCCTTACAACCTTGGTTCCTGTAGATATGGTTGTGGGAGCAGTCGACAATTTGCTGAGAACTTAATGATAACAGCCGTCCAGATTTCAAGAATATTTGTGATTCCAGTGCGCCGGCCTGGTGAATGAAGACAAGAAGTTATTTATTTATAATGAAATAATCAATTTGTACTATGACAAAGAATATAGTACAATTCATAATTATGTACCATTTTATTTAAATTCTCCTTCATGTTTCCTAAACATGAGACATGTTCATAAAACATTAATTATATTTTGACAAATCAATAACAATAAAGTATTAAAAATCATTAAAAATAAATATATTTATATCCATTATCGGGTTATTTAAAATTATATCAGCTTTGAATCGATAGTTTTCTAACCCGATGGCTGTTTCCTAATATATATATATATATATATATATATATATATATATATATATATATATATATATAAAACAATAGATAACAAGTTCTTTTCAAATCTTTTAGTAACTAGATTTTATTATTCTGTAAAGAATACATAAATATATTATAATAAACAAACAAACAACAATCATTAGCGATAACCAAAATATATACCTGTAAAGAATAATTAAATTACAAAGCCCATAACTCATAAATTAAAGCATTATAACAATAACCCTCTTATACTGTTCTAAACACATGTTCCAACACACTGATATACACTGCCTATCTCAATAGACCCACTGCCTACATGATCACATGCCTTCATGATATAGTCCTAGAATGAAGGAACTTTACACACACACACACACACACACATATATATATATATATATATATATATATATATATATATATATGTATAAATTAGTCCCGTAACATGCCACGAGGGCCGTGAGGGGCAGATACTCTAGATGTGTCTGATTCATGACCATTCGGCACACTAGAGAGATAGTGCGGTCAGGGGCCCTGATTCTCCCCTTTATAAGTACCCATTAATAAATTAATTAAAGGCTGGGTTGGCCTAGGGACGGTCAGGGAGGCCGAGTCCAACCCGCGAACGAAGGCACTAGAAGATAAACCACTTTATTGTGCTTGTTAGAGACTTGAACTCAGGTACTCCAGTATATTAATCATATACATATACATAAATAAATACATATTTGAACCAACGTTATTTTCGTGATACATACAAGCATGGATGCACTTGAACTGGGAGATATGTTTCAAGAACAGCTGGTCAAACAAGTTGCTTTAAATCGATTGTTTTCTAACTTATATATATATATATATATATATATATATATATATATATATATATATATATATATATATATATATATGTATATATATATATACAGGAACACAAAAATTTAATACACCCTTAATTTCGCGATTATATATAAGCGTGGCCACCATTGAATTGAGAGATAGGTTTCAAGAACAGCTAATCAGATCAGCTGATCATAAATATGATTTGTTTTTCACTGACTTGCTGGTTTCACACTCATAGTGTATCATTAGAACTAGGCCTTAGAGTTAATGCAAAGTATGCCATTACAACTTGTACTGTCAGGCAGGGCCGCCAAATCTCAGAGCCAGGCCCAGGACTAGATCACGGGCCCCACTTCTCAGAACCGGGCCCCCACTTCTCAGAGCCAGACTGAAAATTCTAGTATTTTGCTATAAGACTTTGGACACTTTAAAATTATTTTCATCTTTAGTTTTGAGCGAAATGAGAATAAAAGTCGACAATGGGTGCAGCAAAGGTCACTTTCGATACTTGTAGTTTTATTACGACTCCTAATGAAATATACTATTCTGGGACTGCACTTGTTTTGCCGTTTATGTACATTAAAAAGAATATAGATCCCATTCCAATAAATATAGGCTACGCCCGTCTATATTTCTAAACCCCATTATTTTTACAAGCTTATAACCTACACATTTTTTTCTCAATTAGCGAGGTCCGGCCGGGCCCCCATGGCGCCCGGGCCCGGGACAACTGTACCCGGCATTCCCCCCCCCCCATGTGGCGGCCCTGCTGTCAGGACCAAGTCATGAAAGGGCTAAGAACAATGGCGCAAACTAGTCAGCAGGTTTCAATCGACAATGCCCAGTCATCAAGCATCGATGGTTGATTAATTCACATGTGTGCTATCTTCTAAAAAAATTTATAATTTTCTACACTAAAAAGTAAACTAAGCAATAATTTACTCACCGTACTAATAGCATAGCATGCACCACAGTTTCCTTGGTCCATGACTGGAGTAACTGCACCTGTCGCGCGCCAATCCACGTTTTTAGGAAGAAGTTGCAAGTTTTCTGGAGGCATGAATGCTGAGGTGTTCACAGAATTCATTTGCAGCTGAGAAATCTCTTCACTGAGATAATGGGCAGAAAATTCTTCTTCAGTCTTCAAGGACATACAGAAATTATTAGTATTCGAGTTTTATATTTGTTTAAAAATTAATTTATTAGAGATTGGTAGTTGACATTTTTAATGGATTCTCTATTCTGTTTAAAAAGTAGATCGCAATAAGTGGATTTAATAGTCATTTTTAAATAATTTTAAATAAATAAATAGTAACAACGAATTTTTATGGTCTGTCTTTATTAAAACATATTTGTTTTCTGTTCCCTTATTGCATAATTTTATTTATATTTATTTATGAGCGACCGTAACTTAGGCGACTCGCTCAGAACAAAATTTCACATATATATATCACATATATATATATATATATATATATATATATATATATATACATATATATATATATATATATATATATATATATATATATATATAATTACATTTTACACATTTTTATTCAAATGTACAAATGGAAATTTATATACACATCAGTTAGCAATTCATTATACATCTATTTATAACAAAATACAATATTACAATATATCTGAATATATGAAAACATAATGTTACAATAATGCATAAAGTTTATACAAATAATCAATTATGTTTACAAGGTAACAAGTTAAGGAATTTCACACTCCTTTAGTTTTATATTGTGAAATGTTGAAAGACATCCACATATTTGTTTATTTACATTTAATTAAAAGCATGCATATATATAAACGTTTTATTCACGTTAGGTTTTATTTTTGATGGTTCTGTTATAATTTGTTTAGTAAATTGGTCTTGCTGAGGTAGTTGAATATCTCATCTATATATTTGCTTCCATCGCCGAGTAATTCAGTCATATTGTAAGGCAGGTCATAGTTTTGTCGCTGTAAACAGTCAGTGAGTATGTGCTTTATAGTCAGTGGTGTGTTACATTGTGTACATGTCGGTCTTTCCTGTCTTATCATAAGATGAGAGTGTGTGAGTCGGAAATGACCAATTCTTAAGCGGCATAATGTCACTTCGTCTCTTCTATTATTCCTCTTGCTTGAAGGTCATTCACCTACCGTCTGTTTTATTTCTCGAAGTTTGTTATCCGTCGACATGTGCCAAGATTTCTGCCACTTTTCTGTAATAAACCTTCTGACTTCAATTTGCAAATCTCAAAATGTAACTTGGTGTATGTCCTGTCGGTTTTGTCTTGTAGTCGTCCGAGCTAGTAAGTCGGCTTGAGTGCTTTTTCCTATGTCCTCATGTCCCCTTATGAGGGGATTTTAATTAGCAATTAAAGCTAATTTTTCGAACCCTAAATCAATGTAGCAAGTTTTTATAAGCAGAGCCTCCGAGAGGAACTACGGGCCCCTGTACATATAACTTCACGGGCCCCTTAACCCCCTCCCCTTCCATTAACATTACTATAAACTATTAATGTAATATTTAAAACTGACATTCCTCTGAAAACAAAATTAAATACATTTGTAATTGAACAGAGTGGAAAATTTACGTACTTTCTGTAAGTTTCATTGCCACTTCTTGGGGTATAAATTTTTGGACTGACAATATTTAATATATCGCACTAGTATTTCTAAAGTGACACAACTCAAAATAAAACTCAACTGAAAATGTGTCACTCTTGCCTATGTAGGGGCCTTAGGATTAAGACAGGAAGGATGACACAAGTGCCCTCTGGTGTACAAGCTCTGAAGCTTGGTACATACAGTTTTGATGGTTGATAATTATATATTTACCATGTCTTTCAAAGTCATAACTATGACGGTGTGAATAAAACCAATTTTTGAGTTGTGCCTAAGTTATAGAATTTATAAAATTATCCATTGGTTGGGTTGTTCTCAATAATAATTATGTGAACTATAATAACTAAGGTATATAATTTTGTTATTTCAAATTATAATGCAGGTTAAAAAAATGACGCCGAGCCCCTCTGGGCCCCTGACCAATTGTACTCCCCCCCTTAACGGAGGCCCTGTTTATAAGGGTAATTTATTTCTTATAAACCTTAAAAACGCTCCTTAAATTAGTTCCTAAATAATTTTCAAGTCAATAAATGAATTATATTAAAGGATTGCTTAAAAAAATGAATAATATTATACCATGTCTCCGAATTTGTTCATTCCTAGTTGATATGTTTCTAATCCCAGATCATATCTTCTATTGTGTTCTTCAATCATCTCTTTATTACTTTCATATATCTGCAATCGGTATTCTTCTTCCGATGGATTAGCATAATTCTTCCCATGAAGGAACTGAAACATGAATCCGATTACTTACACTCAAGAAATTAATCTACAACAAAGATTGTATTATTTGATTCCTGGACAGCCAATTGGGGTAACTTTGTGCCATTCTATAACTGTCGATAAAATAACGTTTGAGAATTGTTTAAAAACTTTTTTCAACACAGCACGGCGAATATGCTCCATTCCTGATCGGGTTTCTTGCTACAGATGAGTTTACTTACACACACCAATGTATACACTAGTTCTTGCCAACTGTCACCAAGTCAACTTAGGCCTTAATTTAGTTTTTAGATCAGTGAAATCATTAACGACTAATTTTGTTTTTCACCACTGTCCTCTCAACAGGCATACATAATAGACCGAGAGCTGGCAACGCACTTTTCATGAAGTGTTTTATGCACCCTGAAATTTTGCTATAATGTACCTCTTAGGTAGATAAGAAGGTAAATATGTGCTTCCTGGACATACCTTGGAACAGCAGGTACTGCGCACAGAGGAAAGGTGCAAAACAATATTGCCCAAAAGTAGAGTTTTATTCAGAAGCCAACTATTATTAATGAAAAAAAAATGGCAAATTAAGGAAATTTTCAAATTAATAATAAATAAGGCAGGCACTTTTAAGGGGGTTAAAATGATAATAATAAAAAAAAAACTAAGTACCTAGTTTTTATTTTTAATATTAAATGAAGTGCTTTATTCACGCTGCGATTTAAACAGCGTCTTCAGCAAACATATTTGAAAATAATTACAAAAGGGCAGACACTTTTGTGGGGTATAATTATCAGGAAACACAAAAATAAATGTTGCCTGTGATAGTCTGCAATACACTGCGCGTAACCGTAAGAGTGCATGACACGACCGCGCAGTGTTTGTTGTTCCCTGCGCTCTCATTGGTTCTTGCTCACATGATCTTGTACAGCTGTTCCGGGTTTAATGGCAGCGCGAATAAAACTTTCATTTAATATTAGAATAAAAACAATTATTTTTTTTTTTACGTGTTATACCCCTTAAAAGTATCTGCCATATTTATTATTCATTGTAAAATTGTCTTAATTTTACATTAAAGATAGTTGGCTTCTGAATAAAACTCTATTTTTGGGTAATGTTTTTTTGTACCTTTCCCCTATGCGCAGTACCTTGTGTTCCAAGGTTTGTCCAGGGAGCACATATATACCTTCTTATCTACCTAAGAGGTACATAATAGCAAAATTTCAAGGTGCATACAACACTTCATGAAAAGTGCGTTCTGGCTCTCGGACTATAACCGTATACTTGCATTCCAAAACACCCAGAGGTGGTGTAAATACATATTTTAATCAATCAGATTAAGTACTAAAATGTAAGGAATGTAATACAAATACATACCTTGAAGTGATCCCACTCATTTGCCAGCGTTCCTCCCAACAGACTTAAAATCAGAAAAATCTTCATCTTTTAGAAAACGTCTTTTTAAATTAAGAACCTGTAAAAAAAACATCTTTTAGAAAACGTCTTATTAAATTAAGAACCTGTAAAAAAATAAATATACATTTGTAATAGCGATAATGTTATTATTCCTTACAATTACGTTCAGTTATTGTAAGGGATCGTCGGAATGTCAACATCACGGAGCTTGCTGAACCATAATATTAAAAATATAAGTGTTTGAGGAATGGTCACACTCAAAATGGCAAGCAATTGGAGTCGAACATTTTAAGATTGTCCAAAAATTGTGGAATTACAGGACGTTATGTCATGAGTATCAGCGATCACCATGATTCCATCGGATTCCGGCTGCTTAAAAGGGTAAAACTCAACAATGTACAGATGCTTCAGTTGGGCTGTCATAAAACCTTAAAAATAAATTAAATAAGATCACTTAGTTCATGTAAAATATTTATTTTGGGTGTAATAGCGTTTTAGTAGGCTAAAACTATTCCAAGTTCTAGATTGTTAGTATTCCATAACCCGTAAATTGTTTCAGCCCCCCCCCCCCCCGAAATGTTCCCAGCCCCCCGAAATTATTTCCTATATACGCCCACGTTTACGAAGGAGCTTGATCTAATTCTGCGTGCTCTACTATAGGACTTAATGTCCGTAGTGCACTCAACAGGTTAAACCTGCGACCTTGACGTTAATAATCATGAAACAAATCTACATATTCAAAGAGAAGAGCTTATTTTAATGTATATTAAAAATAAAATTTCTTGAGGATTAAGATAAGTTTAGCAGAAGCCTCGACAGATTAATTGATAAAGTAAAAATGTTTTCAATGTGCACAGTTAATAAAAATAAGCCTACTGGAATTCTGATCTTAGTTGCCCGGTGGGGGTGGGGGTAGTGGTTGGAAAATAAGCTTCATCATTCATGTATATATATATATATATATATATATATATATATATATATATATATATATATTGTGCCTGTGTGTGTGTACGTTTGTATGATCTTAACATTTCAAGACATGTTATTACTCTCCATGAAACTTCAGTCACTTGGATTGTTTTCTTAGACAAGCGAAAGGAACATCTTTCACAGAATTTTTATGCTTTTCTTAGACAAGAAGAGAACGAAGACTCCTCTTAATCTGTGCAGGACTAAGGCAAGACTAGTAACAGCTCTCCTTACAGAAAGCTGCAGACTGCATGGGCGTCCTCATTCCACGGGACTTGACTAGCATCACATGGTGTCGTCTATGGTTTGAGGATGGCAAAACGGTCACATCATTTGTAAGTCTAAGGTGCTTGCAGCAAAGAGATACTTGCATTTTGGAACGGAGTTCATTGATGATCCAAGAAGGTTACCTGTGCTGAACTTGACGACCCTTAGGAGGTTCACGGCTGACATGGGTCTGGTGGTAAAACGTACCGATCTGGCACACTAGGTTTTATAGGCTCGGTGCGGCTCATACTGGATAGCATTATCGGCAACCGTTATCTATTCTAATCAAATGTATTATCTAAACCTATTATGATATATTACCAACTCTTTATGAAAGCTCACTTGGGGTATTTTCTCAGACAATGCGAAATATACGAGATATTTGGACGACGAAAAAACCAAGATCAGAAAGGTAGCATCTCCTGGAAATTCTTTTGCATGTTAGTTGATCATATTGAGGCAACGTAACTTGTGGAACCAATGAAATGAATAGGCTTATTCGTAAAATAAGTGTTAAGGAAGAGTTGTGCTTCGTTTGGCTATTGTGGTTCGAGACGCCATTGTTGTATTTCGTACGCCAATTGGAATGTTGTTTAATGATGGTAATTTGCTCGTTCCTCCAGTTCCTTGTAGCGAACGTCAGACTAAGTCGTGAGAAAGATGTTTTCTGTAAATAAACAACTCCGGAGCTTTATTGGTTGGCGGTAACTCTAACGGACGTTATTATTTGGCCGTTATTGGCCATAATTTTTGCTTCCTTGAAATAAAACTTGTGCTCAACGAATCAGCAAGATATGGTGTCAAAAAAGAAGAAAATTAGTAGATTAGTAATCGGCGTTTACTACATAAACCATACTTCTAACCAAAGTGCAAGTTTTGTTCCCGTTTAATGCTTTGTAAAAGAGAAGATAGTGTAAGAAAACTTCTCAAAATGTTCTCAATACGGCATGTGTATATGCAAATTGCTTTCTCGAAAAATAATATAGGTGTAAAAATATATATGACAGGCTTATATTATATAGGTAATGTAAAAAAAAAAAAAAAAAAAAAAAAAATTCAAGAGACTTAAAGAGTTATAACTCTGTTTTATGCTGGCAATATCCAAAGTATCCCAAGATATGTTATTTCCCCTGAAGTTGTAACTGAAAATGATTGGAAGTTCCTCAGGTAGTTCACAGAATGTTGGGACCGACAAACCCATATTCACATTCCTGGGAAAGCTGCAAAGTGTAAATAAACCTAAATATTTAGGAGCTGATTTGCACAAAGTAAGTATAAATATGAACTTCACCTTCAATTCCAATAGACCTTCAGGTTCGAACAAGGTATTAAAACTGTAGGAAGAAGGTGTTATGTGAGAGAAAACTAAAATAAACGCTATTCTTCCCAGAATATATTCTGTAATAAATCCTAATCATTATCTTAAAAAATATTTTTATCCATCCGGATTATCGGAGTCTTGGGATTGACGCAGACTAGTACAATGTGCCGTGTAAATGTGATATGATGACATCATTTTGAGACGTAAATAGAATCCTCAAAATTGCATGTTTTTGGTGGTCATTTTGTGTTTGTTGGGCAGCAGATAGTAAGAGTAGAGGTGAGACCCTCTTTGTATTATGCTTTCTTTTAAAGAAGTGGTACCCAAAGTGTTCTATAACCATCCCCAAGGTTTGATTAGGACATAAAAGGTGTCCATGGGAGTGAAAAAAAGTCCAGCTCGTAGAAACTGCGTCATCTTGGCGCATTTACGTCCATATTCCTAGAGCCATTAAATGATGATCATAAATGAATAGAAGCAGTTATATATAGTCCAAGAGCCGGTAACCGCGCGTTTCATGAAGTGTTTTATGCACCTTGACATTTTGCTAGAATGTCCCTCTTGAGTAGATAAGAAGGTATATATATGCATCGGCTAGACTTACCGTGGAACACCAGGTTCTGCGCATAGGGGAAAAGTGCAAAACATATCGTCCATAAATAGTTTTATTCAAAAGCCAACTATCTATAATGTAAAATTAAGACAAGATTACAATGAATAATAAATAAGGCAGACAATGTAAGGGGGATACCATGTAAAAAAAAACAAAAAACGAAGTTGTGTTTTTTTCTAATATTAAATGACTGTTTTTTTCACGCTGCCATTTAAACCGGGACAGCTGTACAAGATCATGTGAGCAAAAGTCAATGAGAGCGCGGGGAACAACAACTGCGCGGTCCTCTCATTCACTCTTACGGTTACACGCATCTTATTGCAGTCTTATAGGCAACATTTATTTTCATTTTTGTTGATAATTGAACCCCCACAAAAAGTGTCTGCCTTTTTGTAATTATTTTCAATTGTGTATATTTAAGGCGCTGTTTTAATCGCAGCGTGAATAAAGCAGTTCCTTTAATGTTTAAAAAAAAACTAGGTAGTTTGGGGTTTTTATTATTTACATTTTAACCCCCTTAAAAGTGTCTGCCTTATTTATTATTCATTGTAAAACTGCCTTAATTTTATATTAAAGATAGTCGGCTTCAGAATAAAACAATATTTGTTTTGCACCTTTCCCCTATGCGCAGTACCTGGTGTTTCACGGTAAGTCTATCCAACACATATTTACCTTCTTATCAAGAAACGCACCATAGCAAAATTACAAGTTGCTTAAAAAACTTCATGAAAAATGCGTCACCAGCTCTCCGACTAATATAGGTTTTGATCTTTCGTGAAAAAGATAAAATAAAATCTTTAAGACAAGGACGATTTAAGGCACTACAACAGGAAACTGACAGTATCATAAGCGGAAATGATTCTCCCCGCCTTCTCAATCTTCGCTGTAAGAAAATACTATTACCAATACGTTTCACATTTTTTTTACCTTGTTAATAAAACAACCAATTGGAAAGTGAAGTATACAGAAAGAAACACCTGTCCACAAGAACAAAACTAACAATTTCGAAGGTTTAAGCAATAATTTCTCCGATTGACATAGCCTCATCGAAAATTACTTTCGAACCTTTTTTGTAGAGAATTTAGAAGGCTTTCGAATGGTTACCTTCTACTTACAACGATTTCCCAACAGTATTCGAGATATCTTAGGAAATATACCATGATCCGAAAACTTTCATATCTTAATAAATTATTTTTTTCTAATACTTTCTTAAATCCAAACGTAACCAAAACTTAAATATCTTAGTTTAGATAAATTTCCAACACGTAGAAAATTCGTCATCATATTTTATGGAGAAATAAAAGGGAAATACAATTTCACAATATATTTTGTTGGTTCAATTCTTTATCAAGGATTAATTGCCTATAAAAAGACTTACAACCCTTCACACTTACCTTAGTGTTTTCCTTGATTAAATGATTATTAATTTATTACAGGTAATTACTTTACGAAATTAGTCACTAACAGGGAATAACAGCATAATATAGTTCGATTTTAATCATACCACAAAGCTCTCGGCCACTAATATAATTTAGATCAGACTATAGTTTTTGTAATCATTATAAATCAGTAAATATTTGAACAGAGCAATGAGTCTCGAAAAACAATTATAAGCGGGGATCGATTTTTATAAATTTAAATATACATTCTTAGGCATACATGCTAAACTTAGAAAACTTTTTTTTAAGAAAATTTAACCTTGGGGGGTCAATGGTGTCTATTTATATTTATTGAATATAATTGCTCGCCGAAATATTAAATATGAAAACTGAAATTGACCGGCACTAGTGAATAATATAAAAATCAATAAATCAAGGAAAAGGTAAAAATATATAGAGTGACAAAAAAACATAAAGAAAATGGATGTACATACTTATATACATATTTAAGAAAATCCCAAAACGCTTCATGTCTATTAATAAAATATTTTTTTAGTCGGCACTTCAGGGTTGCGTTATTAGTTCGACCTCATATGCGGGTTCCTCCCTATGGGGGACCATATTTTAATTTGAGCCATCTACGCGGCCCGCGAACGTATTTTCACACTAAATTTTGGCCCACAACATGTCAAAGGTGGCCATACCTGGTCTAAAGTATTCAACTGAAATACCATAGTGTCCTACAAAGGCCTTCCCAGTACAGCACAAAAACCATTGCTTGATATCGACTATTCTTCTTTTTGCAGGTGTGAACTTGGACAGTTCCTGTGGGAAACCAGCAAACCTCCAGAACCACTAACTTCTGATTCACTATCTAGTACTGGATCGCCAAGAACTACTGGCGAACTGGCGAGAAGTGATTCATAAAGTTGGCGAGGAACAGGAAAAATCTCTGTGGGATCGCCTCCGCTTGTCGGAAATCATTTTCAAAATATTTTTTTGTTCATTTATTAATGGTTATAGGACAAGGGATTACACTGAGACCTCGTCGTTTGCAAATAAAAGTTAATTTAATTTCTAAATCCTTTTTTATTTAAAACCATCCTTTTTTATTCGCCATGAAGTACCTACTCATTTACAATTGATTTTAACAGTAAAATGCATTTGCTAATAAAACAATATACTTAAAATGACAACGAATTTTTGGTTGTTTGGAATAGAGCCTTCAGAGCAGAAGTCGATGAGCACGAGTGAGTACGTTTGGAATAGAGCCTTCAGAGCAGAAGTCGATGAGCACGAGTGAGTACGTTTGGAATAGAGCCTTCAGAGCAGAAGTCGATGAGCACGAGTGAATACGTTTGGAATAGAGCCTTCAGAGCAGAAGTCGATGAGCACGAGTGAGTAGGTTTGGAATAGAGCCTTCAGAGCAGAAGTCGATGAGCACGAGTGAGTACGTTTGGAATAGAGCCTTCAGAGCAGAAGTCGATGAGCACGAGTGAGTACGTTTGGAATAGAGCCTTCAGAGCAGAAGTCGATGAGCACGAGTGAATACGTTTGGAATAGAGCCTTCAGAGCAGAAGTCGATGAGCACGAGTGAGTAGGTTTGGAATAGAGCCTTCAGAGCAGAAGTCGATGAGCACGAGTGAGTACGTTTGGAATAGAGCCTTCAGAGCAGAAGTCGATGAGCACGAGTGAATACGTTTGGAATAGAGCCTTCAGAGCAGAAGTCGATGAGCACGAGTGAGTACGTTTGGAATAGAGCCTTCAGAGCAGAAGTCGATGAGCACGAGTGAGTAGGTTTGGAATAGAGCCTTCAGAGCAGAAGTCGATGAGCACGAGTGAGTACGTTTGGAATAGAGCCTTCAGAGCAGAAGTCGATGAGCACGAGTGAGTACGTTTTCAGTATATATTTCTCATTGTCTTTTAGGACCTTCCTTAAGAATGAGGGAGAAGGAGGATTGAGAATTATCCGCTTCTGTGTAAGTTGGCTACTGTCAGTTTCCTGAGCTTTGTGATACCTAATCTATACCATTTCTTCGAGATGTTTTTCGAGTAGATATTGATATTTTTCACGAAATACTAAAAAAAAAAAAAAAAAAAAAAAAAAAAAAAAAAAAAAAAAAAAAAATTTCTATTCTAATCTTTCCAAATGTCACTAGGAATAAGTACGGAACCGCGCTAAGATGACGCAGTTCCTGCAAGTTGGCTTCTTTTTTTTTATAACAGGTAAAAAACCTAAGGTTCCCACCACAATACTAATATTTGCTTCTCCCAATTTCACACTTTCAGAGTTATAAAGCCAATATCAGTTCTTTTGAAATTCTATGCCTTGCGAGATTCCAGGTACGTTTTACTGTGGGAAGTAAATAAAATCATTATGGGGAAGCCAAGAAGTTACCACTACCATCCGGCCAAATCAGTGTCCCCGCGCATTAAAAATTTTATCGGGTCTTTTTGCGAAGACCACATCCGGTTATTTTTGAAGTAGCAGTAGTGATTTATAACAGTTACTCGTACTCGCTGATAAGCTTACTGATTAGCTTATAGGTTCTTTGCTGGTTATCTAATACTTCTTGACTCGTTATCTACGGTTATAATTCATATTAGATAATGGCAAGCAAATTTATTAATAAAAAGGTTAATATGATCAAAATCAATTCTGTCAACTATGAAATAAGTTATTAAGCATTAAAGTTGACTGTTTTGGAGGTTATGAAGGATAACAAACAACGTTATTTGTAAACAAACATATTTTATTCCTTTCTCTCTCTCTTTTTTGGATATTTTACATTTATTAGGCGATACAAGCTATGCGTTTCCGCTCGCTCAAGAAGATATCAAAACCCTAGTCAATCCAACTCGCAATTAATAGAATTATATTAATTGTAGCGACTCTAGTCTATCCAACTCGCTAAAATTAATAGGATTTCATTATTTTTTTCCTATAAGAAACCAATCTCTTTTACTTTGTCAGGAACATCGCGAACTAATTGTAAAAGACTCATTTTTCTCACTAACATAAGCAGAGCTTTTTCATAAACAAAAGCTAATTCACTGTTGAAGGTTACTTTACTCCCAGCAAGAACGAATGCAATTGGTCATCGGAATCCTCCAATAGGAAGGAAAAGGAGTTATGCGCATGCGCTAAATCACTGATACAATCACTACTGCTACTTCAAAAGTAACTGGATGTGGTCTTCGCAAAAAGACCCATTTTATCTTCTAGTGTCTTCGTTCGTGATTCGAATTCGGGTACCCAGACCGCCCGAGTCTTTAATTAATTTATTAATGTGTACCTGCAAAGGGGAAACTCAGGCGGTCGGAGCATCGTCCTATCTCCCCAGTGTACCGTATGGTCAAGAATCAGATACCTCTACAGTATCTGTCTCTCTGGCCTCTGACATAACATGAAGACAGAAATCATTGAAGTTATTATTCTCTTTATGACCTAATGCAGTGAAATGACGAAGAGAAATCGACAAAAAATAAATAAAAAATAACGTTATCAACCGATAACTATATAATCCAGAAAACTTTCTTAAATCCGGTATTAAAATTATCTCGATAAATGTACTTACTCCGGTTAATCTTAATGGTTGCCAGTTGGAAAAGATTCTCAATTCAGAAGAAATAAGATATTAAGATAACTGGAAAACAACGGTAATTTAGTTATTTTTTTAATATTTTTCGCTGAAGGTGTAGACACAAGGTTTCATATTTTCTTTTCACATAGGGAGCAAACCCGCTTATGACGCATTCTTGAATTGCAGATAAAACACTTTCGCGTTTCAGAACTAGATTACGAAAACAACGGTGGTTCGAATTTATATAATATATAAACGTTTTCGGCAAAAGTAAAAAAAAAAAAAAACTCTCTAGAATATGAAGTGATCAATTTTGGAGCTTCTCATTGGTTTTAAGTGGATTCTGAATCAAAGGTCTAATACTAAACTCGGTTGAGCGTAAGGCAATGACATTTTATTGGGCATACAGACAGACAACAATTTTAATTATTTATTTATGAGTAGAGCCCGGAAGTTAGGCATTTATTTTTGGTTAAAATAGGCAGGCAAATAGGCAGTACTGTAATGAAAATAGGCATTAATAAGGAGTGAAGGCAAAGAGGAATATCACTCATTATTAATGAAAATATGTATTTTAAATACTCATTCATTTCTTTATTACCAATTTATCACAGAATTAGTGTACTTACTCTTACCTTCCCTTGTTACAAGCAACAACAAGATGCTTTTTCAAAGTATCAACTCTCACAGACCTTCTCAGAAAAAACGTTTTTCAACATGGAAAAACTTCCTCTGCATTATCTTATAATTTCTAAATTCGGAATACCAGGTAATTATTGTCACAGCGAAAGGGGCGTGAGGAAGGAGAGGTTCTCTCCTCTCATCCTCTCTCTTTCCTGCTATTCGTTATGCTTGTGCATTCCTTCTACTAAGGTAGGTTCTGTTATTTACAGAGGTTCAATCCATGGGTTGGGAAAATAAGCTTTCGAATTGATATTTGTGACGGCAATATGTAATTTAATTTGTGAAACCTTTTTTGTCTTCGGCCACCTGAAATTCGAAATTCGTTATGAGCTTTTTAAATCGCAGAAAAAAATTGCATAACGAGCAAAAAAATGCTTTAAATCTTAAAATAGCCAAAAAAGGCAAAATAAAAATTGTCTCTACACTTCCCAAATGCACGAAAACATATTTATTTCTATCTGATTCTTCAATATATCCATTCAGATAAAAAAGGCATTTTGCCTAACTTCCGGGCTCTATTTATGAGCAACTAAGACGATTCGCTCAAAACAATTATTACATATACGTACATCCAAATATTGAAATGGAATAAATATGTAGTATTACATATACATTAAATTATACAATTAATTAAATACGTTAACAAATTAGCAACAAATAAGTAAAAGGTGAACAAATTTTGACTTCGTTAATTTGATATTGTCAAATTTTTCAATAAAATATAGGTTTGTGTTTAATTTTCATATACAGGGTGTCCCTTACATGTGGGCCACACATAAACCGTTAGAGGTATCGTAAAGGACTTAACTTTCAGTTCTCATCGAGAAGTTTCAGATGCTTCATTCATGGGCGTATATAGAAAATAATTTCGGGAGGGGCTGGGAAAATTTCGGGGGGGAGGGGGGGCTGCAGCCCCCCCCCCCCCTCCCCGAAATTTTGATTTGATGGTAAAAACTTGTCGTAAAACCCTTAAAAATAAATTAAATATTTTATTTTACGTGTAATAGCGTTTTAGTAGCCTAAAAACTATTCCAAGCTCTATATTTTTAGTATTCCATACCCCGGAAATGGTCATAGCCCCCCCCCCCCCCGAAATTTTCCCAGCCCCTCCCGAAATTATTTTCTATATACGCCCATGTTATAAGAGTATAAGGTACTTAATACATTATATCATTATATCCCTCAATCAAAGTATCTGTATTGTTATTAGTGACATAGGAGATGTTTCCTCCATACCTGTCGGTGGAGACCGTCGTCACTGGCATCTGTGCGAGTACTGTGGGCGAGCGCTTTCGACGTAAATTCGTCATTATCAAGCCACTGTTAAGTTAGTACTGAACTGTGTTTGTAGTGTCAGAGTATTTATACAGGGTGGAGTACGTTGTTTACTTCTGTTAAGGGTCGTCCAGGTAGTTTGTTTGTCTGTACTCTGTGCAGGTGTTCGTTCAGGTAAAGTGTTTGTTGGCTCCGTGGGTCATTGCCGTCTAAGGGTTTCCCAGGTAGTTTGTTTGTCTGTATTCTGTGCAGGTGGTCCGTTCTATGTTGATCTTGGAAAAATGTGATTTTATGTTTATCTTTCTTAGTTTTTTCCTGTTATTATGTTAAGTACGTTGTCGTTTAGTTATTGGAAGTGATGCTGTGTCTGTCCTTTTTCGTTTGTCACATTTTTCCAAGATCAACATACAACGGACCACCTGCACAGAATACAGACAAACAAACTACCTGGGAAACCCTTAGACGGCAATGACCCACGGAGCCAACAAACACTTTACCTGAACGAACACCTGCACAGAGTACAGACAAACAAACTACCTGGACGACCCTTAACAGAAGTAAACAACGTACTCCACCCTGTATAAATACTCTGACACTACAAACACAGTTCAGTACTAACTTAACAGTGGCTTGATAATGACGTATTTACGTCGAAAGCGCTCGCCCACAGTACTCGCACAGATGCCAGTGACGACGGTCTCCACCGACAGGTATGACAACAGTATATTTACTGGCGGACCTAACCCCTTAGATTATTTTCCTCCATATTTTTATTTTATTTTTCTAGCTGCCTGATGATGAACCTGAGTAGGTTCGAAGCGTCGCCAATATAAACTAATAATTTAAACTATTTTGGGGGGCAACTCCTCCCACTTTCTTGAAGAATCAATTGATCCTTCCACAACCTCATTTCAACATAGTATGTTGGATTACACAATTCATATTGATTTATTCATATTTTTTTAATGTTTGAAGAGTAATTTGTTCAGTAATTTTGTCATGAGGTAGTTGAGTATGTTTTAAGCACTTTCCTCCGAAGGAAAGTAGCTATTGAGGTTGGACTCATGACGGAATTTTTGAAAAATTTCTTCAAATCTTTATCGATCCTACCTAGTAGACACCGAAAATGACCCCCGTTAAAATTTATATATATATATATATATATATATATATATATAGATATATATATGCATATATATATATATATATATATATATATGTGTGTCTGTTAACACGATAGCGGCCAGAGTTTTTGTTTTTTCGTCACGAAACTTGGTATATAGCATTCAATTAGCAAACGATTGAACGAGTTCGTTAACCACCAAAATCGGTCCAACGGAAGGGGGGGGGGTTTACCCCGAACCCAAAACACTAATTTGACCATTTCAGCCGTAATATTTGTTATATTTCAACAAAACTTGGTATTCGTAGTGGTAATATAGAGAGAAAAGTGAGATATAAAAATGAACTAAATCGGTTCATGAGGAGGGGGGGTTTACTCCGGACCGACAATACCAATTCGCCACTACCAGCCGTGATTTTAGGTATATTTCGACGAAACTCGGTATTCATAGTGGTAATCTACAGGTAAATATTTGTTGTAAAAATAAACTAAATCGGTTCATTAGAAGGGGGGGTTTACTCCGGACCCAAATTACTAATATACTCATACTGGTCGTAATTTCTGCTGTATTGTAACGAAACGCGGTATACGTCGTGGGTATCTCATGAGAAAGAAGTGTTGTAGAAATGAGCTGAATCGGTCAATCGGAAAGCGGGGGTTTAATTTGTAATATATTTCAATAGAAAAGCCCGTCAGACGTAGGTTCACAAAGCCGCCGCAAGGAGCGCTTTCTACCACTAGAGTGACTGTATCCTGTTCCTGCGTTAGATCAAAATACGATAATATGAGGTTTTTTGTATTTATTACGAAGTGTAATAGGTACCATGTGTAAACATAACTCTGGAAGCAAATTATTAATTGATCAGTTACTCATTACAAAATTAAAAGAGAACTATTCATGTTTTTATTTTATTTATGTAGGATATTTTAAGCAAATTGTTCTGGAAAGCAGTCTACACTACCCAAATTCTGAGGAAAGTGCTTAGTTATGCAGCTCCTGCGTGACGGACTTTTATTTAGGTATATTTGTTTCCATCGCCGAGTAATACGGCGGTATATTGTAAGGTAAGTCGTAGTTTTGTGGCAGTAATCTTTCAGTCAGTGTGGGCTTTATAGTGAGTAGTGTGTTACACTGCTTACGTGTCGGTCTCAACAATTTTTTTGAGTGAGTTTAGTGCCTTTGATTTATGAGATACCAAGATATCATCAATGTTGATTACATACAATCCATACAGACAAATCCTTCATTCTGTTTATATATATATTGCTTGATGAAGTACTTACATTACATACATTTCGGATATTTGTTTCAGACGGTGTGATGAACTTGATATTCTTGGCATTATGCTTGGTAGCAGGAAGCCAAGCTGCATTTCTCATCGATGAATGGAATCATTTCAAGGTATTTATTACTAATTATTGAAGCGAAAGCTCGAGAATATTTGTGAAAGCTTTCATATTGGGCCCAGTTTTAGGGTCTTAATACCTTGTCAAATACCCTAATAATACCCTCTCACTTATTTGTGCATTTCCAACTTGGCCAGTTTTCGTTAAATTATGATTTACATAGAGTCCATATAACCCCAATCGTTTTAAGTCATCAGAGACTTTATAATAACATTGAATCGTTATCCTAAAGGTCTGAATCTTTCAATGCCAGAAATTGTATAATAAATCCGATCGTTATAGCGCCCATCATTTAACGGAAACTGGCCAAGTTGGAAATGCACAAATAAGTGACAGGATATTATTAGGTTCTTGACAAGGTATTAAGGGCCTACAACTTGGTCCAATACTATGATACCATAACTTTCATAGGCAAACTGTTTTTGGAGGCAAAATGTGGAGGGGTGAAGGGCTTAAAAGGGCCGTCCTACCTGTAGGGTTACACTTCACATCAGATCCTGAGTACTCGGTCCAGATAGGCACCCCAGGAATGTCGGTCAATTCTCTTATAGCATTAGTAGTCACTCTAGCAAGCTCTCTCGGGCAGAAACTTGCCTCTCTCATCCTAGCAACGTTTAATATGTTTTTTTTTTGTTTTGTTTTTTTGTGTGTATGTAACAGTAATCTTAATGTAAATTACAAGCTTTGGAATGGAACTCAGCTTCTCTGAAATATTTCCCCATTATCTATCCCGTGCTTGTTTATCGGCCTTCTACACTAAAAAATAACCATTTTTATTGATTTCAGCTCACTCACAAAAGGAACTACAAAGATGCAAAAGAAGAATCACTGCGACTTCAAACGTTCCTCGAAAATAAAGAAATGATTGAAGAGCACAACGAGAGATTCAACAATGGACACGAAACGTTCAAAATGGAAATGAACATGTTCGGAGATATGGTGCGTTATATTCCTTTTCATTTTGAAATTTACAGCCCCAAAAATTTGCTGTGGCTAATTTGTTAATTTTAACCAGCGGATTTGCTACAAATTTTGAAAGTCTTTTTAAATTTCATTTAAAATTACGCAATTTTAAATTCTTAGGTCTTACTTAACCAATGCACAAAACTGATATGTTTTAATTTGACTGGGTCACGTGAAAAGCTGCCTGCACTTAAGGAATCAATATGTCAGCTGATTGAGAACTGACAAATCACATGGGCGGATCTGTGGGGGCTGCAACCCCCCCCCCCCCAAATTTTGATTTAATCGGTAAAAATGTGTCATAAAAACCTCAAAAATAAATTAAATGAGATCACCGAGTCCAGAATATATATATATATATATATATATATATATATATATATATATATATATATATATATATATATATATATATTGTGTAATAGCGTTTTAGTTGGTCATTCCAAGATCTAGGTATTAGTATTCCATACCCCCCAAATCGCCCGATGCCGCTCCCCCCCCCCCAAAAATTATTTCCTATATACGCCCCAGATAGATCATATGTTTAAAATTAATTATCACAATAAAATTAATTTCTACCTGTATCATCTCGAAATTAATTTTTAAAAAATAACGAACCAATTATCGATCAGTTGACTTATCTCCCCCATATTGAATTAATTCAAAATAGACTAGTCTTGACATAGCACTACAGTCCAGTCAACGAACAGTTATAGATGGAAATTTTTGGAACACAATTTTTGACTTCGTAACTTTGTTTTGGCAGGATAGGAGGTGAACATATCAAAAGTCCTCGCCCGTAGCCACTGTGCCGGGGGGGTTTAGAAGGTCCAATTTTTCGGGTTTTCACTTACATCTCGGAAACACTGCGTCCTAGCTACATGACTACTCGATAACAAATGAAAGCTGATTAAATTTCCTACAAGTTCTATTCAATAACGTTTTTCGAGATGTCTTTAGTTTTCGAAATATCCGCTCTTGAAAGTCTGTCATTTTGGGTAAAAACACTTTTGCCGCATATTTTTCCCCCGTTTTGACGGGATAACTCTTCAACGACGAACCAAAATAATAAATAACGGTTATAGTGTTGTAGAATATTGCATTCCCTTCAATAATATATATTACTTTGCTATTTTATGTATTTTCCTTCAAACGTAAAAATAATTTCAGTGTTCATCGTGATATCTGAGATTTAGCGATTAATAGTCCAGGTAACTAAGATTTATAGATGGAAATGTTTGGAACACAATTTTTGACTTCATAACTTTGTTTCAGCTAGTTAGGAGGTCAACATATCAAAAGTCCTCGCCCGTTGCCTCTGTGCCGGGGGGGAGGGGGGGTTTTTGAGGGCCCCATTTTTCGGGTTTTCACTTATATCTCCGAAACCGTGGGTCCTAGCGACATGATCATTCTATAAGAAATGAAAGCTGATTCAATTTCCTACAAGTTCTATTCAATAAAGATTTTCGAGATATCACCAGTTTTCGAAATATCCGCTCTTGAATGTCTGTCATTTTGGGGAAAAACACACTTTTAGCGCGGTTCCTCCCTCCCCCATAGGGAGGAACCCCGCTTATAAGGTTGATACAATGAAACAATCTGGAAGTGCCGACTAGAAAATTTTGCGTTTCAGAACCCCTAGAGACCGAAAATGATGGTGGTTCAAATTTGTATATATATATATATATATATATATATTATATATGTATATATTTATTTATATATGGGTCATTCCATGTCAAATCAACACACTTTTTTCCCTCACCATTTCGGATTGTGATGAAATTTGGTACATCGGTTACATTCATAGGGAATAAGAAAACCACTGAATTTCAGCTTAATATCTCAAACGGTTTCCAAAATATGGCCTTGTAAAGTTTGTCAAAACCTGTCAAAATCGCTCTGCAGTACATCATTTAAAAGATCAGAACTCCTCTCCTATTTATGTTAAAAACATGGAAAGGGTGTCATTTTTTAGCTCTTTATGTGTCCTTTCGAATGATCTGTAACACATGATAGATTATGGGAACAAAATTTTTTTTAAATCAGAAATAAAATTTTAATTTTAAATATTTTTAAAAACGCATTTTTAAAAATTTTCAAAAATTTATATAAAATAGGTTGAATCGACAGTATTTGGTATACCAAGTTTGATAATGGGATGAGAATGGGTTCATAGTAAAAAAAAATCTTTTATTATTGGCGGTTTCTTACAATATCTAAGTGTTTTAGTATAAAACGCAATACAAATTCCCTGAATGAATACAATCTAAGGTAAAATAGTATAACACTTATTTAGATGCCTAAATAGTTTTAAAAACGCACTTTCAAAAATTTATATAAAATAGATCACATTATTAATAATTAATATACCAAGTTTGATTATGGGATTGCAATGGGTTCTTATTCAAAATAATTTAGAACCGAAGGCAGCTTTGTACTAATTTTACGTATTTTTAAACATAAAAACTCTTTGATACATAATTTTAAAATTAAACTCAAACATTACCATTGCATATGTTTTAATTCAATTTAATTATTTTAATTACAAAGTGAAAAAGTGGTTGAACATTGTATAGTCAAACCTACATGAGGTCTACATGTGTTTGAGGTAGTCGGTTAACATTTCATTGATTCTTAAAATTTCCCCTTTGAATAAGATGTAAATTCCTCCTGTTAGAATTGTTGGATTCACTTTACACAATGAATCATTAAATGGTAGCCTTAAGACATGGGGTCTTCTTGGATAGCTAAATGACGGAGAAGGTCCTTTAGGATGAAGGAAGGTAACTTTTAGTTCATCTTCGTCTTCGTTTTGGTCGATTATATACGCAAGCCACCAGCTAGAGTTGTAGGCTACGCTAATATAGTCATTACAGTCTCTGCAAAGATCATTTTGTCTGTTGGTGGTGATATTGATTCTTGAGAAGAAACTGTTGATTCTGAGAAGATTTTCACAGATAACTTATTTTTGCTTGAGGCATCAGGTATAAAGCTATGGTATTGTCGGGTTCCCTTTATTGTCAGTGCTTCACTAAACCGTTTTTTCAAAAATCGATCTCCCAAGACATAATCTTCTTGCGTCCCGTAATCAAAATGAATGCCAGAAATATTTAAATTTAATGATGCATTGTGTAAAGTGAATCCAACAATTCTAACAGGAGGAATTTACATCTTATCCAAAGGGGAAATTTTAAGAATCAATGAAATGTTAACCGACTACCTCAAACACATGTAGACCTCATGTAGGTTTGACTATACAATGTTCAACCACTTTTTCACTTTGTAATTAAAATAATTAAATTGAATTAAAACATATGCAATGGTAATGTTTGAGTTTAATTTTAAAATTATGTATCAAAGAGTTTTTATGTTTAAAAATACGTAAAATTAGTACAAAGCTGCCTTCGGTTCTAAATTATTTTGAATAAGAACCCATTCCAATCCCATAATCAAACTTGGTATATTAATTAGTAATAATGTGATCTATTTTATATAAATTTTTGAAAATGCGTTTTTATAAATAATTAGGCATCTAAATAAGTGTTATAATATTTTCCCTTAGATTGTACTCATTCAGGGAATTTGTATTGCGTTTTATACTAAAACACTTAGATATTGTAAGAAACCGCCAATAATAAAAGATTTTTTTGACTATGAACCCATTCTCATCCCATTATCAAACTTGGTATACTAAATACTGGTGATTCAACCTATTTTATATAAATTTTTGAAAATTTTTAAAAATGCGTTTTTAAAAATATTTAAAATTAAAATTTTATTTCTGATTTTAAAAAAATGTTTGTTCCCATAATCTATCATGTACACATCATTCGAAAGGACACATAAAGAGCTAAAAAATGACACCCTTTCCATGTTTTTAACATAAATAGGAGAGGAGTTCTGATCTTTTAAATGATGTACTGCAGAGCGATTTTGACAGGTTTTGACAAACTTTACAAGGCCATATTTTCGAAACCGTTTGAGATATTAAGCTGAAATTTGGTGGTTTTCTTATTCCCTATGAATGTAACCGATGTACCAAATTTCATCACAATCCGAAATGGTGAGGGAAAAAAGTGTGTTGATTTGACATGGAATGACCCATATATATATATATATATATATATATATATATATATATATATATATAATATATATATATATATATATATATATATAATATATATATATATATATATATATATTTGTCTGTTCGCTCTGTAGGTCGAAGACGAATGGTCCGATTTTGATGAAATTTGGTACAAAAATCTTTCGTCTAATTTGAAAGGTCAAGTTCGTTAACCAGCAGAATCCGTCCACTGGAAGATGGCGTTTGGGGCGAAATTCGCGCAAAAAAAATCGTAACGCTTACGTTTTTAAGTTCATAAGCTTGTAATTACTCGTCTTATAGGCTTCTTGGGCTAGCAAAACGAATGAAACTATTTTCAAGGCGATAGCTTTAACCGTTTTCGAGAAAATTGGAAAAATAGTTTTTGAATACCGTTTTTGTTTTGGGTACTTAGAATCATGGGATTCAGTTGAAACATTTTCTGCATGTTCTACATTCATTAAAACTAATATGTTGAAATTTTTGTTACGTTTGGAGTTAAGGAAAGGTTAGAATAAAATATTTTATTAAAAGACATAAAAAGTTTTAGTAACTTTGTTTACTTTCCTTAATATCTCGAAAAAGGTTGAGAATCTTGGTAAACGGAAAGTTACCGTTAGAAAGCTTACTAAATGCTCGACAAAAATGGTTCTGATGAAAGTTTTAATTAGGCGATGTCAATCGGAGAAATAAGTGCTTAAAACTTTAAAGTAATTGATTTCGCTTATTCGAACTGTTCTTTTTTTCTTTGATTTTGGTACTTAGAATTATGGGATTCAGTTGAAACATTTTCTGCATGTTTAAATTTCATCAACACCACAGCTTCTAACCTGTGGGTGTTAGCAATTTTCATGCAATAAAACAAAAAAAAAATTAGTTCTATTTCAAGTTATGGATGACACCGGCTACGTCTTAAGATGACGCAGTTCCTGCTGAAAGAGAACACTGTGTAGGGTCAGACACCTGCCCGGGTCGAGCTACCAGGCAGGTAGGCTTTTATTGCACTTCATAAATCAAGAGTTGACAGATATTTTACCTGTAGTAAGTCATGCAGCCAAATGCTATAGTAGAAATATAATTATATTTTGTGGTTGTTTGTGGCATAGCACATTAAAATATAACACTACGTTCTAATTTTCTTGTACAATTTTATTTTGTTTAATTGCATTTAACAGTAAAATGAGTAGGTAAGTGTTTTTAATTGCATTTAACACTAAAATGGATAGGTTAGTAAAGCAAGTTAAGTCAATTAGAAACATATTCCTAGTAGAGTCTTCGTAGAGCGAAACTTGGAACGGCGGAAAGAGTAATTTCCGCTTAGGATAGTTCCTTGTGCCTTGCCGACAATCTTGCTTTTCTTTGGAATATGTGTTTACATTAAGAATGATCTAAACAAAGTAATTACTGTTTGTGTGTGAATGGAATTGCGCTAAGGTGATGCAGTTCCTGCGAGTCGGACTTTTTTCTATTCTCGACCGGATATCTCTTCAACTATAAACCCAAAAAATAAATGTCGGCTATAGGGTTGTAGAGCATTCCATTCGTTTCAATAATATATATTACTTTACTATTTTATGTATTTTCTTTCAAACGTTATATTCGCACTCACATGGTCTTAGCAAAACCATGGACAAGATCTTATCTAATTGAGTTTGAATAACTGGTCAATGGGCCCAAAATTGTATATTTTGTGCTATATTATATATATATAGTAAGTACTGGACGTATGTACTCACTATATTTACATAATGGAACATATTTTGGACTATACATTGACTGGAAATGGTGAGAAACTGAAAGGTTCATTGGTCAGTTGTCGCCAGATATCACGATGAACATTAAAACTGTTTTCACGTTTGAAGGAAAATACATAAAATAGTAAAGTTATATATATTCTTTAAGAGAATGTAATGCTCTACAACTCTATAAACGGCATTTATTTTTTCGGTTTATTGTTAAAGATTTATCCGGTCAAAAAGAGCAAAGCGTGTGTTTTTTCACAAAATTACAGACATTCAAGTGCGGATATTTCGAAAACTAAAGATATCTCGAAAAACTTTATTGGGTTGAACTTGTAGCATATTTAATCAGCATTCATTTGTTATAGAATAGTCATGTCGCTAGGACCCACGGTTTCGGAGATATAAGTGATAACCCGAAAAATGGGGCCTTCTAAACCCCCCCTCTCCCCCGGCACATAGGCTACGGGCGAGGACTTTTGATATGTTGACTTCCTAACTAGCCGAAAGAAAGTTATGAAGTCAAAAATTGTGTTCCAAACATTTCCATCTATAAATCTTAGTTACCTGGACTATTATCGCTAAATTTCAGATTTTACGATGATCACTGAAATTATATTTACGTTTAAAGGAAAATACATAAAATAGCAAAGTAATATATACATTATTGAAGGGAATGCAATACTCTACAACCCTATAACCGTTATTTATTATTTTGGTTCGTCGTTGAAGAGTTATTCCGTCAAAAAGGAGAAAAAATATGGCGTGAAAGTGTTTTTCCCCAAAATGACCGACTTTCAAGAGCGGATATTTCGAAATCTAAAGATACCTCAAAGAACTTTGTAGAATAGAACTTGTAGGAAATTTAATCAGATTTCATTTGTTATAGAATAGTCGTGTTGCTAGGACGCAGGGTTCCCGAGATATAAGTGAAAACCCGAAAAATGGGACCTTCTAAACCCCCCCTACCCCCCGGCACAAAGGCTAAGGGTGAGGACTTTTGATATGTTCACCTCCTATCCAGCCCAAACAAAGTTACGAAGTCAAAAATTGTGTTCCAAAAATTTCCACCTATAGCTGTTTTTAAGCATTCGTTGACTGGACTGCTACTGGTGGAAGGTTCTCCCCCTCGTTGAGACTGTAAGCCTTTGTATTTCTAATTACAGAACATACTTACTGAAACATGTAGGGAAGTGAATTAAATTATGTAATGTGTGAATGAAAGTTTTATTGGCCTTCCGCCTATTTAGCAAATCCCTAAATCCATGTAAAGCAGCATCTAATTTTTATCTATTTTTTAATTTTTTCTGAAAATCCTTTACTTAATATAATGTTATTGGTTAAAATGTTTTAGACAAAATTTAAATCTGAGATTATTGTTTTGTTATCACAGAAACAAATACAATTCAGACTTTGGAAGATCCATCTTTCAAAACTCTCTTTAAATATATAAATATAACTTTGTTTGATTAAAATAAATATATAACTTTAGTTATAGAGCTAATAAAAACCATGTATTTTCTTATATTTACATTTCTAAGATATCTGAGAATAACACATATTAATTAAATGTTGTACTCTTCAACAGACGGATGGTGAATTCAATGCCCTCATGTCTCCACATGGTTTCTCCCAGTCTAAGCAACCAGGAGCGCTACTCCATAATACCAGTACATTTGCAGACAGTGCTACCAGCCATGTAGACTGGAGGGAAGCAGGTGCAGTAACCTATGTCAGGACTCAGGGAATATGTGGTTCTTGCTGGGCATTCAGTGCTGTAAGATGGTTATATTATAATAATCCAATATTTAAACATTGTCGTTATGTCTAATGTTGAGATTTGTTAAAATAGGAAAACTTTTCAAGTCATTCGAATCCATTCATTTTGGATCTTTTGGATGAGTTCTGGTCTTTTTTTTACTAAAAATGTCACTTATTTGTCATAATTGTCAGTTTAAATTGTTTTTGCTAAGGGTTTTAGAGCTCAATGTAGTTTTTGTTGTCCAATATAGAAAACAAAAAACATTTAACTAGACTTAAGGTAACGAAAATATAAATAAAAATACGGTAAAAATGCAGTTTCACGCCCTCCAAAGCGATTTCTTTCAAATTTTGCACAATAACGTATTTTGTTGCACTAAACACGAATACGATAAAAAAAAAAAAAAAAAAAAAAAAACGTCGGATTTAACTAGGAAAGAAGTTATTAAGCACTTAAGTTCACTGTTATGCAGGTTATGAGAGCTAATGTAAAGAACTAAATTTGTGACGACTTTAAGGCATAAATGACGACTTTAAGGCACACATGCTATGCGTTTTCGCTCGCTCAAGAAGATAACAAAACCCCAGTCAATCCAACTCGCTAAAATTAATAGAAAATAATATTAAGCACTAAAGTTAGGAAGGTTATAAAACTAGGCGTCATCAGCGTATTTGTAAACACGCGCATGCGCAGATATGTAACATTGGAAAACAGAGAACTCTCATTTGAAATGTTCAGAAACCATTTATTCGAAAATATTGTTAATTTTAAGGGCATCCTCACCTGTTGCTTAAGGGCATACGTGCTATGCGTTTCCGCTCGCTCAAGAAGATAACAAAACCCCAGTCAATCCAACTCGCTATAATTAATAGCTCTCATAACCTGCATAACGGTGAACTTTAGAGCTTAATAACTTCTTTCCTAGTTAAATCCGACGGGTTTTTTTATCGTATTCGTGTTTAGTGCATCAAAATACGTTATTGTACAAAATTTGAAAGAAATCGGTTTGGAGGGCGTGAAACTGCATTTTTACCAAAAATACTGAAATAACACACTTAAGCAATGTACGTATACGTATTTGTAAATTTAATAGACACAACATAATTTTATAGTCTGAAAAAATTTTAATTCGATAACCTATCTCACTTTAAGCTTTAATAAAATGTTCTTTCTAATTAAAATGTACCAGTAGAGCAATAATAATGCATTACTTTTAAATTTGGTTTAACATCTAATAACACAGTATATATATATATATATATATATATATATATATATATATATATATACACACACACACACATATATATAAAACCTTAGCTACTTTTGGTTCCTAGTAGATAGAATCGGTTAGTGATGGGCAATTCTGGAATTTGAATCGATCTTTTGAATCGATATGAAAAGATCGATCTTCTAGGCCCATAAAATCGATCTTCAATAAGGGTCAAATTCACGTTTACTTACAATTACCTACGAAATTTGTATTTCATTCGAGAATCGCCCATCAGACGTAAATAAGTCGATTTGAATACTTGATAATATGAAAAATATATCTGTAACCCAAAACTAGAAAAACGACTATTTTTCATCAAAAATAATATATAATGAAACTATTACTGTTACATCACTGAAATATATGGGCTTAATAATAATAGAGAGTTAATAATAATAGAGGAAAATGGTTATATAAACAATTTAAGAGCACAGTCTGAAACCTTATTTTTATTATATTACCTTGAGTCGTTGTATAATGTTGTTGTTTGTTTGTTTCTGCTTAAGGGCAAAAAACTACAAGGTTACCATTGCCCGAACTCTTGTAGTTGTTTATTTTTTTTTTTTAAACATTATCTAATTTAATGAATTTATTTATTTATTAGTTCTTGTAATACCCTGTAAATGCTTGATTGTTTTACATGATTGCCGCCTTAGTATTGGTAAATATATAAGATATATTAGGCCTTACGTGTTAGCAAAACTGTATAAATATATGAATAGTTGTTGTATAAAAAGTATTAATATAATCATATGCACTTGCAATTATATATTTTTATATTTTTACGTTTTTATATTTCGTTGTATAATGTTATTTGTGTATTAAAACTCTGTTACTGGGCATAGGACACTTATGTAAATTTCTTCTTCAGTTAAATAAATGAGAATTCTTCAGAAATGAGATTGTGTAACAAGAGGTGAGATTAAGTATTTGAAATAAAAAAAAATAAACTTTATGTTACGGTATTCTAGATAGATCGATTCTTTAAAAGATCGGCCCTTGAAGATCGATTCATTAAAAGATCGGCCCTTAGAGATCGATTCTTTAAAAGATCGATTCATTAAAAGATCGGCCCTTAGAGATCGATTCTTTAAAAGATCGGCCCTTGAAGATCGATTCAATAAAAGATCGGCCCTTAGAGATCGATTCTTTAAAAGATCGGCCCTTGGAGATTAATTCATAAAATCGTTATATCGTGTTGAAATGATCGATCTTTTAAGAGATCGATTCAGATCTTCCATCTCTAGGATCGATGAAGATTTGAAGACATTTTACAATGTCTGCTATTCTGTGATAAGTGCAACCTGAATTGCTGTAAAAAGTTCAGGAAATAAAAAATAATACTAAGACAATTTTTAAATCTCTGAAGGTCTTACTACCAATTTGTTTCACATTATTTCTACAATCCAGAATTGACCATTTAATTAATTTTACCCAGTTCAGTTAAATCCCAACTTTATGGGGGCTTTAGTATGCATGAACATTCCAAAACTTTTGAAATTAAACTTTCGAACGTTAAATATCTAGGTCGGAGCCCTGGAAGGACACCATGCCATCAAGACGGGCCAGTTGGTAGCACTGAGTGAACAGAACCTGATAGACTGTACGTTTTCTAGTCCTTACGGAAATGCCGGTTGCAGCGGTGGTTTCATGAACACTTCTTATCAGTACATCATTGCTAACGGTGGCATAGCTACAGAGGAATCCTATCCTTATATTGGGAGGGTAAGTACTGCTTTAGTAAGTGTATCTTGAGGAGATATATTAATGGAAGCTAGTTTTTTATGGCCTATTTTTACTGATTAAATTTCGGGAAGGGGGAGGCTTTAGCCCTCTCAATCCCCCCCCCCCCTTATATATGCTTATGGTTAGTATGTGCTTGATGTTCAGTTGCATATTACAAATTGTTGTAATATGCAACATCCTCAATCAAAGAAAAGAATATCATTTCATATATATATATAAAGTATCGAATAGGACCATTTTTCAATATGGATAGAATATGTTAATTCCCTAGTTTGCTCCGATTTTCACATTCTAGCTACCTACATCTCTTGTTTTGAACGTTGAAGCTTCCCTTTATCATGGGAGTTTATTTGTATTACATAATCCATTCTTTCTGGATACTACACTTATTTTGATATCGTACATACAAGAATGATTCCTAGTACAATCCATATAAGTACTGAATAATAATAATAAACTGAAACAATAAAAAAAAGAAAAATAACTGAATAAAAATATAAACATAAGTAATAACACAATACATATGAGTCCATTCAGATGAGTTGAATGAAATCTTTAAGGTCCAATTTTTTAAAAATAAATGCACCAAATTCATGAAAATATTTAAGGAGAAATTCAGTGGGCCAAGTCCCGCCCTGTAATGTTCTTAATGAGTTTCGTCCAAGGTCCGTTGAGTAATGTACAAAATGTAGTCAATCATAAGTGTTTTCAGTTGTATTGTCGCATTTGCGCATGTGTTATTACTTTGAATTTATGTATACAACTTTTGTCGTGATATGACTTGAGCCATTTTAAAACTGTTGTGTTAATTTTTGTCTGTAGAGTATTTTGGTTATATATTTGTGTAAGTGTCTTCCTTTAGATGTGTTTGTCCATATAAATGGATGTTAACATTAACACCTCAATCAATGGTTCACAGGATATGGAACATCAACAGTTATTTATACAAAAATAAACTGACTTTAAAACATGCCCTTGTCACAATTTGTAGAGCTTTGCGAAATAGGATAAAAAAAGAAACTAGGAATGTGGCATAAGCCATTCTATTATTTTTTCTTAATTATTCCTCAACCCTATCATATAAATCAATCAGTACTGTAATGTTCCTATTTTTATTTATTTAAAATTTAATATCTATTTATGCATTACACAGATTTATGGTATGGCTTATTTATTGGTTACCAGTCTTTTCTAGCCAGGATAGGCCTGATACTTTTTCTTTTTTTTTTTTTTTTTTTTTTTTTTTTTTTTTTTTTTTTTTTTTTTTTTTTTTTTTTTTTTTTAACGGCGCATCTACATCTTGGCCAGATACTTTTTCTTGTCTTCAAAATAAAACCGATCCTCTTCTGGGAATCAAGCCCACAACCCTAGGCACAGAGTGCTAAAGCCTTCACACTCGTGCACACCGGACATTCTGTTATTATTTTTAAATATTAGCTCATTGAGGATTATTCTTCAGCTCTATAAATATCTTACAAGTTACTCTATATATTCTTTCAGACTACAAAATGTAGGTTCAACAGGAATACAGTAGGAGCTACAGCTCGAGGCTACGTTGAGATATCCTCTGGAGACGAGGAAGGCCTCCGGGACGCTGTACAGACGAAGGGACCTGTCTCTGTGGCCATGTATGCAAATCCGAGGACCTTCAGATTCTACAAAGGAGGTAAACTCTGCTTATATACCAAGATAAGCCAACAAAAGATTTTTGTATTCATGTTGTTTATTTTAAACAGTTTCAATCTCTTCAACGGTGAAACAACAAAACTCAAATCTTATAAGATTGTGACTCTATTTATCAATATGTATTTCTATGTGACTGAAGGTAAAAACTCATTTACTACACCCTATTCTTCAATAATCTTTTATTTGCTCTACATGTTTCAAGTCTTCTTGACACCTCTTTCTTCAGTCTTACAATTTATTGATTACGCTTATAATCACAGACCCTGGAGATGTGATTATGATTACGATTATAATCACAGACCCTGGAGATGGGATTACGATTATAATCACAGACCCTGGAGATGGGATTACGATTATAATCACAGACCCTGGAGATGGGATTACGATTATAATCACAGACCCTGGAGATGTGATTATAATTATGCTTATAATCACAGACCCTGGAGATGTGATTATGATTATAATCACAGACCCTGGAGGTGTGATAATTATCAAGATTATAATCATAATTACAAGTTTGATTATGATTACGCTATTAATCACATTTGATTAAAATTACACTCAATCTCATACTATTTTTCCATGATTATGACTAATTATAACTTTTTCTGCTATTACGACTGTAATCACACATGCCTCTTGAATCTCTTCTTTAGGCTACTAGCAGAGTGGAGATAGAGAGAGCATAGTGAACAAACCAAAGAAGCGAGTTTAAGGACAGAGGGGACTAGTTCTCTGTGGACCAACACTCTGTAGCCTTAGTAGTCAAAAATAGATTTTCCCCAGAGATAATTTATCAGCTTATGTCTTCGTTACTTGTTTCAGGTGTATATACAGAGTCCAGATCTGCGGAACCCAACCATGCAGTGTTGGTGATTGGTTATGGATCTGAATACGGAATCGAGTATTGGAATGTGAAGAATTCCTGGGGCCCGAGATGGGGTGAGGCAGGATTCTTCAAGATTCGAAGGAACTTCAAGAATCATTGTGGAATAGCCTCATACGCCAGCTATCCTCTAGTCTAGCTTATTCCTCTGAAAGCCTAGGTACTCAAACCTTTTAAGCAAATAATTCAATGCTCCATTATATATTTTATCAAATCATGAGACAATAATTGTAAAATATTATATTTATTTATATGTATAAATTTCTTAATAAATAATAAAAGTCAGCATTAAAATATGTTTTTATTTTCATTTTTAACCCAAGTAACTTAAGAGGCAGTGATGGATCAAGGGGAAAAATGAGGGCAAGATAAAATAGCTTCATTTCTTGATCTGTTGTTTTTTTGTTTTTTTTTCTAGCACTTTCCATTTTTTGTTTTTTATTGAGATTGCTCTAATGAAAGAAGTTTTGAAAAAGTTCTTCAGGTCTTCGTCGACCCTACCGACTTGATATCAAAAATGAGCCCTGTTGAGGTATGTATGTATGTATATGTATATATATATATATATATATATATATATATATATATATATATATATATATAATATATAATGTCTGATAATAGAGTTAGCCACAATTTATGTTCTTTCGCCAAAAAAACTTGTTACATAGCATCCACATACCAAAAATTGGACGAGTTTGTTAACCAACAAGGGGTGGCTTCCATTGGATACAAATTATTAATATGTCCTTATCGGTCAAAATATTTGTTATACTGCAACAAAATGCCATGTACATAATGCTCAAATAAAGAGAAAAATTTATTATAAAACTAGCAATATCTGCTCCTTAGGATTGGGGGTTTACTCCTTCACCAAATTATTAATTTTACCTTATTGGCTTTTACTTTTATAGCCTTGGTACAAGGACGTGGTAGATATTGTGCCCTATTAATAAGAAACGTGTCCATTAGAAGTTAGGAATTACCTCAGAACAAAATTAAATAAGAAATTAACAATTGAGTAAGCTGGTCATAACAGATAAAAGCAAAGTTGCGCATAATCATAATTATGATTATAGGCTTTCGAGATGTGATGACGATTGCGTTTATAATCACAGACCCGGGAGATATGATTACGATTACGATTATAATCGTAATTACAAGGTTCATTACAAGTACAATTGCAATCACACCTTTGGTTATAATTACACTCATCACAGACACTTCATGTGCAGGGAGGCACAGGCCATATGTGAGACTTGTGGACTTCTTCAAACCGTTAAGCACATTCTCACTGAATGATAAAAATTTAAAAAACTAAGAGATGAAGTCCAACTGCCTGTACATATGGCTGAAATGCCAGGCAACGACACAATAAATATAAATAAATTAATAAAATTCTTGAAATCCAGCAAATTATATATCTGATTGCTAATAATGGACGTTAAAATTTAAATAAATAAATATCTGATTGCTATGACATTTCCCATTATTAGATAACATTGAAAATAAACAAAATGACCATACAGACATTTCATTAGAAAATTAAATAAATAGATTGTAATCACAATTGAGCAAAAATTAACAATTTACAACTGAGAGAAAAACAAAAATTTGATTTTTCTGAATACAGGCATTAATGACCCAAGCGGTTGACACGGCATAAAATAAAAAAATAAAAAATTGAGAATTTTCCCAAACTTGAAAAATAAAGTTTTCTTCCAGATCAATAATAATTATTGTATAGAAAGAATACTTTTTATTATTACTCGTTAACCTTTTTAATGATCTTTCTTAAATTAAAGGTCGCTTTTATTTAAAAAAAAAAAAAAAAAAAAAAAAAGCATCAGCCCTATCCTGGCTAGAAAAGGGTGGTAACCTTTAGATAATCCAGCCCAAAAATGTTGTTATGCATAAATGGAGGTTAAAATTTAAATTACAATATAGATAATAATTAAGTATTAATATATGAAAATAGGAAGCTGGAAGGCTTGACCTGGAGCAGAAAAGCCAAGGACAAGGACTACTGGAGGACAAAGGCTCGTGAGCTCTACTAGGTCCGGGTAGTCTCCGTTAAAAGACTTTAAACTCCCTAGCGGAAAGGTCTATATTGTACATATATCTATAAGGTTTTACATCCATTTGTATTCTATTTTCATTATAAAATTATTAATATTTGTACATATATAAATAAAGACTTATTATTATTATTATTATATCAAAATGAACATAAGAAGAAATGTTCAATTGTTTTCATACATAAAATATTTTAAATGAAAAATGTAGTGCCCAAATTGTTTACGGATAAGAATTGTATAAATTATAATATTATTACTATAAATATTACTTTTGAGAAATAAATGACAATAACTTTAGATAAAGAGCAATAGTACATTTAAAAATACTATTCACAACAAAGATGTTATTAAGTATGTTTATAAGTTATCGAGTCAACAGAAGAGACGAGGTGGTATTGGCTCGACTCAGGATTGGTCATTCACGACTTACTCACCAGTACTTAATGACAAGAGAAGAGAAACAATCTTGTGAAATAAGTAATATTGAATTGACAATAAAACATATTCTAACAGACTGCATAAGACGGAATGACTTGAACATCCCTAGACAGTATCTAACATATTTACGAAATACAAGATTATACGATCTCATGTGAAGGCTTAGAAGACACTTTAATGAATCTACATTTTTATTCCATGAATAAGTGCATTTTCATTGTGACTAAAAGTTAAACCTTCTCTTTAATAATTTTTATGCTTTTAATAAATTAAATTTTAAGCAATAAGTCATGGACATACAAAGAGATATACTTATATAACAAATTCCTGGTCTCGTAGAAGACTTAGTTCAATGTGTTTATCACCCAAGATATGAAACATAAAATAAATAAAGGACGTTTAAGCCTGCATTAGAAATAAGTCATTCAGAATACAAAGGTTTCTCAATGACAATGAGAAAAAATCAACAGAAATGAATGGTTTCTAGATCTTCGATATAAATGAATGAAAAATGATATTTAACAAGTACCACTTCTCATTTAGTCTCCTCTTATGTCTAGCACTGTATTTTAAATTCAAAGTAAACATTCGATAGGAAGAAAAACTAAGTAAGAGGTATTCAGAGCATTAATGTAGGAAATTTTATGGATTTAAAGTGTTAAATGAATTGATTTATATGTTATCAATTTCTGGAGACATTTCAGTTTAGGGAAAACATTTTCCTAGGTATGTAACCAGTTTTGTTTCATGGACTTTAATGTTGTATAGCTTTAAACATACATTTGTTTCTCAATATCTCATAAATTCTCATTTTTTTAGTCTTATATCTGGGGTTGAAGTTACCCCAAAAAAAAAAAAAAAAAAAAATAGTAAATAATATATCCTCATCTGATTACAGATAATGAAGACATTTCTCTTTGTAGCTTGCCTCGTGGCGACATGTGGTGCTATACCTACGTTACAGGACTGGCACAATTTTAAAGTAAGGATTATAGGAGTATAGGGATACATAGAATTGGTTAAAAATTAATCTTCCTTGATAAATTACATAATGGAGTTGCACAACAAATGTGTTTGTTTAAATTACAGAAAAAACATTAAAAATTGGAAATACTATTTAAATCAATATCATCTTTACTTAGTCATATACAATATTAATCCCTACTATATGTTGTTTAATATTGAATGAGAAATTTTAATCTTTTTCATTACAGGTGACATTCCGTAAAAGCTATGATAGCCAAGAAGAAGAAAGATTGAGATTGGATATATTCTTGAAACACAAGGCACTTATAGACGAGCATAATGAACTATTTCAGAAAGGCCTAGTTTCTTATGAATTGGGAATCAATGAATTTGCTGATATGGTATAATTTAATATGAAGTTTTTATCAAATTAATTGAATCTTTAATTATTAACAAATATAAATTCATAATATGAAAATTCATGATAAATGCAAGTTTTGTTCATATAATACCACTTTTTTTATTTTTAACAATTTAATACATATGTGTAATTAAAGATAAAATAATATTCTTGAAGAAACTGACAGGAGTTGCTCCCCAAAATTGTTTAAAATATTAACTTATATTTGTGGCGTTTCGAAAAATAAAAGTTATAAGCGACCTAATATATTGTATTATTATATATCTCTTCTATTGTATTTGTATTGATATTACTGACATAGGAGAAGTTTCCTCCTTATTCTTCATTTTACCTTTATTTTATGTTGATGCCTGATAATGAACCTAAACCGGTTCGACACGTCACAAATATAAGTTAATGTTTTAAACAATTTAGGGGAACAACTCCTGCCTGTTACTTAAAAGAGTCCATTGATCCTTCCACACCCTCGCCTTCAACTTACATATAAAATAATATGTAATAATAGATAAATAACTAAAGAAGAACGTTGTTTTTTGAATGATGTCTATTTTCTAAATACTTTTTAGACAAATGAAGAATTCCGGACTCTAATGTTGACACAAAACCTGAGCTCTTCTGCACCTAAAGGTAACAAAGTCCATGAGATGATCGGAGGCGAAGAAAAAGACTCTGTGGACTGGAGGAAGGACGGAGCAGTAACTCCTATTAAGAACCAAGGTTTCTGTGGCTCCTGCTGGGCGTTCAGTGTGGTATGTTCTCAATTATATTTAGAAGAATATCATATGATGTAATACATTTTATTGATTACTAGCTGTTTGTCGGCGTGCCATGCTCTACCTACTTTTTACATATAGCAAAGCAAAAATAAATTAGTAACCAAAAAAGTAATATTAAAATCTAATGACGCAAATCTGTAACTATTCGTGTTCACAATGTGTGACCTCCGAACTGTGAGTCCTAGTCTATTTTGACCTAGCCTATGACACTCCACAGATCAAAATCTACCTGAGTGCCAAGTTTAGTCAAACAGTGTGGAGTTGTCTAAGGAACAAACAGACAGACAGACAGCTGATTGATGATTTTGACCCAGCCAATGACATTCCCTGGATCAAGAGCTACCTGTGTGCCAAGTTTGGTCAAAATCGGTCAAACGGTGTGGATTTGTATTAGGAACAAACAGAGAGACAGAAAAACACAGACAAATAGCTTATATATATATATATATATATATATATATATATATATATATATATATTATATATATTTATTTATGTATTTCAATTCTCATGAAAGTCCTTGGCCGACAACATACGTAGTTATTTCCTGGGATGGAAGCGGAGTGTAAGAAATCAAGAGTTTAAAATCTCTTTATTACTTCTGAAGATCATATAGTAAGAGGCAGCATATAATGATACTTATATGTAAGTGAATTGAAAACACACTCAAAGGATTTCAAATTGACTAATGATAAAGTTCAATAGGCAGAATTGTTTCGAACAATGGAATGGATATATTTGTTGGTTTGCTCTTTAGCCGTCCCAAAAAGTGTCCGAGTTCATGAAATTTGGTACAAAAATACTTTGTCTCAAATGAAAGGTCAACTTCATTGATCAGCCAAATCTGCCGACAAAAACCCAATTTTTCAGCAAAATTATCAGAAGAAAATTGAGTAAAACTGAAAAAGAGCGTCCTCAGCACCGATTTTCTTCAAAGTTTGCACTATAACGTATTTTGATGCACTAAACCCGAATCCGTTGAAAAAAAAAACGCTCTCAACTAGGAAAGAAGTTATTAAGCACTAAAGTTCACTGTTATGGAGGTTATAAAAGACGGGGTAAACAGCTTATATGTAAACACGCACATGCGCAATAGTCCCTAATGACGACGTGTAATTGAAATTTAGACTCACCTGTGGTAGCTGACTTGGTCGTAAACTGTCGCTTTTGGGCATACGTGCTATGCGTTTCCGCTCGCTCAAGAAAATATCAAAACCCCTAGACGAATATCAAAACCCCTAAACGAATTCTATGCCCAAAAGTAGTTTCATTTAACTTCAACTGTTGCCCACATTTTCCACAATCGAGAGAATTACTCAAAACTTTCTTTTGTGTTAAAAATTTGAGTAATTCTTCTCGATTGTGGATAAGAATTATGAAGTCGTGTAACTTCATTTTTATTCAAAACTTTCTACAAAAAACTGTGATAACGATAACAATAACAAGCTAATTACAGCTTAGAAGGAAGAAATCATAAAGGCATTAGCTAATTATTAAGGGATTTCTGTTATATAATACTTTTTAGGAGCGAAACAAGAAATTTTAAGAATGTTTCATTATTTAAAAAAATGTTTCAGAATAAAAAAGTGTTGGTAAATTTTAATAATTTATAGTTAATTTCAATTACACTTCTTCATTAAGGTCTATTGCGCATGCGCGAGTTTACAAGTACGTTGTTTATGCGATCGTTTGTAACCTTCATAACAGTGAACTTTTTTTTTAAATAACTTCTTTCCTAGTTGGGAGCGTTTTAGCGCGGTTCCTCCCTCCCCCATAGGGAGGAACCCCGCTTATAAGGTTGATACAATGAAACAATCCGGAACTGCCGACTAGAAAATTTCGCGTTTCAGAACCCCTAGAGACCGAAAATAACGGTGGTTAAAATTTGTATATATATATATATATATATATATATATATATATATATGTATATATTTATATATATATATATATGTATATATTTATATATATGTATATATATATATTTATATATATATATATATATATATATATATATATTTGTCTGTTCGCGGATTTCTGGCTTCCCTGATGGTCCGATTTTGATGAAATTTGGTACAAAAATCTGTCGTCCAATTTGAAAGGTCAAGTTCGTTAACCAGCAAAATCCGCCCACTGGAAGATGGCGTTTGGGGCGAAATTTGCGCAAAAAAATCGTAACGCTTACGTTTTTGAGTTCATAAGCTTGTAAGTACTCGTTTTATAGGCTTCTTGGGCTAGCAAAACGAATGAAACCATTTTCAAGGCGATAGCTTTAACCGTTTTTGAGAAAATTGGAAAAATAGTTTTTGAATACCGTTTTTGGTTTGGGTACTTAGAATCATGGGATTCAGTTGAAACATTTTCTGCATGTTCTACTTTCATTAAAACTAATATGTTGAAATTTTTGTTACATTTGGAGTTTAGGAAGGGTTAGAATAAAATATTTTATTAACAGACATAAAAAGTTTTGGTAACTTTGTATATTTTCCTTAATATCTCGAAAAAGGTTGAGAATCTTGGTAAACGAAAGAATACCATTAGAAAGCTTACTAAATGCTCTACAAAAAAGGTTCTGATGAAAGTTTTGATTAGGCGATGTCAATCGGAGAAATAAGTGCTTAAAACATTAAAGTAATTGATTTTGCTTATTCGAACTGTTCTTTTTGTCTGTTTTTATTCCTTGTTATTTTGTAATTGCTTATAGTTGGATAATGTATTTTACAATAAAACAGATTAGGCAAAATAAGAAAAACAATTCATTGTTAGAAATATAGCTTGCCAAGAGAAAAAGATTCGATGACGTCTTTTGAAAATTTTCAATTGCCTTTATGCTGTTCGTTTTTTTATTTTATTTTTTAATTTATTTTATCTGTAGAATTATTACTATAGTAAAAGAACACAGGAATATGTGAAAATTTTTGATATTTTCCAATTCATTGAAACGTATGAAATGAAGTATCGCTAGAAGAGGTTTCTAGGGTCTTGCGGACCCGACCCCAACCCCAGGTATAGCCATAAAACCCTTTGAACAAAGGCCGAGGAAAATATTATCTGTTTCTATTCTATGCTTTTCAAATGAGAATAGGGATATGAACAGGAACCGGGGTCACCCGTGGTCTAATGGCTTGGATTCATAAGCGGGAGATGGTGGGTTCGATTCCCAACCTCCGGCAGGAATTTTATCATCCCACAGCTCGCTGGTAAAATTCCTCGCTAAACCCTGGATGTCTGCGCTAATGACCTAGATGTAGATGAGCCGTAAAAAAAAAAAAAAAAAAAGAAAAAAAAAAAAAAAAAGAAAAAAAAAAATGAACTGGAACCGCGCTAAGATGACGCAGTTCCTGCGAGTCGGACTTTTTTTTCCAACGGATTCGTGTTTAGTGCATCAAAATACGTTATAGTGCAAACTTTGAAGAAAATCGGTGCCGAGGACGCTCTCCTTCAGATTTACCGAAAATTGTAGTGCATGGTTTATAGGCGTCCAAGTATACTATTTATAGATTAGATAGATTCCTGTTTTGGAGGGCAATAAACAGGCAAGGACTATTTATAGATAATTTCACTTGGAGAATCTAATGAAATCATTATGAAGGCCATAATAAGGCCATGTTGAAAGCCAAAAAACAGTTATATATATATATATATATATATATATATATATATATATATATATATATATATATATATTATATATTTGAAAAAAAAAAAACTAATTTCTTTCAAAAATATTTGCTTATTTTGCTTCAAAATTGAAGATTGAGTTGAATATTTTTTAAGATGTTTAACATTTATCCAAACAATGGCATAAAATGAGGAGCTTAAGGTTTTCTTATATTTTCTGAAATACCTTGAAAATAGTTGGTAAATCTTGGTAAGGAGAAGGCAACCATTCAAAAGCTTACTAAATTTCCTACTAAAACTGCTTATGAAATACGAAGACAGGTATAGTTGGGATTCGGCTAGGAGAAAAAACGTCAGACTTTCAAAAAGAAATCTGTATTTTGGGCGTTTCGACTGCAACAATGGCAGCCTTCTTCAGCTAAAAAATATATACAACTTATAAGTAAAGAAAATGTACAAGTAGTAAGTAAAAGACAGGAAGAAATGAGCGGAGTATATATATCAATACAATAAATTTTAACCAATCTTATTTTTAAAAACAATGAAAATACGGTAGTTGGAAAGAAAACAGCATGTAGAACTTGTTAGTAGTTAAAAGTTCTTGGTGTTTCGTTCTGTGGAGAGTATTTTAGTGTCGTCAAAGTTGAAAGTGTGTTTTTTAGTTATGGCGTGTTTTGCGAGGGCGGATTTGTGGATTTCTTTGTTTTTTATTGTCCGTTTGTGTTGTGTTATGCGGGAGTGAATATAATTTTTGGTTTCACCTAAGTATACAGCATTACAGGAGGGGGTTTGGCAGGGTATTTGGTAAACAACGTGGGTGGCGTAGTCATAGGGAAGGGGATCTTTGAGTTTGGTGTACAATGTAGTAAGTTTGTTAGTGGTTTTTAACCCAAAGTTTAGTGACGGGAGGGCTTTTTTTAAAGTCTTTGTGAGTTTTTCCGTCAGTCCTGGTGTGTATGTCAGGGAACGAAATATCTGGAGGGAGGATTCGGGGGAGGTATTGGGGGAGGTGGCATTGAAGGATTGGGATTTTATTTGTTTTATAAGCCGGTTTATGAGGTTGGGGGGGAATTGATTCAGTGTTAATATTTCGGTAGCTCTATTCAAGTTTTCATTGTGGAAGGACTCATGGGATAAGGAGAGGGCGCGGCGAAGAAGGTTCCGTGCTACATTGATTTTCATGTGGTAAGGATGGGAAGAGTGGAAATTGAGTAAACGTCCAGAGTAAGTAGGTTTAGTATACCAGTTTGTGATGATAGTGCCGTCAGTTTGTCTGATAAGTAGAACGTCCAAGTAGGGGAGTTGTTGGTCTTGTTCAGTCTCCACCGTAAATTGTAGTCTGGGATGATAGGAGTTGAAGCAGTCTAGTATGTCAGTTAGTTTATCGGGGTTGATAATTAGCAGGAGTTCATCTACATACTTGCAAATGAATGATATGTCCTGGGGGAATAGTGGGACGAAAGTGTTAAGTAAGTCAGTAAGAAAGATCGAGGATAAGTCTGGAGCAAGGCAGTTTCCCATAGCTAACCCTTCGATTTGTTGGTAAAATTGTCCGTTGTATTTGAAAAAACCACTGTTGACGCATAATTTGAGGCTGTCAACAAAATATTGAAAATATAGGGGGCTGTGCGGTTCTATAGAGGACCAATTATTTTGGATAATTTCTAACGTTTTTGTTAGAGGGACGTTGGTAAAAAGGGATGTGGCATCAAATGAGATCAGGATATGTCCGGGGGGTACAGTGAAATTAGATAATTTTGAAATAAGGTCGTAAGAATTTTTTATATCGTACGGGTTATTATGGCTTAAGGCTTGTAACGTGGGGAGCAAAAATTTACTCAATTTGGAAGAGGGAGAATTAATATTCGAAATGATGGGTCGGAGGGGGTTTCCGGGTTTATGAATTTTAGGGAGGCCATAAGCTCGGGGAGGGAGAGAGTTGTGAGAAATTAATTGGCGGTGGGTCTTTCTGTCTATTTCTTTCAACTGTAGGAGTTGTTTGGTATGTTCATTAAATTGTCTTTCCAGTCTGAGGGTGATGTCTTTGGGGATAGGTGTGTACGTATTAGTGTCGTTAAGTAAGTTATTCATTTTGTTATCGTAGTCAGTTCTGTCCATTATGACCGTCACGTTCCCTTTGTCAGCTTTGGTGCAAATAATCTGTTTGTCGTGTGAGTGTAGGAAAGTTCTGGTGGCTTTCAGGTCTTTGTAGAAGTCAGTGGAAAGGTGGGTGGGATTAGGGGACGGAGTTTGTATGAAATTAGTGATGGAGTTAACTATTTGGGAACGGGTTAAGTCTTCCTCCTTACATGGTAGGGTTTTTAATATATACTCTACGTCTGTAATTACTTTAGGTATATTATTATTATTAGAACTAGGGGGCAGTGAAAACTTATCTCCTAGACTAAGAATATGATTAACATGAGGGGGGAGGTTGACCGAGGATATATTCTTTACCCATTTTGTGTTACCTTTGGGATGATGGACGTTAACTTGGTAAGCTTTATTAAATTTTTGGAATAACTTGATTTTTAATTTAGATTTTAAATTGTTGGTTATGTTAGAGACAAAAATTACTATTTCATCGAAAAGGGTTCGGTCAACTTCCCCTCTTAACATATTGTATTGGGATTCTAACAGTTGTTCCAATTTTCTTATCTCATAATTTAAGTTCGCTATTTCTACGTTAAGCAATTTTTTTTGAAATTGTGATTTGGCGTTTACAAACTGTTTCAAAACACACTTTCAACTTTGACGACACTAAAATACTCTCCACAGAACGAAACACCAAGAAGCGACAGATTTCCGAATGCGTCCACATTAACTTAAAACCCCAATAACATTAATTACAAAACCGACAAACAAAACATCTCCCCTGCTTACTCCTCCGTCTTCCATAAATTGTCCTGACCTCCTTTTTTATCTTTGTTCCCAGGCTCCAGGCAATTTCTCTACTTGTGTGTCCCTAAGCTCTTAACACCTTTTACAACCCGCCTTTACAACCCAGCAATTGTACCTCTTTCATCTGCACCGATTTGCCGCCCCCCCACCCCTTTTTCATAACTATAAAGACCACGGGTTTTGTTGCTGTCGTTCATACTTCTACCATGGTTACCTAAGTTGTTTTCGAGGTCTTCCTCCCTCCCCCCTAGGCATTCTCTAGTGGTATGTATCTATATATTAATTGTTATAAATTGTATTCACTTATAAAATAGATTTTGTTTTTCACTACATAAAAAATGTACGTTGTTTTTACTGTTTAATTTTTTTTTTTTTGTACTGTTTTTACTAACAAGTTCTACATGCTGTTTTCTTTCCAACTACCGTATTTTCATTGTTTTTAAAAATAAGATTGGTTAAAATTTATTGTATTGATATATATACTCCGCTCATTTCTTCCTGTCTTTTACTTACTACTTGTACATTTTCTTTACTTATAAGTTGTATATATTTTTTAGCTGAAGAAGGCTGCCATTGTTGCAGTCGAAACGTCCAAAATACAGATTTCTTTTTGAAAGTCTGACGTTTTTTCTCCTAGCCGAATCCCAACTATACCTGTCTTCGTATCTCTACAGCGGCTAACTATCTCCATCTACACTATGCTTATGAAATGTTCTGGTGTACAAAATCAATTGTGCTGTAATTCACAACACATATTCTTTATATTTCTAAGAATGGCGGAGGAGGTTTTTTATTAGATATTATGTTCTTAAGTTAAACTTTTTTGTAACTCAAAATGTTATAAAAATTAGTTGTTTTAGTCAAACAACTGTCATTTGTACAAAATGATATTTGTTTAAAAAAAAAAAACCCAACATTATGTATTGGATAATGTTATAAAGTATTTTAGTTTTTAAAAAATAGTTTATAGTTTCAAATATTCTTTAAACTATACATTCTTTAAAATATTTATCTTTAGCCAATAAAAATCAATTTTTTTGAAAATCTCAAGGTATGTGTAACCACTCTCAATCTATATAATATGATTTTGTAACAGATCGGATCACTGGAATCACATAGCTTCATCAAGACTGGTAAGCTGGTGGCCCTAAGCGAACAAAATCTCGTAGACTGTGCTCGTGGTATCAAATACCGTAACAAGGGTTGCGGAGGTGGATGGATGACCGATTCATTCCAGTACATTCAGGACAATGGCGGAATTGACACAGCAGCTTCTTATCCATACGAAGGAAGGGTATGTTAATAAAATAATATGAAACATTTAAAAAAATAAAACTCAAGAAATATGTCTTTTTGGACAGATTATCATTTATTGCAATAAAAAACAAAAACAAAGAATATAAATTCAATATAAAACAATGATTTTAAGAAGCATGTATTTTTTTTTAATATTAAGTTATTTACATATCTTTATTGAAGGAAGGCCAATGAACAAAATTCCAAATTAACCCAGAATATGAATCAGTCTTTTGAATCGATTAAAATCGAAATGAAAAGATCGATCCACAAAAAAGTTCAGATAGATTCAAAAGATCGATCTTTTAGGCTCGAAAAAATTATTTTTTAATGGGTGTAATAGCGTTTTAGTTGGCTAATTATTTCATGTTCTAGATTGTTAGTATTCCATATCCCCCAAATTTTACCAGCCCTCCCCCCCCCCGAAATTATTTCCTATATTCGCCCATGTACATAAATGAATTAATATAAATTTATCAATAGTATACATAATATGTCTTCAATAGGACGGGTTGTGCAGATTCAAGAATGATACAATTGGCGCTAATGTCACAGGATATGTGGAGATTCCAGCGAAGAATGAAGAAGCATTGAGAGATGCTCTTCAAAACAAGGGACCAGTGTCTGTTGCTATTGACGCATCTAGCGTAACCTTCCAATTTTACAAACGAGGTTAGTAAATTACAAGCAGGCAAAATTTGGACTGCAGAGGCACGATGGCCTACTCCTATTAATATAATGAGTAGTTTCCATCACAAGGAGTTGCGGGTTTTCTTTAGAAAAAAGAAAAGGCTTCAGCCCTATCTTGGCTAGAAGTATGGTAACATGTATATAACCGTACTGAAATCTACGTTATTTATAAATAGACATTAAAAGTTAAATAAACATATATAATTTGGTTCAGTAGTAAATCGAGGGCTTAGTGGAAAAAGAACCCAAGTCCACTATGATCACTTTTTGAGAAATTAAGATTTTAAGATGTAAAACAACAGGATAATTCAAACAATCTCTTTTGATACATAAAATTGTAATTTGGGTAAGGAACCTTATTTTTAATTAAAAAAGCACTCGGGTAATTTTACCACTAATCCCTCGAAATATCAACTTCTAATCTAACTGTATCGATTTTGTTTTATTTTTACAAGAAATGTTCCTCATAAGATAATTGGGCACGGCATCTACCAAGTTTCATTGCAATAAAATAATAATATCAGCCGGAAAAGCTGAATAAACTGGTTCCCGTTGATCACCGAAGTTAAGCAATGTCGCGCGTGGCCACTACCTGGATGGGTGAACGATTATAAAAGGGTGGCAACCTGTAGATAGCCCGGCATAATGGTCCAATTGTTGAAGCGCCGTAAAAAATAAATAAATAAATGCAATACAAAATCATGGTACGGGCAAATTAATGATTTTGTTCTGGATGAACCCCAATTCCTATTGGACTCAATTTGCATATTTTTATAACACATTGTTCTCTTCAGATGAGCATAATCTCCTCCTAGTTTTGCTGCAATATAACAAAAATGTTCGTCGTTTTTGGACAAATAAATAATTTATATATGTAAAAAGATGTGTTGAAGATACATTTCAAAATTTGAGAGAGATAGTGTGGTCAGAACTATGCGAGTACCCATTAAAGGCAGAGTGGACCATAAGGCACAATGCGTCTGTGTGGGACTCCGACTCTGACCCTTTTATGATGGCACTACAAGATAAAATATTTGTGTGCCACTCTAATTATAAATTCAGACATGGGTGCATATAAGGGGGCTGAGGGTGCTGCAGCCCCCCCCCCCAAATCTTGATTTAATCGGTAAAAAAGTGTCATAAAAACGAAAAATGTCTTCAACATTTACTCTGGTATACTAGGTGTCATAGGAACTCACCAATTTACATTAAAATATTTAAAATTTTCCCAGACCTCTTTCCATCTTGGGGATTCCATACTTCCCGGTGGTCACAGCCCCCCCCCCCGTAATTATTTCCTATATAAGCTCCTGAATTCAGGTACTCCATAATATGAGTTAAGTGCTCCATCGCTAAACAAAACTTTCCCTGAAGTAATAGATGTACAATTATGTTTGCAGGTGTATACTACAATCCCATCTGCGGTCTCGGAGGCCTTAACCACGCAGTTCTAGCTGTTGGTTATGGAACAGTGTGGAAGTGGGACTACTGGCTGGTCAAGAACTCCTGGGGCACTGGTTGGGGTGACAATGGATATATCAAGATGAGGAGAAATCACAGGAATCACTGTGGAATCGCATCAGTAGCTAGTTATCCGACAATATAACTATTTGGACTGTTAACTGTGAATATCAAGCACCGATTTAAACAATGAGTGTTTATTATGTAAATAAAATATATTCCTAGGTTCTTGACTTAATTTTATTTATTTAACCTTATTGTTTGCATTAAGATATGAAGAGGCTTAACACTCTCGCTGCGGGTGTCATTACGGAAGGACACTAGCGATCCTACCCGCTTACGAGTGTTCCTTCGGAAGGACATTCCTCCATTACTTTTCCCTTTAAATTCAAAAGGCTCGGAAATGGAGGGGATTCACTGTTATTGTATAAATTGCATACATGAAAAATTCAAACAAAAAATGCACCCGATACTGAGGTATTCCCAAACAACGGCAGCCGCAGCGAAAGTATTAAAGATTGGTAGCATATAGAAACAGGGATTTCTTTGGATAATAAGACAAAAGAGGCAACAGTCAGAAGGTGAACAGAATAGAAGTTGGTGGTTAAAAGATGCTTGGATCAAACGCAAGTGAACAGGGAAGCCTTTGTGGATGTCAAAGGATAAATACCCCAACGGTATTTATCCTTTTTAAATACCGTTTTAAATATATTTTTGAATTTTAGTATGTTTTCTCCCTCATCCATAGGAAGGAAGCCTGCATTTAACCTGAGGACACAATCTGGAGGCGCTGACGAAAAATTTCCACATTTCATAAACCCATATTCGAAAATACTGGCGGTTTACATTATACTTTCTAAAATATCTCGAAAACGGTTAGGAATTCGTGGTAATTGGAAGGTAACCATTTGAAAGCTTACTAAATTCTCTACAGAAACGGTTCTTGGTGCTAATGTCCTCAGCAGTAGATGAACCAAAAAAAAAAAAAAAAAAAAAAAAAAAAAAAAAAAAAAAAAAAAAAAAGCGGTTCTAATGTAACTTTCGATGCGGCAATGTCAATCGGAGAAATAAGTGCTTGAAACTTCGAAATTGTTAGTTTTGTTCTTTTCAACAGGATTTTGTCTTTGTTTACCTAACTTTTTAATTGTTTTTTCTCTTTAATTGTGTTTAACAGTATATTAAATAAGGTAAGACTAGTGCTAATGACCTCAGCAGTCGATGCACTAAAGAAAAAAAAAAAGGTAAAAAAATGAGAAACGTTATTATAATGTTTCTAAGAGCGAATGTTGAGAAAGAGGAGAAAGTAATTTCCACTTAGGAGACCATCAGTTTCCTGTTGTCGCTTAAAATCTTAGGGTGGGAGTATTGAAAACCCATGTAAAATGTATGTCTGCAATAAATTGCTCATGGTAGAATTTATTGCAGACATACATTTTACATGGGGTTTCATTAGTCGCAATTTCTCTCTGATATAAATATCCTGCAATAACTAGCAAGTGTAAACCCACCCTTATATATCTTCTCTTCATGGGCGCATATAAGGGGATGGGGGCTGCAGCCCCCCAGAAATTTTGTTTTCTTGAGAACATTTCATGTAAAAAAAACCTATAACAATGAAAAATGTCTTCTATATTTACCCAGGTCTACTAGGTGTCCAGAGGGCCTTAAAACCCACCATTTTACACTAAGGTGCTAACAGCCCCCCCCCCCGAAATTATTTTCTATATACGCTAGTGCAAACGTATCAATAAATGCTTCCATTCCTTTACTAATGCCACTAGGGATGTGAACGGAACCGTGCTAAGATGTCGCAGTTCCGACTTTTTATTGGGCCGGGTGAATAAAAACAAGAAGGACGAGTAAATACTCGTGCAGCCTCAAAAAACAAGTAAACACAAAAATTGAAGTGAATAAAACAAGTATTTACTATTACTTGCAAGTAAATACATGTACAGCAAGTATATCGCAAGTAAACGCCTAAATTGGTGTGAATAAGCGAAAGTAAATACTTCCAAGGCAAGTAAATACTTGTAGATTTGCAAGTTCACCTGAACCCAGACTTGCCAGTCGTACTTGCATATCGACTGCATAGTTAAGCGAACGATCTTCAATTACGTATTCGGTGGTTTTTGGGGTCGCTGATTACGAATCCGTTATCAGAATTAATAAAATTTAAATGGCGGATCTAATATGGCGTCTTTTCATACGAAAAACGTGAAAAAAAAATGAAAGAAATTAGCAATTGGTCTAAAACTTATGTAGATAATGTTATTATGTAGATAATGTTATTATGTAGATAATGTACCGACAGACTACTTTCTGCACTATATTTCCACCATGGTCTCTTAACTGCTAGCTTTGGTCTCCCTCCATCCCCTAGGCATTCATTGCTGAAGAAGCCTGCCAAAGGGCATGGCGAAACATTCTTGATATAGGCTTTTTCGTAAATCTGATCGGTGTTCTAAGTGGAATTCCAAGTATTCCCTGCATGGGCGTATATAGGAAATAATTTCGGAGGGGGCTGGGAAAATTTCGGGGGGGGGGGGAGTCTGAGACCATTTCCGGTGTATGGAATACCAACTATTTAGATCTTGGAAGAGTTTTAGCCAACTAAAACGCTATTACACCCAAAATAGAATATTTTTTATGAACTACATAAATGATCTTATTTAATTTATTTTTAAGGGTTTTATAAAATTTTGAGCGATCAAATCAAAATTTCGGGGGCGGGGAGGGGGCTGCAGCCCCCCCCTTATATACGCCCATGATTCCCTGACTTCTTATCACCTCCATTAAGTAAGTCCATTAAGACTACTTTCTTGTTATCTTGTAAAGATGCGACAATCGTAATCAAATAAATGAATATCAACTAATTTTGAATCAATTAAAACACCAGATAAGAAAGGGGGGGGGGGTGGATAACGGCAAAAGGAAGGTCGACTATACGTCCTCCGTGTAGAATATCAACTGCTCATTTTTTTCATTAGCTTTGTATTCATTTTTTTTATAATAGACACCAGTACAAGATAGTAACTAGTTAAGGTTTCATGACACTGGGGCGCACCGGACCTTCCCGGTAACGCGAACTAAAAAAAAAATTATTTATATTGTCGTTACAATTTTCAAACACCAACCGAGAAAGTTATAGTCGCAATGAGATTATATAAGTTATCTTCATTGCAATGAGTAAAATTAAAATTCGATTTATGATTTTTCATTAATTATGTATTTCCTTTGGTAATATTATATTTTTTTTGGTAATTTATTTCATAATTTAAATAAAACCTAATACTACTTCAGTTTGCTAAAAGTAAACTATTAGTGACACTAGCGCTTCCTAGCAGAACTCACTAGAACTATTCTGCAGGGAATTTCAATCTATTCTTGTATATTCTGACCTTAATTTATAAAATAAATAAAATAGGCTTGTCTTTATACATAAAACATTTCTCTTTCTTTTCTTTAGATTGTTACTTATGTAATTACAAAATTAACAAATCATAAGTTTATTCGGTTTTACATAGAATACAAGAATATTGGAATGACAAGATTCTTGAAAAACCAGCCTAAAATAAATAAATTCAAACGGGAACAAATTATATTTATTGTACAACATAAGTAATGTAACCAACCAATTTCAAATACAGAAATTTGAATAAATTAACAACAGTAAATTTCATTCCTAGCTTCTTTTTTGTTCATAATAATGAAAAAAAAAAAAAAAGGAGCGGTACGAATTATGTTTCTTACTTAAAACTTACTACAAGAATTGTGTTATAGATTAATTCCTATGAATTATCACCTTGCTAACATTTTTCTACCAGGATGGAGGTATGAACTTTCTATTTTTTGAAAGAGAAATGATCCCTCTCCAACATAATCACAACAATTCTATATAAAAAATAAATGTAATAATTATATAAAGGCAATAAAATCTAATTTTAGTACTTTGATGTGCAATAGGACATTATATTTTTTTAATAAGACCAAGTTGAATGTTTTCCTCATAACATTCAAATTATATACATATAGATTAAGACTTTGTTAAACATAATTTCTTAATAGCCTTCTAGATCAATTTTTTTTGGTTACCATAATGATAAAAAATACAATAAAAAAGAATCAGAACTACTTCCTTTTTTTCCGTAAAATAAGTATTTTTATTTCTTATTTCCAAAACAATATAGTTAGTTTCATTAAACGAGAACACAAGTATGTTTGTAATGGATAGCTGACACAATTGAATCGATCCATGCAAAAAGAGCTTCAGTCCAAAATCAATAGTTTTGATAAAACTAGACTGAAGCCCTTTCTGCATGGAATAATAAAGTTATTGCTATGTTTCTATGGCAACTATGTATTGTACTGAAGTCCTTCTAGCAAATGTGAAGTTACCTTTAGATACAAAGAATTCATCACTCATACTAAAGAAAATATTATCGCAACTCATATTGGGAAAAAATGGACTGAAGTTCTTTTTGCATGGATCGATTAAATTATTAAAAAAAAAAAAAAAGTTCTAGAGAAGAACCTAATGCTTGGGCTAATTGAAAATAAGCCTGATTTTGCCTATTTTCATTATTATTTATTAAAATTTTAACATACACAACATGGAACAAGTAACACGGATTTTTTGGACGTGTTTTTATAGGTTAATACCCTTTTCTAGCTAGGATAAAGCTGATGCTTTTTCATTTTTTGAAAGAAAACCCACATTTCCTTGTGGGAATCGAACTCACAAATAAATTATTATTTTTTTATTTAATTTGGTTCCTGAATAAACCACCATTCCTAGTGAACGTTTTTTTTTCTTCTTATTTTCAAAAAAAATCTTGACTATTAGTTGGGCATGATACATAACAAGTTTTTTTGTAAAGACGCAGAAATTATGGTCCTTAAGCAAAAATTAATAATTTAAGCTTCTACTCCTAATCGAACATTTTATTCAAAGTACAATTAACATTGTTATATGTATATACAGATAGACATAAATTTTAACACATGTAATTTTCAGTATCTAGTATCAATGAGGATTTGAAAAATGTTACAAAATTCTTTCATGAGTGCAACCTCAATAGCTGCATTCCTTTGGAAAGAGCTTTAAAAAGAAAGCACTTAAAACTCTGTGCCATATGGTCGTGGGTTCAATTCCCACTTGGGGTGGTGGCTTTTCTTTAGAAAAAAGTAAAGGCATCAGCCCTATCCTGGCTAGAAAAGGATGGTGACCTATAGATAACCCATCCTAAAATTCTGAGTTAATTATAATGGAAGTTAAAAATTAAATAAATAAAAAGAAACCACTAAGTATATGGAACAGTTTGCAATGAGATTTACAGCCTCAAAAATTGTCTTCAAGCTGCTGAGAAATTGATAGCTCAGAACTACTAGCCACACTCCCTATTGATGTCCAGCAGATGAGACTCAACACCTCACCTCAGCTTCCACGCTTCACAACTCTACATGCCAACTATAGGCATGTTATGAACAGGAGCTGAATGAATATACAGTGGAGTCTCACTTATACGAATGTGAGGGAGAACTGTAAATGTTTCGTATAAGTGAATATTTTGTATAACTGAATAGTAGTATGTTTTGTGGCTATTTTAAAATAAAATCTTCATAAAAAAGTTACAATTTTATTGTTTGTACATTTTTTGTTGTTAGCTAACGTTGTACATTATTATATTTTCAAGTTTCAAATCACAAAATTCTCCTTATTTTCTTTCCTCTTACCGATAATAGTCGCGAGGGTTGACAAAGGTAATTTCAACAGTTTAGTCTACTTTTGTTTCGTTGTGGCTGTCATCAAATTCTTGTGAGTATTTTAATTTTGTCTTCAAGGAAAAGTTTTGTTCTTTTTTTTTTTTTACTCATTTTAAAAGATGAAAGGACAATAGAACATGGCTACTAGAACGACTACTGTATAGAGAACTAAAAAACGAGAGAGTGGAGGGGGGGATGAATCACTGGCACGTGTCGTGTTATTAGATCGGAAACAAAGCATGGGTTTATATAAGGGGGGCTGAGGGGGCTTCATCCCTCCCCCCTCCCCCCTCCCCCTACGCGAAATAGCGTTTTAGTTGCCTAAAACTATTCCAAGCTCTAAATTTTTAGTATTCCATACCCCGGAAATGGTCTCAGCCCCCCCCCCCCTCCGAAATTATTTTCTATATAAGCCCGTGAAACGAAGAAAATCACACAAGGTAGAGTGCATAGAACACGGCTGGACTACTAGAATGACAAGGAAGAACTGAGATGAGTGAGACAGACTGGTGGGGGTAAGTCACCTGTAAGTCTGTAAACATTTCATGGAAAAGCTGTTGTCTCTTCGTATAACTGAATAGTATTTACACCAGGGGAACAAATTAGCTTTCCTATAAGTGAATATTTTGTATAACTGAATATCGCATAAGTAAATAATTCATTACACAGGATTAAATGGAGTTTTGCCGGGGAACGAAAAATTCTTCGTATAACTGAATGTTTTACATAATTAAGACTCCACTGTATACACAAGGATAACAAGGGAATATAGGCATCAGATCAATGAAAAACTTAAAAGTAGACTGTCAATTTTTTATTACTTTTTGAATTTACTCCCACTCCTTATGGCCTGATTTTACTGATTAAGGAACCTATCCAATCGTTCGTTATGGGAATGTTGCATTCGAAATGTCGGTTCAAAGAAACAACATTTTGGCAGCTACCATGTCAACTGATAAACTCACTCGTTTTTGGTGCTTAACCCTACGGATGCCCATGATCGTTCCAGTCACTCGCTTCCCCAACTTATTGAGTGATTTACTCCTATCTGGTTCATTTAAAAATATGTTGTTGTTTGTTTTGGGTATTTTTGTGCATATTACAGAGAAAAAGTGAGTGTTTGGAAAAAGTGAGAAAATACTCAATCATTTTGAGCAGTAATGTTTTCCAAAATAGATTGTTGAATTTCTCAGATTTCTGACCTTGGAGAGCTCTTGGAGTTCGCGAGCCAAAAAAATGTTTTTTCAGCAAAACAAAAAATTGTAAAAAGCATTTGAAATGAAATGAAAACCTTTTATTTATGCTAAACAACTTACATTAGTTAAACAATTTACAATATAGATATATACATTTATTTATTTATTTATTTTATTATTTATTTTTTTCTTAACATTAAATCATAATTGGACTTCTTTTTCTTAAAATTAATTGTCACTCAATTTAAGCATAAAATCAGCTAATGCTGAGGTTTGAGTCCGGTTTGTGTTGTTATAGGTCTTGTAGCCAGACTAGATAGTGGACGTTGCCAAGTCTCTTCCATTCCTTCCTTTCCTCTGCAACTCTTCTCCAGGTTACCCCACCACAGGTCTTCCTCATATCTGCATCCCATGGGGTTTCTGGCCTTCCTGGTCGTCTTTTCTTATCCCTTGGGTACCATTCAAACACTTTTTGGGCCCATGTGTTGGGTGTTTTCCTCATTATATGCCCTGCCCAAGACCACTTCCTGTAGTGAATTCTCTCTATTATGTCTGGGAATCCTGTGCTTCTCCTAATCCATTTCCTTGTCTTCCTGTCGATTCCAAGGATGTACCTCTCCATAGCTCTCTCCGTCACTCTAAGTTTTTGGATTACCTTGCTGTTTATGCACCAGGTCTCGCATCCGTAGATCATGGTTGATAGCACGGTGCTTTCCCACAGCTTCCGCTTTATATCTGAATTTGCTTGGGACTTGAATAAGTACCTGTGCTTCAATAATGCTTTCCAGCCTTGCGCACACCTACGGGATATCTCGCATAGCTGACTATTGGTATGAACCAGTTGTCCAAGGTAGATAATTCTGTCGACTTCTTCTATCCTGACATCTCCAAGAACCACATTCCCTGAAGAGTTGATGTTTAAGACTTTACACTTACTCAAGTTAAGCCTTAGGCCTATTTTCTCTCCAGCACCTATCAGCTCCTTTGCCATAAAAGCATTTACCAGCATATTATTACCGGTGAATTCACAAATAGATTTCCCCCCTAATTTTTCTAAGTTTTGTGGACAGAGATATGAATAAAAAAAAGGAAACAAGGGTTCCAAAAGTCGCCCTTCCTTGGGCATTCTAGCATTAATAGATAGGATCATTGAACAGTTTTTTCAAAAATGCTGTCTAGAGTGAAACCTGAATAGTTTCATTCATTCAGAATCTCCTAAAAAGCAAACTTCTAAATAGAATTATTCAGATTGGACACATTTTATAGAAAGGACTAAATTTGTAACCATATAACCAAATTCCATAACTCAAACAGATAAGCTAAAAGAACTCAACAAGACAGCAGAGACTAAAAGTAAAATTTGAGAAAGAAGAATAAAGGAAAACATTAAAATAAAGTTTTGGTAGTTGAAATACGTGTTATATTTTTATTATAATTTACAATTTGAAGATCTATAAAATTTAAAATTTTCCACTTCATCAAATTAATTGAATAATGAACACCTTAAACTAAAAGGCAATTTTTTAAAACCAAATCTTTGATATATTACTGTGAGTAGGTAAGAAAGTTGTTCGATTCATCATTTTTTAAAATGGAACTAAAGCATCAACAAATAAAGGAATCACCAGATAAAATAGAGGAAAAACACACTTATGGCTGAAATATACATGTTTAATGTATGTAAATATCACAATTAGCTTCAAGTACATCTAAGTATTAATACAGTCATATCACTAACACCTAATAAGTCTTACTAATTTTAAACAAACTATATATTTGCTTTCAAACAAAGAATCAAAACAAAAAACTATGTTAGAATAATTGTAATATTAATTCCACCATAATCCCCGCCCCCTAAAGCAAAATCAAATTACAGGACTATAAATTTAATTCTACAGTATAGCTAGGCTATTTACAGATAGGAGAACTTGAGCAGTCGTTTAAGGGTAAAACAAGCAAATTTTCTAATCCTAGTTTTAAAACACTAAGGACATAGATTTTCCTTCATTCATTTTAATCCAAACTACCCTTTAAAGATGTTTAAGGAATATAATTTTTAAGGACATTACATATATAGAAAACAAGATATTTAAGAAGTTATTTAATAAGTTATATTTAAGAAGTCAAGATATTAAAGGAAAATAAAAAACAAGATATCGTCGATACAAATGCAAAGTATCGAATGTAAAAAAAAAAAAAAAATGCATTTTTCATTTTCAGCCTATACGGATTGCTGTTGGACTGATGTACGTTATGGGAAACTCTTGAAAATTAAAGAAAAATAATTATCAATTACAGAAAATCAAACTAACGAATGTGCATTAAATCTATTTAAAATATACAATAAGATAAAATTTATATAAGAGTCATATATAAGGTACCAAACCACTTTTCACATTCGATACTTTGTATTTGGATCCAGGATATTTAAGAAATATATTTCTTAAGAGCGTCAAACAAAAATAAAACTACATAATTTTAATTACAATAATTAATGGCTAATGACCTAGATGTAGATGCGCCGTAAAAAAAAAAAAAAAAAAAAAAAAAAAAAAAAAAAAAAAAAAAAAAAAAAAAAAAAATAATTAATGAAATGTTAATTACCAAGCCGATAATCGACCTAGATTCTGATCAATACCCACATTTCTCACCAATGGGCCATTAACAGGTAATCTGTGGGAGTACAAGCTGATTGTAATGCATAGCAGTTTAACCATATCACTGTTACTCCCACACTGGTGCTGAAGGACAAAAATGCTCTCCCCATACTACTCACACACTGGTGCAGGCTGCCAAAGATGCTATTTTTTCTCATAAAAATGAATCCTCAAGCAACTTAGAAGCGCTTAGAGAACTCCCAGTTCACCACTAGGTAGCAAGTCATGTATGATTTGCTGTCTTTTGACCGACATGTTCGTGCCTTTGTGTCACACCTCTTCACAGGCTTTCCTTATCAGGAAGTCCTCTCGTCATGTATACTAGCTTGAGTCAGGCGTAATACTAGTATTCGGCTTTCAGAAGAATTAATATATATATATTTAGATGGGAATTACCAGCTCAGCAAATTAACAGTTTTAAATTATAGAAAGTAGAATTCAATTAGCTGACAGTGAACTTAATCATAAAATAGAAAAAATAGTTACTCAGTAAGTCTTAAGATATATCCAGCACTCACTAGTTAATATTTGTTCACAATAAGAATGAATGTGATGTGTTTTATCACATTAAAGATTTCTTAATCTAATTCATTTTTCAATCATAAGATTCCATTTGTATTCACTAATTCAAGTCTATCAGTTAATAAACAATCCTCTATATAATAATTGCTATAAAATTAATGGCAGAAACTGTAACAACAACAATACAATAAGATAAGTAATTAAAAGGAAAAATAAAAATGCAATCAACAGAATCTCTGATCGAAAGCACTTTAAGCATAAAAACTTCAAAGATTACCGTTAAAAAGGTCCTATTTTATGTTGTATCATAGTTTATACAAACTTTCACAAGTAAACATACAAAATTTAGGTAACTGATACTAAATATACTTAAATTGAACAAGAACATTTAAAACTGGCATCCACAATAAATCTTAGTCTTTATTATTAGTCCAAGAGCTGGTAACCGCACGTTTCATGAAGTGTTTTATTCACCTTGAAATTTTCCTATAATGTACCTCTTAACCTTACATAAGAAGGTAAATATGTGTTGGCTAGACTTACCGTGGAACACCAGGTACTGCATATAGGGGAAAGGAGCAAAACAATATTGCCCAAAAATAGAGTTTTATTCAGAAGCCAACTATCTTTAATGTAAAATTAAGACAATTGTACAATGAATAATAAATAAGGCAGACACTTTTAAGGGGTTAAAATATAAATTAAAAAAAAAAACCCGAAGTGCCTATTTTTTTTTTTAATATTAAATGAAGTGCTTTATTCACACTGCGATTTAAACAGCATCTTCAATACACATAATTGAAAATAATTTCAAAAGGGCAGACACTTTTGTAGGGTTTAATTATCAGAAAACATGAAAATAAATGTTGCCTACGATAGACTGGAATACACAGCGTGTAAGAGCAATTGAAAGCACCGATCATCTGGACAGTTGTGGTTGTGCTCTGCGCTCTCATTGGTTCTTGCTCACATGATCCTGTATATCTGTCCCGGTTTAAATGGCAGTATGAATAAAACACACATTTAATATTAGAATAAATACAAATTACTTTTTTTTTATTTATTTTTAATCTTATCCACCTTAAAAGTGTCTGCCTTCTTTATTATGCATTGTAAAATTGTCTTAATTTTATATGAAAGATAGTTGGCTTCTGAATAAAACTTCATTTTTGGGTAATATTGTTTTGCATCTTCCCCCTATGCGCAGTACCTGGTGTTCCACGGTAAGTCACACATATTCACCTTCTTATCTACCCAAGAGGTACATTATAGCAAAATTTCAAGGTACATAAAACACTTCATGAAAAGTGCGTTACCAGCTCTCCGACTATATAATTTTTATATACAGAAGTATATTTAGATATCAAATATATACAAATACTACCCTAGGTCCCATATATATACATGAACATTTTTAAATATGCATACATTCTATAGCTTTAAAAAGTACACCTTTTTAAATAAATAAGTCTGTTAATTTGGAACTCAATTTGCTTCTACTTATTTGAAATGAATGCCAAATTATTTGAATATGATAAATATTATCATATTCAAATAATTACACCTGAATTCCTGGACAGTATATGGATGGGTAGAATGATAACCACGTAACTCAAAAAATGCAAACAATACAGGAGAAGCATAAAACGTCTACTGAGAAAGATACAAAGTTTAATTCTTTGTCGATAAAACGCAGTATTGTGAAATACAAGCTTATCCGTCTTATGAGGTATAAAAAATATTTACGTTTTTTTTTTTAGATACAAGGTTTTCATTCTAGGCCATCGATATGCCATTAAATTAGTTCTTAACCTTTAAAATGAAAATTTTAAATATGTTTTCCTGTCTTGTAAACTGTCCTTAAACTTCTAGACGTAATATGATTGATTTAATCCTTTATCATTTTTCTGTATTGGAAACTTGTCAACATGAAAGGGAATGAAAAGAAAAGAACATTTTCACAGATCTTTAAATTAAGAAGGCATACGGAGCACATTATTTTAAAAAAAAGATTAAAATTTGACCAAAAAAAAAGCAGAAAAATATCCGTATAAAATTAAACAAAAGAAATTCTGACTACCCTAAAGGGATAAAGATTATAAATCGGTAATTAATAATATTTAAGCAATGCATATTCGTCCTAGAATATCAGCACACAGAAACCCATTTACATTGAACAAAATATTTCTTTATAAAAACTAGCAGCTTCATATCTCTGTATGATTTTTTATGGGTAAAGATGTTTTGACAGAGGTTTAACAAAGAATAAACATATTTCTAGATGTATCATTAAAGATGTGATAAAATACTTAGTTTTCTATTTACATGAACACTAACAATTTCTATAATATAACGACTGATATGTTTCTCTACGATGCAACAGTGATAAAAATATCAATTTCTCCTTCGCGTAATTAGGAATCCAGAACACCTAGTTAAGTTGGTTAAGTTTTGATAGTAGAAAAAATGTGTTCATGGCTCCAATACTTCTAAAATATTTTTAACATATAATAGTGAGTTATCTTGAAAGCAATTTTGTTTATTAAGAATACCTGGTACAGGCAAAAGATTAAGATATAAATAAAAAAAAAATTATTAAAACACTTTTTTACAACTCATCATAAGGATCCCTAATGGGGCATCAAATTTTGGCTTAAAATTTTTCATTCTTAAAATAAATTTTCAGTAATTGCCAAATATTTTAATTTTGCAGCCCACTGAACTCCTGGCAATCAAAATCCATTACATTTAATATATTGGGTTTATACATAAAATAAAATTTAACGATGAGAAAAATAAAGCATTAAAATTATCACATACTTCTTAATTTGAATTGAACTTCTGCCTATTACAAATTTATTTAAAAAAAAAAAAAAAAAAAAAAAAAAAACGAAAAAATTTTATATAATTACCATAAAAGTGTAAGTTATTGAATACTTTTCAATTTACTTTTAATCAGTAATGTTGTAAAACTTATATTTTTAGAAAAATTCAGGAAATTTAAGAAATATTTTTGGCCACAGATTTCGAACAGATGTATTGAGTATGCAGAGTGGCAATAAGTTTAACGATGACTGTGCATTCTACTTCTTACAGATATTTACTTTTAGAAATATTTGAATTATAAAAGATCCTTAATTGTATGCTACTTATCATCGATACAAATGCAAAATATCGAATGTGAACAAAACAAATTTTTCATTTACAGTCTATTCTGATTGCTGTTAGTCTGATGTTTGTTACGGCAAACTCTCGAAAATTAAAGAAAAATAATTATCAATTAAAAAAAATCAAACTAACGAATGTGGATTAAGTCTAATTAAAATATATAAGATAAAATTTATATAGAGTCATCTATTAGGTACCAAACCACTTTTCACAGTCGATACTTTGCATTTGTATCGACGATATTATAAGGTAACACCTTCTTATTCAAGGCATAATTTAATAAAAAGTAATTACAAATTGTTCAGTTCATCTAATCACCTTTGTCATAAAAATTAGATATTGAATAAACTCAATATATTTGATGAGCATAACAAAAAGAAATTATTTTATATTATAAAAAATCACAACGTACAAACTATAATTATTAATCAATTTCTATCATACATCAGGGTGTCTAGCAAATATTTAGTTAAAAAAAAAAAATCATACTATAAAAAGCGGTTGTTACTGGTACAAGGCAAAAGAAGCCTTACGTATCTTGACCAGTTGACTCTGAATACGTTGTTGTTTTCACACAGAAATAAATTGTTATAGTTAAAGCTAATATTATTTATTTTGACACACTGAATAAGAATCCATTGTTCCATCTAATTTTTTGCTTTTTTCATCCGTTGATTCCCGGTTTACTTAGAATACATCACTTAATTTAACATTAATTCTTCACATAACTCATTATGTTCACATAAAATTAACTAAAAATAAATTCTTCATCATCGATTAACAAATTCAATATGGCAAGCACCGTATGGTGTTCATCAAGTCCTTATGGCTGGACTGAGAGCACCATATGGTGCTCACCCCACACCTTCCCAGAAATGGTGAGCACCATATGGAGCTCAGGCCCATTTGGTTCTCGTTGCCCTCCAAAGCTAGTAACTACCTACTTGGAGTTCTCTCAATGAACCGCAACCGTAGCCCAAAATGAGCCAAGATGGCGACTGAGTTAATGGTTGGTATAAAAAAATTGTGTAATAACTGTTATCTATGAAAATTTCAACAAATGAAAAATATAAATTTGTTGAAAAAAAAGTATATAATTCAATTTTCAATTATGCACGAGTTAATACATTTCTGCCATTATAAGTACAATAAGAGAAGTCCAGCCAGTAAATGGATGGCCTCCCTCTCCCGCTCCTGTTTTGTCATTGTAATGTTCCCACACATAACCAGTCCTTTTGTATTCCTTAAAAATATTGGCAATTAAATTAGTCCTAAGATCAGTATATAAGTCTCTAGCTTGGTCTTGGTAAGGACCTTCTAATTTAGAATAATAATGAAGCGATGACAGTGTCAGATAATTTATATTCATCCAAATATCTCCTCGCCAATAGGGAGGGTCGTGCTCAGTGTTCCTTTTCCTATAAAGGGGAGAATTTTTTGCTAATGACCGAAGTCCATAAGGTGTCCACAAAAGATGCGGATTTCGAAGATCTGTCAGCATTTTCTGAAGTTTAATAGAATTGGATGGTAATACACGCATGATAAAGGGGAAGAGGCTATTATATCCAAAGACAGAATCTACAAAACGTGGAGTGGGATCGGTTAAGACTACACGATGAGGTTGTGGTTTTGACTTCAATGCCACGTCATCTGTGTGGAGTCCGAAATCTGCATATCTCCCTGCTTCTTCAGACCAATGTAAGCTATCGAGAAGAGATGTATCCAAAAGATAATGGTAAGTGTCCCAATAACGACCTACTGGACGATTCAGCAACTTGCCGATTTCTGCCAGGGTTCCAGCACCTAGGAGAATCCAGCATCGCAAGTCTAGGTGCCTTTCATCGGATGTTGGATGAGATGCACGTGGATAGTCATCAAGTCCAGAAGTAAGAGTTTTCGGATTGAGCTCTGGAGCTTCAGGGTCTCTTCCTTTCCATCTATAGGAACCGCTGACACCACCAGTTTGAGTAACGTTAAACCAATCGAACCAGGCCACTAATCTGGGATACAACCTCTCGAGAGCACCCAAACGATCTTCTTCAGTCAGGCGATCCGCATAATTTTCCATAATGTACCTAAGAGTAATGAAGAATGTAGGAGGGTTGGCGTTTGTATTAGTCTGCGTAACAAACTCCTCGGGAACTTTAGCCAAAGCTTCTTGACCTAAAATCTGTTCTCGAGGGATCCATCCTTCTATGTTCATCAAATCGAACCAATGAGCCATAATATCGAGCTCTAAATCCAAGTCCCAAGCCGAAAGGAGAAGACCATGAAAACCTTCATCCCAAAGGAAACCACGAGGGAAGAGACTTCGAGACGGCACAGCAGTGAACAGAGGAGCCTTCCAATAAGGTACAGGAGTCTTTGTGTGCTCAGAACGAACTCGAGATGCCCCATAAAAATATCCAATACCACCAATTAAATTAGAAAAAATTGCTTTAGCAAAGCCGACTTCATCCTCTGAAAATTCTGTAAGGTTGAAAGTATCATGGAACCTTTTATGGAAAGCTTCTGAATGTTCCATCAATTCTCGGGTGAAGATTTCTCCTGTTAGAGAATTTGGCCGGTCAACAAAACTCGCACTCTCAAAGCTCACCTCAAACTGAAATGGAACGTTTGCTTCAAACTGTGTCGCAACTAAATTAGCAACTGTTCCTTCTTTCAGACGAGTTAAATCTCCAGGAAGAACAAGTCTATTCCGTTGAACTCTAAGTGTAGAAAGGATGGTTTCTTTCAGGAGATGAAGCCCCTTACCTTCCACACTTAAATAAGAAACACCTGAAAAAAAAATTGAATTAAAATTGATAATTTATTAAAAATAAATGAATTTTATAGTTTTAGAATACTTAAAAAAAAAAATCATGTCTCAGGAAATATTATATTTTCAGGTTGAACTAATTGTTTATTATGATACAAAGTATATTGTAATTTGTATTGTATTTAATAAATTGGAATCCTAGTACTATAAACATTGTCATGTGCCTGACAAAGGGTTAAGGGGTAATGCAATCTTGTGTGCTGAAATTGAAGATAATTTTCTCCAAGATTACGTTTATAAATAATATATTGTAGTGATATTTCCAGTATAAATGGGTTAAATTTAAATAATGAACCAAGAAATTGTTGAATTTAATAATCTTGTAGTTATGTATGAAGCAGTAACTAAGAAGACTGTCATCTGTTTTATTATGTTTTCTTTAGATCAGCTGTTTCATTTGTAATTCAGTATGAATAAAAACTTCTTTGAGCAATGTTTAATTTAGTTGTTGAGACAAAAATTATAAAAGGTTATTGTAATGGTTGGCTTGTCTTACATAAATCAGATAGAACTAACCTGGTTAACAGGTGGTTCTAAAGGTTAATAGAATTGCATATGATAAATAAATATATTCATTATGGTGCTAAAGCTTGTACTTATTACATGGTGGCAGCGGTGGGATGCAAGCTTGTCGGCACGACTACAGAGATTTAGAATGAGGTTGTTACAATTTACCTTCCGTGTTCAATATATAAAAGGAAAAGAATTTACAACTCCTGATTTGCTTTCTAGAAATCCGTTAGAAAAGCCTGGGGATAAAGATGTTCTAGACGAAATCGAACTTCATGTTTCAGAACTTGTTTCGTCTTTACGAATTAGGGATTCAAGACTCAAGAAACTCATGAAAGCGCAAGAAGAAGACGCAGTAAGCCAACTTTTAAAAGAAGCGATACTCTCCGGTGACTGGACTAGATTAGAGAATAGCCCATTCTACAAAGAGAGAGGATCTTTTGTCTACCAAGAGGGGTTAATTCTGTACAATACTAGAGTTTTTGTGCCGAAATCTCAAAAAAAAGAAGTCCTGGACAGCTTACATTCAGGACACCAAGGAGTTACAAAATGCATCGCTCTTTCACAGAACACTGTTTGGTGGCCGGGAATTACGGTGGACATAAAGAAGAAGATAGAAAACTGTTTACCGTGTATTGAAAATTCCGTTAATCTTCGTGAGCCACTGATACCAAGCGATATGCCTAAGAGACCATGGGAAAAGGTTGCGGTTGACCTTTTGAACTTTAAAGGTAAAAACTACCTTGTCATGCAAGACTATTTTTCAAAATACATAGAATTATTGCAGTTGAGTAGAACTGATTCTAGCGCCATTATAGGAGCCTTCAAATTAATATTTTCTCGGCATGGTATTCCATCTACAGTTAGAGCAGACAACAGCCCTTTCAACAGCAAGGAACTAAACAATTTTGCAAAGGAATATAACTTTGAGATAATTACATCAAGCCCAAGGTATCCGTCTTCGAATGGTCAGGCAGAACGTGCTGTACGGATCGCTAAAGATATTCTTAAAAAGAATAAAGATTTCAGCGATGGCTTATTGGCATATAGATCAACACCGCTGGAGTGTGGCTTTAGTCCTGCTCAGCTTTTATTTGGGCAGAGGATAAGGACAACCTTACCAATCATAGAGGAACAATTGATCCCTGCTTGGCCAGATTTGGAATGGTATAGAAAATGGTGGGAGAATTCAAAAGCCCGGCAGAAGGAAAATTTTGATAACAGACATCGAGCCTGTAACCTTCGACACTTAAGGAAGGGTGAGAAGGTATGGGTGAAAAATTTAAAGAAATATGGGACCATTTTAGACCAAGGCCTTAATGAAAGAGAATATCTCATAGATGTTTCTGGGCGAATTTTTAGGAGAAACCGGGTGTTTATAGTACCCTGTAAATCACGATTTTCGCCTTTGGATTGTCCGAGACAGGAAGATGCAAAGAAAAGGAGTGAAAAAATTGATGTAAATAGTGGATCTAAAGAGGTACAAAGAAGATCAGAAGAGAAGGAGAGCCAGGAAGAAGGGAATAGAAGACAAGATAATGAAGGAAGAGAAGAAGGAGTTAGGACTAGGAGTGGAAGGAGAATCAGACAGCCAAGCCGTCTCAATCTTTGAGAGAAGAAAGGGTGTAATGGTTGGCTTGTCTTACATAAATCAGATAGAACTAACCTGGTTAACAGGTGGTTCTAAAGGTTAATAGAATTGCATATGATAAATAAATATATTCATTATGGTGCTAAAGCTTGTACTTATTACAGTTATGGGTCCAGATTGCTCAATCTGTGTCATTCTTGTGTCTCAATAAGTTCAATCGCGAGTTATGGTGTTATCAGAACATTGAAACTCAATCAAGTTTATGCATTTCGCGGTTTCTAATCCGTTTCGCGGTTTTCCCTTCATCTGATCATTGTGCGAGTACATTAATCAGTTTTTTCCTTCGATCATGGAATTCGTCAAGGGTATCAAGCCATTGAAAGGAGCTGAAGATTGGCCTCAGTGGAAAGATAAAGTGATGGACGTGATGGAGTACTTTAACGCGGTCGACATTATTGAAGGTAAGTCTTTTAAACCTGAACTTTCAGAAACACCATCGAAGGCTGAAAGAGAAAAACTAGAAACTTGGAACAAAACCGCGGCCCAAGCTAAAATGGTTTTATCTCAGTGTGTCAGTGACGAGCTCCATCAACGAATTTCGGGCCGTCTATCTGCTAGGGAGGCTTGGGAAATTTTAACGAATGAATTTGACAATAAAGCTGAAGACCAACTTTTTCGTCAATGTCTAGATTTCTTTTGCATTAAATGGACTGATAACGAAGACGCTCCGTCGATTTTAGCTCGCATTAAAAACCAACATCGGGATTTTTCTGCTGGCTTAAAGACTCGTAAAATCGAGACCGTCGAAAGTCTTTTAGAGCTTCTTTTCGTGTCAAAAGTCCTTCATATTCTCCCCAAACGGCTTGAAACGTTCAAATCGAGCTACCTACTTCTAAAGGCAAATGACAGCAAAACAATCGACGATATATCGTCCGCGCTCATTCTTCATGAGAGAAATGTCGCTCCTATATCTACATCAAATGTGTCAGGTGAAATTTTGGAGGTACAAAACAACAAAAGCAACTTGGTTCGGAAAACCAATAAGAATCATTTTAATCCTAGAATGGAAACTCCTGCAGTTGGGGGGAAAAGACCAGTTGACGTTATTTGCAAGTATTGCGATTTGAAAGGACATTGGTTAAAGCAATGTGCCCGCTGGAAAAACGATGGTCAACCACCATATCCTGCTCACGCTAGTGGAACAGGAAGCAGTAAAACTTCGTCACCAATAGTCAACAAAACTGAAACCGAAACCAAGTTGGCGCTATTGTCTGTTAGTAATGACGTCTGGGCAGTATCTACTGGTGACAACTGGTGGATAGACAATGGCGCGACCAAACATATTACCCACAATTTTAATTGGTTCACAAAATACAGGCCATTTTCTGGAAATTGCGTGGTAACCGCGGCGGACAACAAAAAACTTAGAGCTCTCGGCAGCGGGGAAATCCAGATAACAGACTATTTTAATGGTCATCCAGATAACAGACTATTTTAATGGTCATCCAGATAACAGACTATTTTAATGGTCAGTTGAAAAGTTTGACTCTCACCGACGTGTGGTATGTCCCAGATATTTCTCGAAACCTCTTCTCAGTTCTGGCAGCTCACGATAGAAATCCTACCAGTAAATTCGAATCGAATCAACGCGAGTGCAAATTCACGGTCGATGGAAAAGTCTATTTCACAGGAGCCAGAGAGCAGTATGAAACGCTGTATCGAGCATCGTTTCACCCAGTTCATCCTGAGGAGCCATGTGTCAACATAGTTGAAGGCACGGATACCTTGCAACTATTCCATGAACGATGGGGTCACATGGATAAGCAATATGTACGAGCAAAGCTGCAGTCTGAACTAGGTATTGCGGTAAAACCAAGCAAAGAGCTCTGTGGGCCATGTCAATTTGGAAAGGCGCACCGGCAGCCATTTGGCACCAGAGTTCGATCATCCAAACCAGGTGAATTGATGTCAGGAGATGTATGCGGTCCTTTTGATAAATCATTCAATGGGCGCAGATATTTGATTGTTATCAAAGACCACTTTTCACATTTCCGTTTTTGTTTCGTCGCACGGGAAAAATCTGCCGTGAAAGATGCTATACGAGAAGTATTGGCCAAGGCTCGAACAGTCGGCCATCAAGTGAAAGAATTCCTCAGTGACAATGGAGGAGAATTCGATAATAAAGAAGTTCGCGCTGTACTTCACGAATTTGGAGTTACTCAAAGACCCACTGCTCCATATACTCCTCAACAAAATGGTGCAGTAGAACGTGAAAATCGAACCATCGTCAAAATGGCGCGAACGTTCAAGTATTCTAACCCAAACGTTCAGTTTCCTGTAGCCGTCTGGGCTGAACTAGTTATCACTGCTGGCTATATTTTAAATCGATTAGGAAAATCATCAATCGAGGGCAAAAGTCCTCATGAAGTTTGGTTTGGTCAAATACCACGGATAAAACATTTGCGAATCATCAGTTCCAAGTGCTATGTCCATATTCCCGCGCAAAAGAGGAAGAGGATGGACTCAAAAGCAGTAGTTGGATATCTCGTTGGGTATGATGGCGATGAACGATACAGAATATATGTACCCGAGAAACGAGATATTGTGTTATCGAGAGACGTCATCTTCCAAGAGAAAATCGGAGATTGTCAAGAGCGTGTGTCCATACCTATAAAAATAGAGGACCCAACCATCCAAAAGGAGGATTGCGAAAAATTAACGGAAGAAAAGACTGAGAAATCGGACGCAGTTCTATCGGAATCATCTTCATCTGAAGATGAACAGGAAAATACTATTGGACCAGGCACCCGAAGGAGTTTGCGAAAATGTCAGAAGCCCTCCTACCTAAATGATTACGTCACAGTTGCAGAGGCATTTCTTGTGGAGGATGATCCTAAGACATTTGCTAAGAAGCGATTCAATGTGGCTGAGTGTAATCCAACCAAAATACCCATGGACAAATTAAGGAGTCGAGATCCAGGGAAAGCGCCTATCAATTTTCCCTACCTTTTGGTGCTTTGATATTTCCTTCGCCATCAGCATTTTGTTCCTAAAACTACTCGATTAAGGGAAAGTGTTGAATTTAATAATCTTGTAGTTATGTATATAAGGTAATTATAAGGTGGATATAAGGTAATTTATGTTCCATAATGTAGATTTTATATTATTCTGTCTAAAATCTACATTATGGAACATAAATTACCTTATATCCACAGGCGTAGTTCAAGGCCCAATTTTAAATTTTAAATGTAGATTTTATGTTATTCTGAATTCGTAGTTAATAATAAATGGACGTTAAAATTTAAAATAAAAAAAATATTATTCTGTGGTAGTAAGATTTGCATATGTAGCCACGTTTTAAAACATCTCTAAATTTGTATAATGAACCCAATACGACCCGTACAAATTAAATTATTAATCAATTTAAAATTATAATAATATTAATCAACATTTTCCACTTATTTATGTCGTATTTTTCTTTAAAAAAAAAAGATGTTAAAACACAAAACAAAAAAATGTATTTAATTCTTTGAAATAAAAATGGCAGGGCAGTCTCTGACAAAAAGTGCTCTCCCTTAATCTGGGTGACAGCCTGCAAGCTTTGTGGGTATCGATTTTTGTGAGTTTTGATAAATTGATCATGCCTTCACTCTCGTTGGTGCAGAGGTACATCGAATACTTCCTTTGGGCGGATTTCCCCCAAAACCCACACCCATAAATCCGCATTTATTATTTATATTTATTTTTTACAGAAAGCCAATACAAAAAAAAAAAAAAAAAAAAAAAAAAAAAAAAAAAAAAAAAAATCAAGGTACTATTACTCATTAAAGTGGCTCACCTCGAAGAGCTCCTGAAGTGTTTGCGTACCGAACAACGAACTGTCCTAGTTCTTGCGTTTCACCATAAACGCCAGGAATATCAGTATTCCGTGTTGGAGAAATCCTTCCTTGCGTACCACTTTCAATCCCCGTATAGAAAACCAAGTTGATAAGTTCACCACGTCCAAAACCTTCCTGAAAAACATACAAACCTAAGTCATTCTAAGTACGTGTTTTGGCTAGAAATTAAAAGCTGAGAGAACTTTAAACACATTGACTGCCAACTATGAATTATCTCATATTTTGCGTTATTGCCTCAGATGCCAGCTAGGCATTAGTAAATCAGTGTTAAACTCATAGTAAATCAGTGTTAACATGAAAATATAGCTTCAAGGAAGGGAACAAAAAATTTGGTGATGAAGTAACATCAACAGGTCGAAGCATAGTTGGCAACAAACTAACTCATAGTTGGCTTCCATGAAGAACGTTCTCTTACATAAACCAACTTCCAGATAGTTCATTCAATCTTTCTTTTTTTTTTTTGTGCGAGAAACAAATTTTATATGCTTTATGGTGATCATTATGTACTGTAATTATAGTTTTCAATAAGAAAAATAATTAAATTAAATTGGCTTTCTTGATCGGAATCTTGAAAATTACTGTGGCAGTCAATGTGTTAAAGAAATAAAGAAAAAAATAGAAAATATTTATCAATATCTTCCTTGGGGTGGCATTTTTTGGCTGTGGTGGGGGATTTTTGACAATTTCCTTCTAAGTTGGAGCACAATTCTTCACATTTACTGACTAAATCTAGAATTCAGTATTTTTATTATATTTTTTCATTTTATTATGCTCTCATTATTATCATATGTCCCCTGCCAAATGAAGCAAAATTGTGATAGCTGGTTTAGACAATGTATTTTTGTGCCAAAGTTTTATCAAAATAGGACCATTTTTGTAGAGGTTAGTGCACAAAAAAAAAAATTATATATTCAAACAACGGCTTTCATGTGCCGTATAGGTTATGAAATGTCAACATTTCTCGTCAACACGTCCTGATTACATTATCAGATTGATGTCATAAGTGTGTTTTCCTCCCTACAGGGAAATAGAAAACACGCATAAAATCACATGTTTGAAGCATTATACGATAAAATCTAATATGATCGAGAATCAGATGCTATTACAGAATTTTCCCCACTGAGGACATCTCGAGGTCTGTTTATAAGTTTGACATTTTTTTTGTATCCTGGAATTTAAAATAAACAGAACACATTTCAAAAGATGTGGGGAGTACACACTTTAGGAGTGACAGTGATTCGAGCAGTCCAGTCTCCTCCATGATTTCCTCCGAGCCTTTTCACAAACTCAGTCTTGATGAGGAAAGGATCATCGTGGATCTCCTGTATGCCGAACGACTTGCCATCATGCTCTAGCCAACCGTATTTTGATAAGCCATCACCATCCTCACACCAATGCCTAGAACAAAGCAAAAACAATAACAAAATTAAAATTCATCATTTTTTTAAATGTCTATAAATGAGTAACATCAAGAGGAGCTGTGTAAACCAATAATATTCCACAGGGAGATTGTTAGTTAACACAAACTGTCTGAGGAATGTGCTTAAATTTATCACTACTATTTTTTTTTATTTACAGCGCACCGACATCCATGGTTAGGTAAGGAAACTTCTCAATGGGCCCTGAGATGAGAAAAATTCCTCCCGCTGACGACCTATTGTGCTACCCGTTGCTGTATCTCTTCAGAGTACTTCTCTTCTTCCTTAGCTCTACAGCCCGGGGTGGGCCTTGGCTTCTTGAAGAATAGCTCTCCAGATGTCCCTGTCCTTAGCCTTTTCCTTCCAGTTAGAAACTCTCAAGCGCCTGAGGTCATCTTCCACGTCCTCCAACCATCTTTTTCTTGGCCTTCCTCTTCCTCCGACACCATAAATTTTCCCTTGGAGCATCTTTTTTGGTATTCCCTCATCTGGCATTCTAAGCACATGCCCCAGCCATTCGATCTGCCGCGATTTTATGAAGCTTAGAATTTCGCTATGGCTGAATAAGTCGTATAACCCCTTATTGGTTCTAACCCTCCATGCTTGGGTTGTTGCATCACACAAGGCGCCAAATATTTTTCTCAGGATCTTCCTCTCGAAGACCCTTAACGAATTTGCCATGGTGATAGTAATCGTCCATGTTTCTGCTGCATAAGTAAGTATGGGTCTTATTAGCGTTGTGTATAGCTTTATTTTAGTTTTCCTTGATAACAAGGATGATTTAAAAAGTTTGAAATCTCTTCAGAGTACTACCTTCCAATAATCCAGGAGTCTCCTTATCAATACTTCGCTTGGGTCCGAGCAGGTATCCTTTGTGTCACCAAAGTATCTGAAGCCTATATGATCCAGCCATTCACAGCCACAGATGATGTGTATCGGCGTCTCTTCTTCTGCTCCACACCATCTGCAGATGGGGGAGTTGACTAGCTTCATCCTATGAAGGTGCTTGTTTAGTTTGCAATGTCCTGTAATTATTCCAATAGCTTCCCGAAGTTCTGATCTCTTGAGAAGCTTCAGCTCCTTACGACCCTTATCAATACTAATAAAATAAATAAAAATAGGTTAGCTCTTATATTAAATAGTGCAAATAAAACAGAATTTAATTTTTAAATCAATGATATATTCATCTTCACTATCTAAAATTTCTCGCCATCTTACAGGTAGCTTTTAAATTGCATTGCTATAGAAAGACTTCGGTTTTGATGCAAACAAATTTAAAAGTTTATTTAGTAGATCCTGTTTAGAAATTAACTTTTTCCCTAATAAACACTTTTGAAAGGCACTGAAAAAGTGAACATCTCTGGGACAATGTCCAGGGAGTAAGCAGGATGTGGCAAAAGTTCTAAAATGAACTCAATAATGTAGCACCGTTCGAACCATAAGTGGTAAAGCATTAGCACGCTAAAAAAAAAAAACAATACATGTGACTCAGTGACTCATGTACATTTAATACAAACTAAACAGCTTTTATTTTGCTCTAAATGTTTCACGTCTTCTTGAAGCCTCTTCAGGATCACTTAAAATATTAAATTACAGACTTAACCTTAGAGAACCTTCTGTAAAGACAAATAAATATGTTGCATGTTAAACATGTTGAGCAAAGTAAAATATTACTGAAGAACAGTGTGAAGTAAATTAGTTTTAAATTTCTGTAATATTGTTGAATGTTGAAGTTTGGTTAAGGAAAATTAATAAAAAACTATTTAAGACTATCTTCAAACTGCTCATTATTTAAATAAAAGATTGTGTGGCCTATTTTCAAAAATTATCATATATTTTTGCAGGTCACTTAATGGGCTTCATGAATTTCCTTTCTTTTTTCCCATCGATATTGTTTTGTTATGATGAATTTGCATTCATATTTCAGACTTGTTCGGATTTCAGTTTTTCCCCCCTTATAGAGGTGATCGTCTGGATTGTTCCCAAACTGTCAACTCCAAAAAGAAGTAGGAGATATGAATAAATGTACTGTAAGCGGATGAAATTATATCATAAGAAAACAACTACTGCAGGAAAAATAAGACACAACAAACAAGACATAAATCATCTTTTTTTTTAATAAAAGTTTTTCATATTCCTTCTTTTGTCACAAGAACTTCCATTTCACGTAATAGGTCAAAAATACAATTGTTGCTTTTGTATTGAGAAAACAACATCGTTATATTCGCATAACTTACTTAAAAACACCACTTTTCTTACATTAACAGAAGAGTAAAACATTTTAAAGTTCTTTGGGTCATACTTACATTGGGTCATACAGCAGGGTGTCCTGCTCCATGGCGATGTACACATGTCATACTTTGAAATCTTTTCTTAACATATTGAAGGCAGGAGTCGTAGTACTATGATTTATCTCGACTGTAGCTTAAAGGCGGGAGTCGTAGTACTACGATTTGTCCTTTTAAGTAATTTTATCCAAAAGATTATTATTTCTAAAAGTAATCCTTTGCCTCTTTCCCTTCATTCATATATTTTGAAGATATCTTTAGTAAAGTTGTAAACGTTCTGTTGTAGGTGGATTATTTAAAATTTAAAGAGGGTTTTTTTTTTTTTACAACTGACATGACAGAGTTCAAAAGTCTAATAATTTATTAAAGTGACTAATTTTTTAAATTGACTTAAAATTATAGCAATTAATGCTTTCAGGTAATGGTAGTATTTATAAACATGCTCAATGGAGTTCATTTTAAATCACAACTTCTAGAACAAAATGGCTAAAGTCTTAAGGCAAACTTAAACTGTATAATGTTTGCTTAAACTGTTATTTCTATGGTCACAGTAAATAACTTGGTAAGTTGAAAATCTTAACTTTTTGGGCCAGCTTTTTAACAGACAAAACATGCTATTTTCCGACATGGGAAGAAACCCACATCTTCATAATTCAAAAATGATCAAGGATTTGAGTTAGCGACTTATTTACACTATGCATAAGTATTCAAAGATAATCATTGTGCACTTAACTAATTTTCCAACTTATTCCCTGAGGCCATCAATTTACTGTATAATCCGATATTTATTTGAATAATTCTATATGGATAAAAGTCAAAATAATTCTTTCAATATGAACTAAAAAGATCAATTTTCAGCTTCACAACTTAAAAAATTCCCACTTACCTAATACCTTCGCCTCCACCGCCAAGGTGTCTAGGGAAGTACCACATCAGTCCCATCGCAGGGGAGTGAGGTTCCCTTGTTTTCATTCCAAAATAGTTTCCTGGCCGATAAGATCCCCAATATCTTTCGGGTACAGCAAGACCACTTTTTACAACAACCTATTCATTACAAAATAGTTAAAAAGAATCATAACTACGCATAAGAAAAAAAAAAAAAATCTTGTAGTACCTTCGGGCTGTCAAAAGGAGTATTCACTCTGGTTTCTAAATATCCTTTATAACCTATACAACATGCAACTGCCAAACAAACTAATGTGACAATAGTTTTCATGGAAAACTTAAATCCATCATCTTCTTTTTTGTTATTGTCAGTTTTGTTTTTCTTCAGAGATCTCTCTCCGTGTGGCGCCTTCCTTTGCCTTGACACTTTCCTCTGATGTGCTGTGTTAGACATGATATAAGTCTCATGGAGCAAAACGAAAATTCGAAACACAAACACCACAATTTGAATCAGCTGAAGTAACTATCATTCAACCGGCATGTTGACACATCACCCCTTCGATAACAGCAAATTGTTACTCCTGTCTCTTAACTTCCGCTTTACGCCGAAAGAGCGCATTGCATGCTTGTTATACGTCACTATCTATTATATTTTATATATTCTTTGGAATCATTTCAATTAGTGACTTATCATGTTTTTAATTTAAATTACATAAGTATTTTACATTAATTGGAGGATAGAAACGAATGCAGGAATGTATTTATCTATACATACATATAAATAAATACATTCCTACAGGTAACCACCCTTTTCTAGGTATGATATGGGGCAATGCCTTTTCTTTTTTTGTGTGTGTTTCATATCGTGGACGATTAACACATTGAGATAAGTGTACAAAGAAACCAGGATTTTTTGTGGAATTGTGTTATATATTACATTAATTATGAAAATGGGATTCATTTATTTCATTTTAGCCTTCATTTATAAATAATTCAGATGTTTTTAGGACGGGTTATCTACAAGTTACCACCCTTTTCTAGATATGACATGGGGTAATGCCTTTTCTTTTTTCGGACATGTGTGGGATTTTTAAGTCATTGTTCCTTTTACAGTGTAAGTATATGTTTCATTTTCGCTAAGATTATAAATTTCATAAGAATGAATCTTTAATATTATAGGAAATCCAACGATCTAGAAAATTAAAAGAGCTTATAAAAGAATTTCACATCGAAGAACTGATCTGAAGGTTCCAAAACAAACTGCCTCTTTCCTCTGGTGCCACATATACCATCTTGGAGATCCTACAGCTCAACGCCTGAAGCCGAGGGTGCATCAAGACAGTTTTATTTTAATTTTTCTACTTGTAAAGAGTTATCTTTTTTTTTGTTGAGAGGAGATCGTTGACCGTAGTTGATGCAAGGTAGGGATTGTCGGGGTTCGGTCACTGCTACTTAATAAAACTACATTTTATCATAAAAATGGTTTTATTGTGCCGACGTTTCGGCTTGAACTTCAAGCCTTCATCAGGGCTGTAAAAAACAAGTAGGATGGATGTAATACTGAAATATATATATATGCCTACATACACAAATACACATACATATATACATACATGCATATATAGAAAAAGACAAAAACATAAAATACTGGAACATAATATATAGAAGAACAATGTGCTCTAGAAGTGTTAGGATTATTAGGAAAACAGATATAAGAATAACAAATTACATATTAGATTAGATATAAGAATAACAATATGGGCTTACCGATGGGAAGATAGAGAACTATTCCTCACAAATGCGGGATCATTTCTGACAGTTAATACAGGGAAACATAGGAAGAAAGGAGTTGGTGAGGGGACGAGTTCATTAACCAGCCAAATCCGTACATCCGGAGGGGGGTGGGCTTACTCCGGACCGAAATTAATAATTTGCCATTACCGGCTAATGGCGACTGGTCCAGCTATCATCGAAAAGTGCAGGCTAAAGTATTTTCCCTTCGGAGGCTCCAGAACGAAGACGTCCTTGAAATCCGATTGGATGAATGATTTGATTTTCCTATTAGAGTCGCTGGTAAATTTTTCCAAATTAAATTTGGACGAAAGGAACTTAAAGAGGAAAGAGTGTTTATCTTCCGTTGGGTGCTTCAACCATTCTTTAAAAAAATACCACCTCGAAATAAAGTAATTTAAAATTAAAAAAAAATAAAAAAATATTGTACTCGAGTGTGCTGGCTGAAACACATCTTATTATAAATGAGAAGGGTGTAGCTATAATATATATTAAAAAAAAAACCCGCGTACAAATGGGTACAAGTCATTACTATCCCTTGAAAGTTATGAAACAAGGAAAGAATCATCCGTTCATCTTAAAAACTTTTTTTAATGTTGTTTGATTATGAGTCAGAATTATTTAATCGAGAAAAATCAGCACTTACAAGCATAAATAATATCCATCTCCAACAATTAATTAATATAAAATTAGGAAGACTTGGATTTGTGTGTTAGAAATGATGTCTGGAATTCAACAGATTTATTCAATGTTATACGGATTCATACATTTGGACCGTATTACTCACAACGGGGACTGTTTCTGACGTAAACAAATACTATGGTGCAATGTTTTGGTGTATTGTTTACATCATTCCAATACCAAATTTCAGAATTCTGAACATGAATTTTGTCCACCTAGCTTGCACAATGTGCGGTGGCAGGAATTTTCTCATCCCACGGCTCGTTGGGAAAATTCCTCGCTGCACCCTGGATGTCGGCGCTAATGGCCTAGTTGTCGAAGGGCCGTAAAAAAAAAAAAAAAAAAAAATAATAATAAATTAATAATGTGTTCTGATATTTAATGAAAAATTTAAACACCCCTATAAAAAAAAATCCTTAAAAAGCGAAATTTACGCGCGATAATAGGAAACTGACAATGTAGATTTATTATTATTTGGTTGTGCATAGTTAACGTGACAATGTATTAATTCATTAACCGTAAATTCATTAAATATGACCTTTAATAATGTGCAATATAATCAATCCCGTATCTCTGCTTTTGGGAATCGCGCATGTCGAATCTAGAGCACGGATTATCAAATTGTCTACACTATTTTAAATGTACATAAACATTTGTCAATAATAAAGAATATTTGTTTAAAGCTTGTAATATAATAACTGGAATTGACCTTAATAAGTATGACCTCTATGTTAAATCTCTAATAAGCTATTAAAGAAAAATCAGGCTTTAAATGGCCAGTTGTCAACAGGTCAAGCACTTTGAGTGCTTCAGGTTACCAATGATTAAAACCTTACCCTAGTGTTATCCTTATCAGTATTTTGCCAGTAGATGGCGCTTTATCCGGGGAAACTATTCAACTGACATGAAGATCCTGTCAGTTAGATTAATTATTTAAAATGTTGACTGCCCTTTAATTATGAGTTTGATGTGTTCTATACTTATAAAATAGTCTTCCCAAATCCGATTCCGATGTTTTTGACGTGTAATCTTTGAAAACAGTCTATGACAGCTAAACATGGGAATTGTTTCCAGTAATGCATCTCAATGTAAGTAATTATTATTAATTGTTTTTCTTACTTTTATTTGGTAATAAATTGCCTATTTTATTTTTTCAAGAATTATACAAAAAAATAACTCTAGAGAAGAAGCCTATTACCTGGTGTTTTAGACTCTTGAAATGGTTTTTTGCACCAAAAAATACAATTATCAAGACAGTTTCTTTCAATTTATTACTCTGAATAGTAATTATGGATATTTTTATGTTTACAGTTATCCTTTTTATATCAGTTTTACTCTGTTTACCTGTTGTAGTGGTTTCCTGAATTAAGCTACTAATTCGTATTATCCCTTTCAATAAGATTGAACAATAATTTGATTTTACTGCATTGAAATACTTTTATTTCTACTCAATCTCTTATATAAAATGATTTAATAAGTTATTTACTATCATATTTATTCTATTAAAAATATTTTACAACTGGTGAGGGATTCTAAATTTTGAGTAAAAGGTTTTACTGATACTAAAGTGATATCTATAAAAATATTCATCTTTAGACAGGTTTAGTCTGTGTAAATTGTTGTTAAATAAGGTACCCTCGACTAAATAAATTTATCTTTCTTATTCTGATATGAACTCAAGAGTTCATAATAAAATGTCTACTCTAAAAATATCTCAGCCTTTTTATTGTTATTTATAAATAACAATAAAAAGGTTGGGAACTCATTTTTATTTATATTTGTTTTTACTAATTAATCGTTAATATAAAAGATCAAATTACTATTTTATATAATCATAATGTCACTGTTAGAAATACATTTTAATGGGTGGCATCCACGAGCAATGGAATGTTTATTCTGCGGTGGCTTAGACAATTTTGAAGTTCTATTTAATACCTGACATTGTCTGTGACTGGTCTTAAGCATTAAGTTGATAAGTATATGTAAGTTTTATATAGATACTTTAATTCTGCTGTTATCTGGATGATATATTATTGAGAAATTCTCTGACATACAATTTGGGTTTTTATGTTCAGGGAACACTTAATTTACGTAGAAAAAAATATCAGACCCTTAGTTTACTGGACTCCTGGCTTTCAATGAAGAATTACATATCACTTTTGTAGGTGGGCTCTTCATTTTTAATAAAACTCTGTTTGCATTTGAAGTGCTCTACCCAGAAACCTAATTGATCTTTGTAAACATAAAAAGTTGTCGTGCAGGAGTTGCGTAAACTCAGCACATTCTTCATTAAGGCAGTGTCGATAATAAACACGGAGGTTTGGAGTGATCTCTAGATGTTAACACTCACTCCCTAGGGTCATGGGTTCGATTCGACCCGTGGTGGTGGGTTTTCTTATCCTGGCTCGAAAGGGCGGTAACCTGTAGATAAACTGTTCCAAATATCTGTGTTATTTGTAAAAGGTCATTAAAATTGAAATAAATAAATTATATTGGGACTACCCGTGGTCTAACAACTTGGATTCACATGTGGGAGATGGGGGTTCGAGTCCCGTCTGCAGCAGGTTGAGTTCTTTCTACTAAGAGCCTGCTGAACGAATTCCCTGCCCCACCATGGATGTTCAGGAAGGGTGGCTACCTACAGATAACCTGGTGCTAATAACCTTGTTACAGAAGCAGCCTAAAAAAAAATTAAATAAATAAATTATAATAAACATATGCTCTTTTATATTTGATATAAACAGCTGGTTCAATGATTAAAGAAAAAGTAAGAACAAAAAAACAAAAATCATTTTTATTTTGGACCAATTAAGAACAATTAGTTTTTTACACAAATAATAGATAAATAAATAATTATTTACATATAAATTAAAATAAAATACTGTGGTACAGCCTCAGCTTGAGGCGTCGGGCTGCTGGTTCTTCTAGATGGTAATTCTTGGCACCTGACGGGCTATCAGCGGGTCAATTCTTCTATGTGAAATGTGATAGGATCAACTCCCAGTTCCCGATGGAGCAAGGTGCTTCAAACGAACCAAAGGGCGTTGGCTGAAATCCGTAAGAATTTTGTTCTGTAATATCTGAAGTCGTCTGATGTTCGTCGCGGTTGTTCCATACCACACAGGGCAAGTCAGTATTGGGAAGATCATGGTCATGTAAAGGAGTGTGACTACTGAAGGTCGGAGTGATGTTTTTCTGTTCATCAGTGGGTATAGTTTTGAAAGTCTGGTGTGTGCGTATTAATTTTATATTTATGTGTAGTTTCCAAGTAAGTAGAATACCGAAGTGTTATCCTAGGTAACACACTCCCTGGTCCTTCGGAACGGGAAGTCCATCCACTCGGATTTCAGGAATTTCTTCGTTTGAGAAACTCCAAAGTGAAAATACTTTCTGTCTTGTGCCAGGCACCATTTCCTGAATTAGTGGGTCAACAAGTTCGCCGATGCTTGCAGATTGAGAACTACCATGTCCAGATTCCTGTAACTGGATGATACGAGAGTGTCGTTGGCAAATGTTGCAAGCTAAGCAAAGGAATCTTCTTCAGGTCTCTCTGAGATAAAGAGAAGGAAGAGAAGAGGGTTCAATATTGCTCCTTGTGGAACTCCATCTTCCAAGGTAATCTTGCGGCTGAGGGTAGTCCTGACACAGATTTGGCATGTCCGATCTTCTAGAAAAGACATTATAGAAGAGAAAAGATTGACTGGTCTTCTTTAGTTTATATATAGCCCTCGATGGCAGACAGAATTGAAGGGCCCCTTCAATTCCAAGAATAATCCAGCTTTGCATTGTAGCAGAATGGTGGCGTTGGAAGCCAAATTGGTGAGATGGAATGGTGGAGGTCTCTTTAGCATGTTGTCATAACCTTTTCTCTAAACATCTCTCAGCAATTTGCCAAGAGTACATAATAGACTTATGCGTCAATAACTGGCAGGACTATGCTTAGGCTTCCCCTCCCTATTGAACATTCACATGATCTTGTTCTTCCATGCATTTGGAAAAAGTAAGAAAATACTTATTTCCATTTAAGCATATTAATCTGATTTTGTGAATATATTTTTCATTAGCTTTCAATGTCTTAAAGGCAGTGTTTGCACTGGAAAACTGAAATGAAAACGTTTTTCAAACTTTTATTTTGTGGTCTGTGGAGGGAGGTATAAGGTAAACCAAAAATCTTAATAGACTTATTTTCACATTAAGTCTCTCTTATTAGCTCAGAATGGTTTGTAGAGATTTTTGTTGTATGAAAACAAAAACTAAGTATACAAGGGGCACAAGAATTATTTGCTTTCTTTCAAACCTTACAATGGAACAATATATATCTATGTACCGATACTGCTAAAAAAATCAGTAATTGAACTACTGCCAGGAATCGCCTTAATTCTGTGAATATAGAATTATGGCACTTGATACTGAAATATTTCTTATGGCCCAATACTAAAAAATATATTAATGAATAAAAAGTTTTTATTGAACCAATGAGTGCTTTCAGCCGAGCACTTTCAGCACACATACATCATCATCAGAGCTCAGCAGATTAAGGATGCCTGCAGCAGAGCTCTGATGATAGTGTGTGTGTCTCTGTTTGTACATCTTCAATTGCATTTATGTTTAAAATTAAATTGATATTTAAAATATCATTTTTAAATTTTTGAAGGTTTATGTTGATGTACGGGTTACCAGTATGTGTTTCCCTGTAAGCTTCTCTTTACAGTGTGTACACCTATACATTAATAAATAATAATAGATATGAAGAATTGAGAATACGTCTTGGGATGGATTAAAGTTACAAATGTATATAAATCTTATCAGCGGAGTTTCAATTTTTTTGCTTGGTGTATGAAATTAAAAATTCCAATAATTTTTAACTTATTTACAATTTGTAGGCTGAAATCCTGAGTACAATATATCATATTTTGTAGCTCATGTTCATGTTGGTTGGTAGTAACATTAGTAAATGACCAGTTGCGTTTAAAGAAAGTAATAGGACAGCGTTGGGGGACGTTAGTATATCTTTCACACCAGTGCTACTAATGAGTGAATTTTTAATCAACGATCATCAATAATACTGTCTCTTTGGAGTTGTCTGTCTTCACTCATCATAATTCAAAATGTAAAGTAACGCTCAAAATGAGGCGGGGCTAGCTCAGTGGTAGAGGACTCGACTAATATGCTGGAGGACTTGAGTTCAAAACTCGAGCGCACTATAGATTTTACCTTCCATTGTCTTCATTCGTGGATTCGATTTGGGGTCCCAGACCGTCCCTAGGCCCACCCATCCTTCAATTTATTTATGGGTACCTACAAAGGGGAGAATCAGGCGGCTGGAGAATATTATTGGCCAATATTGTTTCATATGGTAAAAAATAAGATACATTAGTACGTACCTCTAGGGTATCTGCATTTCTGGGCCTTTGTTGCCTGTTACTGGACTGTTTTTTTTTTTGGCAAATATTTTCTTCATGATTCCCAAAATTCAGCTAATTTAGTAAGTTCCTGTTATTTATTTTTTATTGCTGGACCCAAACAAAGTTATTTAGCATATAATTGTCATTAGGGCTTCTCCCTGGCTTAGTGACAAGTAACTAGTACGTGTTAACACGTTGATGGACCAGTTGCGTTCAGTATGGTCCCTGTAGTAACTAAGTTGTCGCACTAAGTGGTGGGGGGCTTACTTGTTGCTTAGTAAAGACAAGCCATTCCTGTTCACTTACTATTCATTAATTGTCATGTTTACTATTACTTGTCACTTATCACTAAAAAATAACCCGTTTACGAGTAGATACAAGTGCTTAGAGGTCAAGTGCTAAGGTTGTGTAAACTATGCATACCGTTGGTCACAAGTAATGAAAGATCAGCAAGTATATGTTATTGTTCTCGTCCCAAACAGTCTATGGTTTTCAGTTTGTTGCACTGTCTGGCTTTGTGACAAGTAATCTTTTAAATATTAATAGACAAGTAGCGCTCCGTACAGTCCCTCCAGCAATGAACAGAACCATCCATCTTGTCACTCTCACTAAGCTTCCAACAAAAAAGTATATTTGAAGCAGGGCCGCCACATCTCTCAGAGCCAGGCCCAGGACCAGATCACGGGCCCCCACTTTTCAGAGCCAGACTGAAAATTCTAGTACTTTGCTAAAGGACTTAGGACATTTTAAAATTATTTTCATCTTGAGTTTTGAGCAAAATGAGAATAAAAGCCGACAATCGGTGCAGTAAAGGTCACTTTCGGTACTTGTAGTTTTATTACGACTCCTAATGAAATATACTATTCTGGGACTGCACTTGTTTTGTCGTTTATGTACATTAAAAAAAATATAGATCCCATTCCAATAAATATAGGCTATGCCCGTCCATATTTCTAAACCCCATTCTTTTTAGAAGCTCATAATCTATACATTTTTCCAATTAGCGAGGCCCGGCCCGGGCCCCCACGGCATCCGGGTCCGGGACAACTGTACCCGGCAGTCCCCCCCCCCCCATGTGGCGGCCCTGATTTGAAGAATGGTCCGATTTCGAAGGGAAAAGGAGTTATGTCCAATTTTCTGTTTTTTTTTTTTTTTTTTTTTTTAACGTAGACATATTTTTTATTGAATAAGAAAGGATTGCTCATTTTCTTTAAGAAAATTTTCTTTGAGATTTTGTTCACTAAACCCATTGATAGAAGATACTTTCTGGACGTCCAATAAAGCACTTCTGTTTTTCTCGATGAATCAGAGATTTCTCACGAATTTTTTCCCCAGCCCCCTAATGGACTACAGATTGACTACTTACAGGAAAACTTCTACATTAGGTAAACATTAAATCTCTGCAAATGAAGTAGAAATTTATCGAGGGATAGGTTGAACGATTGATTCCCTTTTTTCAAAAAATATAAAATGGAGTTTTGCGTTTGTTTCAAATACCTCATGTTTTGACTAGACATTTTGGGGGGAGTATTCAAAAACATTTCAAGATAGTTGAACAATTGTAATCTATACTTACCGGAAAAATCGGTGCTTAAATGGAGTAATTTCGGTTAAGGATACTCTGTCAATTTCCTATTGTGACACCCAAAATCTTGCTTCTCTTTAAGATTTCATTTTACATGAGTGTACATTTTTCACGAATGATCCAAACAAAACATTAACCGTTTCTATTCTAAATTTTCCAAATGATACTTGGAAACGCGCTTAGATGACGAAGTTCCTGCGAGTCGGAATTCATAGATACAATTTGAAGAAAATTACTTCGTAGGTAATGATAATTGTTGAATGCTTATTAGTAATTGCTTTCTTTTATTAAGCTTGACTTGAGTAGCCTTTGAAGGTTAAAATTACTTGTTATTAAAAGTGCTCCAATTAGATGCCCAGGTGACTTTTGGTCCAGCAGCTGTACCCCCATCTGCTTCTTATCCTACTTTCGAGTTAAATGACCAACTGTTATATGTTTGATATATATTTAATCAATAATTAGTACATACCCCATTTCTGCCTCCTCCCATTCTAATAAAAACTTTATTATAAAATTGTGACCCTTTGCTCCCAATAATTTATTTTAAAAGTGGCAGAAGGTTAAATATTTAAAACACTTCATCTTACAATTATTATCTGTTATTTTTCACCCTTCGCGTCACCTGATGCCTCTTCTGGAGTAACTTAACTCATTCGTGCCTTTAACACTTTCGCTGCGGGTGTCATTACGGAAGGACACTAGAGATCCTATCCGCTTACGAATGAACCTTCGGAAGGACACTCCTCCATTACTTTTCCCTTTAGATTCAGAAGGCACGTAAATGTAGAGGATTCATTTTTACAGCTCCAGGTAAACTCAGTTGTCTTCAGTATTGTTTAGGCTTTCCAATAGTGTTTTCCGTTTTCAAATCGGCTGACAGGAAGATTGTTTATAAATTCTTTAAGAAAAAAAAAAAAAAAGTCTACATGAAAAATTCAAACAAAAATTACCCGTTACTAAAGTATTCCCAAACTAGACAGCCGCAGCGAAAGTGTTAATTAGGGAGACCTACCTAAGTTACACGTCCAGTTTTTATTTTCATTTTTCTCGAGAATATGAATCAAAACGTCCGTCACGCAGGAGCTGCTTAACTAAGAACATTCCCCAGAAGTGTACAATGTATTCCTAAATAATGTGCTTAAAATAAACTATAAAAAAAAATAGTTTTTTTAAAATATTATGAGCTCTTTTATATGAACATCGGAAACAGGATGCAGCACACTTGCTCAGCGCCACTATTAGTAGAAATATTGAATTCATGTAAATTTTAACTTCCATTATAATTAACTCAGAATTTTAGGACGGGTTATCTATAAGTTACCACCCTTTTCTAGGCAGGATAGGGCTGATGCCTTTTCTTTTTTCTAAAGAAAAGCCACCACCTCATAGTGGAAATCGAACCCACGATCTTTGGCACGGAGTGTTAAGTGCTCACGCCATAACACTCACGGCCACCGAGCCGCCAGGGGTAGAAATAACAACGCCACATTTCAATTTGAAAATAATATAGAGTAAACCGCAACTTCTTATTAAATGATTTAGTTTATTTTTGAAAAGTGTATTTGAATTTAGATAATCACGGTGTATACCTAGTTTCGTTACAATACAACAGTATGAGCAAATTAGTAATTTGGATCCGGAATGAATACCTTTTTAGATGGACCTATTTAGTTCATATTTAATAACTAAAATTTACATTACTTTTTTTCTAAAACCTGTAACTTCGACCTATTCTCAGTTTTTATAGTTCTTTTTTTCCAAGAACTATAAACATTCTACCTGACTAATATACCTTTTCGTGTAGCTTAATAAACACACATATTTTTAGTATAACTTGCAGGAATAGCTACTAATATTTTGTTCAAGAGAGGGTGAGTTGAAGTTAGAGGGTTTAGAAAAATAAATAATGTAAATTTTCGTTAATGGGTCGTACCATCCGTTGTCTCGTAAACATTTGATAGTTTTATTTAATTAATAGTTTATTCTGAATGTCTTAAATACAAAATGAATAAAAACTTTCTGCTCTAATGCTAGAAATAAAAAAAAACAATACCTAAAACCGAAGCAACAGTGACTTTTTGAAAAAAGAAAAAACTAAAATATTAAATAACTTTAAAACGGGTAACTTTAGGATAAGGCCATAAGGGCTTAAAATTGTTTGTTTTGACCAAAACTATCTCCTCGGGATGGATGTGGGCCAACTTACCAGTAACCCTGTATATTAACTCCCATCTGACAGTACATCAGTCATATTATCCGATAAGTCATAGTTTTTTCTCAATAGGCGGTCAGTCAAGATTTTTTTTGATTGTCAGTGGAGTGTTCCATAATCCAACCAAAATCCAATTGCGAATGGTCAAAAATTGTCTGACATGTTCTAGGAGCCACATGTCAGATCTGATTATCTTCAGTGGCTTAATTACATGGCCAAAATATATCACCAAGCAATCGCAGAAACATTTGGTACGGTGTATCCGTTATTACCGCTAAGTCCCACAAAGAAAATTGGAGAAAGATAGAATTACAATTTTTGGGACGAAGCGATTTTGACGGACCGTACTGCCCTTCACAATAAACCGAATAGTCTTATCATTGACAAGGGGAATACGGAACCCGTTATTATTGACACCGCAGTCCCCAATGATGAGAATATTCGGAAATCGCATGCCCAGAAATTTGACTATAGTGCTAAAAGGTTTCTATAAGTTGGATTCCGCAAGGGTAACTGCTATTATTATATCGACCAATGGACTCATCACAATGACCACGGTTACAGTAACAAGTCACTTAAAAGCCTCGGAAGAATTAATCAAAGCCGCTCAACAAGCGATACTGCGAGAGTTATTAGTAAGGTCTTGAGAGAACGTCCTTAATAAAATAAAAAACAAGGATTATTTAGGGTGGCAATCGATTGTATCCCAGCACAATGAGGAGAAAATCTCCCCCACTATAATTAAAAATAAGAATACTTTCTGTTATTGAAACTTCTTGAGAGCGCAGCTGCATGGAAGAAAAGCCCGAATGAGCGATATTTTGCCAAAATACTCCTTCAGCTGTACCACATGGTGGTATATATCTAGAGCAGAAGTCCTCAAGTTGCAGATGTTCCTGACTTGGCGGATCTGCAGCTGTACCGAGGCCTTAGCTCAACCCTTCATCTGACCCGCATGTGCAGTTTCTACATCTGCCTGGCAAGGTGCGAAAGTCGTCTTGTTTGTAAGGACCGTTCACGTCGAGACCTGGGGGAGACGGAATGCTCTGGGCAGAGTTCGCTATTTAGCAGGATAAAGACTGGGGTATCAAAATCACAAAGAAAATTGTTCCACCTCAGAAAAACGATAGTTGATTAACCAGATATACATTAACCTTCATGTAGAATAGTGCAAGCGTCCCTCAATCAATTGATTTGGTCGTACAATGGAAGTATCAAATACAGCCATTTAGGCAACGCCCTTTGCTGATAAAATGTATGATTTATGCACAGGCCCTACTACAAACATAAATCTAACTCAAACCTCCCGTGATTTCATTCCTTGGACTCTAAACAATTAAAAACTGGATCTGCGATTAGCGACATTAAAAAAAAAATGTAACTCCTTGTCTACAGATATATACAAACCTATTTTAAAATCTCATCTTAATAAAATTAGAGACACATTGTTCATTTAAACGGACGGATCCTAAACGGCGGAAGGTGTAGGCGCAGTCGCTTTTGTAGACAAGAATACTCTATGGCTGAAACTATAGAAAACTTAGCTCAATATACTGATTACAAAACGTACAAACCAAATACATTATAAACATACTTGAACGGATACGTTGGATGAATAAAGCAATAACTACATATTGGGCGGCGCTAATGGCTCAGATTTGTCTCCCAAGACACGAAGACAGAGGCAAAGCACTGAAGCCGACGTACTTGCAAGAAGGACTGCAAGAAAAACCAAGAGTAGATACGCCAAGTTACACTACAAGTTCTGCAAACCAGACCAGAAGGTTTATTACAGCTTATAGGAAGCAATCTTGGCACAGGCTAGACGGATAACAAACTTCGTAAAATAAAACTAACATTTGGTTAGGAGACATCAGGAGAGAAGAAATATTAGTTTAAGAATTGGCCATTCCCGACTGATACACACTTCATGACGAGACAGGAGAGACCGAAATGTGACCATTGTCACTCACCACTGACCATGAAGCACGGACTGAGAGAATGTTTATAGAGACACAACTATGACGTACCATAAATTACCACGGAGCTACCCGGTGATGGGAGCCTATATATAGCAGTAGTGGCCGTATGGCACTTAACTTGAATCTAATGAAACCTGGATATTGGCTATTTGTTCATTTTATGGAGGACAACAAATTATGTATTTTGATGACTCAGAATAGAGCTGACGGAAATATCAAAAGCAGGAAAACAATTATGGTTCAAAAGACTTTTATATTGCAAGGATGAAAAAATGGTCGAAAATTCCCACAAGTGTTTTATTGGCCAATAAAACACTTGTGGGAATTTTCGACCATTTTTTCATCCTTGGAACATCCAACATTCTCCAACAACTTTTATATTGGTTCATATAGCAGATTTGATTTTTGCACTTTTATAAACATAAATAGTCATATTTAAACACCGTTTACCCCACTGTGCAGTCGTTCTAGGAGTTGCACATGCATGATCCTTATCAGAAAGTGCATCTAATTAGCGTAATCTATGCGTCAAATGTTATCACTGTGTCGCCAGGAGCAATATAGAACCTTGGACGTTAGACTCGCCAGAATGCTGGTTATGTCGTTTCAATTGACTACATACAACACATTTTCTCTTACCTTTATAGAACTGAGACCTGCTGGTTAGCGCGATCCTTTGAGAAGTTTCAAGTATAATGAAATATGAATTCAATTTCCATATAATATCAGCGACATCAAACGTTTTGGAAGTTTAGGGGATGACACACTAATGGAGGTACCACTGACACGAAACTCACACGAATAAAACGGTCAACGGAAGCTAAAAGAATTGATTAAATTCGCTTTGATAAATATTTTGCCAGCTTTAATAAAACAATGGCTGACCCAATTTGTATCGTTCACATATAGTGTGATTAATAGTTTTTTTCAATATGAAAAACCAACGCCCATAGCCACGTTGAATGTACCGGTTCCCCGTTGATCACCAAAGTTAAGTAACGTCGGGCTTGGCCAGTACCTGCATGGGTGACCGACCAAGTGCTGTTGGCATTATAAAAGGTTAGCAACCTGTAGATAGCTCGGCGTTAATAGCCCAATTGCTGAATCGCCGTTAAAAAGAATACTATATAAAAGAAATCAATATTGAAAGGTTATGCAATTTTACTTTGCGACCAGTAGATAGTAATTTTAGATTAAAGAATTTGGACCCCCATAAACTATTTACAAAATCCTTCTAAGAAATAACTAAATTAATTAAATAAGTAACAAGTAGTAATAATTCATTACTATCCATATTATTTATTAACATCCATAAACTTATGTGAACTCAGGATAGTTAAAATTTTGACGAGATTTTAATCTGTCTCTTAGACCTATATAGTACTATGGTTTGGATGACAAATCTCTTCTTCCCGTCCCATGATGTGGTTTTCCGAAGCATTTAATGGCATGATCATCTGATCAATCCAATCACACAACACCCTCCACGGCTCCACTTTGGAAGCATCGCCAAAGTTTTTGTATCTATGAAATGCTTTGTTCATTTATTGCATCGAATGTTATCTACAGAAGTAATGATCAATCTTTTCGTCTCATCTAATGGCATGGTCATTTGACGTGTCCAATCCAACGTTATCCTAAACAGTCAATGCATGTTACTTCCTGATGTTGGTCGTGTGAGTTTTAGCACTTTCCTCCGAAGGAAAGTAGCTATTGAGGTTGCACTCATGACGGAATTTTTAAAAAATTTCTTCGAATCTCCATCGATCCTACCTTGTAGACACCGAAAATGACCCCCGTTAAAATGTATATATATATATATATATATATATATATATATATATATATGCATATATATGTGTATATATATATATTTATATTATTATTCTTGTGAATGACCCAAAATATTTCTTAATGCATTTCGTTCTTTTAGGCTTAGGCCCTAAGCCTAAAAGAACGAAATGCATTAATATATATATATATATATATATATATATATATATATATATATATATATATGCATATATATATATAGACATATATTTGTGTCTGTTAACTCGATAGCGGCCAGAGTTTTTGTTTTTTCTTCACGAAACGTGGTATATAGCGTTCAATTAGCAAACGATTGAACGAGTTCGTGAACCACCAAAATCGGTCCTCCGGGAGGGGGGGTTTACCCCGGACCCAAAACACTAATTTGACCATGCCAGCCGTAGTTTTTGGTATATTTCAACGAAACTCGGTATTCGTTATGTTGATCTAAAGAGAAACATACGTTGTAAAAATAAACTAAATCGGTTTATTAGGAGGGGGAGGGGGGGTTTACTCCGGACCCACATTACCAATTTGCCACTACCAGCCGTAATGTTTGTTACATTTCAACGAAACTCGGTATTCGTGGTGGTAATCAACAGAGAAAAATGGGTTGTAAAAATAAACTAAATCGGGTTATTTGGAGGGGGGGGGGTTTACTCCGGACCTAAAGTACTAATATACACATACCGGCCTTAATTTTTGCTTTATTGGAACGAAACGCGGTATACGTCGTGGGTATCTTTTGAGAAAGAAGTGTTGTAAAAATTAAGTAAATCGGTCTATTGGAAATGAGGGTTTACTTTAAACTCTGTTTCATTAGAATTAACCGGCCAGACGTAGGTTCCCAAAGGCGCCGCGAGGAGCGCTATCTCCCACTAGAGGGACTGTATCCTGTTCCTGCGTCAGATCAAAAGGCGGAAAATGATGTTTTTGTGTATTTATTAAGTAGTACAGTATCATGTATTAACATAACTCTGGAAGCAAATTATTTACAAAATTAATAATTATTAATTTTGTAAATAATTTGCTTTTGAACTGTTCAATTATAATTGAACAGTTCTCATAAGAAATATAAATGAGCTGTTAACTATTCGCGTTTTACTTTATTTATAAAGGCTATTTACGGCAAATTATTCAGTACCTAATGTAATCTACACTACAGAAATTCTGAGGAAAGGGCTTAGTTATGCAGCTCCTGCGTGACGGACTTTTCTTATTAGCACTCATTAACCATTCTGCTTTTCTGTCATAGATCAGTGACCAAACATGAACGCATTTATCTTAAAAACACATTAAGTAGATACTAATGGTGCGAATTTATGTGCATTATTGCAGTGTTCTTGTCCCGTGGAAGAACGCCCCTACAGTTGGTGCTCGGTGACTGTGACTGCACTCATGGCCCATGAAGGACATGATAATGTTTCACCTCTGTAACTGGCATGGATTGTTCTTTTGTAGAACGAGTCTATTTATATATTCTACCTCGTGATACCTTAAAAAACGATATATTTTCACATTACCAAAAAAAAAAAGATAATATGTCTAAGTACAAATTATTATGAAACCAAGATGGTTCGGTCGTAAAAGCTAATAAAACTACATTTTTTAATGAATCATTAAGAGTGTATATGCGCTAACATATCCGTTTGATTTTCCAGGCTTCTTCAAAGCTATGACTAGTGCAATAACTGATCCGATTGGAAGTTTTTTCTCCGGTTGTTGTCGCGGGTTTACGCTAAAAAACATTTTTACAGTTATAAATGATAAGTCAAATAAAAGAGCAACCCACAGAGTTTTGTTTGCTGGCGCCAGTGCACACGCAATCATTGGGGCGCAATCCGTTTGAATGCGCTAGTAGCAAAGCGACTGGTGAACAGAAAGCATTCTGTGTTTTAAGGTGACCATACGTGTTCAGTTCAAATTTCAAGGCAGAAACTGCTCAGTTTGGCCTCAAGGTTTGGACTGAACGGATCTATCACACACACGATAAGTTAAGATACCTGAAGGCAGGGACTGCACTGTCCAGTTATAGTAGACCCACTGCATGTGAATCAAATATCCTCTGGTCCACACACGTCAGGCCTGGCCCGGACCAGTCACCGTGTATGGGAACTCTTACAGTTTGTATAGATTGAATCTGGAGTCAATGTGAGTTCCGTGTTAAGAGCGTTTGTTCTCCTCATATGGGCAAATTTCCTTCTTTGCGGGTTGTTTGGTGGTGGTTATCCGGCCCGGAGGACCATACGTTTGGTTCTTAGCAATGTGTTCCTTAAGAATCCCAGCGAGCAGAGTGTATCGTAAGACTCCTTGAGTGCAGTATGTCTGCCATAAGACTCCCTCCGATATAGGGTGTATTTAGAGAACAGTGTCCAAGCTGTGAATTCAAGGCGAAGGGTGGAGCTCCATCTCCTTATTCCACGCGATTATCGGCAACGAGTGAGTACAACATTGCTTTTTACGATTTACATTAGTACTAAAAAAACCATAACATACAGTCCTCTGCTAAGAACCAAGCACGGTTGCTCATAAATGAATAAGAAAAAAAACAAAAAAACTATCCTCCAAGTGATAATATCATCCGTAAATGGTATCATCAGTTTGATGATACCAAATACCTTTGTAAAAGGAAGTGTAAGTGGCGACAAAGAGATATCCTAGTTTACCTTAGTACTTGTCATTAGTACTTCTTCCTCTCACTAATCTGGTTTTGTGACAAGTGACATGTGCTTGTTCAAATGTTGGTGAACGATGATTAGACGTTGATTGCCCTAAAACTAACCGATCAACCACATAGTGGCGCCTGAATGGTTAATTAATTTACTCGTAGCGAGTGTATTGAGAGAAATCCACAAAACATTTATTATGTGAGAAAAAATTAACAAAATCTACTCCGTCGTAATTCGGTTCTGACACATCTAAACATTAGTATTTCGAAGTACGCATATTCCAAAATACGCCCAATGAACTCTTCAAATGTCTGCCTGAAGTTAATAAGGCTAACAATAAAGTTCTTCAATGCGGGTGTTTCTTCTACTCCTCAGATATGCTTTTCCGTAGTTCACCGGAATTAGCTCTGGTGAAGATAAACTTTTTTTTTCGAGACGACCTGAATCCCATGAAAGACTCCGAGAAGACGCGAGTCGGCACGAATGGTACGGTACGACAGGGAATTGCATGTTCCTGTTAGCCGGACAATGGACACGACAATCGTGGCGAGGCTTTGTCTGGAATTAGGACATCTCCAGGAATGTAGGAGCAGCAACTCACAGCGTTGAGTGGCCAGCAACAGATGTCCTTGGACTCAGGGAGAAGTCTTCATCATTTATTCCAGCCAAATTAGTTAACGAACTAAAGGTGTAAAGTAACATATTAAGAAAATACTTACACATTTTTAGAACCTTGCGAAAACAATTAAAGGGGTCGGGGCAAAACACTGCCGAGCAACATTTTTAACTAAACTTAACTGCACCTGCTATATTTTGTGGGACTATCAGTCTATGATGCAAATACTACTAAAATATGACTACAAACTCTGTATGCAACTTAATCTTGTTGCCCCTAACCATTTCAACTGATAGTCTCACATAATATCCAATATGTAGCAGCTACAGTTAAGTTTTATTAAAAATGTTGCCTGGCACTATTTTGCCCCGACCCCTTCAATTATGGATGGTGTTGATGCTGTTTACCTCGCTGGCTCCTATGCTGTTACTTTCTCCAGGCTCCTATGTGCTCGATATGCCACAGCAGAATGTCTGATTATAAGTGTTCAATTCATTGCGCTGCTCAAGAACTAATGAGCCGGCACTTGCTCATAATAGCTACGCTAAATCCACTATCTAATCAATCAAATCTTGCTTTCTGATCAAAACGATCGCTACGCTACACTACATACGAAGTTTCGTGACGAAAAACCAAAACGCTGGTGAGTATCTTGCTGAAGATAGTTCATCAAATGTTGGATGTGATTTTTTACATTAGCATAACTTCTTTATTTATGAACCGATTGGCATAAAACAAACACTGAATATTAAGCAAGGCTTACAACAATATATTAGTGAAACCCGCAACTAAATCGTATTAGCCGTTTCTGAGATTAGCGTGATTAAGTTAAATGTACTTACAGTTTAACTAATAAGACGTGTTACCTAACTTGAAAACAAAACAAATATATAATAGATATTTAATTGAAGGCCAAATTTAAGAATTGGCTGGAGATAGAAAAACAAACATGAAGCGATACTCTCAGTTTATCAAATCTTCTACATGATTCTCTAGATTGGCATAACTTTTAGCGCGGTTCCTCCCTCCCCCATAGGGAGGAACCCCGCTTATAAGGTTGATACAATGAAACAATCCGGAAGTGCCGACTAGAAAATTTTGCGTTTCAGAACCCCTAGAGACCGAAAATGATGGTGGTTCAAATTTGTATATATATATATGTGTGTGTGTGTATATATTTATTTATATATATATATATATATGTGTATATATTTATATATATATATATATATATATATATATATATATATATATATATATATATATATATATATTATCTGTTCGCTCTGTAGGTCGAAGACGAATAGTCCGATTTTGATGAAATTTGGTACAAAAACCTTTCGTCTAATTTGAAAGGTCAAGTTCGTTAACCAGCAGAATCCGTCCACTGGAAGATGGCGTTTGGGGCGAAATTCGCGCAAAAAAAATCGTAACGCTTACGTTTTTGAGTTCATAAGCTTGTAAGTACTCGTTTTATAGGCTTCTTGCGCTAGCAAAACGAATGAAACCATTTTCAAGGCGATAGCTTTAACCGTTTTCGAGAAAATTGGAAAAATAGTTTTTGAATACCGTTTTTAGCGCGGTTACTCCCTATCTCCATAGGGAGAACCCGCTTATGAGGTTGACCTCATGACGCGATCCGGACGTGCCGACCAGAAACTTTCTCGTTTCAGACCCCATAGATCACGAAAATATAGGTGGTTCAAATTTGTATATATATATATATATATATATATATATGCTTGTCTGTTCGCGCTCCTGACGGCTCAAAAATGGTCCGATTTTGATGAAATTTGGTACAAAAATCTGTCTTCTAATTTGAAAGGTCAAGTTCGTTAACCAGCAGAATCCGCCCACTGGAAGATAGTTTTTGGGGCGAAATTCGCGCAAAAAAAATCGTAACGCTGACGTTTTTGAGTTCATATGCTTGCAGGTACTTGTTTTATATGTTTCTTAACATAGGAAAACGAATGAAACCATTTTCAAGGCGATATCTCTAACCGTTCCTGAGAAAAGTGGAATCAATGTTTTTGTAAGTCATTTTTTTAGGGTACTTAGAATCGCGGGATTCAATTGAAATGTTTTCTACATATTGGAAATTAATCCCAACTCAAATTTAACCTTCCTCCTGCTACAACTGAAGTTATCATTATTTCCTATTTTATAGAAAAATTTAACCCACGAGAGAATGGACTTTTATTTGCCATGAAGCACATATTTACAGTTGATTATTACAGTGAAACGAATTTGCTAGTAAAACAAAGAACTTAAAATGACAACGAATTTTCGGTTGTTTGGAATAGAGCCTTCTGAGCAGAAGTTGTAGAGTGAGTACGTTTTCAGTACATAATTGTATTGACTTATTCAGCCTTCCTCAAGAATGAGGATTAAGAATTATCCGCTTCTATGTAAGTTGGCTACTGTCAGTTTCCTGTTATTTGTGATGCCTAATCTACTCCTCTTCTTCGAGATGTACGGAACCGCGCTAAGATGACGCAGTTCCTGCGAGTTGGACTTTTGTTTTGGGTACTTAGAGTCATGGGATTCAGTTGAAACATTTTCTGCATGTTCTACTTTCATTAAAACTAATATGTTGAAATTTTTGTTACGTTTGGAGTTAAGGAAGGGTTAGAATACAATTTTTTATTAACAGACATAAAAAATTTTGGTAACTTTGTATACTTTCCTTAATATCTCGAAAAAGGTTGAGAATCTTGGAAAACGGAAAGTTACCATTTGAAAGCTTACTAAATGCTCGACAAAAATGGTTCTGATGAAAGGTTTGATTAGGCGATGTCAATCGGAGAAATAAGTGCTTAAAGCTTTAAAGTAATTGATTTCGCTTATTCGATCTGTTCTTTTTGTCTTTGATTTTGGTACTTAGAATTATGGGATGGAGTTGAAACATTTACAGCATGTTCAAATTTCATCAACACTAATATGTTGAAATTTTGGTTACGTTTGGAGTAAAGGAAGGGTTAGAATAAAATATCTTTTTAACAGACAAGAAAAGTTTTGGGAACTTCGTATACATTCATTAATATCTCGAAATCGGTTTGGAAATCGTGGAAAGTGAAATGTAACAGTTCGAAAGCTTGCTAAATTTTCTACAAAAAATGTTTTGAAGGAATGTTTGATGGGATATTCATATTAGGAGATATAAGTGCTCAAAACTTAGTTAGTTATTTTCGTTTATATAAACGGACCTATTTGTGTGCTTCCCGCAGTCTTTTTTTCACTGCTCGTTATTTTTGTAATTGCTTATGTCAAATGTATTTGTCAATAAAACAGGATACGTATAAGTAGAAACAATATTTTCTTTTTACGGAATCTTGGGATTCTCAGATGCCGTACGAATATCTATCAGGCCCACTCGGTATATTTTCCTTAATATCTCGAAAACGGTTGAGAATCTAGGTAAGTGGAAGGTCACCATTAGAAAGCTTACTAAATGCTCCACAAAAAAGATTGCAAAGATTTTTTTGATGAAGCGATGTCAATAGGAGAAATAAGTGCATAAAACTTTCGTTTATTTGAACGGTTCTTTTTGTCTGTTTTTATTTCTTGTTATTTTATTATTGCTTCTAGTAGGAGTAAAACAAGATAAGAAAATGGAAAAGATATTTATAATTTTTAACGAAAGATCAAAACAAACTAATAATTGTATCTACTCCTCTTTTTTTGTCTTTGTTTACCTTCGTTTTTAATTGTTTTTTTTTCTCGGTTTGCCTTAGTTTTTAATTGCTTGCTTTTATTTTGATTGCATTTGTTTCAATAAAACATGATAAGTAATTGAAAAGCGTGTTTGTATTTTGAATTGACTTTGAGAGTCTTGCTTTAGATAGAGGAATTTCCGCTTCTAACCTGTGGGTGTTAGCAATTTTCATAAAATAAAACAAAAAAATTTTAGTTCTATTTTAAGTTATGGATGACACCGGATAGGTCTTAAGATGACGCAGTTCCTGCTGAAAGAGAATGTGAAAGAGAACACTCTGTGTAGGGTCAGACACCTGCCCGGGTCGAGCTACCAGGCAGGTAGGCTTTTATTGCACTTCATAAATCAAGAGTTGACAGATATTTTACCTGTAGTAAGTCATGCAGCCAAATGCTATAGTAGAAATATAATTATATTTTGTGGTAGTATGTGGCATAGCACATTAAAATATAACACTACGTTCTAATTTTCTTGTACAATTTTATTTTGTTTAATTGCATTTAACAGTAAAATGAGTAGGTAAGTGTTTTTAATTGCATTTAACACTAAAATGGATAGGTTAGTAAAGCAAGTTAAGTCAATTAGAAACATATTCCTAGTAGAGTCTTCGTAGAGCGAAACTTGGAACGGCGGAAAGAGTAATTTCCGCTTAGGTTAGTTTCTTGTGCCTTGCCGACAATCTTGCTTTTCTTTGGAATATGTGTTTACATTAAGAATGATCTAAACAAAGTAATTACTGTTTGTGTGTGAATGGGACCGCGCTAAGATGATGCAGTTCCTGCGAGTCGGACTTTTTATTTATGAACCGATTGACATGAAACAAACACTAAATGTTAACTCAAGCTTGCCACAATATATTAGTGAAAACCGTAACTAAATCGGATGAGCCGTTTCTGAGATTAGCGTGCACAGACAAACAGACATCGATTTATACAATTTTATTATATATATATATATATATATATATATATATATATATATACACACGCACACACACATATTAAACATTTATTTAATCTTTATATACATATTAATAATAATTGTCTATTATTATGCTCGTATAATTGAAATACATAAGTAATTTATTAACTCTTTGTTCTCTGAGAATTGCGAGTGAACGGGCCGTTCCTAACCGACTACAGAGATGGTCCGTATCGCCCACAGAGGTTGCACAAGAGTGGAAAGGTTCTCCTAGGGAAACCTGTGTCGTGGGAACTAGGCCTCGGTCACTTCTCAAGCCTCGGAGAGATAAAGTCGATACATCGATAGCTCCTTTCGATTATTATGCTACTTCATGTAAATGCTGCTTTCTCCCCCCCCCTCCCCCGCGCCAGCGTGATAGAGGGGGCGGAACAAGAGTTATAGTATACCTCTTTGGTAATTGGAGGACCATGCTTCCAGCCGATTTATGCCTCGCTGCTTTTGGAAGGAAGTCCGTTATTCCCATTGAGGCACGGAGTATCCACTTCCTGATTTGTTATTCAAATTCATAAGAATAATCTCATCAGATTGCAGATAGATTCGAGAAGAAGCTCTTGATTCCATTGATTTCTTCATAGCTTGTAACAGTTACTTATTTTTACCCTATTTTCTCCCTTCCTCCATAGGGAGGAAACCCACTTAACCCTTTCCGTACGCAAAGAGCCGCAAGGAGTGTGTTCTGCTACACCCACTCTCGGTCACAGCGCCTCGGCTTTTAGCGATCTCCTCGTCGTAGTAAAACTCGTATTATATAATTTTGATTTTTATTTTGGTTACAATGATTATTAATTTTTATTTATGTTGAATTAGTTTGGCGTTTCAATAATTATTTTTAAGTTGAATAACTTTGTTTAAAAATAAGTTATAAAAAAGTTATATTATATAGGCCCAAAAAAAAGAAGGTTTTTCTGTTAATTATTTGCCCGTTATTTTGTGAATAATAAGCAAGGGAATAATATACTCCATAACTACGGCAAAAAGTTTCCCATCATCCTTTTTGATCCGTGACTTTGTACACTTGCGGAGCTAAAAACTTATTTTATTTTTTGTATAAAACGTATTTACAGAAACAAAAGGATTATTATAAATATTTACAGTAAATTTAATGAATTATTCAATTAAATACGTAATATATTAATCTTATCAATTGAATATTACATTTATTTTAAATGGAGGACACGCACAAAAAAAACGTATTTTTCTAAATTTAACAAAACTGAATATAAGATCTTAACACTTCAAGACTAAAAGTGAACTAATTTTGCAAAAACCAGTTGTTGGAAATGTACAGAGGTATAAAAACAAACGATAATTTGAAGAAGGTTGACCGGGTAAATGGGTGGAGAAGGCAACGAGTTCTAATTCGACTGAAAACGACCCAAAACTTTGGGTCAACATTCAAATGCCATCTAGTAATAGGAAGGAATACTAGAAGTACAATACGGTAACGCTAGATAGAACTAATGTCGAGAAATGAGAAAAGAAAGAATGCGAGAGATAGCCCGAGCTCTCGACTGCTGTACAAGTCCACGGTACGTGGGTCCCGTCTTCCTTCGACTTCTACACAAGTCCACGGTATGTGGGTCCCGACCGCTCTCGACTGCTGTACAAGTCCACGGTACGGAAAGGGTTAAAGCTATGTCTACAATTGTGCGTTTTTACTTGCGCCTTGTTGCATGCGTCATGTTGGCAGTGTAGTAACGCATAAGCTATCGGGCCGAGTGAATAAAAACGAGTAGGACGAGTATTTACTTATAAGTAAAGTGTAACAAGTATTTATAGGGCAAGTAAACCGATGTGAATAAAGTGAAGAGTTTACTCTTGACCGTTTACTTCCCAGAACGAGGGTATACTTGCAAGTATTTACTCGCGAGTCAGCCGAGTTCACTAGAAACGGAAGTAAATACTCGTAGCGGCCCATGGCTACACATCTATCCTGTTGTACCTAGCCTTTGCATCCTCTTGCCAACCCGACTCACATCCTTTCGTTTCTTTTCTTGGTAGTCTGTAGTTGTACCTGGCTGTGGTTGTAGTTGTACCGGTGCGTGTACTGGTTGTGACAGTAGGGCTATTTTTGTAGCGTCATTGAAGGTCTATACCGTTGTATTAAATAAATCAATGTTGCCTAAAATTAAATCGGATAAAGAAAAGGCAAGGGCATGTTTACCCGATCAGTTTTTGAAAAACGTTGGGAAACAAATCAGTTTCTTTTCATCCCGATGCAAAAGTACAGTAAAGTGTGCAAAAGTGTTTCTCGCCGTTAACACTCCTCCTCGAGCATTGGTGTTTTCGAGGAAGTAGGTTCTAATAAAATTTACACTTTTGCTCTCGAACCGTAATAGTCTCATAGATAAATCGGGACTTTCATTTCGCCGGTCTCTGTAATGTTTGACACCACGCAGCACAGTTGGGACGGAATGCCTAAAATGCGGTCAAAAGTCGAAAAAAAAAGTTTCTAGTTAGAATTTTCATCATTGGATGGCCATTTTAATAAATTTCTAATCCCAGCCCCTAATAATCACAAGACAATAAGTTTAAGATCAATTCCTAAATTTTTAATGCATGTTTACCAAGTTTTTTCCTGTAACACGACGCCATATTGCATTCCGCCATTTTGATTTTTTTAATTTTTGATAAATTTGGAATCAGTGACCCTAATAATCACAAGAGAAGAAGTTTAAGATCAATCCCTAAATTTTTATTTCATTTTTCCCAAGTTTTTTCGTATAACAAGACGCCGTATTGCATTATGAAATTTTGAATTTTTTCATTTTTAGTTTACGGTGGTGCTTTCGTGTTTTTTTTTCACCTTCAATAATTAGCTTTTCAGGAATATCTCTCAAGATAATAGGTTTCCCTTTAGGCCGGCCCCTATTTGTCATTTTCCTTGCCTCCGCTTTTCGATGAGGTCTTACAACTTTAGGTGGAACGATTAGGGGCGATAGGTTCGAACTGCTAAACTGAGGATTAATAAAGTCAGTTTGAAGTTATTTAATTTTTTTTTTTTTTTAAATTCATTGAACAATTGAAGAAACTAATATTAATTTATTTTAGAAAAATGTAACAGAAGAACATAAAAATTGAATTATGTAAAAATTACTCTAGTGTGTTGTACCTTTGACCTGGTCAAAGGAACAACAACTAGTCGTGGTCAGAGGTACAACACCCTGGTAGTGTAAATTAAAATGCATGCTAAAAATTTTAGGGTTAAGATAAATCAATTTCAGAAGCTACACCATGTTTCTTGTTGTAATAGCTACTTTGTCAAATGATTTCTATCTAAAAAGACTTAATAAAAAAAATATTATGAGGCAAAACGTCATCAATAAATAACTTATATTTTTATGATAGAAATGGTTAAGTATTTTTTGCAAGAATCCTCTTTGACTTGAATAATCCAAAGTAGGTTACAAAAGCCCTCTAGTGAAGGAGCTAAACATTAATTACACCAAAATTTATAAAATGTTGCTACATGCCGCGACAGCCTCGGTGGTCAGGCACAAGACGGTCAGTGGTACAACACCTTTCCCTATTTATATATATATATATATATATATATATATATATATATATATATATATATATATATTGATAAATATAAATTTTTACGGGCGTCATTTTCGGTGTCTACTAGGTAGGATCGATAAAGATTTGAAGAAATTTTTCAAAAATTCCGTCATGAGTGCAACCTCAATAGCTACTTTCCTTCGGAGGAAAGTGCTAAAAGGTTCTGAAGCAATATTCGATGGGGCAACGTCAATCAGAGATATAAGCGATTTAAACTTAAAAAGTGTTTGTTTTATTGTTTTGAAAGAGTTTTTCTCTTTGTTTATCTCAATTTTTAATTGGTTGTTTTTTTTTTGTTTTAAATTGCATTTATCAGTAAAATTAGTATTGTAGTAAAATAAGCTAAGAAATTATAAAAGGTATTTGTAATAAGTTTAGAGTGGCTGTGGTAATGAAGATGGCTGTGGCTAATATCATGATGGCGTATACATAGGTTCGTTTTGAATTCTCCTATCTATATAACCTTCCTCATAGCCTACAACTGAAGTTATCATTATTTCTTATTTTATAGAAAGATTTAACCCACGACAGAATGGAATTTTATTCGCCATGAAACATATATTTACAGTTGATTATAACAGTAAAACGAATTTACTAGTAAAACAAGATACTTAAAATAACAACGAATTTTTGGTTGTTTAGAATAGAGCCTTCTCAGCAGTAGTCGAAGAGTAAGTACGTTTTCAGGACATAATTGTATTGACTTATACTGATTAAGAATTATCCGCTTCTGTGTAAGTTTGCTACTGTCAGTTTCCTGTGATTTGTGATGCTAATCTATTCCATTTCTTCGAGATGTAAGTAACCGCGCGAAGATGACGCAGCTCCTGCGAGTCGGAATTTTTTATTTTATTTTTCAATTGATTTTATTTGTAGAATTATTACTATAGTAGAAGAACACAAGAAAATGTGAAAATTTTTGATATTTTTCAATGCATTGAAACGTATGAAGTAGGTATCTCTAGAAGAGGATTCTGGGGTCTGGCGGACCCGACCAGGTAAAGTCATAAACCCCTTTGAACAAAGGCCGAACCAATACCAATAGCCTGTTTCTATTCTAAGCTTTTCAAATGACAAAATGGATATGAACGGAACCGCGCTAAGATGATGGAGTTCCTGCGAGTCGGACTTTTTACATATATCCGTTTGTATTAAAAGTCTACTCAATTAAAAATATTCAGTGTTCAACGTAATCATAATTACAGCAGTGATAACGATTTTACCATGTTAGTCAGTAATCATTAGTCATTAGTCAACGCCCGTATTAATCATTAATCATATGTTATAAAGTAGTTAGTCGTTACTCATTAGTCGTGGAGAAGTAGGATTGATCAATCATCAATCGTTACTAAAATTTCGAATACTCATTTAATCATTAGTCATTAGCTATAACATTAATCACTCTGTCATATATGGCACATTGAGCTACTGGAATTCTTTGACGCTTCTTGGATTAGCCCAAGTAACAATTGTCTTTCCTTCCAAGTCGATTTAGTCAAAAAAGGTCCAACAACAAGAAAATAAATTAATATGAAAATTCTATACATAAAAAAAAAATATATATATATAATATAAAATATGAGGTTCCAACACATCTTCTCCCAGTTTCTCCACGTAAAGAGATTACTGGTTTTGTGGTATGAGAATTCTTGGGGGCAAAAAGCAAAATTTAAAGGGAAAATGAAACCATTTCTAACCAACATCTTACGCGTCGTCTGTTCGATCGATAACCAGAATACCGGAGTTATCGAAAAACAAAATGATTTTTACAGTATGATACATTCATCTAATGAGTGTTTTTAATTAATATTTTCATTAATTTACTCATGCGTTTTCTGAATTAACTAATGAGTAAATAACTCGAAAATTGTATCCTGGTCTGGCCAATATTCTGCACCTTATCACCCTTTGATTAGGTCGGTGTGCATCCGCATGGGCATTATAGCAAATAGAAGTTATGATTTAATTTACTTTAAAAATAAATAAGGTGCTGAATATTGGCCAAACCAGGATATAATGGGATGAGTCAGAAAAAATTAGAGCCGTTTTCTTTGTGTTTGAACTTTGCATCGTAATTCCTCTCTTATTTACATTTGGGGGCTAAGAATTGTAATAAGAAGTTGATGTTTGATCCCGTCTGAATCATTTGGTAACTAGCATGTCCTCTATCCGGGCTCCTCGCTACCTTCGCAGACGACACACTCATCATCACGAAGAGCACCGACCTCAACGAAGCGATTCTTCACTTGCAAGAAGCGGCAGATGAGGTGTCATCCTGGTACCGAAGATGGAAACTCGCAATAAATCCGGTTAAATCTTCAAGTAAAGTTTTTGCACTAAGAAAATTTCAAAATGAAGATTTACCAGAGCTGAAAATTGGTCATCACTCGATTCTTTGGACTCCAAAGGACCAGAGTATACGCTATCTCGGAGTACATCTAGACACAAGACTGACTTGGCGACATCACATACACAAAAAACTACAAGAAGCTTACACACGACTGTTACAAATTTATCCATTAATAAATAGGAAAAATCCCCTAAAATACACCTGTGGTACACTACTATACAAATCGACAATACTACCAATACTAACTTACGCATGCCCCGTCTGGTTTGGTGCCAGTAACACATACTTAAAACGTTTACAAACTTTTCAAAACAAAGTACTCCGAATAGTGTCAAATGCTCCTTGGTTCGTAAGGAACAGCCAGATCCATAGAGAATTGGAGGTTGATCCATTTTTCACTCACATAGAAAAGCTGGTGCGAAAATATCATCAGCCTCCAGGAGTTGCGTCTTTTATCAACTGGGACAAATAAAAATGGCTCGAATTAAACACAGACTATATCAAGACATTTCAAACCTATAAATTTCACTTGAAAAAAAAAATGTGTATAATACGTTTCTTGTATTGGACCAAATAAATTGCTTGTTTGTTTGTCTATCCGGGCTCAGTACTTCTGTAGCTCACCTTTGTTCACAACGACACTACAGTACGGAATTATCATAATTTTGCTTTATTTTTGGAAACGGAAGTTTTTAGCGACTGAAGCCATTCGTTTAGTGGTTGAATTTGAGGATGAAGACTCTTTGAATGAAAGGACGGTGAGAAGGTGGCTCCAAAAATTTAATGAAGGTTATTTGAGCCTTCAAAAGAAATCTGTATCAGGGGGTGTTTCAGTAATCTACCAGAACGCCCTGCGCACTGCTATTGAAGCCGATCCTATGAAAAGCAATTCTAAGAAATTCAATACAACTGAAGAGAATTTACGATGTTTTGGTTACGCGGCACCCAGTTTTAGTTAACAGAAAGCAAGTCTTGTTCCAACAAGATAATGCCAGACTCCACACCTCTCGCCTTTCGAAACTAAAACTAGCTGATTTGGATGGAATCGAGCTTCTCCCTCCCTTGGCATATAGTCCAGACCTAGATCCATCAGACTACTACCTGTTCAGATCAATGGCTCATTTCCTTCGTGGAAAAACATTCCACGACTTGAATGAAGTTGAAAATGGCATTTGTGAGTTCTTCGATTCTAAACCCAAAGAGTGGTACCATCAAGGATCTCTAAAGCTGGCTTCCAAAAGGCGTCAAACCATACTACGCAATGGTATATATTTTGATTATTAATAATCTTGTAAGTAGAAGAAAAATAAAATTTGATTTTTACCTATAAAACGGTCATTTTTTTCGACTCACCCCATTAATATTCGAGTTATTTACTCATAAGTTATTTCAGAAAACGCATGAGTAAATTAATGAAAATATTAATTCAGATCACTTGGCAGATTTAATAAAATCCTAATTACTTATAAATTAATTTTTAAATATAGTATTTTTAAATTTCTTTGTTTTTTTCCTTCATACTCTAAATTAAATTAACGGACATTCCCAAAACTAATTAAATACATTTTCAGCAATCTTTATTTATTCATTGTATAAAGCTTTTATTTCTAAAGAGTTTTTATTTTGATTTCGAAAATGCCATTTGTGGGGTAAATAAAAACCAGTTAAATCATTTCTTGTAATCAATTGTTTATTTACATTACATGGCTATTCATTGACATTACCTCTCTTCTCTCGTTTACATAGGCGAAGTTGTCTTACGCATTCATTAGACGACTTAACGGTACAAACTGTACTACTACTGACTATTTATTTATTGATAAGGCTTCGCAACTTGGCGAATCGCCTGGTCAATTGTTACATTACTGACTATTTAATAGACAATGAACCGAAAAATGACCAATAATCTTGAGTAACGAACGTCGTCAACAATAACCGTTCCTGCTCATCAAAATGATCGAACAGCGGCCAATTCGTTACATTTTTGCGTCACCTGTGACTCCCAGTCATATGACATTTTCAAGGAAAAATTGTATAATCCATATAATTTCTTATCTTATCAGCGCTCAGCTGTTATATTCCGAGATGGTTCCTTTATGGCCAAAGAACGATCAGCTGCTATATACTTGAGATGGCTTTATGATCAGGGAACGGTACTTTTTTACGGTTCGATTTCCTTTCTTTCATTATTTTCCGGATATGGGAGGCCCTCATGAGGGCATGTTGCTAGAAGTACTGTATAATTAGAAGGAAGGTGGTGGAGTAAACCCCTCCAGACAATGCTGGAATATCCCCTCCATAGACTGGTTCTCCAGCTGTACCTCACCTGTCGCCCGCAGCATATGCTCGGCAGGTGTCGCGTGCCTCTCGGGCATATCATTAAGAGGCGAGTTGCAAGCCGCGTGCCTCTTGCCCCCTCTCTTTCTCCTATTTGAGCCCTAAGTAGCTTGATTATAGTGTTCGAGCTATACGGTAGCGGCGTATTGTGCCGTCAGGTTGCTGTGCGGAAGATAGCGGATAAAGGAAGGGATTGTATAGGGATGAAGTTGGCCACGTGCTTCCTCGGCTCCGTTATCGATTCACACACTCCTGAGAAGTACTTGGGGGAGGGACAAGTAGTACTGGAGAAGTCTCGCTTAGAACTTAGAATCTCCAGGGTTCTTTTTTCGCGTTTCTTACCTCCTTTAATAGTGAAGAAAACGGCTTATGACGTCACCGCGATGACGAAATCCGGAAGTGCCCAATAGAAAATGTTACACATATATCCATAGACTAGCTGAATACCCGTGCTTCGCCATGGAAAATAATTAGTTATATTATTACATTAAATAATGTATCATTAAAATTAACGAACTACATAATTTTGTGCAGCTTATATAGCACGGTTCTTCTTATACTATAACTTATTCATCAATTGATCAATCAAAACATAATGTTTCTTGACACTGCGGCGCTCCGGACCAGTGTCAAGAAACAGATAGCCTAGAGATAACCCGTTATCGATGTGTTAGCAGTAACAGGGGTTTAAGGGTTAAACACTATGAGGGACAAAATCACAGTTTGTTTCTAGTAATTCAAGGTCTGCCATCATAGTTGAATATAGCTCAAATAGAAGTAATATTATGAAATAAATACAGTACGCTAACAGCTGACCTGTTATGGTAATTGGAACGCTTACTCCTCCTTACTGCTCTCTAACCAACTAAAAATTCAAACCCCTCTAAAAATACTTAAAAATTTGAATATCAAAAAATTGTTTCGTAGCGAGTGTTTTCATGCTGAAGGGAATATCCATGAAAAATTTCAAATTTTTCTGTCAAGTGGTTTGGGCTGAGCGATGATAGGTCAGTCAGTGAGTGAATAAATGTGTGAGTGGTATTTGACAAATCAATATTAGATTGAGGTTCTAATTTATATATATGTCTTTTCGCTCTCTAACTAAAATGATAGCTAATACATTGTCTTATTTAAAAGTTCAAATTAGTTAAACAGCAAAATCGTCCGACCGGAACAAAGTTTTTTCGGCGATCCTTGGGAAATGAATGAAACTATTATTAAGACGATATCTGTAGCTGTTTTTGTTTGTTGTTTAGACGATAGTGGATAAGTTTTCCTAACTAGTTTTTCAGGATTTTTTTTGTATTTCCTTACATAACTCGAAAACTGTTGGGAAATAGTGGTCGAAATTTCGAAGGAAACCATTCGAAAGGTCACTAAATTCCCACCAAAATCGGTTCTCAAACGATCTCACTTGGAGACATAAGTCCTTAAAACTTAAAAAAGTCTGACTAGCAGGAACTGTGTCATCTTAGCACGGTTTTTTTGATATCCCTAGTGCCACTAGTAAAGAAATAGAAGCAGTTAGTGGGTTTTGATCTTCGGCGAAAAAAAGTGAAGGAAGTTTAAGGCGCCACAATAGGAAACTGACAGCATCCTAAGCCGAACTGACCCTCCTCCCACCGCCTTCTCAACGTTTGCTCTCGGAAAACACTATTACCAATATGTTCTTTATATACTTAAAAAACAATTAAAAGTGACAAAAATTCGTACAAAAGAACAAATCTAACACTTATGAAGTTGTAAGGTCTTATTTCTCCGAAGGACATTGCCCCATCGAAAATTGCTTCAGAACGTTTTTTGTAGAGAATTTAGTAAGCTTCCAAATGGTCACCTTCTTCTGCAAGTATCACAAACATGTACAAGATATTTCAATTGAATGCAACGATTGTACTTACTTAAACCGAAAAACTATTTTTGTCCACTTTTCTCGAATACCGTTACAAATATAAAAAGAGTACCGGATCTAAAGAAATTTTTTTGGGTTCTTCATAGCCAGAGATGTAAATGCTTAGCACTTATCGTATCCACGCAAGTCAGCTAACATCTATAACTTTTGATATACGCCAACCTTTTTTTAACTGAATAATATACAATAACATACCCTTTAAACACAAATTAAGTTCTTTTAGTTATTTATATATGTTTAAAATAAAACTAAAACAGCATACGTATGGTGGACATTGATCTTCAGAAAAAGAAAAATAGTCCAAAATTTCCACAGGTATTTAATTTTTGCAGGACGTTTTCAGCCCCATTTTCGATGCCCTGTAACACAAAAACCTTAATGATAAACATTTATCAAATTACCTACTATTTCGTTTTATGCCAGCTTGTTGGAAATATCTGAATCCAAAAACTTTTTTAGTGAACAGCGACATATTTTGACTAACTCCAGACCACGGACCTTCAAATTTGTAGCTAGGTTGCCATACTGTGGATTGGAATAAATATGTTCAACCTTAATACCCACTGTTCCTCACCCTTAATGCCATTAAGGGGTAATAATACCTTGTAACTTCTTTTTTTTTACAATTTTTTTTTGGTATGGGCTAAAAGTCTTCCTAAACTAATCAATAATGATATCCAAGAGTGGTTATGCGAAGAAAATTTGAAGAAATCCCGATGTCGAGTGAACGTGATGCTGATTTGAGAATAATTTTTTGTTGGTCCTGCTTCAATAAATTTCAAAATTAAAACTAATTTTTTCATGTTCATTACTAGAAAGTATGAAAACAATTTAAGAGGAAAAAAAAAGTCCGTCTCGCAGGAACTGCATCATCTTAGCGCGGTTCCGTTCATATCCCTAGTCTAATTTGGAAAGATTAAAATAGAAGCAGTTATTATTTTGGTTCTACCAGTCTTTTTTTTTTAATTAATTATTATAATGGCGTGTCAACCCTTAAGGTCACTAACGCCATTCCTGTGAGTAGTAAAGTCTTGAAAGGTGACATACATGATTTACAATCTTACCTGGAAGGGTCCGCTACACTAGAAACAGACCCGCTAGTGACAAGGTCTTGGAATCTTGGAAATCTATATTTCTAACAATAAATTGTTTTTGTTATTTTACTTAACCAGTTTTATTGTCAAATACATTATCCAACTATAAGCATTTAAAAAATAACAAGAAATAAAACAGACAAAAAGAACCATTGGAATAAACTAAATCAATTAATTTAAAGCTTTAAGCACTTTTTTCTCCGATTGACATCGCCTGATTAAAACTTTCTTCAGAACCTTTTTTGTAGAGCATTTAGTAAGCTTCCGAATGGTAATCTTCCGCTTCACAAGATTGTCAACGGTTTTCGAGATACTAACGAAATTATACAAAGTTACCAAAACTTTTTTTGTCTGTTAATAAAATATTTTATTCTAACCCTTCCTTTACTCTAAACGTAACAAAAATGTCAACATATTAGTGTTGATGAAACTCCAACATGCAGAAAATGTTTCAACTGTATCCCATAATTCTAAGTACCAAAATCAAAGACAAAGAACCCTCCCTAGGAAGGACGCTAGGCAGTTGAAAAGCTATATATCTTGGAAATCCATGTCTCTAACATTAAATTGTTTTTCTTATTTTTCTTAACCTGTTTTATTTTCAAATACATTATCCAACAATAAGCAATTAAAAAATAACAAGGAATAAAAAACAGACAAAAAGAACAGTTCGAATAAGCGAAATAAATTACTTTAAAGTTTTAAGCTCTTATTTCTCCGATTGACATCGCCTAATCAAAACTTTCATTAGAACCTTTTTTTTAGAGCATTTAATAACCTTTCTAATGGTATTCTTCCGTTTACCAAGATTCTCAACCTTTTTCGAGGTATTAAGGAAAGTAAACAAAGTTACTAAAACTTTTTATGTCTGTTAATAAAATATTTTATTCTAACCCTTCCTTAACTCCAAACGTAACCAAAATTTCAACATATTAATTTTGATGAAAGTAGAACATGCAGAAAATGTTTCAACTGAATCCCATGATTCTAAGTACCCAAACCAAAAACGGTATTCAAAAAATATTTTTCCAATTTTCTCGAAATCGGTTAAAGCTGTCGCCTTGAAAATGGTTTCATTCGTTTTCCTAGCCCAGGAATCATATAAAACAAGTACTTAGAAGCTTATGAACTCAAAAACGTAAGCGTTACGATTTTTTTTTGCACGAATTTCGCCCCAAACGCCATCTTCCAGTAGGCGGATTTTGCTGGTTAACGATCTTGACCTTTCAAATTGGACGATGGATTTTTGTACCAAATTTCATCAAAATCGGACCATTCGTCTTCTATCTAGAGAGCGAACAGACAAATATATATATATATATATATATATATATATATATATAAATAAATATATATATATATATATATATATATATATATATATATATATATATATATATATAAATAAATATATATATATATATATATATATATACAAATATATATATATACAAATTTGAACCACAGTTATTTTCGGTCTCTAGGGGTTCTGAAACGCGAAATTTTCTAGTCGGCACTTCCGGATTGTATCATTGTATCAACCTTATAAGCGGGGTTCCTCCCTATGGGGAGGGAGGAACCGCGCTAAAAATGAGCATTTCAGTACATTAAGCTTTAAACTCGTTTTCTCAAAACTATGTTTTTCAAATCGGGCGACACTCTGGGGTCTTCAATTTTTGCCTGATCAACTTCAAATTTTAACTGCAGCTTCCTAAAGATATTTCCTTGTAAAGTACGTAGGACTTTTTTGATTCATTGAATTATAACGATTTTGTGACCTATTTTCGACGGGGTTTTTAATAGAAAATGAATAATTGTTTACCATTTTCGAAAAAATTAATATTTCTTAAAAATCCTAAGTACTTTACTGGAATTAACCTTCTTCTTTTGAAATAATTTTAGTTTTTCCTTCTAGAATAAAAATTGCCGCCTGCAGACTATCGCCCGCAAAAAAATAGGTTTCCCGTTCGTCAGACAGAGCGCCGAATTTTTTTTCGAAGAATTGAAACTTATTTTTTTTTTTTTTTTGGATACTTTAACATTCCATACAAAAGGTTTGATATAAATAATTGAAAAGTATTGATATACACTCCCCGACAAAATTATAGGCCACCCTATATTATGTTAGTTTTTGTCCTTATTTAATGTTATATTTAAGCCAAAGCAAATACATACTGTTCTAATGTCACTGACTTTTGGAAGATCATGCCTGTAATGAGTCCTGATCCTTCTTCCCTAGGGATTACCTACCTAAAATGTAAATATTTAGGCGCGACAAAAGTATAGGCCACCCACTCAGTTCTCATCTAAATCTTGCTTTAGGAACAGGGATTAGGATTTGTTTTGACAAGGGCGATAAACAGTATAGTCCTTACACCCTTTGTTTGTGTTCTATATATCAGTGGGATTAAAAATAATTAGCTTAATTCAATATTTATTTATTTATTTATACATTTGTGAGGACGCGACAATGGCAATTCATCACAAAAAAACTAATATATAAATACAATATTGTAAATTCCGAAGATTAATGGTATACACTACAAAGAGGCATGGTACTAAACTCTACGATAATTTTCAGGCAAGTATCAGAATAAAATAAAATTTTCCTGAAAACGTATTGATTTTCTATTATATGGTGAATTATAGAAGAAGTTTTTGTTAATTGATTGAAATAACATTTACTGATAATGCACTGTACGTTTTACGAGAAATATTTTGGAACATAGTTTTAAGAGGTAGACTTGTTAATGTAGATAGGTTTTATTTTTAGGGCAAATGTCGGTTTAATAAATCAACTTTTTTTTTGTAAGCCATTCAGATTTTAGTTACAAATATATAATATTCACTTTTAATATGTAAAATAACGAGTAAATGATATGCTCTTAATATATTCATAAGTTAGTAATAATAAATTCTTAATAAAGGATTCCTGAATTCCTGAATAATATATCTGATGCATGGAGAATAATATTGTTTTTAAATTTAGGAGTAAACACAACATAAAAGATCTGGTTAGTGTAGATTGAAGAAATGAAGAAGTATATATAAATATACGTATAAATGTAGTATGCATACACATGTGCATCGGTGTGCATGTAGTAAAAAAAAAAATAAAAAAAAAAAAAAAATAAATAAAATAACTTAAAAAAAAAAATAAACAGGATTTTGTTGCTAATTTTGAAGAGTATTCAAAAAGTTCATTTATTGAAAGTAATGAGAAATAAACATTAGAAGGAATTAAGAGCTAAAAAAAATTTCAAAAAATAGAGAAGAAAGTAAAAATATAAAAACTAAAAAGGCCCAAAGTGAAGTTAAAGAATGTTAATTAAAAAATGGGAGACTATAAAATTGACTTAATTCAATAGAGATTGGTTGTAAATGAAGGGTACTCAATCCTTTACTTCGCTTTTTCTATAATAGTACGTCTGATTACAGTGATTCCTTATAGTTATTAAGTTGTATCTAGCCTAGGCATACCTATATTACATATCTATACACACTAATATACATATATATTTAGTCTATTTACATTTTTTTTTTTTTTTTTTTTTTATACCACATAAACTATTAACAACATAACCTATATACAATATAAACACTATACAATATAAATAACACACAGTATACATATTTACAACATCCATATATATATTTACATACTATTTACAATTTTTTTTTTTTTTTTATACCACATAAACTATTAACAACATAACCTATATACAATATAAACACTATACAATATAAATAACACACAGTATACATATTTACAACATCCATATATATCGCTTGCTTTCATAAGTAGTAGATATTTACATTATTTCTCTTTACTTCTTTGCATTTTTTTTTTTTTTTCCCTACGACTTGTACCATATATAATATAGCAATGTACAACAAACTATATACAATATAAACACTATACAATATAAATAACATAACAATATCCTTATATATTTACAGACTATTTACAACATGCAATTTATAAAGTATATTTACGATCTATTTACAATATTCATTTATAAGTTTTATGGACTACTCCATTAGCTTGCTTTGGGAGTTCCTATTTTTAAGAAACTTGGGGGTTTTAGATTTTTGAAATAAGTTGTGTTTCTCTAATTAACTCTACAATCTTGTCTGCTGTGTCTATTGAGTCTCTTAGAGCTGTGTCCTTGTTACGGGGGATTCCATACTTTAGGAATATTTGATGTAACGCGGTACATTCCTCTAGTATATGGTGAACTGTTAGTGGCGCTCGGCAGGTTTCACAGGCTTTAGGAACAGTTTTGGTGAACATTACATTCATTAATTCAATCAGCGAGTCTAATTAAACCTGACTAAGTAATAACTAGAGGAAAAGTGTTGTCTGAGAGTGAAAAAGCGCGATTAAAACATTGCACGATAAAAATTGGACAATATCGAAAATCGCTCGAACTTTAAATAGAAGTAGGCATTTCATAAGAAGAAATTTCCCTAGGCTGGGTAATGATTATGGCCAAAATAAAAGCATTGGAAGGCCCACGGTCCAAGAACAGCAAGCCATTTTACGTTGTGCTTCCAACTCTTCAGCCAGGACGAGAGAAATTTGTGAAGAAGCTGGGGTCAGCTCTTCTCCTCTTTCAACAATTTGCTTCCGGACGTTGTCTATATACTTTTACGCATTCAATGTAGTGTACAAAATACTAATTCTGTCCTTCCTTAGTAGCCTATCACAGCCCAAACCATAATAACTCCTCCTCCCATTTGACACATACTTAAAAATATCTTTTCTTTTCGTAAATCATGAAACTAACATCGATATCCATCAGGGCTATCCAGATTAAACTGCTTTTCATCACTGAAGATAACTTTCTTCCATCTCTTTCCCCATGTAATGTGTTCCGAAGTAAACTTCTTTCTGTTGGCTTTGTGTGCTTTTGAAAAAGCGAGCCTGGGGGGCTTGGACTTCAGTTTAAGGAGCTTTAAATGACGTGGCTTTTGCAAAATCCGTTGAACATTCCTGATGTTTGTTTGGGCCCCTGCTTGTTAACAAATTTCTCTTGTCTTGGCTGAAGAGTTGGAAGCGCAACGTAAAATGGCTTGCTGTTCTTGGACCGTGGGCCTTCCAATGCTTTTATTTTGGCCATAATCATTTCCCAGCCTAAGGAAATTCCTTATGAAATGCTTACTTCTATTTAAAGTTCGAGCGATTTTCGATATTGTCAAATTTTTATCGTGCAATGTTTTAATCACGCGTTTTTCACTCTCAGACAACACTTTTCCTCTAGTTATTACTTAGTCAGGTTTAATTAGACTCGCTGATTGAATTAATGAATGTAATGTTCACCAAAACTGTTCCTAGAGCAAGGTTTAGATAAGAACTGAGTGGGTGGCCTATACTTTTGTCGCGCCTAAATATTTACATTTTAGGTAATCCTTAGGGAAGAAGGATCATTACAGGCATGATCTTCGAAAAGTCAGTGACATTAGAACAGTATGTGTTTGCTTTGGCTTAAATATAAGATTAAATAATGACAAAAACTAACATAATATAGGGTGGCCTAAAATTTTGTCGGTGAGTGTATTTGTTCTTTATCAATTCAAGAAAATTACTTTGATTTTGATCGCATAAGGTAATATTACCCCTTAAAAATTCCACTTGTTGCTCCACCATCAAAAAGCTGGATGTCTCCTCATTTATAATTATATAAATTCTTTCATTCATTTATTTTCGCAAAAATATTCGATTCTCATAAAGATCTGCAAAGTAGCAAAAGGTCCTTCCAATATCCTGTATTTAATGGCGATATCCTGGTTTTATGAAACTGCCCATCTGCAGGTGCTTGTACCCCCTCGATTTCCCACAGGTGCTACCACCAATCCCCGACAGATGTTTGCTCTCAAACTGGAAACAGTCTATAAAGAAATATTACTTTCTTGCTTCAGCGGGTGTCCAACCTTATCCCATACGGAGGAAATCCGCTTATGAATTTGATCCAATCAGTCAATCCGGAGGACTAGCAATGTCCACGTTTGAGAACCCATAGGTCACAAAATGTCTGGAAGCTCAAATGTTTCTTTATATTTAGAGGCGCGTTTCCTTTCGATAATGATATTTTGCCTATCTAAATTGTCATTTTGCGTGAGAAATTCTGATTTTAACAGGTGATCTCTACAATTTACCCTTCCTTTCATTTTCACTAAATTTCACGATTTGCTAGTCATTAAGGATCCTTTAAAGAATGGATCCTTAGCTAGAGAAATCAAAAGTGATGTGTCCGTAGAAATTTAATATTTATTTTTGAGTGTATTTTAGTGCGGTTCCTCCCTTCCTCCGTGGGAAGGAAACCTGCTTATCTTGTTGACCCCATGACGCAAGCTGGAAGTGCCGTACATTTTAAAGTACATTAGTTAAGTTTGCTCACAAATTTAAATCATATTATATACAGAAATTAATTAATAAAACTAGCAATATAAATAATAATAAAAAAAATAATTAAATAAAACAAAAATGAATTAATAAATAAAAATATCAAAATAAAAAAACAAGTAAATAATAAATAATGATTTACTTGTTTTTTATTTTGATATTTTTATTTATTAATTCATTTTTAATAAGTAAATAATAAATAATGATGGCGCTAATAGTCACGATTTGTTGATGCGCCGTAAAAAAAAAAAAAAAAAAAAAAAAAAAAAAAAAAAAAAAAAAAAAAAAAAAAAAAAAAAAAAAAATAATGATAATAACACTTTTGGAAGGAGCCAATCAATATTGGCACTTCCTTCTTTGGAATACCTTTTTCTCCTTTAGTTAGTTAACTGGTCACGGGGCCAATGTCTCTTGAGCTTTCTAAGCGGCTTTACTCTGATTAAGGTGGTTTAGTGAAAAAGTGACAAATACTAGTTCTGAAATACGGTCCGCCTAGTAATGTAGACAAACTATGTTGTCACTAAACACTTGTTGGGGTTTACACGAGGTGGCAAGTGACAGCTGCATAATAGAATAGTGGTGACTATTTACTTGCCGGGTATACTAGCACTTGTCACTAAAAATTAACGTTGCTTACACGTAGGTACAAGTTCTTAGGTGACAAGCACTAACAGTAAATACTAAGCCCTTGTGAACTAGGCATTATTCATATAATGAGCTGCCCATCCGCCATTACAATATGCACAGGCCGTTTATTCAACTTTAGACGGCTCTGCCACTTACATCGGAGAGAGGAGGGACATTCCTTCACACTAGTTGAATGAAACTAAGGAGGGGAGGGTATAAACAAAAGTATAGTAGTGAAATTGAAATAGCCAGGGGGAGAGGACCAGGTGTACCAGGTGCTGAGCATCTGCTGGGGGTAGGAAATCGGGGAGCTATTGTGGACGAAGGAGAGGGGTTCCAGGGACCTACTCACCTCAGATTAAATATATATATATATATATATATATATATATATATATTTGTGTGAGTGTGTATATTTAAATGCACACATACAGAAGTAAATAGACTAAGAACTTCCCTGATATCCTCTTAATGCGCAGTGGACATAATTACACTGTTCTGCAAAAAAAAACTTTTCTCCCCTCCCTTGAACAATTTTGCCTGTTTCTCATGTTTTCAGGTGTGCTGAGTCCGAATCTGAACTCAGAAAAATTCTATCACCCTCTGATTTTGAGAGAAAAGAGGAGAAACTTGGAAAAAATGAAAAATTGTATTTGAAAATTATTGTCTTTATTTTAACAGATTTTTTTTCTTTTTCAACGGTAAAATATAATTAATTGAATCCTGCATACTATCAGGTATAATACTAGATATGACAAAACTCAAAAAATATACACACATCGTAAATGAGTATTTTTTTTCTTTTGTACTCTTCCTCCTCTGTCTCCCGCTGCAGTGTCCAGCAGTAATCCGCCAGCATCTTCTCATTCCATTTGCCAGTATATCTTTTTTCCATTCTGGATATGTCTTGGTGAAATCGTTCTCCATGTTCGTCCGAAACTGCACCCAAATTTGGGGCGAAAAAGTCTAGGTGACTATGCAGGAAATGTATTTTTAAGGACATATTGCATCCCAATGTTTTATATGAAGTAAGCAGTTTTTGGACTATTTTTCGGTAGTCTCTAGATTTTTCGTTTCCCAAGAACTTAGCACATACCTCTCGAAAAGCAATCCAAGCCTTTTTCTCAGTAGTATTTAACTTTGCTTCAAAAGTGAGGTCCTTGAGTAGATGTCGAATTTGGGGTCCTCAACATCAAAAACTGGAAAAAAAACTTTTAGCCATATTTCTTCAACCACTTGTAATATTCCCATCAAATTTTTTTTCGTTCAAATATACTTCATTGCGCTCAAAATCATCGGGCTTTTGAATTTTTTTTACTATGTTTTGATGCCAAAAAAAATTCGTCAAATTTACAAAAAACTCACATTTTTGGATAAAAAACTAGAATTTCTCAAGAAACTGTGCGTGATAGACAGAATCTGACTTCAAATTCGTGTTCAGCACATTTGAAAACAGTAAGAAAGCATGTTTTGGTTTGAAGGAGGATTTTCGTGCAGAACAGTGTTATCAATTCGAGCATAATAATTAAGAAAATTGAATGGGTCGGGGCAAAATAGTGTCAAGCAACAATTTTAACAAAACTTAACTGTAGCTGCTTTATGTTGGATATTATGTGGGACTATGAGTTGAAATGGTTAGGGGCAACAAGATTAAGTAGCATGCAGAGATCCCCGTCATTTTTTAGTAGCATTTGCATCATAAGAACCAGGAGCCAGGACTTCAGGGAAGTATAGGGAAAATAATTTCGGGAGGGACTGGAAAAATGTCGAGGTGGGGTGGTAAAATTTGGGAGGTATGGAATACTAACAATCTGGAGCTTTAAATGGAGCCAACTAAGACGCTATTAATCATCAAAAAATATTTTTTCTGAAGTAAACGATCTTTTTTAATTTGTTTTTAAGTTTTTTATGACACAATTGCACCGATTAAATCAAAATTTCGGGGAGGGGGCTGCAGTCCCCTCAGCCCTCCTTATATACGCCCCTGCAGTGACCAATAATGACGAAGAAGTAAATAGATGTGTCATTTTTCTTTTACTTGTTTTTCTTGATTTCTGAATGTTCCAATGTCTTAGTTCTCCGTCTTCTCACCGGTAAGCCTATTTTCATCATGTATTTGTTCATTTTATATCTGTATCCATGTTATCCATCCAGGTCTTAAACCGGTATTGATCTACCTCTAATTTAAGCTCTGGCTCTAGTGCATGCTTTCTGTATAATGTTTTCTTATTTTTTTAATCTTTTTGTATATTTATAAATGAGTATTAACTCTGTTCTACTTGTTTTACAGTCCCGATGAAGGCTTGAATTACAAGCCGAATCCTCGGCAAACAATACCCATTTTCACATGAAATATTTAGTTTTGTTAAGAAACAGCGACCGAACCCTGAAAATATCTACCTATCGCATCACCAACGGTCAACGATCTCTCAATGAAATTAATTATGACATTTCATAACTCAAAGATCACGAAAAAACAATACTTTCTCATATCTTTATAAATATCTCTATGTACTTTTATGTCTCTGCATGCACTACACTACACTAAAAATATTCCGATTTTGTTAAAATTTGGCACAAAAATACTTTCTCTAAAACGAAGTTTCAAGTTCGTTAACTAGCAAAATCAGTCTACCGGAAAAATGCTTGTGCAGCAAAATTTGCACATTCAAAATCCTACTAAGATCTACATAGTGGAGTTAGGATGTGCTCAACTCAATCTGTTAGGAAAATTCTCCGGGAACGAGCAGGTGTTTGAAAAGAAATGACCAGTTTTTGTGTGTGCATTGTTTGCCGTTAGCTGTGTGTTTCTCACCGATATCGAGGCCCTGCGTTGCGTGACTAGGATTCCGATGAGTGGAAGGATTAGCAACCAATGGGCTAAACGAATCTATTACACCACCAATAATGCTTGAATATAAAAAAGGAATTGTCCAGCTCGGAACCCGGAAAGGAGGCAACCCTCAGGGGCGTGAAGGCATGCCGTCTCCTGCAAATAGTCTAGGAAATAATGTTTTTTTTTTTTTTTGTTTTGTTTAAGAGATAAATATATTTGGCTGTGGTGCTGGCCTCTGTTGGCTGTTTCACGAATTACTCGACAGATATAAACAAATTCACATCGTTTGACCGATTTTGACGTAACTCGGTATACAGGTAGATCTTGATACGGGGAGAGTCAGGCAGAAAGTAATGTAGCATGGCACACTGGGAAACGCTAGTAATTAATAAATTTCCTTGATATAATCATTTAACAATTATGTTGCAATAGAAATATATTTTATATAATTAATTTGACGAAAAACAAATGCATTAAAGCTTTATTACTACATTGTTCTCTTAATTTATTGAGATTTAAGCAAAACATATATTATCTACTTCAGTCAGTATATATACTCTTGGCATGACAAATTTGTGCTGACTTCTGCTGAATTCGGTAACATACTCTCTGGATGACCTCCCCATACTCCCTGAATCTGGTAACATACTCCCTGGCTGACGTCCTCGTTCTTGCTGAATCTTGTAACATACCCTCTGGATGACATCACCGTACTCACTGAATCTGGTAACATAATCTCTGGATGACATCACCGTACTCGCTGAATCTGGTAACATACTCTCTGGATGACATCCCGGTACTCACTGAATCTGGTAACATACTCTCTGGATGACATCCCGATACTCACTAAATCTGTTAAAAAAGTCTCTGGCTGACATTCGCGTTCTTGCTGAATCTGGTAACATATTCTATGGACGGCGTCCTTGTACTCACTGAATCTGTTAACTTACTCTCAGGATGACAGACTCGTTCTTACTGAATCTGGTAACATACTCTATGGATGACAACTAGTTCTTACTGAACCTTGTGACATACTCGTTCTCACTGAATCTGGTAACATACTCTATGGATGACTACTCGTTCTTACTGAACCTTGTGACATACTCTCTGGCTGACATACTCGTTCTTACTGAATCTGGTAACATACTCTCTGGCTGACATCCGCGTTCTTAATGAACCTTGTGACATACTCTATGGATGACATACTCGTTCTCACTGAATCTGGTAACATACTTTATGGATGACATACTCGTTCTTACTGAATCTGGTAACATACTCTCTGGCTGACATCCGCGTTCTTAATGAACCTTGTGACATACTCTATGGATTACATACTCGTTCTCACTGAATCTGGTAACATACTCTCTAGATGACGTACTCGTTCTTACTGAATGTGATAACATACTATCTGGATGAAATCCTCGTATTTAAGGAATCTTATAACAAATGTAGTTTTATTAAGATTCCACACGATCGATCCCATACTATATCTACTTTCGTAATTTAGTACATATTCTTTCTGCGAGCCATAGCCCTCTTTAAAAAACCATTTTAGCGCGGTTCTCCCTCCCCGATAGGGAGGAACCCCGCTTATAAGGTTGATACAATGAAATCAGGAAGTGCCGACTAGAAAATTTCGCGTTTCAGAACCCCTAGAGCCCGAAAATAACGGTGGTTAAAATTTGTATATACATATATATATATACATATATATATATATATATATATATATATATATATATATATGTATATATTTATTTATATATATATATATATATATATATATATATATATATATATTTATATTTGTCTTCGCGGATTTCTGGCCTCCCTAATTGTCCGATTTTGATGAAATTTGGTACAAAAATCGGGCGCCCGATTTGAAAGGTCAAGTTCGTTAACCAGCAAAATCCGCCCACTGGAAGATGGCGTTTGGGGCGAAATTCTCGCAAAAAAAATCTTAACGCTTCCGTTTTTGAATTCATAAGCTTGTAAGTACTCGTTTTATAGGCTTCTTTGGCTAGGAAAACGAATGAAACCATTTTCAAGGCGATAGCTTTAACCGTTTCTGAGAAAATTGGAAAAATAGTTTTTGAATACCGATTTTGGTTTGGGTACTTAGAATCATGGGATTCAGTTGAAACATTTTCTGCATGTTTTACTATCATTAAAACTAATATGTTGAAATTTTGGTTACGTTTGGAGTTAAGGAAGGGTTAGAATAAAATATTTTATTAACAGACATAAAAAGTTTTGGTAACTTTGTATATTTTCCTTAATATCTCGAAAAAGGTTGAGAATCTTGGTAAACAAAAGAATACCATTAGAAAGCTTACTAAATGCTCTACAAAAAAGGTTCTGATGAAAGTTTTGATTAGGCGATGTCAATCGGAGAAATAAGTGCTTAAAACATTAAAGTAATTGATTTTGCTTATTCGAACTGTTCTTTTTGTCTGTTTTTATTCCTTGTTATTTTTTAATTGCTTATAGTTGGATAATGTATTTTACAATAAAACAAATTAGGCAAAATAAGAAAAACAATTCATTGTTAGAAATATAGCTTGCCAAGAGAAAAAGATTCGATGACGTCTTTTGAATATTTTCAATTGCCTTTATGCTGTTGGTTTTTTTTATTTTATTTTTTAATTGATTTTATCTGTAGAATTATTATTATAGTAAAAGAACACAGGAATATGTGAAAATTTTTGATATTTTCCAATTCATTGAAACGTATGAAATGAAGTATCGGTAGAAGAGGTTTCTAGGGTCTTGCAGACCCGACCCCAGGTATAGCCAAAATACCCTTTGAACAAAGGCCGAGGAAAATATTATCTCTTTCTATTCTATGCTTTTCAAATGAGAATAGGAATATGAACAGGAACCGGGGTCTCCCGTGGTCTAATGGCTAGCGCCTTGGATTCATAAGCGGGAGATGGTGGGTTCGATTCCCAACCTCCGGCAGGAATTTTATCATCCCATGGCTCGCTGGTAAAATTCCTCGCTACACCCTGGATGTCGGCGCTAATGACCTACATGTAGATGCGCCGTAAAAGAAAAAAAAAATGAACTGGAACCGCGCTAAGATGACGCGCAGTTCCTGCGAGTCGGACTTTTTTTATTATTTCTCATTCTTCGTCCATCTGCTAACGTGCAAACTCCAACACGTGCTAAATTAAAAAAAGGCTTCTGGAACCTGAACCCAATTTGGTCTCTTAAGTAGTCCACTGCGGTATGATGGATGTCCTAAACGTACGCCTATAAACGTCAAAAAACTAATACGTTCCTACATTTTTTTCTAGATTTTTTTTACCTACTCTCATCTGGAGCAGACTTCTCCCTTACCACCCCTCCAGATGTTGGCTCCGTGTGGTAGATGTTTTCAGGCCAGGTAGACCTTCGGCGGCTGTATTCCTCTAGATGGGTAGTAGACGGCACGAGTCTGGCACGCGAGCCTTCCAGGTAGTGCTTTTAGGGGATTAGTGGGTTATGTCAACTTGCGGGTGGGTAGCTGGTAACTTAAGGGTTTAATGTCATCGGGTTGGGAACACTGTTGATGGTCATGTGATGGGAGGGTTCCATTCCCGATATGGAAGAAATTTGTTAAGAAACCTAATTTATGTACCTGTATGTATATATATATATATATATATATATATATATATATATATATATATATATATCTGTGATGTATGCAGCGTTATTTGTGGAGTTCTCGATTTCGTAGAAGGTAGAAAAATAATGTCTCTCCACTGTTTTTGGAAAAACAGTGGAGAGACATTATTTTTCTACCTTCTACGATATATATATATATATATATTATGTAATATATATGTGTAAGCCGGACTCCAGCGGGAGTTCATGGTAACGAGAGGACTTCCTAGCAAGAAGTGCCCCTAAAGAGGTACGAAGAAAAGACGCACGAAACATGTCGGGCCCAATAAATAAAGTGGTATAATAAAGGAAGACTGCTTTAATGAACCCATGCCTCCTAGGATAAAAAAGAATATGTATATATATGTGTGTGTGTGTATCAGTCCAGTCAAAGAACAGTTATAGATGGAAATATTCGGAACAAAATTTTTGACTTCGTAACTTGGTTTGGGCTGGATAGGAGGTGAACATATCAAAAGTCCTCGCCCGTAGCCTTTGTGGGGGGGTTTAGAAGGACCCATGTTTCGGGTTTTCACTTATATCTCGGAAACCCTGCGTCCTAGCGACATGACTATTCTATAACAAATGAAAGCTGATTAAATTTCCTACAAGTTCTATTCAATAAAGTTTTTCGAGATATCTTTAGTTTATCTCGAGATATAAGTGAAACCCCGAAAAATGGGACCTTCTAAACCCCCCCCCCCCTCCCCCCCCGGCACAATGGCTACGGGCGAGGACCTTTGATATGTTCACTTTCTATCCAGCCCAAATAAAGTTACGAAGTCAAAAATTTCCACTTATAGCTGTTTTTAAGCATTCGTTGCCGTGCCTAAGGTCGTGGGTTCGATTCCCATTAGGAGCGGTGGCTCATTTTTGGAAAAAAGAAAAGGCGTCCTGGCTAGAAAAGTGTGGTAACTTATAGATAACACGTCCTAAAATTCTAAGTTAATTATAAATGGACTTTAAAAATAAAATCTAAATTCTAATATACTACCATAAAGCTTATTTGAATTGATAGAAATAAATAAAATGGATTGCTATACACACAGTCTGCTAATCATTCATTGGATTAATTTTGGGAATATTTGATAATTTATTTTAGAATATGGATAAAAGGAAAAATAAATTTAGTAGGTAACTGTATTTTTAAACCTGAATTTGTGAGTACATTTTTGGGGGGGGGGGGGTGGGATTGGATTACATTAAATTTTCCAGATAATCTGTAAATCATCATCTCCAAAAAAATTATTTGCACTTGTTCAGCTCGCATAAATATTATTGCTGAGAATCTCCAGCTTTTTCATATCAAGTTCCAGTTTTGCAAGGAAGCCTGAAATGGCCCCTTGTGCCGAACCACAGGCTTTGTACAATATAATTTAGGCTTCCAAACGCTGCTTGAAATTTGTCTTTGTATGACTTAATATATTTCGTATACATGGCCATTTGTTTCTCTATAAATTCCCTTCGCCTCTTTTTACATATGATAATTTTACACATTTTTGAAGGGTCTCGGAAGGATCCAAAAGACTGATTTTATTGAAACTCTTTTGTCACCATTGCGCCCTTCTTTCGGAAAAGCCTGATATGCTTCGTTTTCTGAAATCATTGTGTAAGAGTTGATAAGAGAGAATGAAATTACTCACTACACAAATATAAAAGACCTTCGTTTACAGATTTGGTCATTTGAAACGAACTTGATTTACCACTGCAAAGGTAATTCGTTGTAACTTATTCTTGATAACATGGGGTTCAAAGCCAAACAAAACTATCTTGGTTGTATTTAGAATATCATTGGCCAACAGCCAGTAGCTATGGATATCCGGGTAGGGACTCCATCTTATGGCACGTGCGTCGACCCTGGATATACCGTGTCAATCTTTTTTTCTGGAACCTGCTGGGATTGTGTGAGGTTGAATCTGGTGTCCAATGATGCAGAGGAGGATTCTTGTGGCTATAAGCCGAGGCGCAGATGCCAGACAGGTGAGGAAGCAGCTGTCCTATCAGCAAGGTGGTGTCTTCTTATCTATAAGCTTCTCTTCCTTCGAGAGAGTCTTGTAGAGCTAAGATTGTCTTAGCAATAGAATGTTGTCATCTAGAATGAATATGAATCTATTTAACTCCAATGTTTCACTCTTTTCCTCTGAAGTGAGAGAAAACAAGGTCTCTTCCATTCTTGCGAATTCTCTCTAGATAGTTAGTATATTGATAATAAATTCCTCTATACCTTATTATATTAATCGGCCATGGCTCGTGGTAATAAACAAAAATGGCACAAGTGCACAAGCAATCAAAATAATATAAGACATCAATGAAACCTTTCAAAAAAAGCCTTTTCGTGATTGACAAAAAGGACACAACGTCCAACGTTGTTGAATAATATGCAAACCTTGCTACAAGACCACATGGGCTCAGCCGATCCATCACACACCAAGTCGAGCAATCAGATTAAACAAAATTATAAATTATTGGCAGAACTGCTGGACTCGACTAACTTATATAAGTCATGTAAAATCAAAATTGAATGGACTGGACATCCAAATAACGTGGTAACAAACTAGAAGAAATTGAACTTGCTCGACTCAGAATTGGCCGCACACGAATATCCCATGATAAGACTGAAAAAACTAACCTGTGAAATTTATAATGAATAAACCAAGTATTCATGAAATAATTGTTGAAATACAGCAGCCTGCACATAAACACAATACTCTCTTACTTACAGAACACTAACCTATACAATCTCATTTTAAGATATCTGCTGAATAACCAGTGGCTTTCAGAGGTATTACAGACATTTCCAAACCTCTGTTTATGGGGATAAGGGAATCAACATATTTATCATTATAACATATATATTCATTAGATGATACATGTACCATCTTCAAGCACTAGCGTATATAGAAAAACAATTTGGGGGGGGGGAGCACCTAGGCATTTGGGGTTTAGGGAAAATTTTAAATATTTTAGTGTAAAATGGTGAGGTCCTCTAGACGCCTAGTAGACCAGGGTTAAATCTAGAAGACATTTTTCGTTGTTATAGGGTTTTTTTTACATAAAATGTTCTCACCAAAACAAAACTTCGGGGGAGGGGGACCCATGTCTTGAAGGCGTAAAATTGTCTTAGTAGCGATCACTTATTTAGAATAAATAATATATAAACGCAAAATATGTATATTTATAGTAGTTCTTGTCTTGCTGAGGCTGGGGCGAGTATAGGAAATCATTTCGAGGGAGGGAGGGGTTGGGAGCATTTCGGAGGGAGGCTGGGAACATTTGGGGGGTATGGAATACTAACAATCTAGAACATAGAATAGTTAGCAACTATAACGATATTAGGCCCAAAAACAAATTATTTTTGTTGAACTAATTGATCTTATTTTATTTATTTTTGAGGCTTTTACCGATTCAATCCAAATTTCGGGGGGGGGGGCAGCCCCCTAAGGCCCCCCTTATATACGCCCATGTGCTGAGGAATGTTCTATGTTTTCGAAGCTTCTGCTTTCTCATATCTAAATTGCGAGGTGCGACTAAATCCTAAAGCGAAGGAAAATCAATCAAACATAAAACAGCACTGTGATATTGGCTATTGAGCCAATGACGATGCCTGTAGGAGTGACTCCGCCAAAGGCATCCTTTGTTGACACGATACTAGAACCTCCCACGCTATATCGTCGACGATATCATCGTAACGGTGAGTCCGCACTCTATGGGACCGGTCCGTAAGTAGATAACGCTATTTGCATTTTCTCTCTTCCGAGGAAATGCTACGGTGGGATTTCATTATCCGGGGTGTAATGATTCCACCATTCATTACAGGGCTCTTTCCAAAACAATTATATGTCTTCAAATATTATCAGGTCTGTGTAATTATTGTATTATTATTATACAGAGTGTATCGCAAGTTAATGACAACCCTTCAGGGGGTAAAACTAGACAAAAATGTAGTTCAACACTACCAACCACACATTTCTACCTCACTCCGTTCGGGAAATATGGCCTTCTAAAGGTTCTTTAGAAACCCCGTGGATTTTGTTGTACAACTCCAATTGTCTCTGCTTGTAGACATTTTTTTTCAACTATTTATTACATTTTTTAAATCAGCGTTAAATTTACTTTAAGGTTAATGCACATTGAATGTTCAGAAATATCTCATTCAAACCGCAATTCTAATTCAAAAAGTATAAATTAATAAAAGCTTCTGGTTAGCGAGAATTTTTCTGCGAATACAAATAAATTCACAGAAAATATTGTAAATATTCACAAAAAATCAAGTGATTACAAAAAAATCACATTAAACTATACGAATACAAATTTATTCACATTATAATTTGTGAATAAAAATTTATTCACAATAAAATTCGCAAATAAATTATGAATTTATTCGTAGATGATTTTTTTTTTTTTTTTTTTTTTTTTTTTTAAGTGCTTTAACGTCTAGGTTATTAGGTAGTTAGTTAAACAAAAAAAAAAAAACCGTCAATAACTTTTTTTTTTTTTTAACAGAGCATCGACAAATCTTGGCCATTAGCGCCGACATCCAGGGTGCTTAACTAACTAGCTAATAACCTAGACGTTAAACGACTTACAAAAAAAAAAAAAAAAATCATCTACGAATAAATTCATAATTTATTTGCGAATTTTATTGTGAATAAATTTGTATTCACAAATTATAATGTGAATAAATTTTTATTCGTATATTTTAATGTGATTTTTTTTGTAATCACTTGATTTTTTGTAAATATTCACATTTTTTGTGATTATTTACAATTTTTTCTGTGAATTTATTTGTATTCGCAGGAAAATTTGCGAATAAAATTTTATTTGTATATTTATGTTTAATATATATATATATATATATATATATATAAAAAAAAAATCAGTCCCGTAACAGGCCGCAAGGGCCCAGAGGGGCCAGACACTGTAGAGGTATCTGACTCTTGACCGTACGGCACACTAGGGAGATAGTGTGGTCAACACTATGCTCCGGCCGCCTGATTTTCCCCTTGGCTGCTTCGACTTAGCACCCAAGGTACCCATTATTAATTAGATTAATTAAAGGCTGGGTGAGCCTAGGGACGATCTGGGACCCCAAATCCAACCCTCGAACGGCAGCACTAGAAGAAAAAATCTTTAGTGCGCGCTCGGGTTTTGAACCTGGTCCTCCAGTTCATTAGTCGAGTGCACTACCACTGAGCTAACCTCGCCCCCCATGTTTAATATATGTGAATAAAAATAAATTCGTATTCACACTTATGAATACGAATTTATTTATATTCGTATTCACAAATATATGAAGTACGAATAAATTCGTATTTTTATTTATAAACAAAAATTATGCCCATCTCTGCAAGGGACTATTAGTAGTAGAGGTGGTGGTCGCATATGCAATAGAAGCTTTCTCATTCACTTGTACTTACCGCAGTTACTAATCTTGTCACTTGTCACTAGAAAGAATATTTTTTTGCTAAAAAAACCCTGGCTTTGTGACAAGTGACAAATAATTGTTCACACAATTGCGTTCACAATAACTAGGCATTACATAATAATTCGAGTGATAGGGGGAAATCTTAAAATTTTGATTCATGCTTGTATACATCTTCGCGAGCAAGCCTTCTAACTTAAAATGTTTTTAAGGGGTAATACTAACTTTTTTTGATCCAAATCAAAGTCATTTTCTCCAATATATGTAAAAAAAAAATCACTATTTTTTATTTCTTTATGCTATAAGTTATATAAGCCATAGGTTTACATGCGATATTACAGTATCCAAGAAAAAAAAAGTTTTACTTCTTCGAAAACAAAATGGCAGCGCAGTGTCTGATGAACTGAAACCCTTTTTTTCACGAACGATAGTCTGCGTTTTGAATCTAGAACAAAAAATTATTTTGAAAGAAGAAAGGATAATGGTGAAGTATATTTAATTTTTTATTTAAACATCCGTTGAAAATCGGTCATAAAATCGTTATAATTCAATGAACCTACGTACTATAATAGCAAACATCATTAGGAGGCTGCAGTTAAAATGTTGACTGAAAATGGAAGGCGTAAGCGTATTGCCTGATTTAAAAAATATAGTTTTACGAAAAACGATTTTAATGTTTAATGTACTGAAATGTTCATTTTTTCCCTTTTAAGTTTTTTTTTTCATAATTTCTTCTAATAAAAAATAGTTCTAAATTTTCGAATGTATTGCAGAAGGAAGGTCGACCCTGTGAGTGTAAAGGCATTTAAAACTTTTCCGTCCGATAAACGCTCTTGAATAACATTTATGATTAGTTAAGAAAACATTCAAGTCCTTAAAAAAAAGTTAGGAGGTAGTATCAACCTTAATAGGAAAAATGGGGTTTTTATGAAATATGAATCTACGGATAAGATTCTTCATGAGTTTGATAAGAGAGGATGTTGCCTTGATAAGTTGTTGAGTATTTTTTGCCCGAAGCAAGCCTGGCTGGCTGTGACCATTTCCTCGCTCAGATTTCTAGCTGGTGCTGTATAAGATTGACTTCCTTCCTCTGTCGGGTTCCGGACCAGCGAGCCGAAGCGACCCGTGGCTTCTAGCTAGCTCACTGACGGGAAACCGGGGAGGAAGTGGCTATTACAACGCTTCAAGAATCTACTTTATTGGTAAAAGGTAAACCGCAAGTTTTCAATAAGCGTGTCTTCTGGGTTCGATAACTGGAGAGATTTGACAACAAATATACCACCGGTGTTTTGTCAGGCAATATGATGCCGGAATAAGAATGAAATGACTGACCAATGACGAACCTGTAAAGCAAGACTTATAAATCGTAGTAAGTAGAAGGTAACCATTCAAAACCCCAATAAATGTTTTGAAGGAGCGTTTATTAAGCAAATCCCAATAAGGCAATCTCATTTGGAAAAAATTTGCTTACAGTTTCATACTTGATGAAATTAATCACTTTTCCCGCGATCTGTATGCTATTTTAGTTATGAAATGGGTTTTTAAGGATAAATAACCATAACAAATTGAAATAGCGTTGTTCGTGTTTTATTTGTATTACCTCTTTCGTTAAGAACTACCGAAAGTCGAGAAAAAGACGGAGGGAATTGGTCATATACACTTCCATTTGATGCTCTCGATAGACACACAGGTGACTTTTTTTTTTTTTTTTTTTTAAATATTTCGTTGCTCTGGGTACAATATAATTTAAAGAGTTTGATAGAAAAATATTATAAGTTTCTATCCTTAGCTTTGTAGTGATGCGTTGTCTGTCCAACCTACTGATATTATTTAATGGCATGGTATCGCTCAAATATGATTTCTCGATGCTTAATCATCGAGAGTAAGGGTACGTTCATGGTGAGGATTCATTCTGCGATGCTACGATAGCTACTCCGATGAGCGCTGCCCCGATGTAAAACAAACACATGTATTAAGGTGGGAGTGTTCATAGTGAGGATCCTTACTTCCGATGCTATTCTCGCACCCGCGCAGTGACCGCGGGGAAAAACAAATATTTTGTTTTCTCCTCGCAGTGAGGAGGGAAGCCGCGATGTGGGCCTGACTGTGATTGGTTCCTTCAAAAGGACTCTAGTGCGCAGGTCACCTACCCACTCTCATTACTTCATCTTGTGTGATTATTCTTTTTTGGTTATTTCGTTGTCGAGATGAAAGAAAATTGGGTCTTTTTGCGAAGACCACATCCAGTTACTTATTTAGTTAAGTGATTTATAACAGTTACTCGTACTCGCTTATAAGCTTAATGATTAGCTTACAGGTTCATTGCTGGTTATCTTTTACTACTTGACTCATTATCTACGGTTATAATCTATATTAGATAATGGCAAGTAATATTTATTAATAAAAAGGTTAATATGATCAAAATCAATTCTCTCAACTATGAAAAAAGTTATTAAGCATTAAAGTTGACTGTTATGCAGGTTATGAAGGATAACAAACAACGATATTTGTAAACAAACATATTTTATTCCTTTTCTCTCTCTCTTTTTTGGATCTTTTACATTTATTAAGCAATACATGATATGCGTTTCCGCTCGCTACGCTACGCTCCACTCGCTCAAGAAGATAGAAGAAAACTCTAGACAATCCAACTCGCAATTAATAGAATTATATTAATTTAAGCGACTCTAGTCTATCCAACTCGCTAAAATTAATAGGATTCCATTAATTTTTCCGAGTAAGAAACCAATCCCTTTTTCTTTGTCAGGAACATCGCGAACTAATTGTAAAGGCTCATTTTTCTCACTAACATAAGCAGAGCTTTTTCATAAACAAAAGCTAATTCACTGTTGAAGGTTACTTTACTACCAGCAAGAACCAATGCAATGGTGAGTCAGCATGAACACCCTCCATCGATGTAGAATACATCGGGGCAGCCCTCATCGGAGTAGCTATCGTAGCATCGCAGAATCAATCCTCACCATGAACGTACCCTAAGGGTTGGAAGAATGACTTTAAGTCAGAAATAGTAAACGGTATACCACAGGGGAGTGTTTAGAGTTCTACTCTGTGTGCCATCGCAATCAATTCAATAACCGACTGCATACCTGCGTCGATTAAATCATTCCTCTACGTTGATGATTTAACAATACTGCTAAAATTCTCTAGGCCAGATTGGATGAAAAGAATACTTCTACTAAACCGGATACAAGCCTGGTCAGTGAAAAACAATCTCGAATCCTCCACAGAAAAGAGCAAATGTATCTTGTTCTCAAGAAAGAAGATACCTCGCCCAGTTCCAGATATTCGTATACAGAATCAAACTCTTAGTTTTCCAAACGAGGTACAATTTCTAGGAATCATATTAGATAAGAAACTAACTTGGACAAACCACATTAAATATCTACTGGAGGAGTGCTTTAAGCGACTAAGAGTTATGAGAGTACTTGCCGGAACCTCTTGGGGGGCTGACCGTAAGTCGATGCTTATGCTGTACACTAGCCTTATTCGAGCAAATCTCGACTACGGGAGTGCAGTATACACCTCAGCTAAAAGTAGACACCTTTCACTATTGGATACAATCCATCATACTGGAAATCGGCTAGCCACGGGTGCTTTCAGGACAAGCCCCATTACCAGTCTCTGCGTAGAAGCATCTATTCATCCACTTGCATTTCGTCGACAAGAAATGACAAACTCTTACATAGCAAAACTCAAAACTCAGCCAAACAATCCCGCGTACAACTACATATTTTGCCCACGAAACACTGATCTGTATAATATAAAACCAAGAAATCCCGCACCGATTGCTATAAGAAAAACACCAATAGTCAATGAACTCCTTGAACTTGATTATACAAGAGCCACCGAAGAAGATCCACCCTGGATGAGACAACCTCCTAAAATAGACCTCAGGATGCTTAACCAAAAATAAGAAAACATTCTAAGACGTTACACCAACAGGTATTATTGACTGCAATGAGTAATAGTGCCTACGCTTACTCGATGCAAAATCAACCAACGGCCAGTGTTGCACATTCAAGCGCACTACACGGATTAAAGCTACGATTTATCAACGCATAGTCGTCTGAAGTCAAATTGCTGCAATGTCCCTTTCGTGCTTGTATTTATTATTGACTGCAATTTATAACAGGGCATATGCATCCTCGATGCGTTTTCTGTGCAACCAGCTGGTTGTATTGGCGTAAAACATAATCATCGAAAGTACAGGGTGTCTGGTAGCAGATTTATATGTTCAAACTTAAATAAAAAACGTAATAATTGACACAAAGTTTTATTTGGAGCATTGAACGCATGGAAATGCGGATTTAATTTTTTAAAGAGTATGCCATCCAGATGCCTTCCGTCGAGTTCAACACACTGTTCAAAACGGAGCTTTGTGTTCTGCACCACACGCTGCAGTAAACTTGGTTCAATTGAGCTGATTTCTTGACGAATATTTTCCTCAAGAGATTGGAAGCCACAAGAGATTGGGTATTGTCATTATAAACCCTCTCTTTGACGTAGCCCCATAAAAAAAATCTATGGGAGTTAGATCGGGCGATCTCGGTGGCCTTGTGATATCCCGAAAGGGACTGATCAGTTTTTGGGGGAAATTTTCCCGAAGCAAATTCATCGAAGCTCTGGCTGTGTGTGCAGTCGCCCTATCCGGTTGAAACCACGTGTGTGAAGAGTACGATGGATGTGGTCGCAGGTTTGGCAAAAATAATTCCGTAATCATGCGTCGATAATTTTCATCGCCTGGCCTCGAGAATTTTCGAAAAAAAAAATGGTCAAATTATCTCATGCGTGGATACATTCGGTCTATCACGTATTACCCAAATACCGAACTTTGAACAAAATATTCGACGAGCAATTACGTAAGAATCATTACTCTTAAAAAATGTCTCCACAGCGAACGCGCGATGCTCACTCGACCATTGCGACATCTTGACTGACAAATCCGCACAGTCGATAATTCCAACGGCGGCACCCTCCCTCTGCACCGTTTATTACTTTTTGAAATAATCGTATTTAAAAATACATTAATTTGCCATCAGAAGCCATGTACATTCGGAACGCCGGAATCGGTGCAGCATATTGAACCACTACTCTAAAAATGCCACCTTTGAACTTCCAATATTCCCTTATACGATACTAATCAGCTGTAAATTCAATTTTTTCAGTTGCTTAAGAATCAGGTTAAAGTCATTCTGCTTTGATTCCTCACGATTCCCTGGTGTTTTATTGATGGCTGACTTGTGCCTTCGACTTCAGCCTGAGCTCCTCCTCTCCGTTCTGTTGCTAGGTCGTATCGCGGAGTACCTGAAGGCCTCTACTTCCCTTTGTCGGAAAGTACGTTAGGACCTCGCCCCCGCCGGTCGCGTGGCAGCACACCTGGCTCTTGTCGTGGGAACTCCTTTCATGCGGGACTTTTCTCTACTATTGTCACCGTGTTCCTTGCATCATATGGAATATACGTAAGGCCGGGGCTTTATTTGGATTTGGGCGAAAATTGGAAACTCTTTTTCCTTAAACCTTCTCTACCTGCTTTTGCATAACGTTTCTCGACCTTTCTCTGTCATCGTGGGATTTTAAATCTTTTATTTTGCTTATGTCCCTTTAAAACCATTCGAATAAGGAATTTTAAATACATAGACCTACTTATTTTTCCCCTGTTCCCTTTATCCCTATATAGATGCTTTTGACATCGACCCAATCGGAAGTGCTACCGGTCGTTTTTTGATGAAGCTGATAAAGAACGTTGAGAAGGTGGGGGAAGTTGGATATGATACTGTCAGTTTCCTGTTGTGGCGCCTTAAATCTATTTTCTTTTCGAGATTTTATTTTATATTTTTCACGAAAGATCAAACCCCACCAATAACTGCTACTATTCCTTTGCTAATTGCACTAGAGATATGAACGGAACCGCGCTAAGATGACATAGTTCCTGCGAGTCAGATTTTTTTATTTAAGAATATAGCATAACATAACTGGGTACTTACGTATTAGCGTCAAAGCAGGTTAAAGAGGCGGGTCTCGTTCAGAGATCTGGATCATGGATAACGCATTTCTATTGGTCAATCACTATCAGAGATATCATCTATTGTGTTTATAGTAGCCATCTTGTTCCCTTTGTCTTTTTAACCATTGAGTTAGTAGATCATCCCTAACCATCCCTTCTAACTCAATGTTTTAAACGCAATTCATTTGTGCTTTATTTACCCACGCAATTGTTGTTCTTTTTTTCTGCTACGCGATTTCAGTTTCTGTGCGAGATAGCGACATCAGAATAGCAAGGATGAAAGCTACTTTTTCGAAGCGATGCCAAATTGTTTATCAGTCCACTATCCAGCGAAAAACCATCCTTGATCTATATTACCAACGATTTGGATTGACTAGAGTTTAGATATAATCTTTAGCGAGCGGAAACGCATAGCAATTATGCTATTAATATAAGTGCTACGCGTTTTCGCTAGCTAAAGATTATATCAAAACTCTAGTTAACCTAAATCGTTGATAATCCCGTCGCCATATTGGCGAAATCTGATTTGACTCCTTGATCCAGATCTCTGACACGGTGTAGATCCAGTTCTCTGAGACCCGGCTCTTTAACCTGCTTTGACGCTAATACGTAAGTACCCATAACTGTTACAATCGTACGCAGATTTGGCTCATATTACAAATTAGAGTTGTCATATATTCTGGAGTATCACTATATTTCGGAGTACTTTTTCCAGCTTATCATAAGAAAGCAAACTCAGCTGGAATGTATTAAATCCGGCATATGGTCATTTTCTCCATAGTTAGCGGAATTGACTGTATATTTTAATTGTAATGAACGTCTAATTGTCTTGCTGTAAACAGCCAATCTTAGGAGAATTGTTCTGAATTGTCTAAATGATCCCAATAGAAATGACCTCGAATTCTGCTGATGGTTTAGCTTTAGACAATAGCTTCCATTAATGGACTCCTCAGAGATCCATAGCTGGTATAATCTCGGGTTCTAGTCTAGCAGTCCCACATCCTGTTCTGTAACTCGAGACAGGATGTCCTCTCAGGGAACACGGCCACTCCAATGTCGGGCCGATACTCCAGGCTTCCTCCTGGTATCTCTAATATACAGGGTCTCCCGCATTCAGATGTCATAACTTTAGGAGATTATTATGCACTTCATTTGTAGTTCAGTGACGCAGAAATGAGCCTTCTATCTCAATATGTAGCAGAGCTACTCAAACTTTTGTTTATTTTCAAAACTATTGTCTTTTTTGATAAATAATTGTGTTTTACGGATTCACAACATAATGAAGCTGTTACAAATCTCACAACTTGGGGTCATATATGACCCCATATAGTCTTTCGTAATTCTTTTACAAATTTGGTGTTAGGTTTCTGAAATGCTATTTTAAGATGACTACCATGTATAATCTAACAATTTATAACCAAATAATCTTATTTAATTGTAAACTGGGGGAGTGGGAAATCAAACATCAAAACACCACAAATTTAGACAAAGTTTGTTTGAATATCTGTCCTCTGAATATCAACATTAAATAAAACGTTTTCTCCTATAATATTTTATCTTTATGACCGCTAGAATAAAAAAATACTATAATTTGTAAAATTGGTTTAAAAGGGAAAAAACATAGTGGCTTGAAATTATACACAATATAATGATCAAACAATAAAAATATTGATATTTATTTATATACTTATCAGATATACTTTGCCTGTGTTCAGCACACAGACTCTTACTACACTTTGCAGAATGTGTTACAGCTTTCCTGTATTTTTTACGATAAAAAAAACCACATGGTATATATGACCATCCCCTTTTTCACTCGTATCACATACTTCAACAATTTCGCTGTGTCTATCCAAAACGTCTCCAAACTCTATGTTTTTCTCTTTTACAATTTGCCAAAGCACCTAATTGTGAATTTTAACTTCAGTGCAAAATTATTTATCGTTAAACATAGTATATTCGATAAATAAAAATGTTACACAAACCACAACGTGGGGTCGCCCGTGACCCAAAGGCTTTATATACGTTCACAGGGATAAGAATGAGAAAAGCCTGGCTATCTATTATGATCCCCTTGTCAAGTCAGGAAGGTACATGATCGGACATGTTTAACAGGTTGAATGTTTAGGAGATAACAAATATTTTAAGAGCGCTGGGGTCACGGGTGACCCCACGTTGTGATTCCAGGGTTAAGTTTCCATTAAGAAACACCCGTTATTGAAATGTTGTCATGTTAATTAAGAGCTATACTAAAAGGCATATTGATGTGAACTATTGTTATTAGTGTTTTCTTAAATCATTCAATCTTTTCTTAATCAGCAATTTGTAAACTTAGAGGTTTGTCTCCGCCTCAAAAGTTGCCTTATTAATAAGCTTTCAAATGGTACCTCATTGTTTCAAAAATAAAAATTTTTTATTCTAATTTTTTCTGATCTCTATGTCAAAACCAAAAAAAGAAAAGTGCTTTAGCGTGAAAAAGCCATTCTGAACACATTATTTATTTTCACACAATAATGGTGATGTCCCGTCATTTCCACACTTGGTTCACACACTTTTTGCTCTGATTAAGTGTTGGAGGAGACTTCGGAATCAAGAGTGAAAGATGACCGAAGAACATATTGTAAATAATAACAATTACTTATTCCCGGCGCTAATGGCCAAGTTGTAGATGCGCCGTAAAAAAAGAAAAAAAAAATTTATTCCAGGCGTCTTCTCGATAAGCGGCGACTGTATTCACGGACTGTAGTAGATGCATTACCATTAAAGCCATAAACGAACACTATATCCGTGTATTCTTCGTTAGAAAAAAAAAAAAAAAATAGTTTTGAAAATAAACAACATTTTGAGTAGCTCTGCTACTTGTTGAGATAGAAGTCTCATTTCTGCGTCCCTGAACTGCAAATGATATGCAAAATAATCCCCTAAAGTTATGACATCTCAATGCGGGACACCCTGTATAATCTTCATTTTTGACACGGATACGGCTGCGGTTCGCAAAAGTGCACGAAGTTTATGGCAAAAATACAACGACCTGCTCATTTCCGTCTACTTGTTGCTCATTTATTGTTAACTTCCGACACATTTCGTGGTCCATGCCTCTTCACTTCCGACTCATTTTCCGGTCAATTCCGCTTCACTTCCGACTCTAATCATATGCCATTGATTTTTAGAGAAAAACTCAATTTTTTCTACTTGTACACATTATTCTCCAACGTTACATTACTTTTTTTAAAAGAAATATTAAATTTGCTTTATATTGCCTTTTTCAAACCGTAATAACTGTTCAAAATGTTGATATTAATTCTTCCAAAAAACAATTCCTAACAATAGGAATTGCGCTAGGACGACGCAATCCTATGTGGCGGAGTTATAACGGGAATTTTTAATTAAATAAAAAACTACTTAAGACATTGGAAGCTTGAGAATCTTTGTTGCCGCCCACCCCACTGCTCCACACCCCTGGCAACCCCTAAGGAAGATACCTTGGCAACAAGCTAGCGTCCTTGGCTGTGTGACAAGGTCGGTCAGAGGCCTCCTCTATTTGTGTGTTCTACTGTCGTTCAACTCGGGTCATCGGACTCGCTACTCCTCTTACGCCTTCTCTCCTTATACCACTCCATAGAGGTCGATAACAAAGAGGTATCAAGGCAGAGGTTCCAAGTATAATTGTGACGTATTCGTTTTTTTTTGTAGTCCAAGAAACAATTATAATTGTTTCGTTTCTTTAAACCCTTGCCGATGCTTCCTATTTTTACATTACTGTCATAAATCTCTCTCTCTCTCTCTCTCTCTCTCTCTCTCTCTCTCTCTCTCTCTATATATATATATATATATATATATATATATATATATATATATTATTGTACTTACGTACTAGTTTCACCGGTCTCGAGAAGTAGGTCTCGTTCAGTGATCTGGATCATGAAATGAAAACTCAATATGACGACAACGCAATAGCAATGTTAACTCTCTTGAAGCAATGTTAAATTGCTTATCGGCCCTTTTCCGCCGAAAAACCAGTGATCTATATTACCAATGAGGATTTAATTGAGTTTCGATATAACCTTCAGCGAGCGTCCGAGCGGAAACGCATAGCAATTATGCAATTAACATAAGTGCTATATTCTTTTTATTAATTTTTCTTTTCTTTTTTCAATTTATAATTTAAAAGTAAAATTCTTAATTTTAAGTTCAATTTTCCTTTGTCTTTTGGAATTTAATTTTTTAGTATCCACTTCAGTAATTTTATCTAAGCCTAAGTGCTTTTTTTGTTTTCCTTATTTAGGTAAACCTAAATTTTAATTTCAATTTCCAAGCATTGACTATTCTTTATATTTGTCTATAATGGAGTTAAATTAATGATCACAAGTCTTTTCAAAATTTTAATATTGAAATTATTGCCATAAGCTGCTTTTGTTCTTTTTTTTTTTAGTGGTATTTTATTTAAACGTTTTGCATATTTTATCACAATACTTATTTATATTTAAATTATTTGATTTTTTTTTTACACTTTTTGTTTTTCTTGACGAAGTACTGAAATTATCTGTTCGATGAGCTCATCGCCTTACGTTACGGAGCTCATAAATAAATAATGTTATATAACCTAAGAAACCAGTAGCACTTATGTTAATGTCATTATTGCTCTGAGTTTCCGGTCGCTAGGAGACCGTACGTACCACTAACTTCTACGTAAGTACCATATATACAGGGTGTCACAGTATATGTGTCCACCCCCTTTTCCTCCTAGAGTTGTTGTAATTTCGAAATGAAACTTGGTAGGTCTTAGTTATGTTGCAAGAGGTTACTTTTGAAGGTTTAGTTGACTTTGTAACATTCTCCAGTTTTTCTCCAGCGCATCTAACTCTTGATTTTCCAATGGCGGCAGGTTATGACGAATTCTGATAGAAAATTTAATTTTAAGACTAATTTATCCCGAGACATCTTTTGATCCGGCGCACCGTTTGCGCGTAAAACGCAAAAAACTGAAAAATATCGCCCTGTTGTAGACAAAGTCCTATTTATCACTGAAACCAAGCCTTGTACGTAAAAACACCTCAATGTAAACGTTGTAGCCTATTAATTTTCCTTTCAGATGATACCAAGATCTAAGTTGTAGATTAAATATTTAACGGGGTATTATGAATGAAAACAAAGGCAATTTTTTTTTTTTTTTTAGTTTTATGATATAATAATTTCATATGGAAAAATAAATTTATTCTGTTCTCTTCTATAATAATTGTTATATACTTTTTTTCATAAAGTAAATAAGTACTTTTTTTTATTGTTTATGTCAGCTACTTTTTTTTCTATTCATATCGATTTTCTGAATTGTTACTTTTTAAAACTTTTAAGGTATATTTTTCATTCATAATATCCAGTTAAATATTAAACCTACAACTTTGATCTTGGTATCACCTGAAAGGAAAATTAATAGGCTACAACGTTTGTATCGAGGCGTTTTTACGTAAAAGGCTTGGTTTCAGTGATAAATAGGAATTTGTCTACAAAAGGGCGATATTTTTCAGTTTTTTGCGTTTTACGCGCAAACGGTGCGTCGGATCAAAAGATGTCTCGGAATAAATTAGTCTTAAAATTAAATTTTCTATCAGAATTCGTCATAAAAAATACCTGCCGCCATTGGAAAATCAAGAGTTAGATGCGCTGGAGAAAAACTGGAGAATGTTACAAAGTCAACTCAACCTTCAAAAGAAACCTCATGCAACATAACTAAGACCTACCAAGTTTCATTTCGAAATTCCAACAACTCTAGGAGGAAAAGGAGGTGGACATATATGCTGGGACACCCTGTATATATAAATATATACACATATACATATACATATGCCTATACATATACATATATAATATGTACAAATTTCTCCTCATTAATGAGGGGATTGGTGTTTTTTAATGCCGATCTAAGGATTTTAATTTAATGGAGGTAAATATATTAGAAGATATGTTGGGGTTGTATTAATTATAACAATATTGATTATTGTTGAGTATCGATAAGGAATAGTGGACTTTCCTTAATGTCTAGACTATATTTATATAGTCTAGACATTAGAGAAAGTTGTATTAACAGAAATACACATTGTTATCAGCCACATGCTGAATTTCTGGGTTTCAAATGATTCCTGAATTTATTTTCCCATGGTTAATTTACAAGTTTCCTCTCACTTGGGAGAAACGCAATTTTAATTTAGATTTGATTTCGTTGCTAGAGGTAAAATATTTCTAATGCTTTTTCAGAATCTACAAAACGTTCAATAGTCCAATTGCAAGAGTCATGGGTGTATATAGAAAATAATTTCGGAGGGGGCTGAGACCATTTCCGGTGTATGGAATACTAACAATTTAGATCTTGGAAGAGTTTTAGCCAACTTAAACGCTATTACACACAAAATAGATTATGTTTTATGAACTAAATGATCTTATTTAATTTATTTTTAAGGGTTTTATGAACTTTTTACCGATCAAATCAAAATTTCGGGAGGGGTTGCAGCCCCCTCAGCCCCCCCCCTTATATATGCCCATGGCAAGAGTAACTATATTGCGTGCTAAGTTGTTTTCGGACTACTTTGTACTGGGGTAATGTGAGCTTAAAGTTATTTTTAATGTGTGCGATTAAAGTTTTTTTTTTTTTTTTTTTTTTTTTTTTTTTTTTTTTTTTTTTTTTTTTTTTTTTTTTTTTTTTTTTTTTTTTTTTTAAGGCTGGTATAGAGATTCTATTGCAATCCGGTCCCTAGGCTCACCAAGACTTTAATGGGTACCTGGAAATAGGAACATAATGCGGCTTAGGCATAAAACTGAAGACACGTTCTCTTTAGTGTGTCATACGAATCAGTTACCACTACAGTATCTGCCCGTCTGGCCCTTGGGGCCTATTAAGGGACTGACTTCTTGTATAACTGCCTCGACGTTTAGTGTGCCCATAAATTCGTTTGACAAAGATGTATTCCCATGAATCCATGAATATAAAAAAAAAATGTTGTCATGAATGTGTCACACACCTTTAATCGGATTATATTTAATTTTCAGTTCATAACCAATTACTTTATTGTATTTCTTATTATTATTTATCCTCATTTTTTTTTATTGTTTTTTTTTTTGTTATTCAATAGAGCAGATCACCCTTGTTGCGAAGCTCTCGAAATGAATAAATAAATGAATGTGTCACAAACCACCTAGATTTTTATTTGCCAAATTTTATCAGTACTGACAACTGATATCATTATCTGCTATCATATGTAGCCTAGACGGCGTCTAGACATCTTCATTCACATTTATCTAATGATTTTTAATCAATAAATTTATAATGACAATAACAAACACCCATCGATTTCAACTTATGGGGCCATTTACAACGTTCGAATTACTCTTGTTTTCAGTGGATTTTTAGCACTTGAACTCCAGCTATTGAGGTTGCACTCATAAAAACATTTCTTTAAATCTGCATTGATCCTACCTACTTGATACCAAAAATAACTCCCGTTAAAATGTTTGTGCACACATACATATACATATATATATATATCTTAATCTGTATAATTTGTTCGTATATCCTACTATTTGTATGATTAAAGAAATAAGTAGAATAGTATTATCCTATGTCTAGAAGTAGAATAATCTATATAAACATTGTGTAATGTATATTTGTATAATTTGATGTATATATATATAATAATGATGATTTATATATTGTTGATGTTGATGTATATATATAATAATGTGTTTGTATGCACATATGTAATAACCAATTGTACCCATGTATATATCAGGGTGTCTACTGCACGAAAAAGTCACGAAAATCACGAAAATGTCACGAAATGAAAAATAGGGCACGAAAATCACGAAAAAGTCGCGAATTTGGAAACCATGTCACGAAATTTTTCTATTCAAAGATTTCCCATCAAAGACCTAAATTCAGCCAAGTTTCTGGAATTAATCTTAGTCCACTAAAACTGTGTACAATCCGGTGGAGTGAAAACTCGCAGGTATTAGCAAGGGCTCGTGCGATGATACCTGGCTTGAAGTTATGTATAGAAAATACTATTGATGATCCTCGAGTTGGTAGGAATTCCACAGTTGTACAGAACCATGTTTGAGTTACCGAACTTGACCTATCAAATTTTACGAACTATTATTGTACGAAATTTCATCAAAATCAGACCATTTTTTGAGCCGGTGGGATATTTATGAGCGCTCGTTTATATATATATATATATATATATATATATATATATATATATATATATATATATATTGAATATATATATATATATATATATATATATATATATATTTTCAATATATATACCTCGTAAGCGGGTTTCCTCCCCCCGCTTATGAGGTTACACTCTTGACGTCTTGGATCAATGTCATTTCTGAAAAAGTTCCATTTTTTTTTTTTTTTTGCCGAGAAAGTTAGTTGTAATAAAATTTACACTTTCGCTCTCGAACCGTAATTTTTTACACCACGCAAGTCAGTGGGACGGAATGCCTCGAAAAAAAAAAGTTTCTAGTTTCTAGGGGTTTTTCATCATTGGGTTTGCATTTTTTGCAGACCCTAATAATCACAAGACAATAAGTTTAAGGTCAATGGCTAAATTGTTATTGGATTTTTACCAAGTTTTTTTTCGTATAACACGACGCCATATTGCACTCCGCAATTTTTTTTTTTTTTTTTTTTTTTTTTTTCATTTTTGATAAATTTGTAATCACAGACCCTAATAATCACAAAACAGTAATTTTAAGATCAATGGCTAAATTTTTATTTCATTTTTACCAAGTTTTTTTTTTTTTTTTATATAACACGACGCCATATTAGATCCACATTTTTGATTATTTGAATTCTGACAACGGATTCGTAATCGGCGACCCTAAAAACCCCTGAATACGTAATTGTAGATCGTTCCCTTATTTATGCAACCATCTCGATAAGCAAGTACGACTGGCAAGTCTGGGGTCACATGAACTTGTAATTCTACAAGTATTTACTTGCCATGGATTATTTACTTTCACTTATTCACACCAATTTAGGCGTTTGCTTGGGACATACTTGCCTCACACGTATTTAGTTGCAACTAATCTATATATATATAAAAATCACGTGTCTGTCTGTTTGTCTGTATGTTTGTTTGTTCCTTATACAAATCCACACCGTCTGACTGATATTGACCAAACTTCGCACATAGGTACGTCTTCATCCGGGAAATCTCGTAGGCTAGCTCAAAATCTTCTAGGATTTACAGTTTGGAAGTTACGAGGTCGAAACTGTCATATACAGTAGAGTTTATAGTCAGAAATCGGCATTTTCTTTCCAGCGTTGCACCTTCTTCTAAGAAGAAAGGCAATACAAAACTTTTTTTTTTTTTTTTTTTTTTTTTTTTTTTTTTTTTTTTTTTTTTTTTGGGCGAAAAGTTTTTCTTTTGCAACATAACTTATTACTTTTATTTTGTTTATATTGTTTGTTTATCTAAATGGTTTATATTCTCAGAGTTTGGACAAGATCTGATTTTAAGATCAATTTTCTTAATATCAGATCAATTTTCTTCATATCAAATCAATCTTGATTTGATTGCCTAGGGCAACACTGGGCTCTAACCAGAATATGGAGTAATATCGTATAAGTAAGTATATCATAAAAATGTTCTGTGTTTATCTAATCATAATTTGGACTAATATCATATAAGTAAGTATTCATGTTTCTATTCAAAACTTTAATATTTTCAATACTTTTATTAAGAGGCGCTTTTATATTATTTCTATAGTAGAGAAGGAAGGTTGCAATGTCGGTTATGAAGTAATCTCTCACTCACTGTTTCTGTTAAATTAATAAATGAATATGTTTGTACTGGTATTTGATGGAGAGGGTTGTAGTATGTGGAAACACGCTTAACTTTATTTAATTCAAACAACTGAAATGAAACATCAAGGAATCAAGTTTTGGGAGAACTTCAAGTGCATTTAAGGGAGTAAAGAATCAGTTTATCAGGACCTGATATAAATTTATAAAACTTGTGTTGTAAAATGAATCGTGTCCCTTTTGAAAAAAGTAGGAACAAGGCTAAAAGTATTTTGGAATTGTTGACGGTGATGTATGTGGACCTTTTCTAACTATGAGTCTCAAAGGTGAAATATATTTTGTTTCATTTATAGATGATTATAGTAAGATTGCTAGGATTTAAACTATTAAACCTAAAACAGAAGTTTTTCATTCCTTTGTTCAATAAGTAAATGAGGTTAAAAACTTAGGAAATAAGAGAATTGGTATTATGAGACGTGACATTGGTAAGTAATATTTAAATAGTAAAAATTATGACTACCAAAAAAAAAGGGTATCAAAATTAATCCTTGCCCCACATATGTTCATGAATTAAACGGTGTGATTTACTAGAACAATATATCTCATTGCTTACTGGCAGAAGCTATTTTAGAAAAAAATGTTGGCCAGAAATGGTCAGTGCAGCAACTTATTTGAAAAACCTCTCTTTAGCTAACACCATTGAGAATAAAATACCCTATGAAATATTTTTTGGAAAGAAACCAGATGTTTCTAACTTTAATTTATATGGTAGTAAAGATTTTGTTAGGAAACCAGAACAAATAATAACTTCTAAATGGGTTAAAAAGGTGAATATGTGCATTTTAATCGGTTATAGTGAAGTGGGATATAAAGTACTTTTGAATAATAAAATCATTGTCGCTAGGCATGTTTATGTTATCCAAGAAAACATAAGCAGTATTGGATTGGCTGAGGGTGAATCTGATAAAGATCAAGCGATTGTGATTTTTGGGTAAAAGCTACAGATAGAGAAATAGATAGTTTGAAACAAAATAATGCTTGAGATTTTGTTGAAAATAAAAAAGTTGAAGTTATCAAAAGGGTTTTAATGTTGAACAGATGGATGTAGAGACTACATTCTTAAATGATCATTTAGAACGTAAATCCACCACTGGTTTTCTTATTAGGTTATTTAGTAATGCATTATACTGTAAATCGATTAAGCAAAAAGATGTTACAGAAGAGTCTACATTTGCAGAATATGTAGCTTTAAGTGGAGTTTAAAGCTCTAAGACTTTTTTAAAAAGATAGAACTTTTTGTTTTATACATAAAGAACTCCTAAAACATAAAGATTTTTTTTTTAAACTCCTTTGTAAAAAATGTCATTTTGTAAGGGACTTAAATTTATGAACTTAAAATTAATCCTCTTACATATATATGCAAATTGTTATATTTAACTTATTTTTTTATTCGCATATAGATAGATGTACATAATAAATTACATAAATGTTTATAATCATACAAATGAATGTATATAAATTAATTAATTTTCACCACATTTTGAAACATTATTTTATTATTATAAGAGCTGCGTGGTTTAGCAACCCTATTAATTTGGGCAGCCTCACTTTAATTTTTTTTAAATAAAGTGTTCTTCTTCTAATATTTCTTTTGCATGCTATTTTTTTTTTTTTTTTGCAGATAAATTAATTTTTTTTTTTTTTTTTTTTTTTTTTTTTTTTTTTTTTTTTTTTTACGGCACATCTACATCTAGGTCATTAGCGCCGACATCCAGGGTGTAGCGAGGAATTTCACCAGCGAGCCGTGGCATGATAAAATTCCTGCCGGAGGTTGGGAATCGAACCCACCATCTCCCGCTTATGAATCCAAGGCGCTAGCCATTAGACCACGGGAGACCCCGAGATAAATTAATGTATTGAAATATTATTTTTATAAGAAGAGGAAGTCACGTGAATTGTGATGTTCTAATAAATAAATAAGTAATTCAATTTTCCATTCAATTTTTTTATTAATTTAATATCCATAATAATTTAATCATTATATTCTGACATATGCTTTCGTTTTTCTGAGATAGTTATATCCTCTGGCTGTCACCATTTAGTCAGAGAGCTGCTAACGCACGTTTCTTGAAGTGTTTTATGCACCTTGGAATTTTGCTGTATTACATCTCGTGGATAGGTAAGGCATATATGTGTAACCTGGACATAACTTGGAACACCAGGTACAGCACATAGCGGAAAGGTGTTAAAAAAATATGTCACAAAAATGGTATTTTATTCAGAAGCCAACAATATTTAATGTATAATTAAGGCAAGTTGCTTTATTTCTAGAACTACCACTACTGTCCTGTCCTGATGATTGGTGCTCTCACTCACTCTTACGGTTACACGCAGTGTATTGCAGTCTATCATCGGCTGAATTTATTTTCATGTTTGCTGATTACTAAACCTCACAAAAAGTGTCTGCCCTTTTGTAATTATTTTCAATTATGGTGTTTAAATAGCAGTGTGAAGAAAATACTTCATTTAATATTACAAAAAACCCACTTCGGTTTTTTTTTATATGTTATCCCCCTTAAAAGTGTCTGCCTTATATATTATTCATTATAGAATTGCCTTAATTTTACATTAAAGAATTATGGCTTCTGAATAAAACACTATTTTTGGCCCATAGTTTGTTACTGATTCCATGCGCAGTACCAGGTGTTTCAAGGTATGTCCAGCAACCACATACTTATCTTTTTATCTACCCTAGAGACCCACTATAGCACAATTTCAAGGCACATAAAACACTTAAAAAGTGTGTTACCAGCTCTTGGACTAACTGTTTAAATACGGTTGCAATTCTGGTAAAAATATTGTTGCTCGCCAAGTCAATGTCGTTATTGAAATTCGCAAATACCTTTAATTCATTGTTGTCCATAACTGCAAAAAAAATATCTTAAATTTGTTTTTATTCTTAGAGGCCCCTATTTCCTATGATAGAAGGACTATCCTTATAGAAGAGCTCATGAACCATAAAATTTGAAACAGAAGCTTTAATAGAAAGGAAAAAAAAGTGAACAAAAATATGTGATAGTGTATTTGAAACAACAAACTATGTTTTTAAAACTTTCCTTTTGGCATAAATAACATAAACCCTGCACCACTTACCTACGTTTTCATTCATAAAAAAAAAAACTCAGTTACAGATTATTACACGAACAGGTAAATAATATAACATATTAATATTATATTTGTGCAACATTGAGGTTTTAGCTTTAGATGCGAAGCCCTTTAAATGAATAAATATTATATTTAAAAAAAAATCAATGAAAATAAAGAATATAGTTTCAATTATAGATTATTACAATTTATAACTAATCATAACCTTAATTAAATGCCTCATTTTTATTGCTATTTTTTTATGAATATTTATTTATGGACCACATATTTTTTTTTCTTTAAAAAAATTAAACACTAGGAGTTTGGTTTGGATTTTCTTTAAAACGGTATTGCAATTAAATTATTTGGAATCATTTAACTGTAATACCATTTTAAAATAAGGGTACTTTTTTAAATAAGTATACTTTTTAAAATAAGGGTACTTTTTAAAAAATAAGGATTAATTTATTTTCCACCCCACTTTCTCTAAAAAAAATGGAAAATAATTTTTTCAGCCGAGCACTCAATTAATAAAAAATCTAATAATAATCTTATATTCTCATAATTTGGACAAATATCATATAATACTTTTTTTTTGTTTAATATATAATATAAAGTAGGCGTACCATGGAAGCTGGGTTACAACTATTTAATATGAAGCATGTGTAGCATGGTACGCCCAGCTACAGATATTTAATATAAATTAGGTGTAGCATTGCACACCGGGTAACGGCTAGTCTACTATATATTTGTCAAATACCACTCACTCACTCACTGACCTATCATCCCCCAGCCCAAACCACTCGACAGAAAAATTTGAAATTTTGCATGGACACTCTTCTTAAGCATGTAGACACTCGCTAAGAAAGGATTTTTTGATTTTCAATTTTTATTTTTAGATGGGTTTAAAGTTTTATTTCGTTAGAGCAGGCAAGCCTAGGCAGCATGCGTTGCCAGGATGATAAAAGAACAGCTGTTACCGTACAGTATGTATTTCATAGTATTATTTTTAATTGAGGTTAATTTCAACTATGATGGCAGTCCTAGAAATTAGTTGACACACCTTAAATTCAACCAGTCCTAGAAATTAACTGTCCCTCAAAGATTTTACGCTATGAGGAACAAAATCACCATTTCCGGGGTATGAAATACTAACAATTTAGAACTTGGAATAATTTTAGACAAATAAAACACTATTACAACTAAAATGAAATGATCTTATTTGATTTATTTTTAAGGGCTTTAAGACACATTTTTACCATCAAATCATCATATACGCCCCTGCTGGTAACCTATAGATAACGGGTTATCTCTAGACTATCTGTTTCTTGACATTGGTCCGGAGTACCCCAGTGTCAAGAAACATTATACTTTGATTACTTATCAATTGATGTATAACATATAGTATGACGGGAACCAATCTACAATAAACTGCAAAAAAAATCATGAAGTAGCGTTAATTTTGCTGATACATTAATCAACGCAAAATAACTACTTATCTACTGTGACGAAGCACAGGTATTCGCTAGTAGTAAATACTTGTTTTATTCACTTCAATTTTTGGGTTTACTTGTTTTTTGAGACTGCCAAGATACAGAAGCAGAAATTATACAAGTTCAATATTATCAAATGCCACCAGACCCGTCATATTAGAAATGGTAGACCCCCAACATCTGTCACATAGAAACGCTACCATAATGCATATTATGGAGAATACAGCTAAAGTAAATTTTAGAATCACCTTTTTGCAGTAATCGTTAATGTTATCAAGAAAAGTGTAGACAAGTTTTGTAGATAATTGCGGGATCTAAAATTTGTGTGATAAAACTAACCGCTTCGCTGAAAAATCCGAATAAACTTTTTTTGCGAACTTTGACATTGAATAAAATTATTTGCACTCATAGAATCTTTTTATTGGTTCCGCACGAACGAAAACGAGTGGAACCATTTTTAATGCGATATATTTAACCATTTTTGAGAAAAGTGGAAAAATAGTTGTTGAATAAAGTTTTTGGTTTGGGTATTTAGAATCATGAGATTCAATTAAAATATTTTCTGCGTGCTTGAAAGTTATTTATTTATTTGGTTAGGTACGTTTTTAGTTAAGGAAGGGTTCAAATAAAACTTTTTATTAGCAGACATGCAACGTTTTTGGAACTTCGTATATTTTCCTTAATATCTCGAAAACGGTTGGGAAATCGTGGAAAGTAACTATTCGAAAGCTTACTAAATTATCTATAAATTTCTAAAGCAATTCTCGTTGGGACGGTCTCATTTGGAGAAATAAGTCCTGAAAACTTTGAAGTAGCTGGTTTCCTTTATTTGAAAAGTTCTTTTTGTCTGTTTTTATTTTTTATGTTTGTAATTGCTTATAGTACAAAAATGTATTTGTGAACATTACAGGACAAGTAAAATTAGAAAAAAAGTTTTTGTTGTTATAAATAGAGCATTCCTAGTGGAATTCGAAGACGCCGTGTGACTTTTATCTCTGTTTACCTCAGTTCTTAATTGGTTGTTTTTTTTTTCTCTTTGTTTACCTTAGTTTTTAATAGGTTGATACTAATTTTTAAGACATTTTTAACTTAAAGGAAAGATGCGCGCATGTCCAATCAGCTCTCTGTGGCTCAACTGCCCCCGGGATTGATGATTGAATTGACCCCTTAAAATTGATACAATATTATTTTATAATTAATGAAGTTGGGAATTATAAAGTATGAGTACATGAAACTATTACAATGTGAATTTATAATTTTATTAAAAAATGTAAACGTTATTAAATAATTTGTCGCAAGTCGAAAAGAAAGTTTGCACACCTAAAAATAAAAAATCGTAGTTTTCCAAAATGTATTTTCCACAATGGTTCCAAATTTTGTGAATCAGGGTTTAATATATTAGAATCTAATTTTAAGAGGACGATTCATATTTTTAACTTTTTCAATTTTTTAAGTAGACTGGTTCAATTGCCACGTTGCTCAATGACACCCCTCTCCCCCTAATCTCTGATGCTGCGGAGAAAAAATAAGACTATTAAGATATCCATTATTTACATATATTTTTATTGTTCTTGATTCGTATTTAAAAATAAAATTTGTTGTTCTATGTTCCGGAGGCCAGGTGGTCGTGATTGTTAAGCCGTGAGCACTTAACACTCCTTGCCAAGGGTCGTGGGTTCCATTCCCACTATGAGGTGGCGGCTTTACTTTAGAAAAATGAAAAGGTATCAGCCCTATCCTGGCTGTAAAAGGGTGTTAACCTATAGATAAGCCGTCCTAAACTACTTAGTTAATAATAATGGACGTTAAAATTCAAATTTATTAATATTCAGAGGTTGTCATGGAGATTTAAATATTTAAATTGAGTACACTTGAGGCCCAGGGCACACGGTGAGACTGTTTTGCAACTCCAGTTGCACGCGCAACTGTTTTGCAACATCGGCAATTTATTTGAATGGGCAAGGGCACACGACGCAACTCTTTTTTGACGATTTCAAACCAGTCACATGAAACTGTAGGCCCGCGGTTGGAGTTTCGTTGTACGAGACCAAGTGGTGTTAGCCGGTGTTTTAACAGCTTTGGACTAATTTTACGTATTTTTATATACACTGCCGGACAAAAAAACCGGCGCACCTTGAATTTTGTCGTTATTTCTTTTCCAGGTTAATAAAATTTGAAAATTTTTAACACAAATGTAGTATATACATTCATTCAGCTTGTAGAACACCATAAGCAGAAGACAAAAAAAATCTGAAAAATACAGACTGAAAAAGACGCGCAAGACAAAAACCATTAAACATAAGAATACAAGAAAACACACAAAACACCGGTTTATTATCACAAACCTACACACTCCAACAACTTACATTTCCACCATGGAGGGTTAAGAACTTAGAAATAAACACTAAATTATCAAAATTTAAACAAGATGACCCTATCTCTGTCCATTTTTACCAAAATGAATATAATAAATTAACATCTTCAAATCCAGATGTTCTCCTTATTTTCACGGATGGGTCAAAAACACTAGAAGGCACTGGATCAGCAGCAGTTTTCACTCAAACTCTTTTCAATTAAGAATTGCTGATAACTCTAGCATTTTCACTGCCGAATTACATGCCATTTTACTAGCTCTTCAAAATGTAATCATCCTTCCAAACCAAAATATCCTAATTTTTTCGGATTCACTAAGTTCTTTGCTCTCCCTAAGTAACATGTATGAAACACATCCAATAATCACACAAATTTTTGAACAAGTACACCGACTACAAAGTCATAATGTACACATTGAAATGGTGTGGCTACCTGGACACACAAACTTCCCAGGAAACACTGACGCCGACAAAGAAGCAAAAATTGCAGCAAAAAGGTTAGGAACTGACGAAGACCGAATGACGTTACAAGACACTTACCTGCAGATTACAACACATATTATAAACAAATGGCAAAATACATGGACGTACACTACAGACAATAAATTACGTGAGATAAAAGAGTGCGTAAGTGCCTGGCCGTCAAGAAATCGATACACAAGAAGAGAAGAAGTTGTAGTTACCAGACTGAGAATAGGCCATTCACACTTGACTCATTCTCATCTAATGACTCGACAAGACGAACCACTCTGCAGAATCTGTAATGTGAGACTGACAGTAAAACACATACTGACAGACTGCAGAGAACGGGACTACTTAGACATACCACACGACATGCGAGAGATATTAACTGAAGGTAGCCCACATATAGACACCATTATTCAGCCTTTAAACATTTATAATAAAATATAAAGATGAATTATTATTGAATACATTTATTCATTATCATTGCAAGGTATCATGAACCACTATCAGCCAGATGAACTAAAAGTGCTCACATAAAGAACATATATTAAACCTCAATGTGAAATATAAGTATGTAGAAGCTAAAATAATTGTAGTAGTATTATTAGTATTAGTATTAGTATTATTAGTTATTAATATTTTAGTGGTAATATTTGAATTATTAATATTATAATTATTAATATTATAAGTTAATAGTATTAGTAGCATATTATGTAATATATATCCAAATTGTAATTAATATCATGTGGTATTGTAAGTTAATATTATAGTATTCTTAAGAATATTATCATTAGATATTAGAATTTAGTATAGGTCAATGTGCCTATAATAAAATGTAACAATATAACGAGCAAGTCGCTACTTTGCGGGCTCGTAAATACAATGAATAAAAAACATAAGAAAAATACAGTAAAATATACAGCCGTATCGCCCGCAATCTAAGACCCAAGTCCCCAATCTAAAAACGAGATTTGCATATTCGATAGTTTGACATGTCAGGGACGATATGATGTACATTTTATACAGTTTTATTAATTGTTCTAAATGTATGTAAAATTGTGATTTTATAGATGTCACGGTAATCCGTTTAAGTTATAATAATTAATCTAATTAAAATAATTTTAAGCTAAAACTTAAGGCTTTCTCTTTTTAAGTGAAATTATTTTCTTTTTAATGGACACGAAATTTGCACTTCATGTCATGAAAATGTCACGAAAAAGTCACGAAATTGGCTTTCACGAAAGTAGTAGACACCCTTCCCCCCCATGTAGATGTGTATGTATGTATATATGTGTAATGTTTGTTGTGAGCAAGTCACTATAGTTGCGAAAAGCTCATAAAATAAATATAAAAAAAAACATATATATATATATATATATATATATATATATATATATATATATATATTTATATACAGAGAGAGAGAGAGAGAGAGAGAGAGAGATAATATGAAGAGGCATTTAAGGATATGAAACATGTAGAGCGTTTTTAATAAATTTTTATTTGTATTTATTGACCCTGCGCCTGTATAAAGGACAAATAAATTTATAGCACATTCATTTCTCAATTTATTTAATTTAATTTTATTAATTTATCTATATACATAAAAACACGTTTCTCTCTTTCTGTCTGTCAGTCTGTTTGTTCCTTATACAAAGCCACAGCCTTTGTTGATTTTGACCAAACTTGGGACACAGGTAGGTCTTGAACCGGGAAGTTTTGTTATACATAAATATAAAAAATAAATACTTTATAAAAATTAATTTAATGGATGTTGTTTTATAATAAATATAAATGTAAATAATTATGAATGTAAAATCAATTATTATATAGTTAGGCTATCTATCTTAGCTAGCAATATTGTGTTATACACATCTTTATTAGCATTAATTTAAAGGAAATGTGTATCCCTTAAATTAATGCTATAATAGATGCCTTTTAAATTAAAATTGTATATATATATTTTTTTTTAATTGCACAAAAATCCTCAGATGATCTATCATTTTAAGAACTTCCAATTCTTTTCGTGACTTCAGGGCTTCTTTGAAGTCCGTTTTTAGTTCAATTTTTAATTAGTCTATGTCACCGAATATCTTTATTTAATTTCTATACCTTGTTAAATTCTTTCTTACACATTTTCTTTGCCTGAGTTATTTATAGAATGATTCATACATGAGTGTAGAGAGACTTGTTGACTTTATTGTGGGCTTACTCAGAAGGTCGTGAGTTTCCTGTGAGAACCTCTGTGACGCACGGTCGTAGTAAGGCATGACTTGGTCATCGTACGGGATGGCATCCGATGGCTTTCCGCCCGCAAAGAAATTAGTTGTCAGCTTAATATGAGTTTCTTCTTTGGATTTCTGGAAATGTGAGGCGGATTTCCTGCATAAAAAATATTTTTTAAATCATGATATGCCAGCAGTGAAAGGGTTGGTCCCTAAACCATAAAAAAACAGAAACTATACAATTTCAATTAAAAAATAAATTAAGAATATTTTAAATAATATATTTCAAGCAAAATAAAAAGAATAAAGGTAGGGATTGTCGGGGTTCGGTCACTGCTATTTAATAAAACTACATTTTATCATAAAAATGGTTTTATTGTGCCGACGTTTCGGCTTGAACTTCAAGCCTTCATCAGGGCTGTAAAAAACAAGTAGGACGGATGTAATACTGAAATATACATACATATATATATATATATATATATATATATATATATATATATATATATATATATATATATATGCCTACATACACAAATACACATACATATATACATACATATATATATATATATATATGGAAAAAGACAAAACATAAAATACTAGAACATAATATTTTTTACAGCCCTGATGAAGGCTTGAAGTTCAAGCCGAAACGTCGGCACAATAAAACCATTTTTATGATAAAATGTAGTTTTATTAAATAGCAGTGACCGAACCCCGACAATCCCTACCTTGCATCATCTACGGTCAACGATCTCCTCTCAATAAAAAGAATAAAGTCATTTTTCTAGTAACCGTGTCACATTTGTGTGTTTCTTCAATACATTCCGTTCTCATTCCATGAACTAAACAGAATATTTCCGACAGGATTTTTTCTTTTTTGTTGTAAATAATACACTTCACAAATTTCTATCAGTTTACATTTTCTTATGATATTATTTTGGATATTTATGGAATGTGCTAGAACAAGGTGTTGCACAAGGTGCGTCTATTGTACCTATCTTATTTCTAGTATTTATTCCAATTTCATTCACTTTGAGTTAAAATTTTAAATAAAAAATCCACTTGACTATTTATTTTCATTTAACTGAATGAATGTTGTTTGTGCCTCGTTGTTTAACTGTGAAAAGAGATATATACTACTCTTGTCAGAATAAATTTGTTATATAATAATTTAAAAAAAAAAAGAAATAACAAAAGACCTAATATATCAGTTATTCTATTTTTTTAGGGTCATCCTGTTTTTTATTCGTCATAGATATAACAAATAAGTTAATCAACATTTTATGAGGCCTTACTCGCTCCCTTCAAATCCTGTTTCGTGGCTTCTTTTGAGTTCTGTTTTCCCGCATTCTGTAAGTGAAAGGACTCGAAAGGGCTGTGGCAGGTATGGGCTAGAAGTCTGAAATTATATTAATAAAGTTCATTATTCAGAATAATAAGGTTAGGCCAGAATAATAATTACACATTTTGTGAGTTTTAAGATACATTAAAAAATAATTGAAATTTCTTTAGCTTTACATCTCGAAGTATCATAAGAAGTAAAGACTCAATTCTTTAAGGCTAAAAATATAGTCTCGTTATGTTCTGGGCCCTGAAAAATAAGAAGATATGTTATCATGATTATTTCCTGTTCTGTGATATACATTGCAACGAATATTGTCGTCTGTTTCCTTATTTAGTATTTTCGTTGAAAATTATAAAGTAAATAATACATAAATTTTAATAGTTAGTCCTATTTTATTAGTTAGGAGATACTTCACAAACTTCATAGCTTAATGTGTTTCTTAAATAAATTCAAGACTTTTGTCTTCTCTAGACTCCAATTTATGATACTTACAAATGAAGTGGGCGGAAGGTAAAGTAATGAAATAAATGTAAATAGCCTCTTCAAGAGAAATAACAACCATATTCATCTAAAACCCTACCTGTAAGAAGGAACCTTACAAGGGGCTTGTATAGTAAGGGTAGGCGCATGGTGAAGAGGTAGAGGTTTTGATAGAGGGAGGGTCGCATAGTGAAGAGGGATACCGTGCTGCTTTTCCAGTTTCACATGATTTGAGAGTTTGAGAGTCTTCAACTGTGTTGCTAGAAGAGAGGTTGTTAGGATAGTTTATTTTTTACGGTGTTAAGTGACAGTAGTGAAGATAGTGATAACATGCCGACAGCGCGTAAATGGTGGATAATTAATGCACCGCGCTAATTAAATCTTCTTTCATTTCACTACCGTTATAGTTATTCACAATCCTAAAATACTAATCTCAAATTTTCTAGAGTGAAAATACTACACAAACGAGCACACGTGCAGCAGAGGGTGGAATGGGATAGTAGAAGACTTGAAAGAACCAATCACGGAGAAGGAACGTCATAGACCGCGCTGTAGACCGCTCGAAAAGACAAACAATCTTGTCTTTAAAAGCGGGCGGGAAAGACCTCCAGGAGGCCCGCGCGGTTCACCTCTACCTCTACCTCTTCCCTATACGAGCCTCCATTACAAACAATGTGTTTGTATTACATAGAGGTACCTCTACCTCTTCACCATTCGCCTACCCTAAGAGTTTCCATCCTCCTGAAAAAGGTGTCTATAGAACACAGAACTTATCGCGGAATAAAGACGTTCATTGTAAATTTGTATATCTAGCTTCAATTCTTTGGAGGCTCACATTCACTGTTGCTTGCAACGTGAAACAACATTAATTGAATTGAACAAAAACAATTGAAACTACGCGCGGTTTGAGCCGTATTTCAAACATAGAAAGTGTTGATCGTCGGGGTTTCGGTCTATTTTTTTATTCAATAAACCCACATTTTATAGTTAAAATGTGGTTTTATTGAATAAAAAAATAAAAGACCGAAACCCCGACGATCAACAATTTCTAATTGTCAACGGTCGTCCATATCTTCTCAATCAGCATTTCAAACATGATGAAAACCTTGTTTTGACGTGGTGAATTTCAGAGGTCCTTAGTTATAGAGTATGTTACACCAACTAAAATAATATTTGAGGAAAAAAATATATTAATAGCCATTGTTTATAATCCATTAACTAGCCTTTTGATTATCTTTGTTTACTTGTCTTAACAAGATGAATATTCAAAGCATTCATTTTGTTTTTCACCAACCCTTTAAAAGCATAAAAGACTAAAGCATACTGTGTCATAACTTTATTATGTGTAAATTATATGAAGAGGTTTTTTTTTGTATGTGTAATTTTCCCTTACACTGTTTTATAATGTCAAGGGGAATACGTTTTTGTTAGTATTTAACCATTTCAGTGAGAGGAAAAATAAACGCAGAATCTCAAAATAGTTATTTTCATCACTAGTACCAAAAGTGGTTGTTGTCGGTGCGCGGTCGAGTTTAACCATTAGTTTTTCCATGGAAATTAGACCAAGCACCGAAAACACACTATTGGTACGTGTTATGAACAATACTTTTCATTATACTGCTCATACTTGAGTACATTAAAACCCTTTTATATTTCATTAATAACTTAAAGATACAGTAAAAGAAATTAAATTGACACCTTTTTTTATTTGAAAAAAAAAACATCTGTTTATTAACCTATAATAGAAGAAAAGTACTTATACATTTACATTAATATTTATAGTACAATTCTGATTATTCATTATATTAAAACCTTTGTTTGGCATTGCCTTTTGGAATACAGATGACTTTTGATTAAAGGAATTATGTTGTATTTCACTTTAAACACACTACTTATTATAAGTAAACAAATATTAGAATGAATCACAGTATCTAAAAGTAACCTCCTTCAAACATGTTTATTAGTAGCAGGTAAGGTTAGCGCACCAAAAAGATTTTTCGGGCCTAGGTCCGAAAAGTACTATTTTACGGACTCAAACCGAGTATTGAAAACACATGTTTTTTGATGCAGTATAATGAAAAGTATATTTATCTATCATAGCCTGCTAATTGCTGTTAATGCGAATACGGTTTATGAAATAAAGTAAAATAAATTTATATAGATATAAAAACATGTAGATTTTTGTTGAAACGACGCCCCAGGATAACATGTCATTCGATTGACACCTTTTCGAGTTTTGCGACCCAAAACATACTCAGGCTGAATTTTTATGTACGTTTGGGCCATGAGTGTTGGTGTTAGGTATGACAAATTTTCTTCTGAATTCTAAAATGTTTCTATTTTTCATTATACCAGATAGCCAGGGTGAAAAAAAAGAGCTGAATGATCTGACAAAATATATATCCATGCTCAGCATTGTGGTGTAAACTAAAAATCTCGCTGAGAAATGTGCTTAGTGTACGAAGGCCCTGCAATGTAGAGTTATTTAAGTTCTTAGGTCATGTGCGTATATAAGGGGAGCTGAGGGGCTGCAGCCCCCCACCCCCAAGAAATTTTGTTTTGTTGAGAATATTTCTTGTAAAAAAAATCCTATAACAAAGAAAAATGTCTTCTACATTTACCCAGGTCTACTAGGTTTCCAGAGGACCTTAAAACCCACCATTTTACTCTAAAATATTTACAATTTTTCCTACACCCCAAATGCCTAGGTGCTCCCAGCCCCTCCCCGATATTATTTTCTATATATGCTAGCGTCTAACGTAAGGATACGGCTAAAAAGCACTTATAACTTTACGTTAAACTTTCTAATGATCACTTAATTCCTATGGCCGTGTGCCTAATGTTTATTTCGAATCTGATTCGATCCGCCTTCAAGATAAAACCGACCCAATTAATGGACTATCTGTAGAATTAAAAACGAGGAAACTGTGTTAATGGAACGTACTGACCACCTGTTTGCCCTAAGGATGCTGTACAAGGAGTGGGGATATACCCCACCCTCTTCTCGTGTATTGATCCGATGCTTACAGTCCTGGCGACAGGGGCTCTGTATCCGGGACCATCCCTTGCGCAACCAGAACACCACTCTGACCTATCACGACCCTCCGGATCTTCGCGGGACCGTCTTCTTGCGCTGGTAATTGGGTATGGAACTATTGCGCAAGAGGTGCGTGAGGTCGCGAGCCCCTTGTGTTGTAGTCTTGGGAATGTGGCCTTCGGATTCCTTAGAATCAATGCTCTTAAATTTGTTCGGGTGACAAGTCTGGAATCTCGGTCGTAATCAGAGAGGAAACTAAATCCTTGCAAACCATTAATCGAAATTTTCCTTCTGAAATCAAGTATCGAATACTATTACTTAAGGATCTTCTAAAACTACCATTTCTTAATTCTTAACTTAAAAATGCGGCCAGGAAAAACTAAATAGATGTGATGGGTGTAATTTTTTTGTATAGTAGGCACAAGTTTAATGAAAAGAGCTGATTCTTGATAAATAAGTTCCCCATCATATAGGCCTTCTCCCTTTTTTCCTTTTTAACATTTTCTGTGTTTATTATCATTTTTATGTATTTAAATTTTAATGTCCCCTTATGCATAACCCAGGTTTTCGGGGCGACTTATCTATAGGTTACCACCCTTTTGTAGCCAGGATAGAGCTGATGCCTTTTCTTGTTTTGAAAGGAAACCCATTATCCTTGGTGTGAATCGAACCGACGACTTTAGGCACGGAGTGCTCACGCCTTAGCATTCAAGGCCACCGGGCGTCCTATTATGTTTTTAAGTCGACTTCGTATGTAAGACATTTCTTGGAGCAAATCGCCTGCATTTCGGGGCTCCTCAAATAAATAAATAACTTAAAACAATAACAATAATTTAAACACCCGACAAACCTGTGTAATGTACTGTCTTCTTTTTCGTACATGCCACTGCGAACGACAGCGGACTGTTACGTTTTTTATTTTTTTAAGTTTAGTCATCGCTAAAGCATATTAATGCTAAAAAAAGCTTTGTAAATACAATTTTGCCTTACGTTTGAAAATGAATATTAACGAGACTGCAGTAATGAAACCTCCTGACGGAACTCATAGGATGTAAGAAAGTATAGCATTACGGAGTTATTACAGTTTAGAACTTATTACAGTTTACGGAGAAGTATCGAATTGGACGATTAAAGTTTCTTCTAAGCAGCTTGATAAGAAAATTTTGATAGGACGCTCTCAGTAGGTGAAAATATAATTTCAAGTGATTGGAACAATTTAAGATTTCAATTCGCCTTTACTAAATCACTTCAAAGTGATTCTGATAAGAAGAAATGACTGAAAAAGCACCGTCTCATATTGAAATGTTTTATTCCATACATGTGTAGCGGAGCTTGTTTTAAATTATATTTTTCCGCGGGAGAAAAGCCCGCTGCACTAAAGTTTTAATGGAGCTTTCCCGCGGGAATAATTTTTACCGTTAGAGTTTGTGAGTTAGTATCCATATAGTGAGCAGATAACCGGAGGATTCGGCATCTCAGCAGATTAAGCCAAGTGTCGTTCTCCTAGCAATTTGTATCCTGCTCCGAGAGAACCACCAAAACCGGCCCAACATCTCGGTACACTAGGATTTATCCGCAAGTACTGAACTTTTTACTAGATTTAAGGCAGCTTGCGATAACCCTATGTTACCTTCTCGGTACAAGCAGTCCAGCGTGATCCAAGCTCCCGGCTACCAACTCTCCGCATGGAGATCTACACATCAGCCTAAGTGACGTCATTCCCTTCTACTGATCTCTTCTAATTTATGAACACTTTTTATTTATGAACAATTATTTATTTCATTTATTTATTGACAGTCGTAATTTTATTTATTGAAGTTTAATTTTATTATTTTAATTATTCAAGAGGAATATATTTATTATTTTATGAACACGCCTATTATTTATTTATTCTTTGTTGGGACCTTCTGACCAATATACAGACAATGAATTAACCCCAACACATGTTTCACTCCAGTATGGTGCCTCTTCAGTCGAATATACTTTATTAATTAAAAGGGTTACGGAATCAACTTGAGGAAAGAAACCAAAATTAAGTGTTATATAACAAAACGATAACAATAAAATAAAAAATATCAAATGGTCGGGAATAAAATTTAATAAATTACATTTTGGAGTACAAGTGTGTGTTCTTTAAATGCTTGAGTATTGTAGTGTAAGTGGACTATTTGTTAGTAACAGGGCCGCCACATTTCAGAGCCGGGCCCGGGACCAGATCACGGGCCCCCGCTTCTCAGAGCCAGAATGAAAATTCTAGTACTTTGCTATAGGACTTTGGGCATATTAAAATTATTTTCATCTTGAGTTTTGAGCAAAATGAGAATAAAAGCCGACAATCGGTGCTGCAAAGGTCACTTTCGGTACTTTTTTCCAATTAGCGAGGATCGACCCGGGTCCCCACGGTGCCCTGGCCCGGGACAACTGTACCCGGTTGTCCCCCCATGTGGCGGCCCTGGTTAGTAACTCGTAGGGTATATTCGGGTATATGTTTCAACTATCAGAGTCTCCTTCCAAAATCTATCTATCTACAAAGTTGGTCTGTCCTTTCTATCGAGTAAGTTTTTTTCAATACTAAGCTTGAATAAGTTGACTTCGTCCCGATCTGTTCATTTGTCCAGGGTTTCGTTGTATTTTTATTGTTTTCCCTTGACTTGGTTTCGTCTTTCAGCCACTCGCTTTCCTACTCGGAAAATTTTAAATTACGCTAGCTAATAGCGAAAATAGTGAAGATCTAGAAAATAGAGGATTATCTGTTTCTATTCCGAGCGAGTGGACTTTTTTTTATTTTTTAATTATAACATCTAATTACCTATTTTATTATAATAATAAATAAAATACAACATAATTACTACGGTTGTAGAGATACAACACTATTGAGGACAGTGGCTTATCACATAGAGTGCTGATATGAGTCATATTGACCCCTTGGGGAATACCAGATGCCCCTTTACGGCTCAGGATATTTTTTATGGGGGCTCCTTCATCCTTGGGGACGAGTCTCGTTAGCTTCATTCAGCCGGAATAATCAATGATGTCACCCCAATATTCATTTTTATTACTATGTATCTTCTGTTTTAACATATTATAAAAAAGTACGTCACGCAGGAGCTGCATAACTAAGGAATTTCCTCAGAATTGGGTAGTGTCGAGTGCATTCTTGAATAATTTGCTTAAAATAACCTGTATAGAGAAATAAAATAAAAACATAAATTGTTCTACTCTTTTGCATTTTTTATGAGGAGCGGTTTCAATTATTAATTTTGTAATTAATTTCCTTCCAGAGTTTTGTGTATGTGTGGTACTACACTACGTAATAAGTACACAAAGCTTCACTTTTGTTCCATTGATCTTGATGAGTTTCGCGAACCTACGTTTGGAGGAAGAATTCAATTCAAACATATTACAAAGTAACCCCCCCCCCTTCCAATAGACCTATTATTAGATAGCCAGGACGTATAATGAGTTTCGCAACAATACAACAGAAATTACGACCAGTAAAAGGAACTTAGTAATTTCTGTCCGGAGTAGACCCCCCCTTCTAGTCAACCGATTTAGTTCATTTTTACAACAAATTGTTTTCTTTAGTTGACCACAACGAAAACCGAGTTTCGTTGAAATATAACAAAAATTACGACTGGTATTAGCAAATAACTACTTTGGCTCCGGAGTAAACCCCCCTTCCGGATGGACCGATTTTGTTGGTTAACGAACTCGTTCAATCGTTTGATGGGGTAATACTACATACCACGTTTCCTGGCGAAAAAAGAAAAACTCTGGCCTGTATCGTGTTAACGGACTCATATATAACTATATATGCGTATATCAATATATCTATACATATATATATATATATATATATATATATATATATATATATATATATAAATTATAACGGGGGTCATTTTCGGTGTCTACTAGGTAGGATCGATAAAGATTCGAAGAAATTTTTCAAAAATTCCGTCATGAGTGCAACCTCAATAGCTACTTTCCTTCGGAGGAAAGTGCTAAAGGGAATTAAAAGAGAAATCATATTTGAGTTGGTGATGCGAAGGTTGAATTTGTAAGGGTTCGGTCGTGGTATCTTAATAAAACTACCGGAAAATGAGTTATATCGTTTGCCGACGTTTCGTCTTGAAATTCAAGCCTTCATCAGAGCTTTAAAACAAGTAGCGAAGGGTGTACTACTAATACTTGTATATATATATGCAATAGAAATTTCAAAAACAGAAAAACATTATACATGTAACAGGGTGAATGATACAATTGGTGTGGAGCTTAAATTAGAGGTAGTTTAATGAAGATTTAAACATAAATGCGTATCATAGATACAGATATACAATTAAGGACATAATGCAAATAAGTTTAAGTTGAGGTTACACTCATGAAAACATTTTTGAAAACTGTCTTCAAATCTTCATCAATCATGCCTACTAGTACAAAGTAAATATATAAATTTCAGGTCGCGTCACGCTACACCGTGCCGGGTCCGGGCCGTGCCACGGACGGGGCCCGGCCCGGACCCGACACGGTGAAACACCACACCAGCATTTTCAATGGACTCGTTCACGCTACACCGGGCCGAGCCCGTGTTTTATGCTTGTGTGATTGCTTCACTGTGTCCCGGCCGTGGCCCGGCCCGGACCCGGCACGGTCTAGCGAGAATCGACCCTTACTTTGGCTGCTGTTATGGTAGCGGCCAAAATGTTTGCCAAATTAGTATACTATATTAATATATTATTTTTTTTTTTTATTTATTTTTTTTTTTTTTTTACGGCGCATCTACATCTAGGTCATTAGCGCCGACATCCAGGGTGCAGCGAGGAATTTTACCAGCGAGCCGTGGGATGATAAAATTCCTGCCGGAGGTTGGGAATCGAACCCACCATCTCCCGCTTATGAATCCAAGGCGCTAGCCATTAGACCACGGGAGACCCCCTTAATATATTATTATGTAAATTGTAACATCCATTTATATTTACTTAAGATTTTTGGGACGGGCTATCTACGGGTTACCGCATTTTTATAGCAAGAATACGGCTAATGCCTTTTCATTATTCGAAAAGGAAAAAAAAAGCCTCTAGCCCTAGTGAGAATTGAACTCAAGATTTTAGGCACGGAGTTCTCACGCCTTTACTCTTAGGGCCACCGGGCCTCAAAATGGATAATGGATTTTTTTTATTTTATAGAAAGTGTTAAGTGTCGGCTAGTTTGCTAATTTACGCCATCGTAATTTATTCCCCGTATATACCACATTCGATCCCTTGAAGAGGCATTCAAAGGGCTCGAAAAATCTATGGAAGAAATGAAGTTAGTAATTTTAGTGATTTTTTTTTTTTTTAATCTTAAAAAAAAAACCTATAAAGATAATTCCTATATTCGTAAGCTAAATATTAAGAATTATGGTTATTTATGACGTGGTCTTTGTACCAGGAGGTTTTTTTTATTCGTTCCACCATTTAATAGCTTACTCTTATAGAAGTTTTTTTTTATTATTATTATTTTATTTCATTAATTTTCTGCTTCCAAAAAAAAATATCACGTTAGTTGTAGATTAAATTGGTGAAATATTTCGTCCGGCATCATGTTTAAATTACTTCCCAAACCATTCAAAATTACTTTATGACGTCTACTTTCGATTCAGGATTTCTCCACCCTTCTATGACGTCTACTTTCGATTCAGGATTTCTCCACCCTTCTATGACGTCTACTTTCGATTCAGGATTTCTCCACCCTTCTATGACGTCTACTTTCGATTCAGGATTTCTCCACCCTTCTATGACGTCTACTTTCGATTCAGGATTTGTCCACCCTTCTATGACGTCTACTTTCGATTCAGGATTTCTCCACCCTTCTATGACGTCTACTTTCGATTCAGGATTTCTCCACCCTTCTATGACGTCTACTTTCGATTCAGGATTTCTCCGCCCTTCTATGACGTCTACTTTCGATTCAGGATTTCTCCACCCTTCTATGACGTCTACTTTCGATTCTTCAGTCTCAGTTTAATTAGCCATTGCCTTTTTCTCTGACATTATGAGGTAGGGCCATAAAAATAGCATTTTATGAGCAGACATTTGCGATCGAAAAGTTCAAAATTTCTCACGTCAATTAATATTTCCTGTGGTCTTAACGTAACCAAAATCAATACGTCTTCATGTCTACAAAACGTTAACTGTAAAATGTGTGTAAAATGTTTAAAATCAAGCAGCCAATGAGTACTCAGATGATTGAAGTGAGGTTGTCAATCTTCTGACTTGTATAGGTTTAGTTCTTCATACGATAGGTGCCGTATAGGTAGGCCTGCCGTACTTCCCGGTTTGACGAGGACAGTCACGGTATTTTGCTCTTGTCCCGGTGTCCCGCCCGGTCTTATCAATGTCCCAGAATAGGCTGTAAGATTTAAAAAGTAATGAATTTATGTTTTTAAGATTCTTTTATGAATGAGTTACTTTTCTACAATCAACATTCTTGACTACCTGCACAACGCTACCAGCGCCCAGCCCCTCTTAAATTTGGCTGGGCGAATGTTTTTTAGGATGATTAAGTAGCAAAAATTCCTTTCATATTTTTAAAAGTCCGTCACGCAGGAGCTGCATAACTAAGCACTTTCCTCAGAATTTGGGTAGTGTCGACTGCTTTCCAGAACAATTTGCTTAAAATATCCTACATAAATAAAATAAAAACGTGAATAGTTCTCATTTTGTAATGAGTAACTGATCAATTATTAATTTGCATCCAGAGTTATGTTTACACATGGTACCTACTACACTACGTAATAAATACAAAAATCCTCATATTATCGTATTTTGATCTAACGCAGGAAGAGGATACAGTCACTCTAATGGTAGAAAGCGCTCCTTGCGGCGGCTTTGTGAACCTACGTCTGCCGGCTTTTCTATTCAAATATATTACAAATTAAACCCCCGCTTTCCGATTGACCGATTCAGCTCATTTTTACAACACTTCTTTCTCATGAGTTACCCACGACGTATTCCGCGTTTCGTTACAATACAGCAGAAATTACGACCGGTATGAGTATATTAGGAGTTTGGGTCTGGAGTAAACCCCCCCCCTTCTAATGAACCGATTTAGTTTCTTTTTACAACACATATTTACCTGTAGATTACCACTACGAATACCGAGTTTCGTCGAAATATACCAAAAATCACGGCTGGTAGTGGCGAATTGGTATTATGGGTCCGGAGTAAACCCCCCCTCCTAATGAACCGATTTCGTTTATTTTTACAACACATATTTACCTGTGGATTAGCACTACGAATACCGAGTTTCGTTGAAATATACCAAAAATCACGGCTGGTAGTGGCGAATTGGTATTATGGGTCCGGAGTAAACCCCCCCTCCTAATGAACCGATTTCGTTTATTTTTACAACACATATTTACCTGTGGATTAGCACTACGAATACCGAGTTTTGTCGAAATATACCAAAAATCACGGCTGGTAGTGGCGAATTGGTATTGTGGGTCCGGAGTAAACCCCCTCCCCCCCTTCTAATGAACCGATTTAGTTCATTTTTATATCTCACTTTTCTCTCTATATTAACACTACGAATACTAAGTTTCGTTGAAATATAACAAATATTACGGCTGACATAGTCAAATAAGTGTTTTGGGTTCGGGGTAAACCCCCCCTTCCGGTGGACCGACTTTGGTGGTTAACGAACTCGTTCAATCGTTTGCTAATTGAATGCTATATACCAAGTTTCGTGACGAAAAAACAAAAACTCTGGCCGCTATCGTGTTAACAGACACACATATATACCATATATGCATATATATATATATATATATATATATATATATATATATATATATATATATATATATATAATATATATATATATATATTTATATAGATATATATAAATTTTAACTGGGGTCATTTTCGGTCTCTACTAGGTAGGATCGATAAAGATTTGAAGACATTTTTCAAAAATTCCGTCATGAGTCCAACCTCAATAGCTACTTTCCTTCGGAGGAAAGTGCTAAAAGGTGGATAAACTGGCAATTTAGGGTTCCAGATTCCCCACGCCCGTTACTTGCGAGGCTTAAAAGTCACCATTTGGCTTCTAATATTTCTGGGGAGTTATATTCCATAACCCCCCACCATACTAATGTGTCCCGGTTTCACTCACCAAAAAAATGGCAAACCTACGTGTAGGGGCAAAGGGAGGTGCGATGGGATTGAAAAATGAGAACATGTCCCAAAAGCAATTCTTTTAAGCATTTTGTTTTGAATTGAAAACAAAGGCATTTTTAGTTTGAACATAATAATAATAATAATAATAATGTTGTTTTTTCTTCATTATCGTGTTTTTTATCTGTCCACCCCTCATATTTTGCAAGAAAACTGTACGTGATGGGAACAAGTAGGAATCATTTTTGGTTTCAGCAGCCCTAAAAAAATAAATATAGTTATGCAATTTCATGTAGCTAATCAAAACATTTATTTTGTACAAGAAGGGTCATGACTTCAGTATCCATACTTGCGTAGTTTCTTTTACTACAATGTTGGTTATGTATTTTTATTTTTTCTAAATACTGACAACGGGTAATAATATACTTAAAGAGATCGGCAGAAAATAAGTACATGTTACAGTCTATTTCACTCCCTTATTTTTTTCCTGGACCCTACCTTTCTGCGGTTAGTATTGTGCAGCCTAGAGCCATTTGCATTGAAGTCTTGAGTCGAGAAGGTAGCGACGACAAAAGCAGGAAAACGCCATTTTTTTCTTTCGGGCTCTTCTCTAGATCCTTCGGAGCCCCTTCCTATTGAGATTTGTCCGTTACAGGATCCCCAAGGAGGTGGGTTACGACCTTGCCTCGTAAGGTGGACAATGGCGCAGGTAGAAGGAGAAGTATTGTGTTGCGTCAGCGGCACGCGCTATCAGCTGTGCTAGAACTCGGCGTGGGAACGATGGAGGTGCAGTGCCTTTAAATGGGTTCTACTTTCCAAACAAGGGTAGCCAGCTGGTCTCCGATCAGCTGATTGACTGGTCGCCCCCCCCCCCACTCCTAGCCTTTCTAGTCCTGCCTGACCCAGAATGTCTCCGCATAGTGACACAAACATGTGGGGGACGAGATAATTAACTTGCATCTCATTAACACAACTTGTGTTGTTTGTTTGCATCAAGTTCCCTTCAGACCGGGGCGCATCTGTTTTGAGTTGGATGATGAGAAAGGGCAAGCTAATTTTTGCACGAATATCTTCGGAAGACCTTATTTAACAATAATTGATGCATGCCTAAACCAAAAAATCCCCTGAACAATTTTTTTTTTATTTCAAGATAATATCCTGAAGTCGACTTTCAATCTGTAAAATGTTTTTGAAAGCTTGAATGCCTTATTTTTTTTTTCAATATTTCAAATATAAAAAGCTTGTCGTTCGGATTATGCAACAATTTAAATTTTTTTTTTTTTTTTTTTTTTTTTTTTTTTTGCTTAGAACGTAATTCCATAATTCATTATGCAAAAACTATCAAACCGATTTAAACGAAATAAGTTTGTTTTTAATTCTCCTATCTATATAACCTTCCTCATAGCCTACGGAAAAGACGGAAAATGAAGTTTTTGTGTATTTATTAAGTAGTACAGTATCATGTATTAACATGACTCTGGAAGCAAATTAATAGCAAAATTAATAATTAAACAGTTCTCATAAGAAATGCAAATAAGTAAAACTATTCACGTTTTTATTTTATTTATTTAGGTTATTTACAGCAAATTATTCAGTAATGTAGTCTGCACTACAAAAATTCTGAGGAAAGTGTTTAGTTATGCAGCTCCTGCGTGACGGACTTTTGTTTTGTGATGTTGTTATATATTTGTTATTATTTTAATTTTGTATGACTATAATTTGATGGCCGAGGCTATGATTGTTTTAATTGATAAATAAATACTGTAATTACCAAGATATGGGCGTATATAAAGGGAGAGCTGAGTAGGTAGCACCCTCCTAAATTTTGATTTAATCGGTAAAATGTGTCACAAAAATCGTAAAAAAAAAAATAAATAAGATCAATTAGTTCCATTGAGTTAGAAGGGAGGAGGGAGTCTAAACGATAAAAGTTTAAGCCTAAAATCGGCCATGCCAGTATGACAAAAAGCGCGCGAAAAGGTGAATTTTTGAATATTATTGTAAACAAACAATGAAATTAAACGAATTTATGTATCGTATTCGTATAAATTGACATTTATGTATATGTATAAATATAAATCAATAAGAATATGATATATATATTCGTTCAAATTCATTGTTTGTTTACGATCATATTCAGATTCAAATGTTCGCGCGTCACTACTGGTACTTTTGTCACACTGGCATGGCCGATTTCAGACCTACACTTTTTTAGCATTGGGAGGTAGATAACACTCCCTCCACTATCTACTAACTCAATGATTAGTTCAGATTTTTTTTTTTTTTTTTTTTTTTTTTTTTTTTTTTTTTTTTCCTCTTTTGGGTATTAGTGTTTCAGTTGGCTAATATTCCAACTTCTAGATTGTTAGTTCCTTACCTAACCAGGTTATTTCCTATATACGCCCCTGTACCAAGATGCTCCTTTTATTATTAGAATTTCTCTATAAAAAAAATCTCTATATAGCTTTTCCTGATGTGTGATAATCGTAGTCTATCGACAGGGCAGTCTTTTATTAGTCTTGACCTTGTTAGGGTCGTCTGCCCGGTGTTCGAAAATAGTCTGCTATTTGTAGTCTGTGTAGTTTGTGGAGGGATTATGTTTTACTGTTTATTTCTAGGATCTACTGTTATCTAATAATGTCCAGGAACTGCGTCATCTTAGCGCGTTTTTGTTTTCATCACTAGTGCCATTTGGCAGGCTTAGTATAGAAAAAGTTAATGTTTTTTCTTAATATTTCTTGAAAAATGTAAAAAAATGTAAAGCGAAGGAAGATCTTACGCCCCACAACAGGAAACTGGCCATCCAAAGCGTAAATTAATGAATTTAAACAAATGATATCGCTCTATCAAAAATCTCTGACGAACCATATTTGTAGGCAATATAATAAGCTTCCGAATAGATTCTTTACATTTAATACGATTTCCCAATCGGTTCGGGATATATAAGAATACATTCAAAGACCTGAAGAAAAGGTTCAGGTTTTTCCATTTTCGCCCCTAATGATTATAGTCATATCTATAATGGTTTCATTAGATAGATCCAGTTTACTTATAAAGCTTGTACATAGAAGCCTATACGCATACGCATAGAACGCAATAACCTAAGCGTTACGACGTTTTTCGCGCTAATTTCGCGCCCAAAACACATGTTCCGGTAGACGACCTTTCAAACCACAAAATGTATTTTAGTATCAAATTTCGAAAATTGAGCTATTGATGGTGGATAGTACAAGCCTTTTAAGATGTAACCATTATTCCCAATTACTTAATTAATTATTTTAGTTGCTCGTAACAATGGCGATTCAACTGCTTGAACAAATGAAATAAAATAAGTAAAAACAATTAAACATAATGGTCATGTTCCATGCGTGTGGAGGTTGTCTTCAGTATCTCACGGAGTGGTATTTATATCTCCTTCATGTACGGGAAGGGGGGGAGTATAAATGTAAATAAAAAAAACCCAAATAAATATTAAAAAAATTATTCTTCCCAATAAATATAAATGTTAGGGATACACAAGTTGATGTGTCAAACTGGATATGGCTTACCTGTTAAATGTTATATCCTTGATATTTTACTTCCTTTGCAAAATACACTTCTATTTAATGATTAACATAGAACTGACCACTACATTATAAAAATACAAGATAAATCTCACAGCTGATGCTTCGATCGCAAGGAAAGCAAGACAGGACTGAGGAGGCGAGACTTGCTACCTAAGGTGTGAGGTGTAGTATGCAGGTTCTGACATGAAGTTCCTAGTCTCGTGGGAGTAGGGGTGGCTCTTTGTGGGTTTTTTTTTATGTTTCTTCTTTTTGTTTACTAATCCGATGATTTGATTTCATAACAAAAGAGCCTTAGTGGCAATACTAAATGTTCCATTAAATATCTAAAAATCTAATTGACCCCTTGGGTACTTTTGACATCTGATACTCTTCATTTTACCTTAGTTATGTATGACGTATCAGACTCGTCGTGTAAATTTTTGGCTTACTTAAGGAAGGTGAGTCAAAGTTGCAGTCTTTAACATGAAAATGCTTTTTTACGTTAAGATTTCCTTTTGTAGTTCTCAAACTTATTGCACAACTCAGGACTACTAGCAACTTTAATATTAAATTTTGTATTAAAAGCGTTTATTGTAGCATTAATCCTCAAGAAATGTGTACCCTGTGTAGATCGAATGCCTATGAAGATGTGTATCATATTATGTTGCACTGCCCAATTTACTCGCAGATAACGCTCAATTCCATCAGATCCTAAATACAGCCTCAAAAGAGGATTATTTCAAAATATTTCAATACCTTATGAATATGTTAAAGCTGAGGGCTTTATTGCTCGGAGAATAATTCTACTTTGTTTTGTGTTTTGTTATTATTTGAATATTCGTATTTTTCCTCCTGTTTATCTATTTTTAAATATATTATATAGTATATAAATATAAATAACTAGGCTGTATACAATAATTTTTATGTATTATGATTGCCACAACAATATTTATTTAAATAAATGTAAATAGGTTAATTTTGTAAATTATATATTACAAGTCATAAATATTAATAAGATATTGGTGCATGTTAAATAAAAATTAGATTAATGCATGACCCTAGTAATAATAACATTAGTAATACTAATCACATTATATAAGGCCTACTCCTCGCTATGGAGTAGGCCTTATATAATACTTGTAAGCGATGAACAAAATAAATAAATAAAATATAAATACTTTTTCGTGCAAGTGCATCGACGTTAATTTGTAATTAATTCGTAGTTAATAATAATGGACGTTAAAATTTAAATAAAATATAATTTGTAATTCAAAGAAAAAATATCTAAACGTAATGAGATAAAGATACGAAGACAGGTATAGTTGGGATTCGGCTAGGAGAAAAACGTCAGACTTTTAAAAAGAAATCTGTGTTTTGGACGTTTCGACTGCAACAATGGCAGCCTTCTTCAGCACTAGAGAATGCCTAGGGGGGAGGAAGACCTCGAGGACAACTTTATAGTCCTCGAGGTCTTGTTGTCCTCGAGGTCTTCCTCCCTCCCCCCTAGGCATTCTCTAGTGCTGAAGAAGGCTGCCATTGTTGCAGTCGAAACGTCCAAAATACAGATTTCTTTTTAAAAGTCTGACGTTTTTCTCCTAGCCGAATCCCAACTATACCTGTCTTCGTATCTCTACAGCGGCTAACTATCTCCATCTACACTATGAGATAAAGATATTTCTAACGTTTCAGCATGATCTTTGGCCGCATTCTTCATCTAAAAAAGCAAGGCTTTTGATTTAGAAATGTTGCTTAGTGTTGTGATTATTCTCGTTTGTAATTCTGTATATTTATTCTTTAGCTGAAGAAAGCTGCCAAAGAGCACGTCGAAACATTGGAAATAAAGATTTTTATTGAAAATCTGGCGTTTTCTCTTATTCCAATCCCAACCATTCCTTGACATCTTAAAATATATAAACGGATAAGAGGAAATCATGCTGATCATGATAATATCATTTGGGATGTAAATAGAAGCCAGTTATTGTATTCTTATAATGAAGTTTACATTTATTGCAGGGGCGAGGTCAGCTCAGTGGTAGAGCACTGGACTAATAAGCTGGAGGCCTGAGTTCAAATCCCGAGCAAGCACTAAAGATTTTTTCTTCTAGTGTCTTCGTTCATGGGTTGAATTCGGCCTCCCTGGCCGTCCCTAGGTCAACCCAGCCTTTAATTAATTTAATAATGGGTACCTTGGTTGGTGCTAATGACTCTAGCAGTCGAAGCAGCCAAGTGGAAAATCAGGCGGCCGGAGCATAGCACTGACCACACTATCTCCCTAATGTGCCGTATGGTCATGAATCAGATACCTCTATAGTATCTGCCCCTTAGGGCCCTCGTGGCTTATTACGGGACTGATTTTTTTTTTTTTTTTTTTTTTTTTTACATTTATTGCATATACCTATTATTTTATTTAAACTTTAACGTCCATTATTATTAACTACGAATTTTGGGACGGGTTATCTATAGGTTACCACTCTTTTGTAGCCAGGCTCATGCCTTTTCTTTTTTCTAAAGAAAAGCCACCATTTTTCTTAGTGCTCACACCTTAACCCTCACGGCCATCGGGCCTCCATATACCTATTAATTTATATTATTCTTTTGAATTAGTAAAACTAAGCAAAACATTCCTGCCATAATTTATATCTAAAATGAATATCCGGTACGCGACCGATAACGTCACTTCCGTTAAACCTTTGCGTCACCTGTGACGCAAAATGTAAAGACCCCCGGCCATATAACATTCTCATGTCTATCATCATTAAATAAAATAATACAATGGAAAATTGTAGTAAACGAATCATGAAATGACGATAAATCTATGTTAGCACTTGCTGGCCGAAGTAATTTAATACTACGTTGGTTACTAGTTGGTGTAATCAGGGGCCGGGCGATCCTAAGAATAAACCCCCAGCTTCATTTACGCTGTTGTTTTTTTTTTTTTTTTTTTTTTTTTAGCATTTTCTGTATTGAGGATGAGCTCTGAAAGAATGTATATATAAATTTTAACTGGGTTAGTTCTGTGTGTATGTGTGTGCTCGCGTGTGTACGTCTCTGTTAAGCATGATAAACACCAGAGTTTTTGCTTTTTCGCAAAAACTCTGTATTCTCTTTGCTACGTAACTTAGTATAAAGCATTCCTATAGCAAACGATTGAACGAGTTCGTTAACCAACAAAATCGGAGGAAGGGTTTACACCGAATCCAAATTACTAATTTTCCCAAACTCAAAATACCAATTTTTTTTTTTACGGCTTATGAAAAACTTAAGTATTAGCTCCGGGCTATCTAATGTTTGGCACCCTCTTACTGGACTCGTTGCGCCCGGCGTTGCTTGACTTCGGTGATCTACGAGAATCAGTGCATCGAACATCGAATATGGCCGTTGCCCGTAATGTAGTGTCTGAGTTTCGTGATTAAATATTTTTTTGTCGTTATAACCGGCTTGTGTTAATCTGAAGGGTGTCATCATCTTTTGACAACATTTTCATTTGTATTTTTTTCCAAATCCGATTCTAATGTTCTTCTAATGTTTTATTAGAACATACTAGGAACAGTTTTAAGATGCATTCTGTTTTCTAAAATAAATCTTTTGACCTACTTTCTCTGTAAACATTTTTTTTTATAACATATTCCCATGAAAGGGCACCGCAAAGGAAAGAAACGTGTTGAGGTGAAATAAAATCGGGTCAATTTCGGAAAAGGGGTGCCAGTGATTTTATCAGTAACTGTGATTATTTTAACTAAATAAAATAAGTCATATGTTGCAGTAACCTCACCAAATTTCCTAGTTTTGTTATAGTTTCATTTGTCATCTTGGCTGGCTCAAACGTAATGAATCTATTTCAGTTAAGTGGCATCAGGACTGAAGACAATGTTCATAGGTTTCTACAGAGCAAAAGGATCACACCGAGCGCAAAGGTTTGTGGAATCCCATGAAGTTGCAGCTAGAAGAAAACAAGTGGTATTGTAACCAGAGGGATTGCCTTCAGATTGCTGGAAGGCATACAAAGGACTGAAGAAAGTGGAGGGTATGGGATATAAACATTATGTAGTGAATCATTCCAAAAACTTGGTAGACGTCAAAACAGGTGCTAACACCCAGAGGGTTGAATCTCTTAGGGCTTCGATCAAACGCAGAAACAGGATAGAATACAGGACTAGGAGGAGCATGCTGGATTCATATCTATGCGGATTTATATGGAGGAGAAAGTATTAGAATTGGCGTCAATGACCACAAAGGTTGACACGCCTTTAAATCCAACCAAACAAAAAAAAAAAGTATTAGGAGTGATTGTTGGAGAAGATTTTCGAGAACATCGTCCATTTTTGTTCAGATTTAACTTGTCCTCAATAGCTACTTTCCTCCGAAGGAAAGTAGCTATTGAGGATCCACTCATGACGGAATTTTTGAAAAATATCTTCAAATCTTTATTGGTCCTACCTAGTAGACACCGAAAATGACCCCCGTTAAAATTTATATATATATATATATATATATATATATATATATATATATATATATATATATATACTAGCTGAATACCCGTGCTTCGTCACGGCAGATAAGTAGTTATTTTATTGCGTTAAATAATGTTTCATTAAAATTACGTTACTATAAAATTCTGTGCAGTTTATTACAGCACGGTTCCCGCCATACTATATTTTATTCAATGGGCGTTAAAATTTAAAAGTTTATGTTTCCAAGAAGTCATATGGTAAAACCCAATATATTTACGAGTATTACCAAGGTTATAGGCGAGGAGGCTGTGCAAGGGTTCCGGATATTATTACCTTGCCTGGAAAACCTAAGGATATGCCATACATCAAGGTTTGACCGGGACTGTCCCGGTATTTTGCAATTGTTTCGGTGTCCCGCCCAGTTTTATCAATGTCCCGGAAAAGGCTGTAAGATGTAAAAAGTAATGAATTCATGTTTATAAGAATCTTTTTTAAATCGGTAACTTTTCTACAATTAACATTTTTACTACTGCTCACAGTGTCAAAGAAATGAGAAGTAATCTAACTGTAAAACGCTGGAACCACCTGTACAGCGCTGCCAGCTGCCAGACACTACTATTTGGCTGAGAGATTGTTTTAAGAAAATCAAGTAGCAAAAAAAGTTCCGTTCTTATTTTTAAGGTTTGGGTAGACTAACAGTTTAGGATTCCCCCTTCCCGTTAGTTGCTAGGCTTAAAACTCACCAACCATTTTGCTTATAATTTGTACTCTTTTTATCCCCCCCCCCTGGTATGCCCATCCCATATTAATGTGTCCCGGTTTAACTCTCCAAAAATATGGCAAGCCTATCTGACGGGGACAGACAGAAAAGAAACGCAATTAAAACTCTATGAGGGACAGTTAATTTCTAGTAATTCAAGGTCTGCCATCATAGTTGAAATTAACCTCAATTAGAAATAAAACTATGAGATAGATAATGTAAGGTAACAGCTGTTCTTTATCGTCCTAGCAACGCAGGCTGCCTAGGCTTGCCTTCTCTAACCAACTCAAACTTTAAACCCCCCTAAAAATGCTTAAAAATACGAATATCAAAAAATCCTTTCTTAGCGAGCGCCTACGTTATATAAGGAGTGTCCATGCAAAATTTCAAAATTTTCTGTCGAGCGGTTTGGGCTGGGCGTTGATAGATGAGTGAGTGAGTGAGTGGTATTTGACAAATATATAGTAGACTAGCTGAATACCCGTGCTTCGTCACGGCAGATAAGTAGTTATTTTATTGCGTTAAATAATGTTTCATTAAAATTACGTTACTATACAATTCTGTGCAGTTTATTACAGCACGGTTCCCGTCATACTATATTTTATTCAATGGGCGTTCAAATTTAAAAGTTAATGTTTCCAAGAAGTCATATGGTAACACCCAATATATTTACGAGTATTACCAAGGTTATTGGCGAGGAGGCTGTGCAAGGGTTCCGGATATTATTACCTCGCCTGGAAAACCTAAGGATATGCTATACATCACGATTTGACCGGGACTGTCCCGGTATTTTGCAATTGTTTCGGTGTCCCGTACAGTTTCAAAAGGCTCTAAGATGTAAAAAGTAATGAATTAATGTTTATAAGAACCTTTTTTAAATCGGTTACTTTTCTACAATTAATATTTTTACTACTGCTCACAGTGTCAAAGAAATCAGAATCTAACTGTAAAACGCTGGAACTACCTGCACAGCGCTGCCAGCTGCCAGACACTACTATTTGGCTGAGAGATTTTTTTAAGAAAACCAAGTAGCAAAAAAAGTTCCGTTCTTATTTTTAAGGTTTGGGTAGACTAACAGTTCAGGATTCCCCCTTCCTGTTACTTGCTAGGCTTAAAACTCACCATTTTGCTTATAATTTGAACTGTTTTTATTCCCAACCCCCCTGGTATGCCCATCCCATATTAATGTGTCCCGGTTTAACTCTCCAAAAATATGGCAAGCCTATCTGACGGGGACAGGCAGAAAAGAAACGCAATTAAAACTCTATGAGGGACAGTTAATTTCTAGTAATTCAAGGTCTGCCATCATAGTTGAAATTAACCTCAATTAGAAATAAAACTATGAAATAGATAATGTAAGGTAACAGCTGTGTTTATCGTCCTAGCAACGCAGGCTGCCTAGGCTTGCCTTCTCTAACCAACTCAAACTTTAAACCCCCCTAAAAATGCTTAAAAATACGAATATCAAAAAATCCTTTCTTAGCGAGCGCCTACGATATATAGGGAGTGTCCATGCAAAATTTCAAAATTTTCTGTCGAGCGGTTTGGGCTGGGCGTTGATAGATGAGTGAGTGAGTGAGTGAGTGGTATTTGACAAATATATAGTAGATATATATATATATATATATATATATATATATATATATATATATATGTCTGTTATTTATTAAGTAGTGTAGTATCATGTATAAACATAACTCTAGAAGCAAATTATTTTCAAAATTAATAATTGAACAGTTCTCATAAGAAATGTAACTGAGCAGAACTATTCACGCTTTTATTTTATTTATATAGGTTATTTACAGCAAATTATTCTGTAATGTAGTCTACACCACAAAAATTCTGAGGAAAGTGCTTAGTTATGCAGCTCATGCGTGAGGGACTTTTTTCAGTTGAGCTTATTAAATATGTTTTGAGGTTATTATAAAATGTATTTTCTTTAATAAACATATGTTATGTATAATAATAACAGTTATGTAACAAAATCACTGGCATCCTTTTTCCGAAGTAGACCCGAAAAATCAATATAATTAAAGTCTGTTTCGCCAATTTCTATTCTTTTATTATTGGAATAAGAATAAAAAACCTGCTCTACTTTGTCAACCCTTTACAGAATTACCCCTGAGTATACACCAGCTGTCTCTATGCTCCAGACAGCACCCCTTCCTGACCCAGATATCCAAGCTGGTGATAACTGGTTTGGTCACGCTTGGTGATGGGTAGGGCCTGCAAAAAGTCCCATCACCTTTTTATCCATAGTTGTTACCGGGCGATTAGATGAATGAGTGATCATCAAACAAATACAATTACCCCCCAACACCTCGTTCGTTAAATATTTAACGATCGTTTATTCCTCGTAAATTGGGGAATACAATTTTTTAGTTGTCTCTCTTAATGAGAATTGTCAGTAAACATTTAGTTGATTTTAACGCATTGTTTTCAATCTTTCCAATTTTTTTTTTTTTTTTTTTTTTGTATTTACATTGTTAGCAATATGTCTATGAACTAAATAAAAATTAACGCTGTAAAAAGGATTTTAAATAAAAAGTAGAATTGTGAGGAAGTAATTTTGATTAAATTTTCGTTTTTTGTGTATTTCGTTGGACAAATCATTATAATAAAGAAACGTCCAACGAAGTAAATATAAAAATCAACTTTTAACGAAATCACTTCCTCCTAATCCTATATTCCCGACTCACACACTCTTATCTCATGACAAGACAGGAATGACCGACATGTACACAGTGTAACTCACCACTGACTGTAAAGCACATACTTACTGAATGTTTACAGCGACAAAACGAAGTAAATGTAAAAATCAACTTTTAACGAAATCACTTCCTCCTAATCCTATATTTCCGACTCACACACTCTTATCTCATGACAAGACAGGAATGACCGACATGTACACAGTGTAACTCACCACTGACTGTAAAGCACATACTTACTGAATGTTTACAGCGACAAAACGAAGTAAATGTAAAAATCAACTTTTAACGAAATCACTTCCTCCTAATCCTGTATTTCCGACTCACACACTCTTATCTCATGACAAGACAGGAATGACCGACATGTACACAGTGTAACTCACCACTGACTGTAAAGCACATACTTACTGAATGTTTACAGCGACAAAACGAAGTAAATGTAAAAATCAACTTTTAACGAAATCACTTCCTCCTAATCCTATATTTCCGACTCACACACTCTTATCTCATGACAAGACAGGAATGACCGACATGTACACAGTGTAACTCACCACTGACTGTAAAGAACATACTTACTGAATGTTTACAGCGACAAATCTATGATTTGCCTTACAATATGACTCGGCGATGGAAGCAAACATATAAACAAGATACTGAACTACCTCAACAAGACCAACTTACTAACCAAATTATAGCATATTTCACCTTCAAGGAAGGTGAAAACAATGCATAGAGATTATTTTTTATATATACCATTATTATTTATATTAAAATATCACAAAATTTCACAACAGAAAACTAGCAAAGTTAAAACCTATTAAATTGTTTTTGTATAATTTGTTAATATATCTCACTATTTGTATGATTAAATAAATAAGTGGAATAGTATTCTCCTAAGTTTACAAGTAGAATAAACTATATAAATATAGTGTAATGTATATCAGTATACTTTGATGTATATATACAATAATGCTTTTGTTTACACATATGTAATAATCTAATTGTATATACGTATATATGTATATGTGTAGGCATTTGTGTGTATATATATATATATATATATATATATATATATATATATATATATATATGTATATGTATATGTATATGTAATGCTTGTTCTGAGCAAGTCGCCACAGTTGGGAAAAGCTCATAAAAAAAATAAATATAAAAAATAATCCTATATTTTTTCCCTTCCTCCTAAATCGTTATATTGCTTTAATTTTAATTTATTTTTTAGCGTGATAGATATTTTGTTGCATCTTTATTATAATGATTCTAAACATTGTGCCCGTGAGGGTTAAGGCGTGAGCTCTTAACACTCCGTGCCAAAGGTCGTGGGTTCGATTCCCACTAGGGGCGGTGGCTTTTCTTTCGAAAAAAGAAAAGGCATCACCCCTATCCTGGCTAGAAAAGGTTGGTAACCTATAGATAACCCGTCCTAAAATTCGTAGTTAATAATAAATGGACGTTAAAATTTAAACAAATAAATAAACATTGTCCACGAGATAAACTTACTAAGCTCAACTAAGCTCATCTTATCGTTAACATTAAAATATTTGCTTAACGAAGTCTGGAAGTACCGACAATGGTTGTTCTTGGTCAATTTGTACATTACATATCCGTCTCAACAAACTTGATCATTGTACAATTTATATTATGTACAGATTTAGAAAAAAAGTGATTGCAGGATCATTTAGAGTTTTTTCTCAGACACACTTGTAATTAAATATCTTTACTTGTTCGTAAATATTTTTGTTTATGTGTGTGTATCTACAAATAGTATATATATATATATACATAAAATCTTTAAAGATTTCCACCTAAAATCATTGAATGCCTAAAATTATGACTACATTATTATTCGTTTTGGACCTATTAAATGAACCATCTATAACACTTGATTGGCTTTAACAAACTGAAAACTAATTTCGGTAGTTAATTGTTTTTTAACCTACTTCGTTGAGTTGTTCGCTCAGAATCTGTTATAATATAGTTTTCCTTTGGGCAACGTGCGCGTCAAAAATCTAGGACGGACAAGACTTTGGGCCACTTTGTTTCTGTATATTGCCTAGATATACTTAATGGATATACGTTTTGTTTACTTTAAGATAGTAATTCATTTTTGCAGATTTGAAGCTGGATATTTACAATAGTATATTATAAAGCCATAAAAATATATCCACCCGCCTTTAAAGTGGCATTAACACATTTTGTCTTAATTTTTAACCATTAAAATTATACCTTTAATTCTGTATTTATTTATTTTATTAATTGCTTATATATTTCTTTATTATTTTTTATTGTTATTCTCTTTTCTTTATTTTTCTTTTATTATTCATTCTCCATACCCTTTATTTTTTACCTTTGTTACTGATCCTTGGCTTATAATTTATTATGTTATTTATTATATTTTATATAAATTCTTTTAGGGCAGATCACAATTGCTGTGCAGCTCTTAAAGTTAAATAAATAATATAATTTTAAACATTATTTTTTATTTATGACTTCATATTTTGTTGTAGGTGAGTACGAGTTCTGGATTCTTTGAATTCTTACTGAGCGAGACATATTCTGAATGGTATTATCCTGTGCAGTAAGTTCTTTTCTTTAATGTTGATTTTTATAGAAAATGTTTAAAAAAACTTTTGATCTTAGAATCCTCGCAAAAACCATAAATGTAACATGTAAATAAAATGTATGAATTAACTGTTTTCATTATCAAAATATTTTATATTTAAAATTCTGTACGGCGATAAGTGTCAAACAGAATTCATAAAGCGAGACCCCCTAAAGATTTTTTTCCCTCTCCTCTTCTGGACTGGCCCTGTGGTGGCCTTCATTATTGCATGTTTCAAACCAGTATTGATTGTTCTTTCTTAATGTCCAAAATGGAGAGGCTCAATCAGTATTTCAAAGACAATAAGGCTTACAATTTTACTTTTCAATAATTTCACGTTATTAAATTATGCCTGATTACAAGTAAACATTTTTCGGTTTTTCTCTCTTTTATCCTGGCTACCATTGATAGCTGATCCAAGATATTGGAAGCTGAGAATCATTTAAACAGTAAGCTTTCTGTTTTTTTTTTTCTGAATAATAGCAGTCTTATTTAGCAGGCAACTTAAAATATCAATTAGCATAATTTATTTATTTATAAGTGATCTCTACTTCGACGAGTTCACTCCTTCAAGGTGATATCTGTATGGTCTAATGAACCAGCATTAAGATAAATATTTGATGCAATTATTTCCATAAACAGAGGTTTGGAAATGTCTGTTATTTGCCTGGAAGCCTCTGGATATTCAGCAGATATCTTCAATTGCGAGTGTATAGTTTAGTGTCCTGCAAGTAGGAAAGTATTGTGTTTATATACTGGCTGCTGTCCCTCAACAATTCGTAATGTCATGTGGGATATTTAAGTTTTGTCGTCTTCAGCACTCCGTAAGTTGAAGTTTTACAGTAAAGTCTGTATTGTATAATAACATAACAGAGGCGCTCCTAGTGTTAGGTTTGCCAACCTACGTTTTGGAGGGTGAATTTTATTCAAACATAGTACAAAGTAACCCCCCCTTCCGATTGACCGATTTAGTTCATTTTTACAAACTTCGATCGCATTAGAAACCTACTTCGTATACCATACGATAACACAGCAGAAATTACGACCGGTATGAGCAATATAGTAATGTGTGTCCGGACTAACCCCTTCCCCTCCTAATGAACCGATTTAGTTTATTTTTACAACACATTTTTTTACAATGATGACCACAACGAATTATGAGTTTTTAAAATTTCGATTTTTTAAAATATTTGTGAAGTATGAGGTCGTATATCACAGATGGGACTGGATAAAAATCCACGATTTTACACATTATGTATTCCTATATGACAGTAAAGTAGAGCAACTATTTACATAACATGAATGTATTGGAAAAATTGCGTATGTTAACTTTATGAAAGATTAAATTTTCTAGAAGACCTTATTCATATCAGGATTCGGGATTATTTTTGTATAATTTTAGAATTGAATTTATCGGTATAATCTTTATCATATTTACATTGAACTATGTTATCGCTATACCTGCTAAAATGACTGATCTGTGGATAATATTGGATACCCGCTAAGATAATAAGATTAATCAGCTAGCTTAGTAGATCTTAAAAGGTAGATTTATTGTTTTTATAGCTAAACATCTTGCACAACGCATTTCTTTGTCTTGCTGTTTTATTAGCTTATTTATTTGTTTTACTTTGTTATATTGTGTAGATATTGCAATATTTTTTTTTTCGTTTTTACTTCTATTTTCCTTATGTGAAAAAAACAATTGAATGGTGTTTAATTTATAAAATTGATTCTATATTTGAATTGTAATATGATTAATAATTTTGTAATATTTTGCCTCTTATTATGTGAAAAATCCTATTGTAAAGTATACTAGATCAGGTGTGATTCCGTGCGATAGGTATTATGCTGAATTTTTGCATGAAGATAAAACCTATACTTTTAATTATTTTTCACTAGAAATGGGTTTTTAATATCTGCTCGTTCCGTTGTTATCCCTAGTGACATTTCTAAAGGAATAAAGACAGTTGAAACGGACGTTTCGGTGTTTCGTGAAAAGCGTATCTTGAATAAAAACAATATTTTAGGTGTCAACCCTATACAAACGGGTGGAAGGGTGTTGGCCAGGTAGACTCACAGGACAGAGAATTGAGTATGGTTGATTGACCCCTACCGTATAGCTAGACAACTGATTTAACTGTTCAATGAATTTCAATAAAACAACAAATTAAAAAATTAATTAATTAACAAATTAAATAAAAGTGAGGAAAGTAGGGGAAAAATGTTCTAAAGAACGACACATACACCAATAAAGAAATAGAAAATATTCACAAAGCGACTTCGAATACCTCTCTTGGAAAGCTATATTTCTAACTATGCATTTTTTTCTTATTTTACAATTAAATTATTTTGCACAATACATTCTCCTACTAGAAGCAATTAAAAAATGTCAAGAAATAAAAACAGACAAAAAGAACCGTTCAAATAAACGAAATCAATTACTTCAAAGTTTTATTTATCCGACATCGCCTAATCGAAAATTGCTGCAGAATCGTTTTTGTAGAGCATTTAGTAAGCTGTCGAATGGTAACCTTCCGCTTACCAAGAGTTCTCACCGTTTTCGAGATATTACGAAAAATGTACGTAGCTCCCAAAACTTTTCATGTCTGTTAATAAAATATTCTAATCTTTCCTTAACTCCAAACTACAACTTTTTAGTTTGGATGAAATTTGAAAATTCAGCAAATGTTTCAACTGAATCCCATGATTCTAAGTACCCAAACCAACAACTTTATTCAACAACTATTTTTCAAATTTTCTCGGAAACGGTTACAGGTATCGCCTTAAAAATGGTTCATTCGTTTTCCTATGTGAAGAAACATATAAAACAAGTACTTGCAAGCATATGATGTAAGCATAAAATTCTTTTCAGCAAATTCTTTTCGCGCGAATATAAATTTATATAGAGTTCAAATCCCGAGAAAGCACTAAAGATTTTTATCGTCTAGTGTCTTCGTTCATGGGTTGAATTCGGCCTCCCTGTCCGTCCCTAGGTAATTAAAGGTCAACCCAGCCTTTAATTAATTTATTGGTGGGTACCTTGGTGCTAATGACCCTAGCAGTCGAAGCAGCAAGGGGAAAATCAGGCGGCCGGAGCATAGTACTAACCACCCTATTTTCCTAGTGTGCCGTATGGTCATGAATCAGATTCCTCTATAATATCTGCCCGTATATATAGCATCTGTAGTTTTATATATATATATATATATATATATATATATATATATATATATTAATTCTTGTGAAAGATGACCCGATATATATTTTTTTCACTTTTTCTTGTTTGTTTTTCTGGCAGGGGGTCGATAAAGCAGTACACTCTTGGTTCACATTAACCGCTTTATTTGTTATGTTTCGCCCGACATGTTTCGTGCCTTTTCGCACCTCTTCAGGGGCTTTCCTATGTAACAATATTTTTTTGTAAATCCTAAACTTATGTAAATTATTTAGGGACAGGATATGTATATTAGTGTAAACAATTTAAAGTTTAGGATTTACAAAAAAATATTTTTACATAGGAAAGCCCCTGAAGAGGTGCGAAAAGGCACGAAACATGTCGGGCGAAACATAACAAATAAAGCGGTTAATGTGAACAAAGAGTGTACTGCTTTATCGACCCCCTGCCAAAAAAACAAACAAGAAAAAGTGAATATATATATATATATATATATATATATATATATATATATATATATATATACACACACAAATTTGAACCACCGTTATTTTCGTTCTCTAGGGGTTTTGAAACGTAACATTTTCTATTCGGCACTTCAGGATTTCAACCTTATTAGCGAGGTTCCTCTCAATGGATGGAGGGAGGAACCGCGCTAAAAAGCTTTTTATGCTACAAAAAAAAAAACAAAAAAAAAACAGGCGAGGCTTCATAATTTCAACAGGACAACTAGATTTTATTGAGATGGGAGGGAAATTATAGCTACGCTCCCCAAGAGGTTTGGTTGATACGAGCGCAGCTTTAAAATATCTGTTATGTAAAAGATTTGCTTCATCTTTCTGTCCTGTCGGCTTAGGTAACTGAAATAAATTATTTTTAATCCAAACATAACAATTTAAATGATATGCTAGTACCCAAAATACATATCTAACATTTTGTATTGAATTAGTAAGCCCAAGATATTGTGGGTACTAGCTCTACTGGTCCCCGGTTAAGCCCCGATGCTGAGATTAGATCAACAAAGTCATGCGGGGTTAGTATCACTTAGCGCCGTATTGTTTGCTTTGTGACTAACATTCAACCGGAAGCCCGGTGGCCGTGAGTACTAAGGGAACTCTCTGCTAAGGTCGTGATTTCTATTCCAACTGAGGTTTATAATACTATTTTACTATTTCTATGAGAAATGCATCAGCCCTGTCTTGGCTATAAAAGGATTTTATCTTTTAGAAACCCCGATCCTTAATCTATGGCATGTATAAGTGGACGTTAAAATATAAATAGGAGGCCCGGTGGCCGTGAGTGTTAGGGCGTGAGCGCCTAAAACACCGTGCTTAGAGGTCGTGGGTTCGATTTCCACTAGGGGTGGTGGTTTCTCTGGAAAAAAGAAAAGGCATCATCCCTATGCTGGCTAGAAAAGGGTGGTGACCTATAGATAACCCGTTCTAAAATTCTAAGTTAATTATAATGGACGTTAAAAAATAAATAAAATTCAACCTAGTTTTCAAGGCGAGCTCGTTGTCAAGTCAGACGACGAATAATAATGTTTTATGAAACATGCGCGAATGCCAGCGGACACTTTTTTGTGACACATACAGTTTTCTTTTTCGTACATGGCTACTGCGCATGCGCGAACGCCAGCGGACACTTTTTTGGTGACACATAAAGTCTTCTTTTTCGTACAAGGCCACGCCACTGCGCATGCGCGAACGCCAGCGGACACTTTTTTGTAACGTTTTTTTCCAGTTTAGTCACCGCTAAAGCATATTTATGGAAAAGAACGTTTTGGCACGCTCTTTGGCAGCCTTCTCCTGCTAAAAACAACTAAAAATCTGAATGCGTACACATTAATTTAAATACCAACAATATCTTTTACAAAACCGACAAACAAGGGATTTCTCCTACCGATCCAATATTTTTCATAAGCTCTCCTGACACCCCATAGTTTCCCATGTCCCTTTTCATCAGGGTGTCCATACATTAACAACTTTTTCTCTCTTCCCGGCAATTTCCTGTTTGATCTCCCCTATCCCCCTCCCCTTGGTCACTAGATATATATACTCTGGGAGAATCCATCTTTTTCTATATTTTCACCTAAGTAAGTTTTACGAAAAACTATTGTTCATTTGACTTTCTATTATGCTTTGTTAATTATTAGATACACAAAAAAAAAGCTTTACGTCCGATGTGTATGTAACGATCCAGCATATTGTTTTACAATTTTCAATTATTATATTCGGTAATTCTGTATATTTGTTTGTTATTAGCTGAAGAAGGGGGCCAAAGAGAATGCCAAAACGTTTTAAATATAGATCTTTAAGAAAATTTGAGTGTTTTTCCTAGCCGAGTCCCAACTATTCCATGCATTCTTATCACCTCGACAGCTAACTATCTACACTTCATTAAAATTTCCTTGCGAGCCACCTTATATGGAATTACTTATAGAGAGGTATATTTGTTTCTGGTAACTATCGGGTGTTTTAATAGTCGGAGAGCTGGCAACGCTTTTTCATGAAGTGTTTTATACATCCTGAAATTTTGCTATAATGTACCTCTTAGGTAGATAAGAAGGTAAATACGTATACGTGTTTCCTGGACACACCTTGGTGCACCAGGTACTGCGCATAGGGGAAAGGTGCAAAAAAATATTGCCCAAAAGTAGTTTTATTCAGAAGCCAACTATTATTAATAAAAAAAAATGCAAATTAAGGCAATTTTAAAACAAATAATAAATAAAGCAGGCACTTTTAAGGAGGTTAAAATTTAAATTACAAAAAAAAAGTACCTAGTTTTTATTTTTAATATTAAATGAAGTGCTATATTCACGCTGCGATTTAAACAGCGTCTTCAATAAACATATTTGAAAATAATTACAAAAGGGCAGACACTTTTGTTGGGTATAATTATCAGGAAACATGAAAATAAATACTGCCTATGATAGACTGCAATACACTGCGCGTAACCGTAAGAGTGAATGACAGAACCGCGCAGTTGTGGTTATTCTCTGCGCTCTCATTGGTTCTTGCTCATATGATCTTGTAAAGCTGTTCCGGTTTTAATGGCAGCGCGAATAAAACTCTCATTTAATATGAGAATAAAAACAATTAAGTTTTTTTTTTTTTTTTTTTTTTTTTTTTTTTTTATACGTATTATACCCCCCTTAAAAGCGTCTGCCATATTTATTATTCATTGTAAAATTGTCTTAATTTTACATTAAAGATTGTTGGCTGCAGTTACTGGCTCTCGGACTATAAATTGAATATCAGGGTTTTAACCGTAATATTTATTGCATTAAATTTACAGTTATAGATTATACATCAAATGATTGAGCGACTGAAGCTGTATTAATTAGCACGGAGGGCCTCCCCGTGGTCTAGTGGCTAAGATTCTCAAGCGGGAGATGGTGGGTTCGATCCCCACCGGTAGCAGGATTTTTTTCATCTCACGGCTCGTTGAGAAAATTCCTCGCTGCACCCTGGATGTCGGCGCTAATGGCCTAGACATATTACTCCTTACAAGGAAGGTATTCGGCCTACAACTGGGGATATATTAGGCAAGCTACTTTTATCGAATTGCATAAAATAATTTAATTTATTTATTTATTGTGTCCCGCTTCAATGGCGATAACACGAAGAACAGTATCCTCTGAACTTAGCTATTCTAGGAAATCAGCATGGTTATTGGTGTTGGAAGTGTGTGTGGTTATGTAATGGCTTAGACGTAGGACTCACCTATAAATATTAGTATCAATGGAAATATAATACCTTATAAGCCAACATTGCAGACGTTCATCAAATAAGGTTGTATAGTCCTGTATTCTTGAGGTAAGTCAGTATAGTGTTGATGTACTGGCTATCATTGTCCAGGAGTCCTTGCATATCATACGGTATGTTGTAATTGTTTTTTCTCTGGCAGTCTTTCAGTAGATGTTTAATCGTAAGTTCTGTGCGAAGAAATTCTTGGGTAAGTCGAGTGTGTCCAATCCGTAAACGAGCTAGGGCAACTTCTTCTCGTTTAGAATGCATAATATAATACATATGATTTCTGTAAATAAAATTTAATGTATTACTTAAAGGTTTTAATGTTGTTAATTCAATAATGTTAACATTAAAATATTACAATACCTTTCAAGGATTCTCTTATTTTAGCTTATTTTTTATTTTGTTTCTTATATAATTAAAATTCATTGAAAACTGATTTAAACAATAATGCCCGGTTTTGATTTTTATAATTCAATATGATTGTTGTACTTATTATGTTTATTTACATTATATTTCTGTAATAAAAAGTACAGAAAATTTTAATTCTTGCTCGAAATATCGGATTGATTTAATGTTAGAGACATCTACTGTTCGTAGAGCCACCAGGCATTTTTTACACAGAAATCCTATCCTAGCTTTATTGTCATTGCAATAATGGTTAGATTGTTAATTATGAAGGAAGGGTATATTGATTCGGTAGGAAGTATCTTCCTGTTGGTAATGATATGCAAATTAAACATAGGAAGCATCCTTCCGTTGCTTCCTCCCTTGCTGCCTCCTGTTTAAATATAGCTGTGTGTAAACTAGGGCGGATGGTAGGGTCTATGGCCTTCTTACGATAGCAGAGCTCAATACAAGGTCGTGTATTGTGGTTGCATTATTAACTACTTTAGTAAGTGGTCATAGTTATGGTTTAACGTGTGGTTAGCCTTTCGTAAAATTCTTATCTAAGTATTTAAAAAAAAAATATTACGTATTAATCAGAATTAAATGAATCAAACCAAGAAATAAAATTACAGCATCATTAGAAAACCCCGAATTTATTCTAAATTAATATTATTTATTAACTAATAATATATGATAACATATTAATAAAAAACGTGCCTAAGGTATGGGATCGATTCCCACTAGGTGTGGTGGATTTTCTTTGGAACAAAGTAAAGACATCAGCTCTATCTGGGCTAGAAGAGGATGGTAACCTGTCGTTAACCAGTCCTACAATTCTGTGGCAATTACACACACACACACACACACACACACACACACACACACACACACACACACACACACACACACACACACACACAAACACACAAACACACAAACACACAAACACACACACACACACACACACACACACACACACACAAAACACACACGCATGCACACGCGCTCACTCACACATACACACACAAGCTTCGAGAATATACTTAATATAATTATAATTAAGTATACTGGAAGATATGTTTTTAAAAAAATTAAAAGAAGTTTTTTTTTGCGTAAGGCAATGTTAGTAGATCATGTAGAAAAAATAATATCAATATAGGCCACTATTTGTTAATTGGAATGGAATCGTAGATTCGAAATATTCCATAAACAAATTTGACCTTGAAAAACATTTCTAGCGCATTTGCGGGGGTCAATATGTGGATTATTTTTCCGATCTCGCATTGGAGAATCATCTGGTCAAAGGATGACCATTATTTTTTTTTTTTACACCCTGTCCGCTTTTTATTGGACGATTAGAACAGAACTTGAGGGTTCTTAGTGTTATTAAAGAAGTCGATTTTTATCAATTAATTATTAATTTTTATTCATTCATTACTGTTAGTAGAAATTCGTGTGTCTGGAGAAAAATCTTCATTTAGAAAAAAAAATTATATACATAAATACATATATATCATAAATGAGGCTGTAAGTCATTCGATAATTAATTTAATTTTTGTTTAGCCAATGAACTAATGTAAAACTCTTAAAGGTTATTTTTTTACGCTTGTAGATTCATCCGATGATTGCCGGAGTTACCCGAAGAGCCCTCGAGTCCAGCTGTCTTGCCAGATGCTGCTTCACCTGGTGTTTTCCGTATCTACCTTCGTTCTTGGGAAGCAGGCCTCTTTTTCCCAAGTTTTTGCATATTTATCTTTCTTTCGGTCGTCAATTTCCTGTCCCACTATTTCAGGTGTAGCAGGAGTTATTTTTTTTATTCAATTTAACCAGGGAAAAACAAGTTATACTATTATACAAGTTACTTTGAAATTTTGCCTTTTGGCAAATTCGAAAGGAATGTAGTCATGAAGGTTGCTCTCATGGTGGAACTTCTCAAAACTGTTTAAATTCTAATTGATCCAGATTTCAGCAGTAATAATGACCACATTTAAAGCGTCAATATATGCATATATATATATATATATATATATATATATATATATATATATATATATATATATACAGGGTGTCCCGTAAATGTCTAGTCATATTGTGGGAGGTGATAGAGGACCTTAAGGGAAACAAAAAATGTTCTATGACGATTTCCCGAAATCTCGCCCATAAGGGAGAAAACGTCGTTTTATTGTTTTTTCGAGACAAACGTGGTTGTTAGAAGAATAATCGTTGTAGCTCCGTCTCAGGTGGTTCTACCAGAAAGGGAGTGAAACCAATCGAAAGCTGAGTAAATTTACTATAAGACTAGATGGGAGTAAACGTAAAAATGAATGAATGTAAGTATGTATATCTTACCAAAAGAAAGCTATTATAAATTTCCTGACATTTTATTGATTTTTCCTTCCAGCGTTACTCTTCAATGGGCAGGATTTGAGATCTCCGGGTTTCAGAAAAACTTCCTCATTTAACCAGCTTTCTATTTATGTATCACAACCCTGTGTTATTGAAGTATTTGAACGATTTAAGAACAAAAGTTTTAAAAAAAACATGGATCTGTGAAAAGAAAATTTTATTTTTTTCTTCAGTTTATTCAAAAAGCTGAAGAGAAATATTTTTTTTTATAAATGTTTACATAAATATTAAGTAAATATTTACTTAAAACAATAAAAAAAATGACTTCCACAAATATAAAAAAATATCCTAAAACAGTAAATAAATAAAAAAACACATATATTTTGAATTTGTTAATTACAGTAACTAATACTGGGTCCAGGTGGTGGCCATTAATGAACCCCAATGATGCATTAACCTCAAAAATTACTATTTTTACCTAGATCACGCATTTGAACACATTTGTACTGGTATTTATATTTAGAAAACAAATGCTTTACCTTGAATTGATACTGATGGCTACGCTTGTGAAACTCACTGGGATTCTCGTGAGCCCATGCGTTTTTGTTGTGGTAATTAAAAATTATATCCCTCATAAATAAGATGTACATAGTCCTGTAAAAATTTGTTCAAATGCGTGATGTAAGTAAAAATAATAATTTTTGGTGTTAATGTATAGTTGGGGTTCCTTAATGGCCGCCTCCTGGACCCAGTATTAGTTACCTGAATTAATAAATTCAAAATAAGTATTTTATTTATTTACTGTTTTAGGAATTTTTTTTATATTCGTGGAATTAATTTTTTTATTGTTTTAAGTAAATATTTACTTAATATTTATGTAAACATTTATAAAAATAAATATTTCTCTTCAGCTTTTTGAATAAACTGAAGAAAAAAATATAATTTTCTTTTCACAGATCCATGTTTTTTTTAAAAACATTTGTTCTTAAACCGTTCAAATACTTCAATAACACAGGGTTGTGATACATGAATGGAAAGCGGGTTAAATGAGGAAGTTTTTCTGAAACCCAGAAATCTCAGATCCTGCCCATTGAGGAGTAACGCAGGAAAGAAATATCAATAAAATGTCAATAAATTTAGAATATCTTTCTTTTGGTAAGATATACATACTTACATTCATTCATTTTTACGTTTACTCCCAACTAGTCTTATAGTAAATTTACTCAGCTTTCGATTGGTTTCACTCCCTTTCTAGTAGTACCACCTGAGAGAGGGCTACAACGATTATTCTTCTAACAACCACGTTTGTCTCGAAAAAACAATAAAACGACGTTTTCTCCCTTATGGGCGAGAATTCGGGAAATCGTCATAGAACATTTTTTGTTCCCCTAACGGTCCTCTATCACCCCTCACAATATGACTAGACATTTACGGGACACCCTGTATATATATATATATATATATATATATATATATATATATATATATATATATATATATATATATATATATATTCACACACACAGAGGTTATAAGCCACAATTATGTTTTCATTCTACGCAAAACTCAGTACACTGTAATTCTATAACACAAGATTGGATAAGTTCATCAGAACAGGGAACTGCGAAATCTAATCATTATTATGTTCTTAATGGTCGTAATTTGTGTCGCCTTGAAATAAAAATTGCATTAGAACTCCTGAACGTAACTGTAAAAGTTTCTTATGAAAAAAAACAAAATCGGCGAATAAAGATATGAGGTTTACTCCGGACTCCAAAATATTTGTAAGCTCCTAATAATAGGACCAAGTTCTTTAGGGGGGGGGGAAAGAAAATATAAAGAATAAGTTGCAAAATGGCACACAAATTGACAATATTTCACGTACTTATTTACGCCAATTGTGGTTTGGTGCCAGTAAAACGCAGATAAAACGTTTTCAAACATTCCAAAAAAAAAGGACTCCGACAAGATTCCTAAGAAGTAACTCAGCATCTCTCGAATGATCTGTTTTTTGTGCATAATAATTTTGTATTGTACCAAACACAATTGACTTTATGTTATGCAGATTCTAAGGAATGGGCTTTTTCATGGATTTTTTATGCATTTTCGAAAAATAACTAAATTTCTTGCCTTCCGCTTTCTCTCGACGATTTTCATAAATATTTAATTAAGGGGCAATACTACCGTCAAACTTATTTTTTACCATTTTATTTTTTATGGGCTTCAATGATTTTTTAACTAATTAAAAAAAAATGATATCCAAAAGTGTTTATGTGGCGTAACAGTTTTTAAATGTTCCATTTTTCAACTAAAGCCCCGATATAATTCAAAATTAAAAACCATTATTTTTACCTTTATTACAAGAAATTATGAAAAAAATGAAAAAGGAAAAATGAACATTTCGGTACGGAAATCGGGCGATTAGCTAGCGCATTCAATTTTCATCCGATCAACTTATACTTGCAGTTTCCTAATGATATTCGCTAGTAAAGTATGTAGGGTTTTTTCGATTGGTTGAATTATAACGATTTTATGACTGATTTATTAATAGAAAATGAAAAATTGTTCACCATTTTCGAAAAAAAATAATATATTTTAAAAATCCTGTATACTTTACTAGATTTTACCTTCTTCTTTCAAAATAATTTTAGTGGTTCATTCTATAATATAAATTGCCGGCTGCAGACTATCGCCCTTAAAAAAATAGGGTTTCCAGACACAGCGCCGCCATTTTGTTTTAGAAGAATTAAAACCCAATTTTTTTCTACTTTTATGTCCCATATAAAGCTTATGATATAAAGAATTGGAAAATATTGATTTATTGGTTATACTTAAATTTGAGAAAATTACTTTGATTTTCATCACAAAAAGTAAGATAGCTTAAAATGGTCCAGTTTCAGTTGTTTTCTGAGCCCCCGATGAACTAAAGCCAGCAGCTTGCTGCGATCATTTAGTGCAGGTGTTGTATCGTATAGACCGAATACCTGACTGACCACATCCTTCCAATACTGGTTCTATGGAGGGGTTATTAGGTTCATTCAGTTTCATTTGAAAGGTGAAGGTATGCTTTAGGTAAATTGGTCACAATTCTATCGCGTTCCTACTCCTACTCCAATGGGAGGAAACCCGCTTATGAAGTCAGATCGATGGTGCAACTCGGAGGGATGATGAGGCGTCAACTTTCTGGAACGCGTAGGTCACGAAAATATCTGGTTCAAATTAGTATATAAATATATGTGTGTGTGTGTGTGTGTGTGTGTGTGTGTGTGTTTGTCTATATTTTTGTGAAAAATAAACCGATTTTTATTTGGTATAAATCGCTTATTAACCAATAAAGTTTCCCTACCGAAACACATTTGTTTCGGCAAAATTCGCGCTGAAAAAATTGTTGCGCTTATGGTTCTGCGTTTATAGGCTTTCAGTTGCAAGTATTATGGGTAATTTGATGTGGCGAATCAAATGAAATCATTTTGAAGGCAATATCTATAACCCTTTTTGAAAAAAATATAAACAACACAATGTTTAGTCACTTCGGTTACTCCTAATTGTCGGGATAAATTGTAAATTTTCAAGGCGTTTGGCATTAATCCATACTAATAAAAGGCATAAAATGTGGGTTACTTAAGGTGTTGACGAAGTATGATATATATATATATATATATATATATATATATATATATATATATATATTATATATATATATACATAAACCGGAGAAAAAATATAAATGTAACATTCTCTCGAAATAACACCCGACATTTATAACAGTCTGAACTAATGAGAAAGATAAATTCTGAAAACAAACAAAATCAAAACAGTAGAAGCAGATATTTGCAGTTTTTTTTTAAGATAATAATTGAGTCAGCCTGTTATAACAAATATAAGAGACGAAAGTTTTTACATTTGTTTTATTCGTATTTAAATTTACCCAAGCCACTGCAGGAAGGAATTTTATTATGTTAGGTATTATACATATATACATAGCAAATTTAAATAAGGAAAATAAACTAAAATATTTAGTCAAGTTGATTTACAGCTTCATAAACCTAAAATAGTGATAACCTCATTATGTTGGGTGAGTGATAATAATTTATCGTGGCACGATGTAAAAATTGCCATATCGCTCGGATTTCTAAAAGAAATCTTTTTTTTTTCTTTTCTATTGCCGGGCTATCTATGGTTTGTCACCCTTACTAAACATGCATGGTGGAACAGGGAATTTTTTCAACGGGGCCTGAAATGAAAAATTCAACCTGCTGCAGCCGGGACTCGAAATTGTGCGTCCCGCATAAGAATGTGTGTCACAAGACCACTAAGAGACCCCCGTCAAAAAACTTTCAAATATAAATGAAACGTTTAGCGTGTTTCCTCCCTCCTTACATAATTGTGTGAATTTACATTTTCATATATAAATTTGCCAACATTTGCCAAATGATTGTATTTTATAGAAAATTTCTCCTGCTGCTTAAGAAATTCAGGTTACTTTTAGCACTTCGAAGGAATGTAATGTGTCAATTTTGAAAAATTGAAATTATATATATATATATATATATATATATATATATATATATATATATATATATATAAACACACACACATACAAATTTGTATGTATATGGCGTTGGTCAAAAATAGTAATTCATTTTTCTTTTGTACCACTTTATTGTATTTTGCCTTACATGTTTCTTGGCCTTAATTCCTCCTCAGGTGCTATTACCTCCTAAACAATTTTTGAATTATGTTTTAATTATTCCCAAAAAAATGTATACTTGTTGTTACTCTGGGGAACTGCGAAAATATCCAACATCAGATGCATTCAAACATTTCAATCCAAAGTCCTAAGAACAATAGTCAATGCTCACTTCTACGTTTCCAACCTCAACCTCCATAAAGACCTCAATATCCCACTCGTTAATGATAATAATAATCTTATATCATCAAGATTACAACGTTTCCACCCTAACTTTCTACTCATCGAAATCCTGAAGTCCTCTCCCTATCAAGTGCCACCCACCCACTCTCTCCACCAAGGCGACTCAGAAGACAGTGGCCCAGAGATCTGCTGCAGTGATAAGTGAAGTGTTAGCAATGGTTTTCTCTTCCTTCAAGTGCGTCAATGTCTGTGGATCACCGTTCTCTCTTCGAATCCAGCCACTGGTCGGAGCAGAAGGGAGCTTCGCTAGGCCACTTTCAACGTCATCTGAGCGTCCTTCTGGCGTAAATCGAGGATGAAGTTGGGAGGCCTTGAGCACAGAACCCTCACATTGTAACATTCATCATATCACCAGATGTATTTATATACAGGATGTAATAATCAATAAAGAAATATTTATTTAAATAAAACGTGTTCCTAATTTGTTATCCCTAGTTAAGTTTTAAAACTTCACACCTAAAATGTTTAGTAAAATATAATACAATTTTGTTTAAAAATTTACATACCCGCCATGTGGCCCTGAAACGTAGGATACAGCAGCCCAGTTGCAAACGATTGTACGAGTTTGTTAACCAGCCGGGAAGGTTTACTCCGGACCAATAACACTAATTTGCCTATATCGGCCACAATTTTTGTTACACCGTAACGAAAATCGGTATGCGCCGTTGGCATCTAAAGAAAAAGATGTCTTGTAAAAATAAATTAAATCTTTCCATCTGGAAGAGGGGGTTTCCCACAGACCCAAATTACTAATTTCCTCATACCGGTCTTAATATCTGCTATATTTTAGTCAAACTCGGTATACGGCGTGGGTATCACAAGAGAAAGATGTGTTAAGAAATAAACTAAATCGGTACGTTAGAAGTTGGTGTTTGTTTGCCATTCTCGATCCATAGCCTTATCTAAAATTAAATCATGCTCACGTTCTGTCTTAGCATGTACTATCAGGTCATCAAATAAAATCTCTAAGTCATCTATATCTCCGAAAATCTTGATCATCTCCCGCTGAAATATTTCTGGATTGCTTGCCAAACCAAAAGGGGCCCTCAAGAATCTATATCACCCAAAAGGAGTGTTGAATGTGCACATGAAACTTGAAGCCTCATCCAACTCCATGTGATAAAACCCCTGTTTCAAATCCAGAACGGAATAAACAGTACTGCCAGCCAACTTGCAGGTTAGTCCTTCAACTGATGGAATTTCAAAATGTTCACGCCTGACAAATTTATTCAAGTCCATAGGATTCAAGCACAATCTCAGTGAAGAGTCTGGTTTCTCAACAATTACTAAGTCATTGAATGAATGAATGAATGAAAAAAAAACTTTATTCTGGGACTTCGTCCCATAAGAATAAAAATAAGTACAAAATAAACAATAAACAAATTTAACCTAAAAATATATATATAAAAATAAAGAAAAACAAAAGTATAAAAGAACAAAACAAAAAAAGCAACTAATACAAATATTATATGTGAAGCCTTAAATAATAAAATGAAATATAAGTAAATATGTACATTCATTGGAATGGGGCAATGATGATACAATGATCAGAGGGGGATGGGAATAAAATTAAAGAGTTTAAATAAACAAATAAATATTAAAAAGTTGAATAAATATTAAAGGAATGGGGGCTATAAAAAGATATAAACTAGGAAAATGCATAAACACGAGAAAAAAACAGCAATATAATTTACAAAGGTAATCAGGTCTTCCTGGTGGTGAAATTTTAAGAAGCGTCTTCCTGGGAGGATAGGAGAAAAGCAAAGAGGCGGGATTTAAAGACAGGTAAGGAAGGAGAGTGTCGAATGGAAAGAGGGATAGAGTTCCAGAAGGAGGAGGCTCGGGAGATGAAGGAACGGTCGAAGAAGGCTGTTTTATGGGTGGGAGGATAGAGATCGGAGGGACGGGAGCGGGTACCACGGGAATGGACAGCCGATTTAAACTGCAGGAGGTTGTAAATATAGGAAGGAGATTTGGAAGAAATGGTTTGGTAAAGGAAGGAACCTAGAAAATATTGTCGTCGAATTGATGGAAATAGCCACTTCAACTCGGAATACCGGTGTGAAATATGGGCATCCCTGGGGGTATCGAGGATAAATCTGAGAAAACTGTTCATTAATCGCTTAAGACGAACCTCAAGCTCCCCAGTGAGCCCTCCATAAACCAGGCAACCATAGTCGAAGTGGGGGAACACTAGAGAAGATACAAGAAGCTGACGTGTAGGAGTAGGGAGGAGGTGACGGGAACGGTTAAATAGTTTAAGGGTGGCTATGGAGCGACGAGTGATTAGGGATAAGTGATTTTTCCAGGATAGGTTTTGATCGAAAACAAGGCCCAGGTTCTTGGCAGTGGAAACATATTGAATAGGACTGGAGTCAATGGTGAAGGAAGGGAGGATAGGAGGGAGAGATTTCAAGAGGGGAGCTGAGCCTATCACTATCGCTTTGGACTTTTCAGCATTCATCAATAATTTGTTGGTCTTGGCCCAAGCTGTGATCCTGTCCAAGTCTTCCTGAATTTTTCTTGCTGCTTCTAATAGCTCAGAGGGGGGGAAGGAAAGGTAGATTTGGGAATCATCGGCATACATGTGGAAGTTGCAAAATAGGATAGAGGATGGGAGATCATTTATGTAGGCTGCAAACAGTGTTGGGGATAGAGAGGATCCCTGTGCGACACCTCGGTCTAGTGTAAGGGAGGAGGATTGGGGTTTGTTTGGAATGGCTACTGATTGGGAGCGGTTAGAAATGAAGGATTGAAACCAGGTCAGAGCACTGTTAGAGAAAGAAAAAGATTGGAGTTTTGAAAGGAGTATGTCATGGTCAATGGTATCGAACGCTTTACTGAAATCTAGGAGTATAAGGATGGAAATTCTTTTGAGATCAATAGCGGATTGGAGGTCGTGCGTAATTTTTAGAAGTGCGGATTGGGTGGAGTAACCTGGACGAAAGCCAGATTGGTGGGAGTTTAAGCGGGGTTGTAGAAAGACGGATATTTGGGATAATATTCATTCACCCAATCAGTTGGCTCAGTCACCTTTGTCACCACACCTTGGTCCTCTAAATCATTTAACACATCTCTCAGTCTATCCTTCAAACATTCAGGAATCCTCCGAACTGGCCGAACAACAGGTACAGCATTATCAGATAGTTTAATACTATATGTATTAGGGAGTCTTCCTATCCCCTCAAATACTGCCTTATGGCGCAAAACAAAATTCTGTTTCCAAGGCTCCTCAATAATTGACTCAATTTGGGAAATTAATTTAAGGTTGACACACGTTTGAAGAGATAGAATAGGTGTAGACTCTACGTCAGCTACTACAAAATTTATATGACACGGGGTTCGCCCTTTAGGCTTACAAAAAAGATCTACAGATCCTTTAGGTATTATCTCGAACCCCCGTAGGCAACCAAAACCTTATTAGAATTCTTTAACTGAATCCCAGAAGGGGCTATTTTCTTAAATATCTTTAAGGGCAATATGTTGACATCTGATCCCGTGTCTACTTTAAATTCAATTTCGGTTTCTCCTATACTAATTGGATACATCCATTTCTTATCTCCGAATTTCATAGTAATTAATGAATCTAAATATACCTTTTGTGGAGTATCACTGCTGGTACCTGCAGACATCTTCGATTCCACCGTCAGGGCATCCTCCTTGGAGATTCTCTTCCTGTCTCGTCCATTTTCTGTGTCTCCTTTACCGCTTGATCCCCAGTTACCCGAGCTCCTGGCACGATTTTCATAAAAGGTAGTTTTAGACTTCCTTCTTTCGCAACATCTGGCGAAATGGTTCAGACCTTGGCAAAAATTACATATCTTACCATAGGCTGGACATTTCTCTGGTAGTTCACCATGCATATATGAACAGTACCGACATTTCTTCATATTAGTTGTTTTTTGAGTTGATCTTCCATCAGTTATTGGTGTACGATTCATAGCAAAAACTTCATCTTAACTCGTATGCAGATCTTTCATGAAACGCTCGCTTAGTTCATATGTCCGGTAAGCAATCCCAATCTCCGGCAACGTATGTTCAGGTTTTTTCAACAAACTATTCTGAAGGTCTTTATTTGGACAGTTTAGTACCAAATGATCTCGTATCATTCTTTCTGCATATGATTTGTTGCAGTTACTGCAAGTAAACTGACATTTTGCAGCTTGTTTCTTCAAATCAGTCAAGTGCTGGTCAAAATTCTGCATCCCCTTCTGCTTCAAGCAATTAAACCGATAAGTTTCCATCATGGGAATACAATAGGCTGCAAATCCATCAATGACGTCTTTCAGAGTCCTCATATCATCTTCTTTATTTTTCTCAAAAATCATATTATTATATACATCAAGACCTTCATCTCCAATATAATTCAAAAATAATGCTATTTTCCGTTTTTCATCTTTTAGTTTATTTTTACCTGATGCAATCATATAATTGTCAAATTTTTGTATCCATTTTTTCCAGTTATTGCCTAAGTTCTCATCGAAAACTAAAGGACCTGGCATTACAAATTCGTTCTCCATGTTTTATGTTGAAAAAACTATTCACAAAAAGGTATACTCAATTATTCACAGCTCACCTGATTGCTCGCTAAATTGTCCTTTATTCTTTTCTTAAGACGCGTAAAACACCTGACACCATGTTTAGTAATTAGGTGTAAATAACTCGCACAGATTAAATAATAAATAGCATCTCTTTATTACATGGCTGTATCTCACAAACTGCTGGAAAAACTACCTAGCGTCTTTTGTTTAAGAATGACAATCTAAGTACAATATGTTTTACATGCGACTCTAGCGGGCCTTCTCTGAACTACTCACTACACAGTAGATCACATTGTACTACCAGTGTTGGCTCTGCATTATGTTCAAATTGATTTAAACCGCTAAAAATTGGGCATTGGTTTTTTACTTGTACCTCTAGGTGCGCTGAAATGCTGTATCCGGTTTTTGCGTTCTTATGATTTGGGGATATTCGCTTTTTACACGTAGACGCTTTTTTTATTCATCAAGATTAATGGAAAAAATGTGAAGATTTATTGTATTTTGTTTTAAATAAGTTGGGTGAAAATAGACCCCTATTTTTTTTTTTACTTATCATGTAAAATCTGTGCTAGTCTATGTAGAGCCCAGATATAGATTCAGAGACCAGCTGCTGAGGAAGTGGTTCCGGTCCCAGGTGGGTCTCCGCTTTGTCTCGTCGCACAGCCGGTCCTACACCTGCCTGCCTCTTGGAGTACCTTGTCGCGGCTTAAACCTTGTTTGTGGTGACAGCTTTCTTGTATTTCGATACAAATACATCTCGAGATGTCTGGATAACTGTGGGTAGGATCAATAACGTAGTTTAGAAGCCAATATTTCATTTTGGAAAGAATGGACGAATCTTGGAGATTATTGGTTGAGAGTTGTACTATTTCTTATATCTTAACTAGTTTTTGTTGATTGGACTGAGCAGTTAAATGCATTTTAATGTGCATCGGTTATTTATCCATATTAATTGTGTGCGGGTAAGCTGAAAAATTAACCTAAATCATTGAATTTTCTTTATAGGCGCAAGATAAAAAAATAAAAACTTCGTTAAATAGGTTCAAAAGCTTTGGGTATATAAAGCTTGTGAAACTATTTCGTGGTGTTTTTATTTTTTGTCCGTGCGGCTTTAACAAAAATTCTACTGTGTTATTTACACTAATGGGAATCGTTTTGTTGAGTGCTGAACTCCACTGTATATTCGTCCTTGTGACGAATATACAGAACAGACATACACACACCTCTTATACGACTGTAGACTCACCGATGACTACAGACAGAAGCTGGAACGCGTGGTTTGAGGAGCCGGAAACCAGTGGCCGGCGAGTCCTGCACTGCTGTACAGCAACTTCAAGGGAGCTTTGATAACCTTCAGCAACCACATCACGGAAGACCGAAATCTTCCAAGATAGGAAGAATCACTTATTCATTTAATTTTTTATTTTCCTACACATAATGTTCTCAGTTTAATGAAGTTATTTAATCATCTTTATACATTCATTAAGTTTAATTTTAACTTTTTAATTGTAATTAATAATCTTATTATGTTTGATTTTTTTTTCTACATATAAAACTATTAAATCATCTAAGTAAACTGTAAAATATTGTGTACAAAATACATGCGATATGCAAGCATGGGGCATGTAGTAAATAAACGGCCACATCTCGGGGTTACTGAGTTATGGAAAAAAAGGAAAAAAAAAAAAAAGGAGTGCTGAACACATTCTCCTATACTGAATTAGCTCTCCCTTAACAAAAATACTATTTAAATAAATTCAAGCGCTTTTTTTTTTTTTTTTTTTTTTTTTTTTTTTTTTTTTTTTTTTTTTTTTTTTTTTTTTTTTTTTTTTCATTTCAGATCAGGAATACAAGCAAATGAAAACGTATCTTTACAGAGAACTACTTGACGCATCGAAACCCCGTTTGCATGGTTCTTCCTTGTATTGTTATTACATTTTAAAAATATAATGCAAAATATGGGTAAAGAGGAAACCCTTCCCTTCAAATGTCTATTTTAGCCCTTGGAAGTGTTATTTTCTCATTTCCTAGGGCACCATTTTATATATCTCGACGAGAACTACAACTTTACCCTATGAAGAATGTTTCTATCTCAAACCGTTTAGTAGTTATTTCTCTTGTGGCCCGCTTATCTAGGCCTCCCTGTATATGTGTGTGTGTGTGTGTGTGTATATATATATATATATATATATATATATATATATATATATATATATATATATATATGGGGGCGAGGTTAGCTCAGTGGTAGAGCACTCGACTAATGAACTGGAGGACCAGGTTCAAAACCCGAGCTGGATTTGGGGTCCCAGATCGTCCCTAGGCTCACCCAGCCTTTAATTAATTTAATTAATAATGGGTACCTTGGGTGCTAATGACTTTAGCAGTCGAAGAAGCCAAGGGGAAAATCAGGCGGCCGGAGCATAGTGTTGACCACACTATCTCCCTAGTGTGCCGTATGGTCAAGCATCAGATACCTCTACAGTATCTGCCCCTCTGGGCCCTTGTGGCCTGTTACGGGACTGATTTTTTCTGATATATATATATATATATATATATGCATATAAATAAATAAAATTTGTTTCTCTGTTCGTTCTATAGCTACCCCAAAATGGCCCTATTTTGATGAATATTGGTATAAAAATCCTTCGACTGATTTTAAAGGTCCAGTTCGTTTACCAGCATAATCTTTCGTGTTTCTTGTGGCAAAATGTTTGCGAATAAAATCCTAGCTCTTACGTTTTCGCGTAAATATGCTCGCAGGTACGCTTTTTATTTGTCTTCTAAAGCAGAAAAACGAATGAAACCATTTTTTACGCGACTGACTATTTTTCGGTTCGGCATTGAGAAACGATTTTACGTTTAACATTCATCTAAAGTAAGATATTAAAATTTTGATTGCGTTTGGTCTTAAGAAAATGTTAGAAAAACATATTTTATTAACCGACGTGAATAGATTTTGGGATATTCGTGGATTTGTTTAAATATTTCGAAAACGGTTGAGAAATCGTGGTAAGTGAATGTCGAGCGTATGACACTAAATTGTCAACAAAAAAAGTTTCTATAGTAATTTTCGATTTGACGATTTCAATCGGAGAAATAATTGGTAAAACTTCGAAAGTGTTAGTTTCGTTGCGTTGAATGGTTCTTTGAGCTTGACTTCCTCAGGTTTTTATTGGTTGTTTGTCACAGATTGTTTCTGCTACTGTAAGTTAATGGCGCATAAAATCTACCTTTTCTTCAAGTTTTTATTGAAATAGGAAAAATGTATAATAGACGTGGAAGAACTGACAATACAAGACTTACATATGAACATAAAAACATAGTTAGCAAAACATTCGGGCAAATACACAAAACAAAAAATTAAGAGAAATTAGGAAAACATTGTTTGGCCATCAAGCAACAGACCAACCCGAAGAGAAGAGGTAGTCATTACAAGATTACGTATCGGACATTCGTTACTGACACATCGCTATTTAATGACAAGACAAGACAGACCAGTTTGCGCCATATGCAACGCAAACTTGACTATAAAACACATACTGACTGATTGCACAGAACAAGACAGACTAAATCTACCGTATGACTTGAACGAACTTTTGACAATTAACAGTCCACACTAAAACACAATACTCACTCACCATAAAGACTCGAATATTTACAATTTCATTTAGCACACGCATGCAGAGTAGAATTTATTAAAACATGTATGACTTAACGTGAAGTGTAGTAATGGACACAGGCCTTAAACCTTGGAGAGTAGTTGTTGCGTAAAAATTTGCTAAAGTTTCACACAAAAGCCAAGTATTTATGTTAATTTTATATATACCTTTTTTTAGCAGAATTTCCCCAAAACTCTTAATGTTCTGTAATTTTTCATTTACTATGACCTGAGATTGGTTTCAACCGCTATCATTAACAAAGAGCAATTCGCTACTTGTGCGAGCTCTTAAAATCAACAAATAATCTGGAGCAGGTGCTTTAATTTTTCAGAAAATACTAATTATATATATATATATATATATATATATATATATATATATATATATATATATATATATATTCCATGCTTCCCAAATGACACTAGTGATAAGAACGTTACGGAAACGCGTTATAGAGACGCAGTTCTTCCAGGACGGACTTTTTATTTTTCTTTGTTTTAGCTCTATCATATAAGATTTATTCCACTTAATTTTAATATATTTTAGGTTTTTGTACGTTGGATAGTTAATTTTAGATCTTATGTACCATTAAATGAGTTTTTACTTATTCCTTAAGACTATGGTGGTGTGGTGGTTTATAAAATCTGATGGGAATGGTCGATAAGCCCTTTCTTGGGAAAAAATGAGGGTTTTAGTTTAGTAACTCCAGTAAAAATACTGGATCATTTTTTTTGCCTTGATTCGGCCTCCCAGAGTCCGCCAGATGGCACGTCCGCTCAGACCCAAGGGAAGGTACTATAGATAGATAGCACATGCAGTAGGAGGCATCTGTGTTCCTGGCAAGGGTCGGATGGAATTATATTTAGTGCCGTCTCTAGGTGTGGTTTGTAATAACGGGAAGGTGGAGGAGTTCTCATAACGCCATCAAGATACGGTGAGAAAGGCGACTGAACCTTCCGGATTCATATTATGATATTTTAACAGTTTATCATTGGATATCATCCTTAGTTCTTAGGATTCACCTAGCTCATGCTGTGGGCGGATAGCGAAGATTAAATTGAATCTATGATATACAAATAGTTAACCGTCGAGGTGGTAAGAAATAAAGAAATAGTTGGGACTCGGCTGGGTAAAAAAGTCAGATTTTTGGAATTATCTATAATTTTAACATTTCGGCATGATCTTTGGCACCCTTCTTCGACAATAAATATCTAACAAGGGGAGTATACAGCGATGGGGTCATCAATCTGGACCATTTGTTCTGGTGATTCTACATCGAAAAATAGTCGACAGGTGTCCGAGCGTTCCGTCCAATGCGCCTTAGGAGCCGAGAAATAAAATCAAATAGGTTGAAAGTGCTTCATTTTTTATATCGAGTTTAGAAAATGATATCGACATGATTCTTTCACCAATTCATTTGTTTTATAGATTATAGAAACGAAAAATATAGTCGATAAACAATAATTTATATTTTGTTAAATAAATTCACAAAATATGCTTAGTAAACTGTTATTAGTCAATATTGTACACCAAAAATAATAGCAGATTTAAAAACAACACCCCAAGAAACCCTAATGTGGTGAATATCATTGGAAACAAAAAATAATGATTCTTACCAGTCTGGAAGAGACTAAACAATTTGTAAGCGAGAAAGTATCGTGACCTTTTGAAATTCAATATCTCCCCTTGGGATAATCCGATTTTTACGTCATTGAAATCTTTTAAAAAAAAAGAAAGACTCCTTTTTGTAACCATATAAAGTACTATTGTATTATCTCTTGGAAAACATGGTTCTCAGAATAAAAGTAAGTTTGGTTTGAATCGGGTAAACTTTTTTTGCATATAACGTCAATCCACGAACACGTAGAAACACCCTGATTGGAAGGAAATGTGTCACATTAGGGCCTTTATCGACCATCCAAGTTTGGTTTGTATCGGGTAAATATTCATTTACCTAATTTTTATTCTATGAATAAACCGTTATTTAAAGTCATGGGTTCTGGGAATATATCCAACCTACTAAAGTCTTTGGAATAGAAATTATCTTTGCTTTACTCTCTTCCCTGTTCATTTGCCCTTCCTAGACCCAGGACTTCACGGAATATTGTTCTAACCTTAGCTTTTAGTAGTTTATTAATGAAAGGTGGTTTAGCTTTAATTGGTTAATTACTAATGAATGGAGCAATTGCTCCTGGAATGTGTCGGGGTTCTGAAGGGCAATTGATAATTCTGTTCTCCGGATAGAATGAGGTTAAATACAGAGGGCAGCTGAACATCTGCTTCTGAACTAGCCGCCAGTTTTCTGTACAGCAACACCCGACCTTGGTTACAATTCTACGAGTGTTAAGGGTCTAGCGATATAGATTATTGGGAAGCGCAACATGTGCCTTACATGGTAGGGTTTTAGCGAATTTCTTCCTTTCCTACACAGGGAGAAAATCCGCTTATGAGGTTGATCTGATAACGCAATCAAAAAGTACCGACTAGTAAATTTCAAGTTTCAGAACCCTCAGATCACGAAAGTAACGGTGGTTCAAATGTATATAAATCTATTTATATAATATATATTTAACAGATTCTCTCTCAGGCCCAAAAATGGTCCTATTTTGATGAATTATAGCAGAGTCCGGCGACCTGATCTGACTGACCTGTGCGAAATTCGCGCGAAAAGAATTCTAACGCTTAGGGCTTCCAAATACACTATTTTATAGTAACCTGTATATACGTATATTATATATATATATATATATATATATATATATATATATATATATATATTACTGGCTTCTGAACTAAGCATTTCTAATTACCTCGGGGATGAGCCTTATGAGATGATAGGGGTAAGATGATGAGCTCATTAAGGTACCAATTTATCAATCCATGATAGACATTTTGCCAGCGTGCTTATGATGTTTGTTATTCGAGAGATCTATCTCCCATCGTCATAAAGCCTAAATCTCCAGCTCATTCTGGATTCCTCTCAGCTTGAATAGCATTAACCCGGGGATCCCCCGCGCTTGCTTTCTACGAGGGTTACATTTTTTTTTTAACTTAGGATAAGCCTTTAGCGTTTTTTTTCTTGTTTTTGTTGTTGTTGTGATTAATGATAACTAAAATCCCTTTATGCTTTGTCTATTAAAATCCAGCATTACAAACGTTTAACAAACTGTGAAACACAATATATTTCGAAGTATTCCACCAATTTCGAAGTATCCCTACAGTTGGAGCCTTATAGTCCAGGTGAATCTGTTTTGAGTTTTACGTTGCGAAGGGACACGCTCGAGATTTTTGCGGGAATATCTTCGGAACTACTCAAATCACAATAATTGTGGTTGGGGTATATCCAAAAATTCCGGAAACAAAATTTTTTTTTGTAATAAAAAAGTACGTTTTGTGTATTTCGTAGATCAATCTGAAATTATTCACACTAGGGTAATTCCAAAGGCTGTTACATGCAGTTTGTTTCTGTTTTTTGTTACAAGATTGGAAAACTTTTTCAATTAGGTACTAGGATGGAAAAGGACCTGAAAACTTTCCATTATCTGGAAAAAGTATCAGGTATATCATTTTGAAGATAAAGGAACTGATATCCATTTTCAAACTGTACCGCTTAGGTTCATCGTTAATCAGAACCTGTTTTAATGAGATCTAATATTGTGGTCGTTTTTGCTAGCAATCGAAATCTGTTTGATGATTGATTTCTAAATCTTGTTAATTACCTTAAAGCTAGAAAGCAGAATCCCACCATTGCTGCGTGAAGCGAATGGGCCTGAGAACACTAACGTACATAGAAAATAATTTCGGGGGGGGGGAGAATTTCAGGGGGTATGGAATACGAACAATCTAGAACTTGGAATAGTTAGCCAACTAAAACGCTAATACACCAAAAAAAATATATATTTTTTTTCTGAACTAATTGATTTTATTTAATTTATTTTAAAGGTTTTTATGCCACATTTTTACCGATTTTGGGGGCTGCAGCCCCCTCCTCATATAAGCCTATGCCTGAGAAATGCTTATTGTTCTGTTTATCTTGGCTCTCAAGATACAATCGGCAGGAAGCAGTCTCAGAAATTGTTAACACGATACCATCTCTCCTTCTTAAACATTCCTTAAATACCCAAAACCTGCTACTTAGGCAATTATTTTCTCGTTTCAACAATTTTCCTTGTAGTTTCCTCAGATGGAGATTTCATTAATGGCTGTCGTATTAGAACTTCCTTCGTGTGGTCATATTTCGGGGGATTTCCAGCAATTGTTCGACAAGAACAGGTAGTTTGAGTGGGTTTAATTTCCACCATTAATTTAATGGGTTGCAGATCATCAGCCGTAGAGGTTATAAGAAGTCAAGATAGAAGTGGGCGAACTTAGATAGATTTTTTTAATTGATCTGCAATGGCCGATCTTTTAAAGAATCGATCTATTTAGAATACCGTAAAATAAAATGTTTTATTGATTTCAAATATTTAAATACATAATCTCACCTCGTGCTAATCAATCTCATTTCTATTATTTAACTGAAGAAGAAATTTAAAGAACAGTGTCCTATGTCCAGTAACAGACTTTTGATACAACAATAACATTATACAACGACTCAATAACTTCCGTTTCTCAAACAAGAAGGAAAAAGGTAATATAATAAAAATAAGGTTTCAAATTGTTTTCTTAATTTTTATAACAATTTTCTCTGTTATTATTATTTCATTGTATTTTTTTCTCATTTAATAAACAAGAAATAATACCGGTATATTTTAATATGATGAACAGTAGTATTTTCATTACATATTATTTTTGATGAAAAATAGTATTACATTTTTCTACTTTTAGGTTACAGATATATTTTCATATTATCAAGTATTCAAATCGACTTATTTAGGTCGATTCGTAGTAGTGATGGGCGATTCTCGAATGTGAATAGATTCGAATCGAAATGAAAACGAATTTCGTAGGTTATTATAAGTAATCGTGAAATCGATCCATATCGAAGATCGATCTTCTGAGCCTATAAGATCTATCTATTGAATATATATACATATATTTATATATATATATATATATATATAATACATACATATATACATATATGTACTACAATTAAAATATTTGAAACACTTTCTACTCTCAAATATGAACAGATTTCTTTACAAAAAAAAAAAATGTTTCTGAAAAACAAAATAGTGAAATAATGTGGATTTAAACTTCTAAAACAAAAATAAATGGAAAATTAAAATTGAAATAAATAAAAAACAAACAGATTTTCATATTACGTAAAATCCATTCTTTTAATCTTTCTCCTTCTCCCACTTCTCTTTCTCAACCCCTCCTCCCTCGTGGCCGCTTTCCCTTTGTTCCCTAATTCATGGACGTATATAGAACATTATTTTGGGGAGAGGGGATCTGGGAGCATTTCGGGGGATACTAACAATCTAGAGTTTGGAATATTTAGCTAATTAAAACGCTATTACACTCAAAATTAAAGTTTTTTCTGAACTTCTTATTTAATTTGTTTTTAAGACACATTTTTACCGATTGAATAGACATTTTTTTGGGGGGGGGGGGGAGGCAACCCCCTCAGACCCTCCCCCACGCCCGTGCCCTGATTACTTTGCGCTATATAATGTTTTGTTCGTGTATTAAGATTATTATCACCAGCTTTGTGCATTAGACAATAAAATACCTTGATATATAATGAAGCAGCCAATCTTTTACTTTATAATAAGTCATTAAAGAGATGATTACAACATATCGGATCTTTAGGAGAATAGTAAATTGAATGAAATGACTATAATCTCTGCTGCTGCTTCTAATTCACGCTGTATACAATTAATTAATTGTGGTTTTCAGAATGGGTTTAACATAACGAAAATTGTACACGTGGAAGACTGTACACGTGCCGCCATATGAAGATTCTATTGTATTTGTGCCATATGTTGAATTATTATCAGAAGGTTCCTCAAAGAAAGGCTGTTCAATAGATTTAATTTGAACTAGTTTTTTGTTGGATCCCTTTCTTTTGTGGTGACAATATTGAGGGACAAAGTCTCTCGAAGAATTACCCCCAATTTTATGAATAGGTCTTGAGAGCCAGATGCGAAGCGTGGAAAAGGCTTGAGCAGACAAGGTGTGCTCCTTGCCCGAACTCCTACAGACATTACTGTAATAATATGTAACTGAAGCATAATAGAAAGGCTTGACAATGTTTTACTAAGATTGCAGTTTTTTTTTTTTTTTTTTTTGTTTTTTTTACGGCGCATCTACTTCTAGGTCATTAGCGCCGACATCCAGGGTGCAGCGAGGAATTTTCCCAGCGAGCCTTGAGATGATAAAATTCCTGCCGGAGGTGGGTCCATCTCCCGCTTATGAATCCAGCGCGCTAGCCACTAGACTACGGGAGACCCAAGATTGCAGTTATATTTCAATTCAATACGATTAAGAAAAAAGTCCGATTCGCATGAACCCTGTCATGATTGCTCTTTTCAATGACATTTTTATCCCTAGTGTCATTTGAAAAGTTTGGAAGAGACACAATTAATTTTTAGTTTTCAAGGATCTATTTATTTTGACATTGGATATTTGTGTTGAAATCTTACATTTATAAACCAATCGTACTTCTGAAAAACCGTAAAATGGGGTCCCATTATTGAAGTGTGGTGAAACTGATACAAACCCATACTGCTACGATTTTTTCATTTTTTTTTTTTTTAATATTTATTTATATAGAGGTACATATTTGTCTGTTCACACTATTTTCTCAATGTATACCCTCAATGTTGTACCAATTTCAACATACAATACCAATGTGACCCCGTTTTTGTTTTATCTAAAAAAGATCCCTGCTTCACTTTGAATGTTAAAATGGGCAGTGCCAATATACCGGGTGTCCCAGTCTTAAACCGAGACAGACTTTGTATATCGACGGGGAAACGAAAAACTAAGCCAAAAAGTCCTTTGGCGATTTTTTCTTTTTCGAGTAAAACGCAAAAACCGTGTTTTTATGGTCAAAGCCCTATTTATCACTTAAAGGAAGTGATGTACGAAAAAACACTTCAATACAAAAGTTACAGCTCATTAAATTGTCTTTAAGATGGGACCAAGACTCTCTATGGAACAAAAGTTTCATCCGATGGGTTATCAGAACACGATTGTCTCGTAAAATATTTGAACTAAGACGCTGAACTTGATTTCATCTTAAAGATATTTTAATAATCTACAACTTTTGTATTGAGGTGCTTTTTCGTACAACACTTCGTTTAACTGATAAATCGGACTTTGACAAAAAAACACGTTTTTTTTCGAAAACGAAGCAAAAACGAGAGAACCGCCAAAGGACTTTTTGACTTAGGTTTTCCAGATTTTCCATCGATATACGAAGTCTGTCGTTTTAAGACTGTGACACCCTGTATATATAAAGTACTTTGAGCTGCTTTAGTCGTTGATACTGCCAACATTCTGGATCTATTGTGATTAGGAGCTCCTCGCTAAAATGCTCGAATTCTTTGGGAGTAGGTTAAGCTATTTCCTTGAGCTGATAACCCTGTCGAAAAGCATACTGGAAGCTAAAGCCTCATGTTGACAAAATATGTGCTTTTCCTCTTACTAAAAGCATCATCGACACGTCCGGTCCTTTCTTAGTCTCGCTTGCTTAGTTTTGAAATTACTAATTATGTTCTAATAAGGAATCTTCCCTGATTCTTATCTTCATTTGTAATCATGATACATACTGCACGATTTACTACGCAACGGCCCTTCTAGATTTATTAATAATGACTAAGTCATTCATGACCTTCCATTGTTCAACTCATCAATTAACATAGCTTCACGCCTAGCTACCTCATTACTATGTCAGAGAATTTCAGTTCCTCATTTTAGCGTCCAACCGATGACGTCATATGCTGGTAACGACCAATTGTTGCTTACAAAAGTAACGGAGTAAATATAATTTCTATATATTTACAATTTTACTACCTTTATTTCAATCCTTCACGTTTCACACCTTTTTGGTGCCTCTACAGGGAAATGTATTTTACGTATAAAAAGTTACAGTCTCAACTTGTGGAGGAGAATCTTCCACTAGCAACGACTAGTTGATTAACGTTAATCAGCGAGGGTAAGCAACGTCGGCATTGTGCAGTACTTGGATGGGTGACCGCCACGGAATACCGCGTGCCATTGACATTATTAAAGGGTGGCAATTTATTGATATTCCGGTCCAAATAGCCCAGCAAAAAAAGCGGGAAAAAACGGAAATTTTCATAGTAAATGTAGAGAACTCAGTCATTTGGTTTTCTGGACCTACTCATTTGCACCATCTGTTTGGATATTCAGAAACAAAGTATATGGAAAAAAATTGTATGAATGGTTAAAAAAAGTTTTCGGATCTCATCATATTTTCTAAAATATCTCGAAAACGGTTGGGAACTCGTAGTAAGTGGATGGCGGCTATTCGAAAGGTTACTAAATTCTCTACAATAAGATTCTGTTGTAAGGTCCGGTGGGGCGATGTCAATCGAAGAGATAAGTGCTTAAAACTTCAAATTTGTTAGTTTTATGCTTTTCAACGTGTATTTGTCTCTGTTTTACTCTCCAACGGAAACAAGCACGGTTATCTCCACATGGTGTTTCCTGGGTAACTTTAAAGTCCGTGCAATAATAAGCTGTACAAAATTATGTAGTAGCGTAAATTTTGATCATATCTTATTTAACTCAATATAAAAAATACTCATCGGCCGTGGTGAAGCACCGCTATTCAGCTAGTTTTTAATAAAATAAAGAAACAATTATTCTTTTGAAGCACTTAAACTAAACTATGAACACTCTAGATATTAAATTCTTCCCGTAATGTTTTTCCTAACGAAACTCTGTATTGTCAGACGCTTGATGTGGCTCCACGGTCGTAAAATGGAAATAATGTCGGAGGGCTGGGAGCATTTAGGGGGTATGGAATTCTAACAATCTAGAACATGGAATAGTATATCGCACAAGTATTTCTAAAGTTACATAACTCAAAATAAAACTCAACTGAAAATTAGTCACTCTTGCCTATGTAGGGGCCTTAGGATTAAGACAGGAAGGGTGACACATGTTTCCTCTAGTGTACAAGCTCTGAAGCTAGGTACATACAGTTTTGATGGTTAAAAATGAGATATTTACCACGTCTTTCACAGTCATAACTATGACGATTTGAATAAAACCGATTTTTGAGTTGTGTCACTTTAGAAATACTAAAGCGATATGTACAACTAAAGCGCAATTACATCCAGAAACCTTTTTTTTCTGAAATGTGATCTTATTTAATTTATTTAGAATGTTTTTATGACAAATTTTTACGCATGAAATCAAACTTTTTGTGGGGAGGGGGTGCAGAACCCCCCCTTTATATATGCTCATGTATGGCTCAATACTATTTTCTTAGTTATTTACTTATGGGCTGATAAGTGCGGAACTGTTAAACAAACTGAGAATGTTCATATTTAAATAACTAACAGAAGAAAAAAATTATAGCTTCATAAATGTGTTCAGCTATGTTTTACAAGCAAGAAACAATGGCGTATATAAATACGACGTTAAAAATTCCACAGCTTCTTACGTAGAAAATACGTCACAGTTTACTATAAATCTTTGAGCATTTTACTATCACGATGCAGACAGATGAGTCCTACTACACGTGTACTGTTTTGTACTCCTACATACAACCTCCAGAGAAATACAAGATATCAGCTCATGGGCGTATATAGGAAATAATTTCGGGAGGGGCTGGGAACATTTCGGGGGGGGGCTGGGACTATTTAGGGGTTTGATATACTAACAATCTAGAACTTGGAATAGTTAGCCAACTAAAACGCTAATAAACCCCAAAATAAAATAATTTAATGAAATAAGTGATCTTATTTAATTTATTTTTAAGGGGTTTGACACATATTTACCGATTTCAGGGGGGGGGCTGTAGCCCCCTCAGCCCCCCTTATATACGCCCATGCATCGGCTTAACTATTGAATTACTTGAACAGGACAGTGCGCACATCGATAAACTTCTAAAATATTTAAAAATAAGTTCCAAAATCTTCCTTATATTATAATTTTCAATTTATATATATATATCAGAAAAAAATCAGTCCCGTAACAGGCCGCAAGGGCCCAGAGGGGCAGATACTGTAGAGGTATCTGATTCTTGACCATACGGCACACTAGGGAGATAGTGTGGTCAATACTATGCTCCGGCCGCCTGATTTTCCCCTTGGCTGCTTCAACTGCTAGAGTCATTAGCACCCAAGGTACCCATTATTAATTAAATTAATTAGAGGCTGGGTGAGCCTAGGGACGATCTGGGACCCCAAATCCAACCCTCGAACGGCAGCACAAGAAGAAAAAATCTTTAGTGCGCGCTCGGGTTTTGAACCTGGTCCTCCAGTTCATTAGTCGAGTGCTCTACCACTGAGCTAACCTCGCCCCATATATATATTTATATATATATATATATATATATATATATATATATTATTTGCCTTATAAAAAATTTATTTATTATTTAAATTTTAGCCAAGATAGGGCTGCAGCCCTTCCTTTTTTTCTAAAAAAAGCCACCACCACATAGTAGAAACGATCCCACGACCTTTGGCGCGGAGTGTTAAGTCCGTTAATGAAATGTTTATCAAACATTTGTTTATTTTTAATTCTTGTTCTTTTTTCATTATTATCTTTTACATATTTTTTTTCCTTTTGTTGCCCAACTTTATAGTTTTTATGGTAACAGAAATATCTTGCTTTATTCAGACATAGACATAAAGAGTAAATCATCTTGCTCTGAACTCTCAATAAATAAATAAATGTGGTGCTTCTACTTTAAGATCTATTAGCGCGGTTCCTCCCTCCCTCCATAGGGAGGAACCTCGCTCATAAGGTTGACCTCATGACGCAATCCGGAAGTGCCGACAAGAAAATTTTAGGTTTCAGAACCCCTAGAGACCGAAAATAACCGTGGTTCAAATTTGTATATATATATATCCGGGTCTAAAATGGTCCGATTTTTATGAAATTTTGTACAAACATCTTTCGTCTAATTTGAAAGGTCAAGTTCGTTATAACCAGCAGAATCCGTTTCACCATCGGAACATAGTTTTTGGAGCGAAATTCGAGCAAAAAAAATCTTCACGCTTGCAAGTACTCGTTTTAAAGACCTCTTGGCCTAGGAAAACGATAAAACCCCATTTTTAAGACGATAGCGTTAACCGTTTTCGAGAAAAGTTGAAAATATTATTGAAATTTTGCGTCAAATAATTATTATTATTATTTTAGTTTTACGATACTCCACATCATTAGTGAGTAGCGCCAAATAATTAATAATTTTCAAATATTTGGACACGACTCTACTCGTTTCACGTCAATTGATGCCTCTTCAAGATCACAAAACCCCTTAAAAATTATTTGTACATCCTAACCCTAAGAAACCAAAACATCTGCTACAATGGCCGCGTTTATTATCAAGGAATTGTTTTGAAAATATGGCTTTAGTGAGACCGGCATGCGTATTAAACAATGTTGTATATAGTAATTCTTCGGCTAATGAAGACAGGAAGTTATAGTAATTAATTTATGGAATAGTTTTGAAATTCTAACTGCGTAATTGGTGTTTATGATTAAACGCACGACTTAATTTGCCGGCTGTTTGTCGTATAACTGAAAAATTATGTTAATAAATAATTACTGGAGCAGTTGCCTTGTGATAAATTAGGCCAAGAATATCTGATTATTAAAGCACATGGTGTCCATTCCGTAATATTATAGTGTGTTTATTATTATATCCGTGATTTAGATGCTCTTTGCGATAAACAGTTTGGTGTCCCGCTTCATAGGGGTGTGCATATTAAGTGCATTATGTATACATCTACTATATATTTGTCCTAAGAAAATTTTGAAATTTTGCATGGACACTCCCTATATAAAGTAGTCACTCACTAAGAAAGGATTTTTTGGTATTCGAATTTTGAAGTATTTTTAGAGGGGTTTAAAGTTTGAGTTGGTTTGAGCAGGCAAGCCTAGGCAGCAAGTGTTGCTAGGACGATAACAGAACAGCTTTTGCCGTACATTATCTATTTCATAGTATTATTTTTAATTGAGGTTAATTTCCACTATGATGGCAGTCCTTGAATTACTAGAAATAAAATGTGATTTTGTCCCGCATAGAGTTTACAGAGTTGGGGATGATGACCCTTCCAAGGTAATAATAACCCGAACCACTTGACACAAAAATTTAAAATTTTGCACGGACAATACGTTTAGAGTGTAAACACTCGTTAAGAAAGGTTTTTTTTGATATTCAAGTACTTTTAGGGGGATTTGAATTATTAAGAAGTTCCTCATCGGCTCAAAAATGGTTCGATTTCGATAACATTTGGTACAAAAATCTTTCTTCTCATTTAAAAGGTCAAGTTCATTAACCAGTTGAATCCGTTTACTGAAACATGGTTTTTGGAGCGAAATTTGTGCGAAAGATTCCTTAACGTAGGAAAACGAATGAAACCATTTTTTAAGCGAGTTCTGTAGCCATTTACCAGAAAAATTGATAGAAATACTTTTCAAAACTAATTTTCTGTTTGGGTATTCAGAAACGAAGTATATGGAAAAAAATTGTCTGAATGGTGATACAAAGTTTTCGGATCTTAGTATATTTTCTAAAATATCTCGAAAACGGTTGGGAACTCGTAGTAAGTGGAAGGCGGCTATTCACGGGTATTCAGCTAGTTATTACGTATTTGTGTAGATATTATGTATACATTTTTACATAACATTATTACATTTTTATGAATACATTTACATTATGTATGTTTACGGGTTTGCTACCTTTACTTAGAAAATCACATAAGTCGTAAAGTATGTTCAGGTGACGTCGCACAGTGGGGCAAATGACCGATTTAGGAGAGAAAAAGTCAAAAAATAAATGTCTCATTTCGAGATGTATAATATTAGCAATTTAAACACAAGTGTTTTGGGGTTCAAAAAGATTACGCTCACTGTTGACAAGCAAAGAGCTCGGTGTCCAACATTTTTCGCGACAAATAAGTCTAGTTTATTAATAAGCTTCTAAACAGTCGTTTGTGCGATAGTAAAGGGCTACAAGATAATCTCCAAGCTAGAGCATCGATTTAAATAGTAAGTGTTAATATTATTTTTACTATTTAAGTAATAATTAAGAATTTAAAGATAAGAAAATAGTACATGCCTTGCACAAGCAAATTTAAAAGTATAGAATTGTACATAATTTGCAAGATTAAGTACAAATTCAAACAAAATATGTTCTCTTGAATAATGGGAGTTGATGCATAATTACGTTGTAACCAACCTTATAACTTTTTAAACAACATCAATTTTTAGGCACAGGCGTGATTCCACTAAAAGAGCTGTTTGACGTTTGGCGGACAAAACCTAATTTATCAGACAAAAACGCCGGCGTTTTGCAATATGTTTTTAAAAAATTGACTGTGGATGGTGAAGAGTGAGGTGATTTTGATCAAACTGCAAAAATTGAAGCTAAGGTTAAAGCTTTGCTCGTCCAAATTCAGTCTTTAATGGCTCTAAATGTTCACTACTTATCTCTTTTAGCGCGGTTCCTCCCTCCCCCATAGGGAGGAACCCCGCTTATAAGGTTGATACAATGAAACAATCCGGAAGTGCCGACTAGAAAATTTTGCGTTTCAGAACCCATAGAGACCGAAAATGATAGTGGTTAAAATTTGTATATATATATTTGTCTGTTCGCTCTGTAGCTCCCAGACGAATGTTCCGATTTTGATGAAATTTGGTACAAAAATCTTTCGTCTAATTTGAAAGGTCAAGTTCGTTAACCAGCAAAATCCGCCTACTGGAAGATGGCGTTTGGGGCGAAATTCGCGCAAAAAAAATCGTAACGCTTACGTTTTTGAGTTCATAAGCTTGTAAGTACTCGTTTTATATGCTTCTTGGGCTAGGAAAACGAATGAAACCATTTTCAAGGCGTTAGCTTTAACCGTTTTCGAGAAAATTGGAAAAATACCGTTTTTGGTTTGGGTGCTTAGAATCATGGGATTCAGTTGAAACATTTTCTGGATGTTCTACTTTTATTAAAACTAATATGTTGAAATTTTGGTTACGTTTGGAGTTAAGGAAGGGTTAGAATAAAATATTTTATTAACAGACATAAAAAGTTTTGGTAACTTTGTTTACTTTCCTTAATATCTCGAAAAAGGTTGAGAATCTTGGTAAACGGAAGAATACCATTAGAAAGCTTATTAAATGCTCTACAAAAAAGTTCTGAAGAAAGTTTTAACTAGGCGATGTCAATCGGAGAAATAAGTGCTTAAAACTTTAAATTAATTGATTTCGTTTATTCGAACGGTTCTTTTTGTCTGTTTTACTCCTTGTTATTTTTTAATTGCTTATAGTTGGATAATGTATTTGACAATAAAACTGGTTAAGTAAAATAACAAAAACAATTTATTGTTAGAAATATAGATTTCCAAGATTCCAAGACCTTGTAACTAGCGGGACCTAGTGTTAGCCGACCCTTCCAGATAAGATCGTAAATCATGACCTTTCAAGGCCTTTCAAGACTTTACTATACACAGGAATGGCGTTAGTTACCTTAAGGGTTGACACGCCATTATAATAATTAATTAAAAAAAAAAAGACTGGTGGAACCAAAATAATAACTGCTTCTATTTTAATCTTTCCAAATTAGACTAGGGATATGAACGGAACCGCGCTAAGATGATGCAGTTCCCACGAGACGGACTTTTAGTGTTCCATTCGAAAAGAAAATTGACCATGAGTGATCGGAATTTTGCACTCCTAAATCGGCCATTTGCCCCAAAGTGCGTCGCCTCTTGCAGTACCTATTTGAGAAAGTGTTTTATCCAAAGAGTAGTATTGCATGTTTCAGATAGAGGCTGTTCTTGTTTCGTCATTAACCGCATAACAACAGAATTTATATTAAAAGTCATGCCAAAAATACCCGGTTTTTCTTATAACATTTTTATTATCTACAGAAATAGCTCAATAGATCTAGCTTTTTAAACCCCCCCCCCCCCTCTAAAAAAATGTATTATGGTTTACAACATTTCTTTTTCTTCACAACTGGCACATAACCTATTCATAGGTGAGGGTCTCCGCCAGCTGTCCGCCAGCGTCACAAGAAACTCCATCCATCCAGCGGAGTTTCGGGCTCCCACGTCTTCTGGTTCCATGGGGTACATCCATTATGGTTCATAACATTACTCGAGTTAACTCAGGCCGAAAGTAATACAAAACTGTAGTCCAGTTAATAATAAGTAAGAATACTTGTAAGAAAATATTATCGGCGATGGATTTGAATTACTCTACTGGCAGCAAATTCATCATACCCTAACAATCGGTATATTGTTTCCTGGCAACGAATTCGTCATGAATTTTTATGTCAGCGAAATTTCTTGTATTCGTGCCTTACGAATACAAGAAAGGCTTAATCTTTATGATTTTTTACTAGTTAGAAAGGATAAAAAATGAAAAAAAAAGTCTACTCGCGTGGCATGAACCGGCATGTGGCGAGTCTGCTGTCCTTCCGACCACAGGAGCTAGCTCTGAAGATGACTCCGCCTTCTGTGGTTGGGATATATTCCAGTTAAATACAACCCATATGGATCGCCTATCATTATATTTCAAACACGCTTCTGTAAAGGGCAGAAAATTGAAACCATAGATACAGAAATTTTATATTTCCTGAAATTTTACTTGGAATATGACAATAAAAGAGAAAATACCCTCCAAGCAGAAGCTGCATAAGTAACCAATTTAAGGCTATGGATGGTTTTGGTTCTTGACGCCGACCCTCGAACGACGGCACAAGAAGATCAACAATTTAATGCGCTTTTGAGTTTCATATAGCTCCTCCCGCCCACCACTCAGTGTCCTCTACCATTGAGTAATTCGTCCTCCACATTTATATACAATGACAAATTTAATTAATGTTATTACAATGCATTATTTGATTGTTTGTTTATTTGATTTTTCAGAGCCCGCTAGATAGGCGGTTTGCTCGATTTAACAAGTAGGGCGCAAGAAAGATTTTTAAAGAAGTAAATGCATGAAATTTAAAATTGCCACTAAAAAATCAAAACAATACACTCTATAAAATTTAAAAAAGTCCGTCACTCAGGAGCTGCATAACTAAGCACTTTCCTCAGAATTGGGTAGGGTCGAGTGCATTCCTGAATAATTTGCTTAAAATAACCTATATAGAAAAATAAAATAAAAACATAAATTACACCTGTTTCAATTCAATCCAAACATAGTACAAAGTAAATCACCCCCTTCCGATAGACCGATTTAGTTCATTTTTACAACACTTCTTCCTTATTAGATACCCAGGACGTATACCGCGTTTCGTTACAATACAGCAGAAATTACGACCGGTATGAGCAAATTAGTAATTTCTGTCCGGAGTAAACTCCCCCTTCTAGTCGACCGATTTAGTTTACTTTTACAACAAATTTTTCTCTTCAGTTGACCACAACTAATACCGAGTTTCGTTGAAATATAAAAAAAAATTATGGCTGGTATTGACAAATAACTACTTTGGCTCAATCGTTTGATGGGAGAATACTACATACCAAGTTTCGTGGCGAAAAAACAAATACTCTTGCCTTTATCGTGTTAACGGACACATATATAACTATATATATATATATATATATATATATATATATATATATATATATATATATATATATATAAATATAAATATAAATTTTAACTGGGGTAATTTTCGGTCTCTACTAGGTAGGATCGATAAAGATTCGAAGAAATTTTTCAAAAATTCCGTCATGAGTGCAACCTCAACAGCTACTTTCCTTCGGAGGAAAGTGCTAAAATGGAACACAGAAAAAAATGAAAATAAATAAAAATAACAAAAATGATGTTATCCCTAATCTTCAACAGTTTTCATGTGTAAGTTCTTTATTATTTGAGCTTTTCGCGACTACGACGAGCATAGGGATTAAATTAGCAGGTAAGCTGCTCGGAGTTGGGAGGGACGAGAAGACAGCGTGGGTCGGAGGCCAAGGTTGTCGGCACATTGAAAGAGAATCGGTAGTGCTAAGTTCTAACTGCTACTATGTCGGTTGTAGAGTTTTGTCAAGGTTCGTAGATAGCAGGTGACGAGGTTTTAGGATAGTCTAGTGCCCGTCAGCTGCTCCTAAACTGCTAACCACAGTATCTGTTATTCGTAGTCGTTAGCAGTAACCTAGTAACGCTAATGACGATGAACTGCTAAAAAATCGCGGATCTGCTAATAGCAACCCATCACTAATGCAGTAATGCAGGTAGGGCTAAGTGCCTAAAAACGTTTTCCATTAAACAGAGCTGTAGTTATTTGTGGTCTCTTATTTATCAAAGTGATAGTCTCCATATGTTGCGTTTATTAATAACTAGCTGAATACCCGGGCTTCGTCGCGGCAGATAAGTAGTTATTTTATTGTGTTAAATAATGTATCATTAAAATTAACGTCTATACAATTGACTTTCTTCTACTTACCTCAATTCTTTCAAGCTGCAGTTTCGTCGCCTGAGTTGCGATAAGCTTAATTAATAAATAAATAAATAAAATTAACGCTACTACATAATTTTGTGGTCATACTATCATTTTCCCGTCATACTATCAGTTATTCATCAGACCAGTGTCAAGAAACAGATAACCTAGAGATAACCCGTTATCTATAGGTTAGCAGTAACAGCAGTTACCATCACCAGGTATAACGTAAACTCTATGATCAGGGGGACAAAATCTAAATCAAATAGAGGGACAAAATCACAGTTTATTTCTAATACTTCAAGGTCTGCCATCATAGTTGAAATTAGCCGCACATAAAAATAATACTATGAAATAGATACAGTACGGTAACAGCTGACCTGTTATCGTCCAAGCAACGCATGCTGGCTAGGCTTGCTTGCTCTAATCGACTACCAATTCAAGCCCCTGTAAAAATACTTAAAAATTTGAATATCAAAAAGTCCTTTCTTAGCGAGTTTTTGCGTTATATAGGGAGTGTCCATATAAAATTTCAAAATTTTCTGACAAGTGGTTTGGGCTGGGCGATGATAGGTGAGTGAGTGGTATTTGACAAATATATTAGATACTAGCCGTTACCCGGCGTGCCATGCTACGCCTTCTTTCTGCGTATAGAAAAGCCTAAATAAATTAGACACCAAATAAGTATTATTAAAATCTAATAACACGAATCTGTAACTGTTATGAACCCGTGGCCTCCCAACTGTGAGTCCTAGACGACTTTGACCTAACCTATAACACCCCCCGTATACATACATGTAGACCAAGTTTCGTAAAAACTGGTTTAACGGTGTGGATTTGTATAAGGGACAAACATACAGACAGACAGCTGGTAGATTTTTTGACCTAGCCTACGGCACTCCCCAGATTAAGATCTGCCTGTGTACCGAGTTTAGTCAAAACCGGACGAACGGTGTGGATTTGTATAAGGGACAAACATACAGACAGACAGCTGGTAGACGTTTTTGACTTAGCCTACGACACTCCCCAGATTAAGATTAGATAATTATTTATTTTAACGCCCTCTTATAAATGGCAACGATACTGAAGGGTTTTCTACAGGTTACCACTCTTTTCTAGCCAGGGCAGGGCTAATGCCTTTTATTTTTTTTAAAGAGAAGCCATCACACTTAGTGGGAATCGAACACACGATTTTAGGGACGAATTGCTCACGCCTCAGCACTCACGGCCACCGGGCCTCCTACTAATAACCATTATTATTAAATCAATTAATTTTCTGCATCAGTACATAAAATGTTAATTTTTCTATTCTTTGTTTCAGGTGAGTAGCTGTTCTAGTTGGTGGGAGAGGAAAAACACAAATAGAAAGCAGGTATTTCCACTTTCTATGTGAAAATTTGCCTGAATCCCTTAGAAAGGTGGTTTCCGTCCTTAAGACGAGGTCACGCCCGAATTGGCGGCGTTTGGCTTGTTTGTTTCCACCGCCGCTAAACCATAACGGCTTGTTCCTCTCGGTTGGATCGCTTATTGGTGCGGTGGTTGTCTATTTTCACGAATCCGTAGAGAAACGATAGAGTTAATGACGGAAACATGAAAAAAAAAAAAAAATCAATCAAAGGAACGGGATTTTTCTATGCCGTTTTCTATACGATTCAATTCAGGTTAGAGTATCAGTTAGTTTTCCCTATTGAACTTGTACTCCTTATCAATAATGTTTAACTAAGGTTTCTATACTATTCAATTCAGTTTAGAGTATCAGTTAGTTTTCCCTATTGAACTTGTACTCCTTATCAATCATGTTTAACTAAGGTTTCTATACTATTCAATTCAGTTTAGAGTATCAGTTAGTTTTCCCTATTGAACTTGTACTCCTTATCAATCATGTTTAACTAAGGTTTCTATACTATTCAATTCAGTTTAGAGTATCAGTTAGTTTTCCCTATTGAACTTGTACTCCTTATCAATAATGTTTAACTAAGGTTTCTATACTATTCAATTCAGGTTAGAGTATCAGTTAGTTTTCCCTATTGAACTTGTACTCCTTATCAATCATGTTTAACTAAGGTTTCTATACTATTCAATTCAGTTTAGAGTATCAGTTAGTTTTCCCTATTGAACTTGTACTCCTTATCAATCATGTTTAACTAAGGTTTCTATACTATTCAATTCAGTTTAGAGTATCAGTTAGTTTTCCCTATTGAACTTGTACTCCTTATCAATCATGTTTAACTAAGGTTTCTATACTACTCAATTCAGGTTAGAGTATCAGTTAGTTTTCCCTATTGAACTTGTACTCCTTATCAATAATGTTTAACTAAGGTTTCTTTTTTTAGCCTCATCAAAAATAAGGTTCGTGGATTATCTCCTAGAAACAGTATTAGCCTTTGAATGATCCTTTTAATACAGTAAATCATCTACGCGCACGGTAGAGCACTAGTTATTAGAGCCGATGTGTACCCTCTCATAACTTAGTACCAGTCAGTGTTGGGCAAAACTAACGATAGTTAACTAAAGTAACGTTAGTTTTCTCTAACTAAAACTAAACTAATGTTGTATTTTTAGTTTTAGTTTTAGTTTAGTTTTAGATTTGTATAATTATTAATCATCTGGACTCCGTTTTTAGTATTGTAATTAGTTTAGTTTAGTAAAAGAGACCTAAATTTGTGAATTTAGTTTAATTTTAGTTTTTCGTTTACTAATTTAGTTTATGAAAGAACATATGTTTTCAAATTACGAGGAAATGCCAAAGTTTCTTACTCTACAAAGAATTTTGATATCCTAAACTGTAAAGATCAAAATAGTGCATCAAAAATGACAAATGAGAAGATGGAAGAGAAAAATAAATATTTCAAACAGTCTAAACAGGTGGAACCTAATAATATACAATGATTGAATTAGTAATATATAGATTATATTAACTCCCTTCTGTTTATAATGCATCTTAGGTCCGCCTATAAGCCAAGTCTAGCTTATCTTTAAACAAGTTCTATTAGTTTTAATAATTTACTGAATTATCGAAATAACATATGATTTATATTAATTCACGTTATATTAGTAAAACTAAACTAAACTAAAGCTTTAATTTAGTTTTTAGTCAATTCCATAGGATATAGTTTTAGTTTTAGTTTAGTTAAAATCCATTAATTACTAATATTTTAGTTTTAGTTTTTTTTTTAGGTTACAATATTTAGTTTAGTTTTAGATTATTCCAAAAAGTGAATTCAGTTTTAGTTTTAGTTTTTAGTTTTGCCCAACATTGGTACCAGTTGAAGATAAACTTATGAAATTGTACACAGGTATTATACTAATAGATGCGAGTAAAATTTAAAAGTTTCATAATTCTACATTCAAGCGTTTCAGAGATATAGGCGATGGAAAATTGGATTTTATAGGAAACATGAGAATTATTAGGAACTTCCCGAAAAGCTTGAGACTTTAAATTTTGCAGGATGATAGACATTAGGGTGTTATTAAAGGAAAAAATCGAAAAATCCGGAAATGTGTTAAACTCCGCTCCCAGGGAGGGTGCCACTTTTGTACTTGTTCCTTGTGGGGTATCAAATGAATCTCTTCGGTAAGGAGAACTTTTTGGAGGTATACCTTACTCCTAAGAGAGTGTATTGTGTGTTGTTTCAGAGATATGCTGTTTTAAAGGTTATATAGAAAATATAAGCGGGGTTCCTCCCTATGAAGGGAGGGAGGAACCGCGCTAAAACCGTCTTTTGCGTAGAAAAGCTCCAATTGTCTGTGCTTGTACGCATTATTTTTCAACCTTATCCCACTTTTTTTATTTCTGATTAAATTTCAATTAAGGCTATAACACTTTCAATGTTCACAAGTATCTTTTTCAAACCGCAATAACTTTTCAAAAAGTTGATGATAATAAGAAAAGTATAGTTAGTGATCACTTTTCGAGAATCCCTACTCTTCCAAAAAATGTTCTGCAAAATGCCGAATCTCACAAAAGGTGTAATATTTAAATAACTTTCCAACTGTATACTAAAAATAGAGATTATCTCTCAATTTTATACTGTAATTGGAAATTTATGGCGAAAACAACTGATAAATAAAACTAATATCATGTTTATTTTTTTGATCTTATTCGAAATAAATGAAAATTATTCTTAATGAAATTGATATTTAATGATTTTCATAAGTCTTACACTAAAGTTGAATAAAAAAAAAACCTTAATTAATAATTATAACGTTGAAACAATGTACAAACAAAGCAAATTGGAGCTTTTCTACGAAAAACACGTTTTTTTCTAAATAACCTTTCGAAAAGCATAGCTCTGGAACAAGAACAGGTTGAAATATGCAGTTAGCAGGATTTAATTACATTTTGTGTCTTGTTTCACCCCCTTGAGTATTTTTTTTTTCGTTTTTAACGGCGCATCAAGTATATGGCTATTAGCGCCAGGCTATCTACAGGTAACTACCCTTTTATAATGCCAACAGCACGTGGTCGGTCACCCATTCAGGTACTGACCACGCCCGACTTTGCTTAACTTCGTTGATCTACGGGAACCGGTGCATTCAACGTGGCTATGGCCGTTGGTTCATTTAGGTATTATCATTTCCTTGCGATACATCCTGTATATTAACTAGTGAATATTTTCTGGGTTTTTTATCCCCCTCTTTTAAGTTATGTTATTTTTAATATATATAGATTGTGTATATTTTAAATTTTCCCAGCGATTGTGACGCAACAAGATATATGTATGTTTTATAACATGCTATATTATTTCAGCTTATTTGATCGTCATGAGAAAGAAGAATATGATCCCTAACATATTAATGACTGCCGAGTTAATTTAATCCCAAGCCTTCACTATCTGTCAGTCTTATTTATCATATTTGAGGGGGGGGGGGTCTGCGAGAAATTCTAGATTTAATAAAACTATAAATTATATTTTAGTTGTTATGTATTTTTAATGCTATTAGTTCCAATAAACATTTGTTTTATATATGAAAATTTCAAGAATTTTCTTTTGGTTTTTGCATAACTTCTGCATTTGTTTATTATCTAATAAATAGCTGCTGCTTTTCTTCTCAACACTACTAATGGTCGGTGCTATGTGAACATATTACAATTATAATTATTTTAAAACGAAAATTCCCGATTTTGACAAAACGTGGCACACAGTTTTTGAAACGAGGACTGTCATAGGCTAGGTAAAAATCGTCTACCACCTGTCTGTCTGTTCCTTATACAAATCCACACGGTTTGACCGCTTTTGACCAAACTTGAAAACAGGTAGGTCTAAATCGTCTAGGACTTACAGTTCGGAGGTAACAGATTCGAAACTGTGAACCCGAACATTTACAGATTTGCGTTAGATTTTAATATTATTTATTTGGATTCTGATTTATTTTGGCTTTTCTAGAAGCTGAAAGTAGGTGTAGCATGGCACGCCGGTTAACAGCTAGTTAATAATAATAATTGAGTGAGTGAAGAAGAATAAGCTACAGGCGAAAGAACTGCAGGCCTTCAGCCCAGCTTAAATCAAATTTCTTCGAGCTTCTCTAATACGATTTGAAACTTACGGAGGTACCTATATCAACGGTATCCCATAATTTCGTCATCAGGTGGACGTCATAAGCAAGTTTCCTCCCAAAATTAAGATCTTCTGAAATTGAGAAGAACATAAAGGTCGAAGGACTCAACTATGATTGTTTGGTACTGTGTATATCGTACTTCAATGGAGCGTATCTCTTTGGTGGAACTGGAGCCCGGCCGGATGTGATCCGGTTAGCAGTGTGTTCCGAAAGACTTGTACGAGCAGTGAGTGTCCCGTAAGACTCCGTGCGAAGAGGGTATATTCATTATTTTTAGAGAATTGTGTCTCCAAGTTGTGGATCTCTTTCTTCCACAGAATTCATTATCGCCATCGAGTGACTGGAAGCGATTTGGTGTCCCAAAATTGGCGAGTAAACCATTAAATTTTTACGATTTACATTAGTGCCAAGATACTTCGAATTCCATTCGGCGATTTGGCACAGCACGTTGGGAAAACATCCCCTATAATACAGTCCACTGCTAAAGAACCATACAACGATAAACCTAGAATTAAAGTGGAAATGGGCAGGATATCTCTTGAGATGCGTTGATGACAGATGGTCATATTTTTCGTCTGAGAGGACTCTATATGATTCCATGAGGAAAGTACGTCAAAAGATCTAAAGCCTCTTTAAAAAAAAAAAAGAAATAGGCCCAAGAAAGAGGACGTGATAAAATCCGATTATGAGAAACGTGCAATGAAATAGCGAACCCCTGGGGCGTGCAGATTATACCAAACCCTTAGGAGAAAGGCTTGTGTAAAAATAGTTATTAATTTATGTAACTTATAAGATCAAAGTTTGTTTTATTTATCGTTTGTATATTGAAGGCAATTTAATTGAAACCAGAGAGTACGTGAAAGCTTCAAACTAGCCGACCTACAAGATCAAGTTGTAGCCACCTCCAGGGTTTCCCATAGATTCCGGTCAAGCGAGCTACCGTATTGGCGAGTAGGAGATGGAGTGTTGTAGCTAGCTATGAGACGGCAAAGGTATGAGAGTCTGTTAGGAACAGTGTGGGAACATGGCATCAAGCCAAGACTAGCTTCGGCTCCCACGGCAAGCCTTCCTTCCGATCCTGTCCTTCGTCTAGTTCCACTTGTGCTCCGGGAGTCGTGTCGGGGGCAAGGACGTCCTTAGGGGGTATCACGTGTCTTAGAGGGCGGAATCCAGAAATTTTAAAATATATATAAATAATATAATGTGCAGAGAAAGTTGGCTTACAGATATCATTTGAAAGGACAGCGTTTACAACAACAAATTTAGAAATTGTCAAATTACAAACCAAATATGGAGAAATTAATAGGTTGCCTTACTTTAAATATCTTGGCAAAATAATCTCTAAAAAGCATGTACAACAAGAAAGAATACAAAATGCATGGACGTATATAGAAAATAATTTCGCAACGGGCTGAGAACATTTACGGGGTATGGAATACCAACAATCCTGAACTTTGAGTAGTTAGCCAATTAAAAAGCTATTACAACCAATAAAAACTATTTTTTCTGAACTAAGTGAACGTTAATTTAATTTATTTTTTATAGTTTTATGATACATTTTTACCGATTTCGGGTGTCTACATATTCCCTTATATACGCCCATGAAAAAATACTCCTTAAGGTTTAAGATTAGTGCAAAACCTCTATAATAAAAACATTTTTATCATTAAATGCCAAAATTAGCAATGCAAAAAGCAGTAATCAAACAATCAATTTTTATTTGCTAGTGAAAACTTTGCATTAAAAAGGAAAACTGATTTAGAAAATCTGAAGAAAGAAAATTTTTGAGACCAAGATGGACCGAGAATGGATATAGACTACAGAAACATCTAAAATAGAAAGTATTCTTTAACATATCTATCTGTTTTCGGTCTCATAAGCTCAATAGTAGACCTATTATGATGAAATTTGGTACAAAAATACTTTGTCTAATTTCATGGATTAAGTTCGTTAAATAGAAGAATTCGCTTAAAGCTACAATGTTTTACAAGCGAAATTCACGCCAAAAAATCGATGCGCTTACGGGTTATGGTTTCTTGGCTTTCGTGTACTTTTTTATAGGTTGTGTAACGTAGGGTAGTGAATGACTTTTCATATTCATCTAAACGAAGATATTTAAATTTTGGTTGCGTTTGGAGTTAAGGAAGTACTGAGTTTTGGGGCAGGCGTAACAGGGTTACGCTTGTGTGGGTGCCGGGACATGAGGGCATTGAGGGCAATGAGAAGGCTGATGAGCTGGCAAGGAAGGGATCGGAGGAGATACTTCATGGTCCTGAGCCGTTCTTCGGTGTTTCAAAAAGCTTTGTCAAAAAGGTAGTAAATGCCTGGGAACAAGAAGAAATTCAAAAGAATTGGCAGGCTAAGCCAGGTATGAGGCAGCCAAAGGTACTTGTCCGGATCTCGAAAGATAGGGCAGGGTATTTCCTTCAACTAACAAGAATAGAACTGAGAATGATAGTCGGACTTCTCTCTGGACATGGTCCGCTAAGAAAACACCTGTGCACGATGGGGCTAATAGAGGACCCTACATGTCGCTGGTGCCTCGAAGAAGAGGAAACCTCACAGCACGTCCTCTGCAAAAATGAGGCTTTGGCCTACAACAGGCTAGTGCACATAGGGAAGGCAATTGCTACGCCCACGGACATAGCCGAGGCTACTCCCAAGCGAGGAGCTGCAAGTTGGAAAGGGAGTAAGACAGGGACGCAAATCACAATATATCCAATAGGGTCGCAGTGAACAAGGGCGAAGGGCCCAGGTCCCTTTTTAGCGCGGTTCCTCCCTCCCCCATAGGGAGGAACCCCGCTTATAGGGTTGATACAATGAAACAATCCGGAAGTGCCGACTAGAAAATTTCGCGTTTCAGAACCCCTAGAGACCGAAAATAACGGTGATTCAAATTTGTATATATATATATGTATATATATATATATATATATATATATATATATATATATATATATATTTGTCTGTTCGCTCTCTAGATAGAAGACGAATGGTCCGATTTTGATGAAATTTGGTACAAAAATCCTTCGTCCAATTTGAAAGGTCAAGTTCGTTAACCAGCAAAATCCGCCTACTGGAAGATGGCGTTTGGGGCGAAATTCGCGCAAAAAAAATCGTAACGCTTACGTTTTTGAATTCATAAGCTTCTAAGTACTCGTTTTATATGATTCCTGGGCTAGGAAAACGAATGAAACCATTTTCAAGGCGATAGCTTTTGATAAATAAAAATATTTTATTAACAGACATAAAAAGTTTTAGTAACTTTGTTTACTTTCATTAATATCTCGAAAAAGGTTGAGAATCTTGGTAAACGGAAGAATACCATTAGAAAGCTTATTAAATGCTCTAAAAAAAAGGTTCTAATGAAAGTTTTGATTAGGCGATGTCAATCGGAGAAATAAGAGCTTAAAACTTTAAAGTAATTGATTTCGCTTATTCGAACTGTTCTTTTTGTCTGTTTTTTTTTTATTCCTTGTTATTTTTTAATTGCTTATTGTTGGATAATGTATTTGAAAATAAAACAGGTTAAGAAAAATAAGAAAAACAATTTAATGTTAGAGATATGGATTTCCAAGACCTTGTCACTAGCGGGTCTGTTTCTATTGTAGCGGACCCTTCCAGGTAAGATTGTAAATCATGACCTTTCAAGACTTTACTACTCACAGGAATGGCGTTAGTGACCTTAAGGGCTGACACGCCGTCATAATAATTAATTTAAAAAAAAAGACTGGTGGAACCAAAATAATAACTGCTTCTATTTTAATCTTTCCAAATTAGACTAGGGATATGAACGGAACCGCGCTAAGATGATGCAGTTCCTGCGAGACGGACTTTTATTGTATTGTATTGTAAGTACTAGAAAAAATATATTTCCTTTAAAGGCATAAAACGTTTTGGGATCTTTGTATAGTTTCTTAAATATCTTGAAAACGGTTTGGAAATCGTGGTAAGTGGAAGGTGACCATTCGAAAGCTCATCAAATTCTCTACGATAGCTACGTTCCTTCGGGATGTACTATCAAAAGAATTATTTATATTATTAAGTTACTAATAATTCTCTATAAAACAATAGAATATTTTTTCTTTAAAACGGATTCCACTGTATTGAGTCGGGAGGACTGCTGGTTGACTCGGACTCGTGTTGAGATATCTCTCTATTGACAGGAATCGATTTCTATACAATAGACTCGATCCATTCATTCATTCAACAACAGGAGAGGAGGGACGATTCTTCTGCCATCTTCTCCAGGACTCACAATGAAATCATTTCAAATAACTCGCTTTATTCGCAAGTTTAGATTATTATTTTAAATTCAATTGTGTGATAATTGCATAAGTCTTAAACATCAAATAAAAAAAAGATACCCTGATTTTTGTTATTTGCACTTTATCATCTTATAGAGTTGATACTATTAACTACTATAATCACTTGTCTTAGCACTGAAAATATGTTTAATGACTTTAATAAATGGAAAACAAGCCGAATGAGCAAAAGACAGAGGCTGTGTAGTGTACTATGATGAGGCTTTCACTAAATAACTTTGTTAATGTTAATAGCCAAAGATTACCTGGTCGAAATCATCAATATCTTGGATTCCTAAATGAACCCCTACCACTCATATCAATAGTCAGGTTAACAAAGGTGCAGGAACCATACAAACATTATATAAGTTGAAGGCGAGGGTGGGGAAGAATCTATGGATTATGAATTTGAAAACACCAACTTCTCTTAACTACGGCTTTCCTCTGGACAGCAGCCCATTCAGGAATACCGGGAAACAAAGCAGCCGATAAAGCAGCCAAAGAGGCAATATAAACCTCGACCACACCCGTGTTGCGCGTCTACGAAGAAATTTACATGAAGACATGGTTGTATCATAGGGTCAGACACGACTGGGAGAGAATGTGGATAGCTTAGAAGAGTCAAACCCACAAGAAATTTATGGAGAAGTGCAGAAAGAGGAAATCGAAGTGAGTAGGTGGTAATAACACGACGTCGAATAGGTCATAGTCATATGACACATAGCCATCTCATTAAAAGAGAACCTCCACCTCTGTGTGAACCATGCTCTCAAGTTTTAACGATAAGCCATGTAATAGAGGAATGCCCGGAATATGAAACAAGACTCAGGCAGCTAAATATACCTCGGAATGTATCAGAGGCTCTTACAAATTGTCAGCATGCTATTGACAACGTGATCAAACTCCTAAAACTCTGCGGTATATATAAACTGGTGTAAACTATCATAAATAAATAACAAATAATATAAAAATAAAAAGTATTAAAAAAGAATAAATAAATAAAATAGGCTCTCCTTTTTGTCGACAAATGTAAAACAGACATACATAAATTCTAGGGACTAAAAACCCTGCAGTTTCTCGCCCAAATAACAAATTTAGAAATTGTCAAATTACAAACCAAATATGGAGAAATTAATAGGTTGCCTTACTTTAAATATCTTGGCAAAATAATCTCTAAAAAGCATGTACAACAAGAAAGAATACAAAATGCATGGACGTATATAGAAAATAATTTCGCAACGGGCTGAGAACATTTACGGGGTATGGAATACCAACAATCCTGAACTTTGAGTAGTTAGCCAATTAAAAAGCTATTACAACCAATAAAAACTATTTTTTCTGAACTAAGTGAACGTTAATTTAATTTATTTTTTATAGTTTTATGATACATTTTTACCGATTTCGGGTGTCTACATATTCCTTTATATACGCCCATGAAAAAATACTCCTTAAGGTTTAAGATTAGTGCAAAACCTCTATAATAAAAACATTTTTATCATCAAATGCCGAAATTAGCAATGCAAAAAGCAGTAATCAAACAATCAATTTTTATTTGCTAGTGAAAACTTTGCATTAAAAAGGAAAACTGATTTAGAAAATCTGAAGAAAGAAAATTTTTGAGACCAAGATGGACCGAGAATGGATATAGACTACAGAAACATCTAAAATAGAAAGTATTCTTTAACATATCTATCTGTTTTCGGTCTCATAAGCTCAATAGTAGACCTATTTTGATGAAATTTGGTACAAAAATACTTTGTCTAATTTCATGGATTAAGTTCGTTAAATAGAAGAATTCGCTTAAAGCTACAATATTTTACAAGCGAAATTCACGCCAAAAAATCGTTGCGCTTACGGATTATGGTTTCTTGGCTTTCGTGTACTTTTTTATAGGTTGTGTAACGTAGGGTAGTGAATGACTTTTCATATTCATCTAAACGAAGATATTTAAATTTTGGTTGCGTTTGGAGTTAAGGAAGTACTGAGTTTTGGGGCAGGCGTAACAGGGTTACGCTTGTGTGGGTGCCGGGACATGAGGGCATTGAGGGCAATGAGAAGGCTGATGAGCTGGCAAGGAAGGGATCGGAGGAGATACTTCATGGTCCTGAGCCGTTCTTCGGTGTTTCAATGTAAAACAGACATACATAAATTCTAGGGACTAAAAACCCTGCAGTTTCTCGCCCAAATAACAAATTTAGAAATTGTCAAATTACAAACCAAATATGGAGAAATTAATAGGTTGCCTTACTTTAAATATCTTGGCAAAATAATCTCTAAAAAGCATGTACAACAAGAAAGAATACAAAATGCATGGACGTATATAGAAAATAATTTCGCAACGGGCTGAGAACATTTACGGGGTATGGAATACCAACAATCCTGAACTTTGAGTAGTTAGCCAATTAAAAAGCTATTACAACCAATAAAAACTATTTTTTCTGAACTAAGTGAACGTTAATTTAATTTATTTTTTATAGTTTTATGATACATTTTTACCGATTTCGGGTGTCTACATATTCCTTTATATACGCCCATGAAAAAATACTCCTTAAGGTTTAAGATTAGTGCAAAACCTCTATAATAAAAACATTTTTATCATCAAATGCCGAAATTAGCAATGCAAAAAGCAGTAATCAAACAATCAATTTTTATTTGCTAGTGAAAACTTTGCATTAAAAAGGAAAACTGATTTAGAAAATCTGAAGAAAGAAAATTTTTGAGACCAGATGGACCGAGAATGGATATAGACTACAGAAACATCTAAAATAGAAAGTATTCTTTAACATATCTATCTGTTTTCGGTCTCATAAGCTCAATAGTAGACCTATTTTGATGAAATTTGGTACAAAAATACTTTGTCTAATTTCATGGATTAAGTTCGTTAAATAGAAGAATTCGCTTAAAGCTACAATGTTTTACAAGCGAAATTCACGCCAAAAAATCGTTGCGCTTACGGATTATGGTTTCTTGGCTTTCGTGTACTTTTTTATAGGTTGTGTAACGTAGGGTAGTGAATGACTTTTCATATTCATCTAAACGAAGATATTTAAATTTTGGTTGCGTTTGGAGTTAAGGAAGTACTGAGTTTTGGGGCAGGCGTAACAGGGTTACGCTTGTGTGGGTGCCGGGACATGAGGGCATTGAGGGCAATGAGAAGGCTGATGAGCTGGCAAGGAAGGGATCGGAGGAGATACTTCATGGTCCTGAGCCGTTCTTCGGTGTTTCAATGTAAAACAGACATACATAAATTCTAGGGACAAAAAACCCTGCAGTTTCTCGCCTAAATAAATTAACTTCTCTTGCGGAGTCCCGAGTAGGTTTGCGACCTGGTCTTGGAGAATCCATGTCGAAATACTTGGAACTATGGTTGCACTGTCCATTCGCTGATCCATTATTCCTTCATCCCAAGTAACAATGATTTTACGCTCGGTTTGAGCCATACTTCGGCCATGACAGAAATCTTGTTTTGAAATGATGAATTTAAGAGGTCCTTACGCTCGATAGGGAGAGGTCTTCAGTTTCCAATAGTAAGAATTTTGCCTTTCAAATGGTTTTAACCTGATGGTTTCAAGCCCAACATTATAGATGTTTTCACTAAAGTTGATATTAACACAGTCTAGTTGATATTAACAAACGTTACTATTGAAATACAAGTAATTGTTTGTTGTTTTTTTTGGGGGGGGGGGGGGGGGGGGTGGATGATGGCATCTGCTTGTGGTAACTATCAGCTGTGTTGGATATTTGCGGATCTTCGTAATATTTTTTCTTCATATCCATAAGGAGGATTTTGATTGTTTGGGAATTGGAAGTAACTCTTATGCGTAAGAGGAAATGGGCGGATGAGAGGTACTGCCATCTGCTCCAAGACATCCCTCTGCTGCCAGTCAGCTGTTATCCTAGCGAACAGCTGATGGACTATTGTCTATCTCCCAGAGGCAGTCTTCATCATCTAGGAAAGCAAGATGGCCTTTAGCGTGTTTCCTTGCTCCCGAGAGGAGAAAACGTCCTTTTCGGCCGACTCCATGTTTTTGCTAGAAATATGAATATTTCATAGTGACTCTGCTTTCTTTAATCGAATATATGCCAGTCGGGAGTGTTGATCATAATCAAAATTACGATTAGAATTACAGACCCTGTAAATGTGATTACGACTATGATATAATCGTAATTGCAAGAGTGATTACGATTTCACTAGTAATCACACTTTTGATTATAATCACACTTGTAATCACTAATGTTTTCTGTGATTTTGCAAGTAATCACAACTTTTTTTTCCGTCGCTGGAACAATACTCGGTATTCGTTGTGGGTATCCGAAGTGAAAAATGTATTGTTAGAATAAACGGTATGTTAGGAATGGTTTATGTGGAATAGCGGAACACTAAAACATACAACGAATACAAGCATTCCAATCCAAAGTCCTTCGTAGAATAGTCAATGCTCCCTTTTATGTCTGCAACAAAGCCTTACATAACGACCTAAATATCCCCTTCGTAAAAGACCTCGCAAAATCTCGATTTCTAACCTTTCATTCCAAATTGTCATCCCACCCAAATCCTAGAGGTCAATCTCTTTCCACTCGGACCCATCCTAAAGACCTTCCCAGGAGGCTTAAGAGACTCCTGACCAGCTACCCTAACAACGGTTAAAAACTGTGAAAATATGAATGTTCGCATATATTAGGAAGTGCCAATAATGATTGGCTCCTTCCATATACTATTTATGGACATGTATATAAGACGAGCATAATTATTGTACTATATAAATTGTACAGGTTTTAAATAAGCATTGAATCATAAAAAAGCATCGCTAAAGCATATTTATGCTAAAAAAACAAATATTTTTGTAATAATGGTTTATCCCGGTGTAAATTTATTAATTGGTCCGTACCGGCGGTTATTTTTACTTTCTTGCAAGGAAACTCGGCCGACGTGCAGTCCATGATGACATTTGCTCCTTACAATTTGGGGTTTACTCTATATTACGATCATTTGAATTAAGCCAACACACTTCAGGCCTTGGTTGGTATGGGCAGGGCCGCCACATGGGGGGGGACAACCGGGTACAGTTGTCCCGGGACGATCCTCGCTAATTGGAAAAAAAGTACCGAAAGTGACCTTTGCAGCACCGATTGTCCGCTTTTATTCTCATTTTGCTCAAAACTCAAGATGAAAATAATTTTAAAATGCCCAAAGTCCTTTAGCAAAGTACTAGAATTCTCATTCTGGCTCTGAGAAGTGGGGGCCCGTGATCTGGTCCCGGGCCCGGCTCTGAGATGTGGCGGCCCTGGTTATGGACACCACTAGGAGCACTGCTGTTTGCTTCTGAACAGTTGTATCCGGTGCACTGTGTTATACAATAACACTTCCCACCTTCTCAGGAATGTGATGTATGCTGCTATCGGTTTTAATAATGAAAAATTACACGGGTCAACATTTGACCTAAAAAAAAAAACGGTATGGTCCTTGTAAGTTTTTGGGGTCGCTGATTACGATGAACGGGTGTGTTAACCTTCTTCTCATCAGAATCAAGGTCATTTAAAGGTCAAATAGAGAAAACCTGTCGAAACAATCATAGGCATGTTTTTGAGGTCCGTGAGTCGAAACCCGTTGTTCGTTTGACTCCAACTGCCTCCTAGAAAATGAATTTTTTGCAGATTTGTTCTTCGTTTTTTTTTTCCTCTCTATTTGACCTTCAAATGACCACTAGGAAAAGGCGGGCTCAAGGGCCTCAAAAACATATGCATGAATTAGTTCAGATTTTTGCTACAGTTTTTTTTTTTCACTAGTTTCAGTTTGAATCTGAAGTGATCCCATCATCATAATCAGAGACCCCCAAAAACCCCGCAAGGACCATAACGCTCCGAGTGATTTTTTTAAAGATCAAATGTTGACCAGTGTTATTTGAAGTAAAAAGTCCAGTCTGTAGGCTCCTCTCCTAGAACCTGAGGACGGAATATTACTAAGCATGGAGCATTAAATTTGAATTTATTCATTACTACAAAATTGAGAAAGTCTGTTTGTTCCTTATACAAATCCACACAGTTTGACCGATTTTGACCAAACTTGGCACACTGGTAGGTCTTGATACGAGGAGTGTTTTAAGCTTGGGCAAAATAGTCTAGGACTCACTGTTAGGAGGTCACACGTTCGAAATTGTGAACACGAATAGTTACAGATTTGCGTCATTAGATTTTAATATTACTTATTTAGTTTCTAATTTATTTTTGCTTTTGTAATAAATGTTTGCCCCCTAAAGAGGAAATGGTGCTGGAGAGTCCTTGAGATATGAGTAGAATAGGATGTGGTTGTAGAGGAAGCTAGGTCCTCAGGCCCGTGGTTCCGGGGGGTAGATAGCCTTCTAGCTCCCTGCTCTCAGGATGTGTCGGGCAGCGGATGGATTAAATCAGCGGGGGTTATCACCATTTTTTGAATCATAGAGTTCTCGGCAGTACCTCAAGCTAAATTATACCACTTCTCAAGAAGCCCGATTCGCAGGAACGGCGTCATCTTAGCGCATTTCCGTTTTTATTCATTGCGTTATTCGGAAAGCTTAGAACAGTAACAGTTAATGTTTTGTCTCAATCATTCGTGAATAATCTAAACGTAGATTACTTCATTTAAGCACGTGTGAATGAGATGTCACTATCAAAAATTTTATAAGATCTTGTAAGATATGTAGTTAAAAAAGAAAAAAAAAATAGTCCCTTAACAGGCCACGAGGGCCCTGAGGGGCAGATACTATAGAAGTATGTTATTCATGACCATACGGCACACTAGGGAGATAGTGTGGTCAGTACTATGCTCCGGCCGCCTGATTTCCCCCCTTGGCTGCTTCGACTTCTTAGAGTCATTAGCACCCAAGGTACCCATTATTAAATTAATTAAAGACAGGGTTGGCCTAGGGACGGTCAGGGAGGCCGAATTCAACCCATGAACGAAGACACTAGAAGAAAAATCTTTAGTGTTTGTTCGGGATTTGAACTCAGGTCCTCCAACTTATTAGTCCAGTGCTCTACCACTGAGGTAACCTCACCCCCAAGAAATGTAGTATTCTCACTTATATAAATGTAAACACATACATATATATATATATATATATATATATATATATATATATACATACATACATACATACATACATACACAACACACACACTCACACATAATTTATTTATTTAATTATTATTTATATTATTTTATATTTATTTTTTATTATTATTATATTTCGTTGTATAGTTCAACTTTTTTCAGAAAACTTACTATTTAATCCAGCATATTTGCATTGTCTGCTAATGCCTCTCTTATTTCTGGAGTGATATTCAATTTGTTTAATTCTACTCTGAATTGGTGGCATTGGGATATTAAATGCTTTATTGGAAGGGGTTCATTACATCTTGGGCATTTTGGAGGTTGCTACTCTGTTCCCATCAAATATCCATGTGAGATTTTTGTGTGTCCAATCCTCATTCTTGTTATGACTACCTCCTCTCTTCTATTTTCCCTCGACGAGGAGTGCCAGGTGTCTACTGAGGTTTTTATGTATTTTAGTTTATTACCTTCTACTTCATTCCACATATTTTCCCAGTTTACTTTTATTTTTATTTTTAGTGGTAGGAATAGCTCATTCTCCGTCAATGAGGTTGGTGTGATTTCATTAAAGTTGTGTGCCTCTTTTGCAGCCATATCCACCAACTCATTCCCCTCTATACCTATGTGGCTGAGTGTCCATTTGAGCATTATTGTGTTTTCTTGCATTCCATGTGTATGAAGGTAAGTTTTTATTTTTTGCAGTAGTCAATGTTTTTAGTAAATGCCGTGCAGGCTGTGGATTGGGTCAGATCGGGAGAAATAGGGGTAGGTGCAGCCTAAGGCATATGTAATTTCGGTGGCCTACCTTGAAGAAAACCTTGACTCATTATTTTTGTAAATGAATAAATAATTGTTGATATATTTTTTTTAAATTATTTCATAAAAGTGTATAATGTCGCCCGGAAGAGCTACCCCACGAAAAACGGCCCTCCGGAACAGCTCAAGTAGAGCGTGGATTGTTCATCGGGCGAAGAATGCGGCTTCTTTTGAAGTGCGGCACAGTTCAAAGCCTTCAATAGGCGGGGTGCTAAAACAAAGGCTTCCATCTATCAGTTCTAACTATTCAGAAGATCAGCTATGATTCAGGTGGATGGTTTTTTAAAGGAGTCCTCTTCATAGCTTCCCCTTTCAGCCTTTCATGATTCCCACAATGATGGATTTTAAACCATTTATTTAAACAATTTAGTTTATTTATTAATATAAACACGGTATTGTCCTGTTTTATTATAAATGGTCCGTGGTTTGGCTTACCAACGAGGACTGCCTGAACTGTAGGTTAAGCTCTTAAAACCTACGGATCTTGCTTAAACGTTGTTTGCTCTTTTTATTTCCAAACCATATTACCTCTAAGGTAAAGGAGTTTATTTTTTTCTGCTCATCTCATGCCAGTTAAATATTGATTCCAGATATTCCAATTTGTTATTGCTTGTCATTTTGTTTATATTTGGAAAATGTATTTGTCAGTAAAACAGGGTAAGTAAAAAGAGAACCCGTTTTTGTTGTTAGAAATATATATGTTAAAAAATTCCCAGCAAGCTGAAAATTTACATTAACGTTAGGGACGTTATTATTATGAAATCGGGAAAAGTCCCCATCGATAATGTGACTGAAAACAATTTTATTCAAGGACAAAGTTTGCAAAAAAAAGGTTTTTTGGATTTTTGGAGTAACGGAGTAAAATTTTTGGAGTAAAGGTTTTTTGTTTTTTTGGATTTTTAATTTTATTTCTTATTTTTTTTAATACTTTTTGTTATCTTCGTTTATTTTATAACCAACTGACTGCCTTTGATTCTGCCGTTCTTATGAGGTCGTCGCCCTTGTTGCGAAACTCAACAACAATAAATAAATAAATAAACCATTTGTGGGGAAATGAGATTTCAAAATTTACATCAGTTAGTTATCTATGCGTATATCATTGGATGTAATATAAGCAGAAACATTACTAAGCTTGACTAATACAGAATGATAATAACGTACTATTATTGAATGATAATTCTAAAAACATGAACTGAAAAGAAACGAATTCCTCAGCTTCAGTGGCCATTAGCAACCGCTGTCTACTTCTCTTTCTGAGGAGAAATTTGTGCCTACAGTTTAATAAATAATCCTAGTCAAATAGGAGGGGGAAAATGAAGTTAGAAATCGACTAATCTTGTTTTAGCAATACAAAAAACAATGTTGGAAGAATGTACCCTCATCAGTGGAGTTTTAGGGGGATTATGTAGGAAAACCACCTCTTTTAAATTGTATAAAAGCCTCAAAGAGGCCAGGAACAACAATAATCTCGGATTGTTTGATAGAATATAAAGGGTTATATATATAATATATATATATATATATATATATATATATATATATATAAATATATATTTGTCTGTACCCGCTCTACTGTCTTCAAAAATAGTAGCTATATGTTCATTGTTTTAGTACTGTTGTGACTGAATTATTGTTTCATTTAAGTATGTTTATATCTAATAGCTGGAAATTATGGAAGAATTACAAGCTGGTTTTATCTTGTTTACTTTAACTATCCGACAAGCCCCGCATGCAGGAGACGCAGGCACCACCATCTACACTGCTTCCTGTTCATCGGTCAGTGGCCTTTGTTTATATTTTATTTTAAATAATTTAAATTTTAATTTATTTGAAATTAAATATTCAGCGTACTAAAAGGACTACAGAGCCCTTACAAACATATTCCACTTAACATGCAATTGCTAAAAGTCCGTCACGCAGGAGCTGCATAACTAAGCACTTTCCTCAGAATTTGGGTAGTGTAGACTGCTTTCCAGAACAATTTGCTTAAAATATCCTGCATAAATTAAATAAAAACATGAATAGTTCTCTTTTAATTTTGTAATGAGTAACTGATAAATTATTAATTTGCTTCCAGAGTTATGTTTACACATAGTACCTACTGCACTACGTAATAAATAAAAAAAACCTCATATTATCGTATTTTGATCTAACGCAGGAACCGGATACAGTCCCTCTAGCGCTCCTTGCGGCGCCTTTGTGTACCTATGTCTTGCTGCCTTTTCTATTGAAATATATTACAAAGTAAACCCCCCGATTCAGCTCATTTTTACAACACTTCTTTCTCATGAGTTACCCACGACGTATACCGCGTTTCGTTACAATACAGCAGAAATTACGACCGGTATGAGTATATTAGGAATTTGGGTCCGGAGTAAACCCCCCTTTCTAATGAACCGATTTAGTTTCTTTTTACAACACATATTTACCTGTAGATTACCACTACGAATACCGAGTTTCGTCGAAATATACCAAAAATCACGGTTGGTAGTGGCGAATTGGTATTGTGGGTCTGGAGTAAACCCCCCCTCCTAATGAACCGATTTAGTTTATTTTTACAACACATATTTACCTGTAGACTACCACTACGAATACCGAGTTTCGTCGAAATATACCAAAAATCATGGCTGGTAGTGGCGAATTGGTATTGTCGGTCCGGAGTAAACCCCCCCCCCCTCCTTATGAACCGATTTAGTTCATTTTTATATCTCACTTTTCTCTCTATATTACTACTACGAATACCAAGTTTCGTTGAAATATAACAAATATTACGGCTGAAATGGTCAAATTAGTGTTTTGGGCTCGTGGTAAACCCCCCCTTCAGGTGGACCGATTTTGGTGGTTAACGAACTCGTTCAATCGTTTGCTAATTGAATGCTATATACCAAGTTTCGTGACGAAAAAACAAAAACTCTGGCCGCTATCGTGTTAACAGACACACACATATATATATATATATATATATATATATATATATATATATATATATATATATATATAAATTTTAACGGGGGTCATTTTCGCTGTCTACTAGGTAGGATCGATAAAGATTTGAAGAAATTTTTCAAAAATTCCGTCATGAGTCCAACCTCAATAGCTACTTTCCTTCGGAGGAAAGTGCTAAAAGGGGATTTTATTTTAAAATAAAATAAAAATCTCACTACGATATACAGACTAAGAGAAAAAATGTTATTTTACAAAAACCATTTCATTTCCTAACTAAATTGGTGTTCTCAATACGACTTATTTATTAGCGTTTACTTTAAAAATGCCAAGAAAAAACAGGTTTAATTCCCGCTCGTTACAATTTTGTGAAAGAATGCAGCCGCCTCCTTGGGAATTACGTACTTCTGATGAAAAATCAGAATGAAGAACGTGAAGTACCTCAACCATATCGTCTGATAATCAGATATCTAAATATGACATAATGATTGTACGAGACCGTTCACCAGCAAAATTGGTGTACCCGGGAGGGGGGGTTACTACCAACACTAATTATTACTGTGCCATTAACGGTCGAAATGGTTGCTACATTGCAACGAGACTCGGTAAACAGTCTACTCATTTGAAGAGAAATATCTGTTGTAAAAATAAACAAAATCGGTCTTTGGGGGTTTATTTCAGAAGAAATTTAAATAAGAATTTTATAATTGAGTTGGTTGTTCATTAAAAATAGAAAACTTTTTTTTTTTTTTCTTTTTTTTCCCCCTAAAATAAAAATATATTCATAGACTAATTAAATGATTGATTAAATATTAAGTATATGATTAATCTAAATATATGATTCAAATAATATACTCTTTTACATCTTTACGTCAATTAATTTTCAATTGCGCGCATATACATAGGCATCCATGACCCTAGTGGTTGAACTGCCTTAAAACACCAAAAAAAAAAAAAAAAAAAAAAAAAAAATATATATATATAAAACTACTTACGTTTCTTTTGTAATAATGAAGGTTATTTTAAGCAAATTCGTCAAGAAGGCAGTGCATTATTGGGCAAACGATGAAACACATCCAAAATGCAATGTCCAATTCTAGATTAAATTTTTACTGAATTTTATACCGGAATAATCCAAGAATAAACCATATTCGGTTGATCCGGTGAACTTTTTTTTCTGTTGTAAGATTATTTCAGTTTTTTTTGTAACATTATCTTGAGCTTGTTATAGCAAATTTGATTGATCGGTTTTCATACTTTTAGTGTAGATAAAGACGAACTACTTTATAACAGTAGCTGCTGATTAATAACAATTAAAAAAGCGAAAATCTGCCACAAAGAACAAACAGGTTTGAAGCATAAAGGGCTTATCCCAGCTTAAGATGGCAAAAATTGATCTAGGGCCGGAAATTTTTCGCATAATATTAAAAAAACTTTTTAGTTCGGTTTTATTTTTATTCTTTGTATTTATATGATAGTATGTCTTAATTAATGTTCTTAGGGTGAATTTTTTCAACGAATAAGATCAATGCCAGCCGGAATACTTCAGTTCTTGTTTATAGGGCGATTTCCCATTGGATTCAAAAACTTTTTAAAAATATAATAATAATAGGTAATTTTTTATTTATTTTTTTTTATCATCCCCAATAAATAAATATTTGGTCTTTAACGTCCATCTACCAGATATGGTACTGTGGATGGGATGGAAGGAGACCACAAAGAAATCAATCCAGCTTGATTTGAACCAAGCATTTTCGTGTCCAATTCTAAATTGTTTCTACTAAGCTAAACTGCTAAACATATTTTTTCCAATGAATTTTTGGTTCCAAGTCGAACTAGACCAACATCAATCCCAAGCGAAGAGTCGTTTAAAAAGTATTGAATTGTTTGCAGTTTTTGGCCATTTGTCGTAAGAGGTTGTTTTCCTCAGAAAACAATTCCCGAGAAACCTCTAATTCATCGAGAAACACAAAAGTAACTTATTGGACTTCCATAAAGTATCTTCTCTCAATGTGTTTAGTGAAGTATGGCATAATTAGAATTTAATTATCTTGAACACTTTTTGAGCAATCATTTCTTATTCGATAAAATATATGTCTACGTTAAAAAAAAAAAATAATATAACTGTCTGATAAGGCGGAAGGTCAATAAAATATCGCAACACACTTTTACACTTTTTATTTATCTTCCCTACATGTTTCGCACCCTTTTTGGTGCCTCTTCAGGGGAACACTCTTAAACATTAAATTCAGCCTCAACCTGAGGAATGGAACCTTCCACTAGCAGGGCCTCGTCTAGACTGGTCATTGACTGAACGAATCCAATATGGTGTCAAATAGTCAGCTGATCGATAATCGATCCGTCATAAATTTAAAATTGATTTTAATTTCCAGATGAAATATAGTCCTATAATACCAATTTTCCTATTTTTTATGAAATAAATTAATGAAAATATTATTAAGATGGTGTATTTCCGTTTTTTTATTTATCACTTTTTTCCTGTTTTTAATGATGTGTATGTTTTCTTTAATCTTTCTTTTCATTCTATTTCTTTCTTTCCCTAACAGGAAAAAAGTGATAAATAAAAAAACGGAAATACACCATCTTAATAATATTTCCATTAATTTATTTGATAAAAAATAGGAAAATTGGTATTATAGGACTATATTTCATCTGGAAATTAAAATCAATTTTAAATTTATGACGGATCGATTATCGATCAGCTGACTATTTGACACCATATTGGATTCGTTCAGTCAATGACCAGTCTAGACGAGGCCCTGCTAGTGGAAGGTTCCATTCCAGTTATATATATTTGAGCTAAGGGTCATTTAATGAATAAAAAAATAATAATAATAATAGAAAATTGGACAAATTGCTTTTCCCTTCGGAATCGGGCCATACTTGAAATGAACTTTTTTTGTGGAAATTATGTCTAGAATCTACTCCTATTGTTTGGCTACTTAGTCCTGAATCACCGTTCATGTTTAGAGAAGAAACGCTTCTCCCCTCCATACCTTCTTTGTAAAATTCACAAAAAATTATACTGGTTAGTGAATCATCCAACGAGACAATTTCTACTGAATATACTAACAGTAGATTCATAAAACCTTCCTTTATATGAAATACCTCTATGAATAAGAGCTCTATAGTTGCTACCTCGTTGGATGTCCCTCGTGACCTGGATATCATCACGCGACAGGCCTATTACACTCCCGGAAGAATCGTTCATCATTTTCCTAATTCTAAATATAGAACAAACAATTTCATTGTATTTCCTACCTTCTTTGTTTTACTATAATTCGCTATTAGTTTCTATGAGATGCTGATATAATATGAAACTGGCATATCATTTTTAGCATTTTCCTCCGAAGGAAAGTAGCTAGTGAGGTTGCACTCAAGACGGAATTTTTGAAAAAATTTTTCGAATCTTTATCGATCCTACCTAGTACCATAGACACCGAAAATGACCCCCGTTAAAATGTGTGTATATATATATATATATATATATATATATATATATATATATATACATATATATACATATATATATATATATATATATATATATATATATATATATATATATATATATATATATATATATGTATGTATGTTAACACGATAGCGGCCAGAGTTTTTGTTTTTTCTTCACGAAACGTGGTGTATAGCGTTCAAATAGCAAACGATTGAACGAGATCGTTAACCACCAAAATCGGCCCACCGGGAGGGGGGGGGGGTTTACCCCGGACCCAAAACACTAATTTGACCATACCAGCCGTAGTTTTTGTTATATTTAAACGAAACTCGGTATTCGTTATTTTGATCTGAAGAGAGAAATACGTTGTAAAAATAAACTAAATCGGTTCATTAGGAGGGGGGGTTTACTCCGGACCCACATTACCAATTTGCCACTACCAGTCGTAATTTTTGTTTCATTTCAACGAACCTCGGTATTCGTTATGTTGATCTAAAGAGAGAAATACGTTGTAAAAATAAACTAAATCGGTTCATTAGGAGGGGGGGGGGTTACTCCGGACCCACATTACCAATTTGCCACTACCAGCCGTAATTTTTGTTTCATTTCAACGAAACTCGGTATTCGTGGTAGTAATCAACAGAGAAAAATGGGTTGTAAAAATAAACTAAATCGGGTTATTTGGAGGGGGGTTTACTCCGGACCTAAAGTACTAATATACTCAAACGCGGTATATGTCGTGGGTATTTCATGAGAAAGAAGTGTTGTAAAAATGAAGTAAATTGGTCTATTGGAAAGAAGGGTTTACTTTAAACTCTGTTGCATTAGAATTAGCCCACCAGACGCCCAAAGCCGCCGCGAGGAGCGCTATCTCCCACTTGGGGGACTGTATCCTGTTCCTGCGTCAGATCAAAAGACGGAATATGAAGTTTTTGTGTATTTATTAAGTAGTACAGTATCATGTATTAACATAACTCTGGAAGCAAATAATTTACAAAATTAATAATTGAACACTTCTCATAAGAAATGTAAATGAGCAGAACTATTCACGTTTTTATTTTATTTTTTATAGGTTATTTACAGCAAATTATTCAGTAATGTTGTCTACACTACAAAAATTCTGAGGAAAGTGCTTAGTTATGCAGCTCCTGCGTGACGGACTTCTATTTATGAGCCTGGAAAATATGGCGATTCGTTCAATACAATTATAAACATACGAACCCAAATGAATATTCGGGTTTTGGCTACGACAACAATCAGATTTTTGTAGAAATCTATAATTACACGTTTCGCCATGCTTTTTGGCAGCCTTCTTCAGCATTAAATGCAATGGAGTGAAAAATGACCAAAGAGACCGGTTAAGTAACAATGAGGTAGATGTAGAACACCTCAGTCGGAAAAAACGGTGCATGTAATTTCGGGACTGTTGGCTCCGTTCGATTTCAGACGAAATATTAAGTGTTTAGATTCTGAGCTTTCCTAATCACACCAGATATAATAATTGTAAGCAAACACGTGAAGTCGACGCAGTCCCTGTTTTTGCGCGGTTCATTCCTCCCTTTATAGGGAGAAAACGCTTAAGAGGGAGACGTCATGAAGCAATCCGGAAGTTCAGACTAGAAACGTTCACATTTCAGTAAAAGAAGTCGCGAATGACCAATCCTTAAGTGAGTCAAAACCTCTTCATCTCTTCGGTTCCCGCGGGAACTATATGGCCATTTTGAGAAACGGAGTTTATTTTTTGTCAGTCGGCTCCATGACTTTTTCCAGAATAGTGTTATTATGACTCTTGCTCTTTTTTTCAAGTATTTTAGCTAGTAGAAAGGGGTTACAATGACCGAATATATTTAAAGCTATTTCATCTCGCTGTTTTTAGCGCTTCTGTCTTTTTGTTACCACATTTTATAAATACCAATGCTGAACTTGGGATTTCTTTTGGGTGCACTATTGAAAGAATTGCGTCCACTTCAAGGTGGACCAGTATCTCCATTGCGGCAGCCCGATATGCTAACCATCCTTAAATTTGGGTGTTCTCCCTTCGACAAGATATAATTACTAGACACGCAGCCCTGGTCTGCCTGCCCTGACCCTAGACACTCCATCCGGGCATGCAGCTGCTTCTTCCGAGTCGTTCCTTTGTTCTGCAGCGACATCCTAGACTCGACCTTGGGGACACCTTGGAGTACTCCCCTCCATTAGAGGAATATTGTCAGTACTTGCCCTGCCACCTGGTTACCATACGTTTCGGATTACCTACCTATCTATTTTCGTCTGTCGTCAATGAAGCCTTGGGAGGGACTTCATTTGACGCATGTCACGTTAAGAAATGTTCAATTTTGGAAGAAATTGGACTGGGTGTTGTAGAGGAATGCCCAACTGGCCGTAAGTACGCTTCTGTAAGATCCTTATCGCTGGTGGTATTTGAAATTCTCATAAAAGAAACACTTCCAAAATTTAACGAACGGTTTTTTCTGGTGAGATCGTCATACACATTTTCATGTCCAATTCTATTGTAGGAAACGCAGTAAAGTTTCGAATTGTCACTTTGAAGGAATCAAGATTTTGGGATGTACATGGCAATCAAAGAAGAATGGTAGGCCGGGCATTTTGGATCTGCAGCACTCTGGGGAAGGTTGATTGAACAAGCGAGTTGTAAAGGTTCAATAAGTGAATCATGTCACTGATGACACGCACCTTCTAGAGAGAAGTTGTAATATGACGTCATTGGAGACATATTACTGATAGTTCGTATCACTTCAGAGATGATATACTGCTGATAGAGGGAAGACGTAGTATGACGTCAGAGGTGACATACGACTGATAGAGGGAAGTTGTATTATGACCTCAGAGGCGAACTACGACTTATAGAAAGAAGTTGTATTATGACATTAGAGGAGACATACGACTGAAGAGCGAAGTTGTATTATGACTTTAGAGGCGGCATACGACTGATAGAGCGAAATAGGAATATCACGTCAGAGGATTTGACTGATAGAAAGAAGTTGTATTATGACTTTAGAGGCGACAAACGACTGATAGAGCGAAATAGGATTATCACGTCAGAGGATTTGACTGATAGAAAGAAGTTGTATTATGACTTTAGAGGCGACAAACGACTTATAGAGGTGATGCAAACCGAAGCAAACTAGCGAATGAACATACTCTATCCATTGACGAAGTAATATATTGAAAAATGTTCTTATTCGATACTTTATTTAAGGCATTAATGGCTATTCTAAATGGGCTAGAGTTCCGACAATTTACGACAAGCCCTATCGTCCACAATCCAAGAGCAATGTCTCGAATCTGAAAAACGAGATTTTTCATATTCGATAGTTTGACATGGCAGGGACGCTTTGACAGATATTATCAGTTCAGATGCGAAATGCTACTGACAGAGCGAAATAGGTATATGACGTGAGAGTACTTGACTACTTGAGGGAAGTTGTATTATGACTCCAGAGGGCACATAGTACTGTACAATATTTTTACATTAGTGGTGACGAGACTAATAAAGTTTTGTATTATTATGATCACATATTAGTCCAGACTTTAAATCCTTGATAATTATAACTTCAGACAATTTATTTTGTGATACTTTTAAATTTACTTTAGAAAAAAGAGAACAAAAAATTCTGGTTTTTTATACTTAATTTACTGTAATGCAAGAAACGATTGTTAAAACTATTAGATCAGCTTTATCAGTTAAAATGTTTTGATCATGATTTAATACTGAATACCTCAAATTGCATTCTTTTTTTTTAATATTCAATATTAATTAATATTTCGATAAAGAAGGAACATTATAAAATAAAATGTCCTATTATTATAAGTACAATCTGTATTGTACGAGTATAAACAAATAATCTACTATATATTTGTCAAATACCACTCACTGACTCACTGACTCACTCACTCACTGACTCACTGACCTATCATCCCCCAGCCCAAACCACTCGACAGAAATTTTTGAAATTTTGCATGGACAATGGTTAATTGCCACTATGATGGCAGTCCTTGAATTACTAGAAATAAAATGTGATTTTGTCCCTCATAGAGTTTACGCCCTGGTGATGGCCCATCCGAGGTAATAATATCCCGAACCACTTGACACAAAAATTTGAAATTTTGCAAGGACAATACGTTTAGAGTGTAAACACTCGCTAAGAAAGGATTTTTTGATATTCAAATGTTTAAGTACTTTTAGGGGGGTTTGAATTATTAAGAAGTTCCTCATCGGTTCAAAAATGGTTCGATTTTGATAACATTTGGTACAAAAATCTTTCTTCTCATTTAAAAGGGCAAGTTCATTAACCAGTTGAATCCGTTTACTGGAACATGGTTTCTGGAGTAAAATTTGTGCGAAAGATTCCTTAACGTAGGAAAACGAATGAAACCATGTTTTAAGCGAGTTCTGTAGTTATTTACCAGAAAAATTGATAGAAATACTTTTCAAAACTAATTTTCTGTTTGGGTATTCAGAAACGAAGTATATGGAAAAAAATTGTATGAATGGCGATACAAAGTTTTTGGATCTCAGTACATTTTCTAAAATATTTTGAAAACGGTTGGGAACTCGTAGTAACTGGAAGACGGCTATTCGAAAGGTTACTAAATTCTCTACAACAAGATTCTGACCTGTAGACAGCCCGGCGCTAATAGCCAAACAGTTGATGCGCCGTTAAAAAAAAAAAAAAAAAAAAAAAAAAAAAAAAGATTCTGATGTAATGTTCGGTGGGGCGATGTCAATCGAAGAGATAAGTGCTTAAAACTTTAAATTTGTTAGTTTTATACTTTTCAACGTGAATTTGTCTCTGTTTACCTAACTTTTTAAGTGGTTGTTGTATTATTTTTTTTTTCTTTTCTTTTTTTTTTTTTTTTGTACTCTCCAACGGAAACAAGCACGGTTACCTCCACATGGTGTTTCCTGGGTAACTTTAAAGTCCGTGCAATATTAAGCTGTACAAAATTATGTAGTAGCGTTAATTTTGATCATATCTTATTTAACTCATTATAAGAAATACTTATCGGCCGTGGTGAAGCACGGGTATTGAGCTAGTACTATAATAAAGCTGAATTTACAAGAAATTATACTTTAATATGTAAACGTATGTAATTTTGGATGATAAACTATAAAAATATTAAAACTAAAATAAAGATACCCTTGATACTATTTTAGGATTGTTGTTATCTATTTTGTTGAAGGCCAAACGCATGAATGCCTACATGTACTCGCATTTGCTTTTACTCGAGTTGTATATAGCGTTTTCTCCTCTATACTCTCAAACAATATTTATCACAGAACCATTGACGGCTCTAGACAAACATTTCTGGGGGGGGGGGCTAATTTAGTATGGGTTTACCGCTGTGCCTGGGGGAGTAGAATCAAATTTTTATAACCAGGCACCAAGGAATCATTAAGGAAGTATTTGATAAACCAAGAACATACATTAATTAAAACTTAATACTATTAATTTGCCTAAACAATTTATTTTTCTAACTTAATCGAAAAACCCACTCCGTTCAATTAAAAATGTATTGAATTTGTTTTCAGAGAAATGCCAGTTTTAAACAATTCCATTATTAAGTTAAGGGGCCCCTGAAGTTATTTGGACAGAGTTCAATAATTCCTCTCGGATGCTATGCATTGCAGCCTTGTGGACTTTTGAAACTCTATTTTAAAAATGTTAAAATCATGAATAGGTCATTTGGACTAGTACAGTCATGTTTATTCTGTTTAAGCAGCATTAAGTCCACTAGGTGAGAAATCTATTTTTACCTACGGTTGCCCAAAAATCCTGATCTTCCATTCCCTAGACATGTGTTGCAGAAGAAGGCTACTTTTTATTACTTTCCTTTTCTTTTGATTTTTTTTTTTTTTCCTTTTTTACAAACAAATTATGTCTACTGTATAAAATCCCAAGTTTTACTGTATTGATTTATGTTACTATTTTGCGGGCTTGCTGCCCGAGAAGGCACAATTAAATAATTAAAAAAAACACGTACGAATAATTAAATAAATTACATACGAATGTATGTATAGATTCCAGTTTATGACAGCTGCCTCCCTGAGATGGCCATAAGAAGAGTGGGGATGAGATAGGAGCCGAGCATCTCCGGAACTACCCGAACTCCCCCGAGCGGGTAGCCCAGCTGAAAAGCCCTTCTGATCTTCAGTTCGCGTCAGTTCATAGTTGGGGAAGGGTCGTCTCTTGCTCTCCGCTCAGTGGTATCGTCTAGTGTCCGCCAGCGGCCCTACCCTCCTCTACTGGACCTGTTCATGGGTGTATCCTCCGTTTTCCAGCCCAAAACCACTCCGGGCATAGCTTCCACAAAGATGAAGATGTTCAAGAAAGTTAAGAAACGTCTTGGATTAGGCAAGTCATTTATTATTCAGTTTTTTATTTCTAATGAATTTACATTTTCCCTAATTATATTTTACCTAAAATTGATGAATTTATAAAGGCAATGATTTTTTCTATTACTGCTAAAGGAACTTAATATTAGTAGTAATTAATAACTAAAACATATTGTTTATTAGTTTCCTCAAGATTAAAAGGCTTTATTCTCTAGATAATACTTGATAATCTATTGTAAATTATAAAATATGTTTTTACAATATCATTACAAATTTAATTAAATAATATATAACAAATTTTATTTTTGAAGCTTTGAAGTTTTCTTAATGTAGATGCAAACTATGTTATAATCTGAGTTTAAATATTTTGGAGGAAAACACTACAAGAAAAATAGAAAACTGAACCACCAATCAATATTTATTGGTAATTTTTTTATTTTTTTCTTGATTAATACTTGACAATTAATAGCTAATAATGAGACCTTGAAATCGTAATAACATAAATATACAATTTATAGGATTATTTGTCGAGGTTTCATCCGGATTGCGTTATTTGTATCTGTAGATATACAATCGGTTAATAGATTTAAGCTAATTTTGTCCAAGTGATTATAAAAATTGAGGAAAACTCTCGCCAGATTACACAATAAATAAAGATTATTAGATTGGGCCTGCGTAGCTTGTTTTCTCTCTTCTTGTCTGGCCTACGCCCTTTTTCATCTGGGAATCTCAGATATATAATCTATGTGAAAACAAATATGTCATTAATGTAAACATATTTCCCCTATAACTTTAGAATAGTCAATATTATCCATGATAGATAATGAGTTGTCGTTTCATTAACAGCAGGCGAAACATTTAATAACTATTGCTTTTTAGTAATATTATGCAATATTATTTTTAAATATTGTTCTTCCTTTAAAAACGTTTAATGTCTTTAATTGAAATACCTAGTTAATAGTAATTTCCAAGGAAAAGTAAAATGATTTACATTTTGGTGTAAAACTTCTTATCTAAGTTTATTTCTTAGTTTTCTATAGATAGAATAGGAATTGTTTGTAGAACGAGTAAATATGTTGATATTATTATCTCTAAAACATTTGATGCTTTAGACTTAACTACTTGTTCTGTCCTGCCTTGGAGTGAAGTTCTTATCAAGTTTTTATCGGATATTAACTTCAAAACAATGGTCTTAAGTTTGTTTTCTATCTGGACTTTTGTGTCATCATGTTAGAATTATTCACTGGAAATTCCCTAATCTCCTGTTCAGCATGACTAGATGCCTTAATTCCTTCAGGTTGAATCACCTTCGTATAGATAAGATAAAAGCTGCTATTTCTAGGTGTGCGTTATCTTGGCTCCGTTCCTGGAGTTATTTGCGCAAGTTTACTATGTAAAGAAGTTAATATAAAAAATTATGTGACGACACCGAGAAGAAAACTTGCATCAAATTTGGAAACAGCTTGTGTCAGTCCTGTTGGCAAATCGGGATCCGTCAATGGGTCAAATGCTGTTAAAGGTTACGTTTTGTCGATATGTCGAACACTTCAACAGGTTGTTATGGTGACCTCTAAAAATTTAGCTCGTTGTTGCTTCTTTTGATTTTTTATATCACATCGTTTATAAGATTATTATTCTCCCAGTGCTATTGTGCTTTGCAATTTATGTTTTTTCGATTTTTGTTGTCATTTAATGGCTTCTAAACAGTCTTTTTGGTTGGGAGGACCTTTTCCAATGTGCCCAGAAATGACAAATTCCTCCAGTGCAAACTATATACCGACCAGAGACTCTTTGGTGATAGTGGAATTAGCATACATCACAGCCACCGCAGAAAGACTCTTTAAAATTTAGTGCATTTATATATATATATATATATATATATATATATATATATATATATAAATGCACATATATATATATATATATATATATATATATATATATATATATATATATATATATGGGGGGGGGCGAGGTTAGCTCAGTGGTAGAGCACTGGACTCAAATGCTGGAGGACCTGAGTTCAAATCTCGAGCAATCACTTAAGATATTTTCTTCTAGTGTCTTAGTTCATGGGTTGAATTCGGCCTCTCTGACCGTCCCTTGCCCAACCCAGCTTTAAATTAATTTATTAATGGGTACCTTGGTGCTAATGACTCTAATAGTCGAAGCAGCTAAGGGGAAAATCATGCGGGCGGAGCATAGTACTGACCACACTATCTCCCTAGTGTGCCGTAATATCAGATACCTCTATAGTGTCTGCCCCTGAGGGCCCTCGTAGCCAGTTGCGGACACTGATATATATATATATATTCCACTGAGGTACTAAGTGGCATTTTCCAATTGACTCCGGGATTACAGCTGGCTTCTGCATTTATAAGGTGGTTGTCCCTGACATGTGCCGAGGATTAATGAAGGATTTAACTATCCACTGCAGAAGTTTAAAATAAAATAAACACATAAGTTTATTGCTCTAATGAATCTATGTATTAATTCCTTAATCACTAATGATAACATTTATCATATCAATGCCAATTGCATAATCAGTGGGTGTCTGATTGATTGCTATATTATTATATAATTGTTATTATAATCTACGAAATAATCACTTAAGATTTCTTGCAGACTGTTAATTGTTTAATTATAGTAATTATTTTTCATAATTTGTTTTTCCCCCTTTTTTGTTTTCTTTTTATACGGGAATTTCTGTCGTTATCAGTGCTTCTTTGAGTTAATTATGATCTCATAAATATCCAAATGACTCTCTTATCTCAGTAATTAGTTAATCTTTGTTGCATCTTTATTGTCTGCCTCTTGGAGTAACTCATAAATTTAAATCTATTTTAGCTGACTAGGTTTTTTTGTTGTTGATATTTTGTGCTGATATTTTCCCCTTACGACCTCTTATTCGTTTTATATCAATTCAGAATTTTAATTAATAAAAATGAAAATGGTCATGAAAAGTGCGCAGATAAATATTTGATTAAGCTTTTTGACTTTTTGCGCATCAATCGTTAGTTAATTGAAGGATCATTGTATAAACATGAATAACTTGGCTTGAAAGTGAGAATAATTTAATATTGATCATAAAACCAATGAGAAGACCATAAATATCAATTTTATATGCATTACAAATGTTCATTTATTTTTATTAGCAAATATGTCTGTGAATTGAAACAGCTTAGTTAATGGATTTATTTTCCATGCCTAGAATGGTTAGCCATAAATATTTGAGGATTAAGTATTATAACTGTTCCATGTCATGGGATTAACATAAATATTTATTAAAATTGCAGAAAATTATATATGTTACTGCTCTTTCTGATCCTTTTAAATATCTTTTCTATTCATTAGAAAATTTGTAGCATGTACATATTTATCTATACAATTGAAATTATACACATAAACAGTTATATTAATTAATACATATATTAGTTATATGAATTATACTATATTACATACAAATCAAATTACACAATCAAAAACATTTATATTAAAAAAATAACTATAAATGAAAAATAAAACCAGATTGATAGAAATTATGAGGCTCCTATAGAATAGAAATTGATTAATACAAGTGAGAAAGTTAAAAATAATAATAAAAATAATAATAATAAAATAAATGAAAATAACTCAATAAAAAATAATACATAAGTAAATACGAAGAAATAAAATAATAGTAGTTATTATTATAATTACATATTTATGTATGCTCCTCATTTCAGAAGAAAATCGTTTTAATCCAAAAATTATGCTAGTTTCAGAAATGATGCAAACTGTTGGGAGAAAAAACATACTTGAATAAAAAAAAAGTTACCTACATTGATATTATTATTTTTTCTTTGCACTATAATATTTAAATCCGCACGAATTAAACATGGAAATAATAAGTTTTTAAGTAATTGTAAACAACTGAAGTAACATTAATAACAATAGTGAAGGAAATTAAGTAATAAAACAGAGTGAGAGAGAGAGAGCTTTTTGATCTAGGTTGACGCTATTATTATTTTATATTTTGTCAAATATTTTTAAGTATTTTAGATGTGATAGTATTTTGTTGGGACTTTTTAAGGAATATTCTTGAAAACGCATAACTAGTAGGGGGGATGTGTGTTTATGGAGTCTGCTTGTGGTGTTATGCTTGGAAGGTGTATATTGGCGAGAAATCGACCAAACATCACAACTTAACTACCTTAGTTTGTAACTAGGCTATATCAAACTAACATCTTTTCATTCCTTAATTTACACACCATTATTATGGAAAATCCTCTATTCTGCTTTAGAAATATCCACAACTTACTCTAGTACTTCTTATCCATTATCTTTCATTTTATTTTACATAATATATCCCAACATGGAAGGAGATGTGTATAGATTATAGCCAATTTTTAAAAGAAATCTCCTGCCTAATTCTTGTGAAGATTCTGGTCTTGTATGTATTGTGTATCGCTCCTTTGGCGATTTCTTTCCTTCCTGTTGAAAAAGTACCCTTAACATCTGTTGAATATCAACATTGTTCATTAAAACTTTAATTGCTCATTTTCAGAAAAATATGTTTTAAAATCTCCGTAAGAAGCTTGAATGCTACTGGTTATTCAGTAGTTTCTTCAAATTAAATTGCACAATACTGTAGGCAACATAATATTGTGTAAGCAAGTGTTTTACTGCAATGTTTATATCGAACGTCACTAGTTGTTTTTTTTTATGTCCTTTTGGTGACATCTCTTTTCGTCCATTGTTGTAGTTGGATTGTTACTCCTCAGAAGTACATTTGATGGTTTGTAATTTATTGTCAGTTAGCCAAGCCGAGCTGCCAATAATTTTTGATTTTTAGTTTAATGGTAGGGGACGAGGTTAGAACAGTGTTAGAACACTGGACTAATGTGCTGGAGGACCTGAGTTCAAATCCCGAACAAGCACTAAAGAGTTTTACTTCTAGTGTCTTCGTTCATGGGTTGAATTCGGCCTCCCTGATCGTCCCTAGGCCAACCCAGCCTTTAATTAATTCATTAGTGGGTACCCTTGTGCTAACGACCCAAGCAGCCGAAGCAGAAAAGGAGAAAATCAGGCGGTCGGAGCATACTACTGACCAAACTATCTCCCTAGTATGGTCATGAATCAGATACCTCTATAGTACCTGCCCATCAGGGTCCTCGTGGCCTGTTACGGGACTGATTTTATATATATGTTGTTTTTTAAGCTACTTCGCTGGGAATTAAATGTGTTGTTCATTCGGCATCTGTCTCCAGCGGTCTTGCTCAGCGGTACTGCCTGAAGAAGCCGGAGAGGAATCCGGCGAAATATTGCGATGACAGGAGGAGCAAGACCGCTGGAGACAGATGCCGAATGAACAACATATATATATATATATATATATATATATATATATATATATATATATATATATATATATTGGCCAAGTCTTGATGTGTGATTGATGCTCGAGGCAGTGTTGTTTTGCAGCCAGTACATTATATTCGTAATGTGCTTCGTATTATATCTAACTACATTTTTTTCTTGTTGCTTTCCTTGTTAGATTGAACCAGGAAAACGTCATTTTTTCCGCCTGAACTGACAGAATTAAGCAACTCGGTCTCTTAATTCAGGTGGTTGGTGTCAGAGACCAAATGGTTCTAAAAAGCCACAAAAAAAATTACCCATTTTGAATAAAACTACATTAACTCTAACGCTAAATTAAAAGAGATTATTTAAATTTAATAAATATATTCTCTATTAGTTAATACACTCCTTCCTGCAAGAAGAACTGACATGACTAACTAGCTTGTCTTATTATTTTTAATTTTTTCTTCAAGCTATTTTCTCGGCAATATAACATCTTATCTTTATTATTATGTAAATATTTCTATTAATACTTGTACCGGTAATCATGTTTTCATTAGCTCAACCTTGGTCAAAGAGTAATTGAAGACCTTGATGCTAAAAGAGACAGTTCAAATTTATAAAACTTCTTAGAATAATAATGTCAATTTTATTTATATCCATGAAATAAGAAGCAAACTTTTAGTTTGTTGTGACAACACCAACCCAAATCGGTTACGATATTTAAATTCATTAACAATAACATAAAACAAAATTTAATAATGATTATAAATATTTCGATTTAACTATCAGTAGATTATGTATTTCACTATAATCATTGAAAAATACACTAAAGAGAAAAAAAACTGTATTTTTTTATGTTCTTGAATTTAGTTAATTAAAGATTCATACATTTTCAATGACATTTAATCATTTTTTAAAAGTTGATGAATTCTGATAGTGGTTTAATCTTTACTTAAATTATTTTATACTTATTCCAAATGAAATAAAAGATCAACTGTACTACTAAAACTAATCACTAAATTTAAATAAATTATTCTTATTTAATAAGTACACATTCTATGGGTTAATAAATTTATGAATTACAATTCTTAATATCTTAGGTTAATTTCATATATTTTGCAAAGCCTAATTAAATTACACTTTATTGATAATTTTGGACGTTTAAATGTCATTTTTTCTTGTCAAAATCGGTGTCTTTGCGGAGCTCTTAAAATAAATTAAAAAGAAAAAAAACAATGAACTTAAAAAACTTAAATATTGATATATTATTGTTAATATGGTCGTTTGTTACAAATAATTTCGGAATGCGTTACCAAATATTTGTCTTCATTTTCTATCCGTGATAGCTTTAATGGCATTAGGTTTCGGTAAAAACGAAATCCAGTAACAGCCTGGCCTGTACAGATACTTGGTCGTACCAGACGGTCAGTGCTAAAATATGGCGACATGATTTTCCTCCTTTTGGTTCCCATGAATGGGGCTGGGTGGGCCCAGGGACCATCTACAGTCTCGTTCTCCATCTCCTAAACATCGGAACGCATTTATATAATTTTGCAACTTATAGATTAAAACTTAAGCTAAGTATTATTATTAAAACACTTGTTAGTGTAAATAATAGTTAACAAGTTCCATTGAGGATGCTTATAGTTGAGCTAATAAGAAGGTAGGTGAGAACGCGGAAGGATTCCGTGTCGTGAGACCTTACTCTGCGGCTTTCTCCTAGGATCATCCCTACCACAACAACAACCAAACTATGGCTTCTTAGGATTTTCACTCCTAATAAAATATTGTAAAAATAAAAATAAATAAATAAAATAAAAAATTCAAAACTGCCCACTGGCGCATAAATATTTATTACGTTAACTCTTATAGGTTTGAAGGACAAAATTATTATAAATGTTTATGAACATTGCATACAAACAACACTGTGTCGATCTTGAGGTATACACCAATTTAACCGAGCAGTTTCGATGGTGAAAAGGTTAAACGTTTAAAATATTCTTAAAATTATTAACAATGGCTTTTTTTTTAAATTATAAAGTGATGTATTATTTATCATTATTTTATTTTTTAACGGCTTTTCAACAATTGGGCTATTAACGCCGGGCTATCTACAGGTTGCCACCCTTTTATAATACCAACAGCACGTGTATAAAGTGATGTAATCACCAAAAGTAATAATTTCCTGCTTTATTTTTTGCTAGAGATTGCGTGATTTCTAAAAGCCTCCATTCATTATTATTTGTGTTTTGTCTCATTATCAATGCCAGTAGCTTCAATGTTACTTGTTTTTGTGATTTTTTTTAATTTAATCTAGCAAAGGGTAATATATCCTTCCATAACCTACTTATATACTTGTTAGACCACCAATTGTTGCACCTAGATTATTACTTAATTCCTCAGAAAAAGTAAAATTTTTATCTTTACTTTCGCCTGTAAAGTTCCATAATTTTCTGGAGTTAAAACGAAGCGAACATAATGCTAAGAGCATATAACATGGAGATGTGTAGTGTACCTTGCTCAACACCCTTTAACTGCTTCATGCTTTGGCATTGTTACGTGTCGAGATTATCCTTAAAATTATTATTTATTGATTATTTCCTTAAAAATGTTTCGAATGATTTCTGTTGTCTCATTTTTTACACAACAAAAAAAAACAGCATTTATGCTTTTACTTTCACATATTTCGGCCTAAGATTGAGTTAGAAAGGCTTTGATAAAAAACGAAACACCAAGTGAACACAAGCTTAGGCTTAGTCTTTTACCTTGTTCAACTCCTTCTTAACCTCTTCACCCTTTAGGTATTGTTAGGTGAGGAGTAGCTCCATGACCTATGGACACAAGCTGAGGAAGGATTGGGCATGACTAGAACCGCCGCCAGTAATTAGGCAAGAAGTCCTAACGGGGACTTTCACAGACCCGTGGGAATCGGAGTCTCTCCTTCTCCCACCGTTACTCTTCCTCTCCAACTCTATCGTCTTTCCAATGCTCCAGTTACTCTTACTCTCCAACTAGACAGTTTACGCTTAAACTCCTTGTGATATTTTTAAGTTACCCTTTCTTTCCTATTTGGCAATTTCTTCAGTTTTTTTTTCTGTCAAAATGATTGCATTCACTTGTGACAGCTAATTTGATGTTCTAAGGTGAGTCAGAGGATGCCGAAGTGTAACTCAGATGGAATGAGGAGTGTCGTTCCAGACAAGCCATGTGACCACCGTTCGCCGTTCAACTTAACAAGTTGGGGGTGGTCGTGTTTCGGTCATAAAACTGTAAAAGTCGTTTTAGATTTTCCCCAACGTGTTGGTTTGATCCTCTCGATTGAAGAGAGCAATATCTGATCCGATTGAAAGTTGCTAAATCACTTATGGCAACATGGAGAATGTTAGCACAAATACAAACTAATTTCTTATTAAAAAAATGTTGTTTTCCAGTGGCAAAAAGTAGCAAAGCAGCTAGTATTATTGTTTAAGTGTATTCTGGAACGATATGTATCTTTTATATACTTGTAAATGGCACCTAATGTAATTGAAAGTGAGTCTTTTATTCAGTATATTTATTGAAGAGGAAAAAGCCTTATTAAAAGATGCAGCCATTTTGTGCCTAAGAGGTTAGGAATTTAGGCGGGAACTCATGGGGGCTGCCATTTTCCAGAACCCTTAACTGAACTCTTCTGTCATTAAAAAATTGGCTACCAACTGCGAGTTATTTCATAGTTTGTCTAATTGCTTAAGTTGCATCCCCTTATCTAAGATTTGTAACTGATAGGGCCGATTCTTTTTACATTTTTCCTATTAAAAAAAAAATTGTTATATTTTTGTTCCATATTAATACTATTTTGGAAACAAGCGATTGCTCGTGCCGGTTCATTATTTTAAAGTAGCCCTTTGCTAATGAAATTCCGTCATGAATGCAACCTCAAAAGGTTCTTAACTTAAAATCTTTTCGCAGTTTGCATACAAACTGAACAATTTACTGATACCACTTGAATGGAATTGTACTCTTGAAGCACTGCAAGATTGTTATTTTTGTTATTTTTTAGCAGAGATCACTGTACTAATTACTGATAATTACTTGACGAGGCCGCTAAAGGTTTATTTTAGCATTTCAGTGGTAAAAATAACTTCACGACCTTGAATATCTTACTCTCATAAACCATTTCCTTGAGAAAAAATTGCCTTGTTGGTTCGTTGGGTGCAAATCTCCCTGTAGTTGTTAAAATTGTTTATATCCCGCTACAAGCTCCAAAAAATATTATAAACATTTTACATCATCATCATCATGATTTTATTTGTTTTTCATGTAGAACTTTGAAAAACTAATTTCTTGATTGACGTAATAAGTTGCTTGTTTGCATTGCCCAATTTTCAATTTTTAAATTTCTCTGGAGAGAAAGACAACTGATCTCGCTTTGAAATTAACACACACCTTTTTTTAGCGTTATTTTCCAATATCATTGTTTTAATAACTTTTCCCCTTCGCATTACGAAAGGATTTAAGGAGAAGATCTGTTTTTGGTCTGAAATATCTTGTATTAAGAATGACGGCTGTGTCTTCTGCCTAATATGAAGGGGCTGGAAGATTGTTTGGCGTTTCAACACAAATATCTCTTAAAATAGAAAATAATCCAATCCGGGGGTTTTTGACCTTGCGTATCCAATAGTCAGGATCCAATATGCCAAGAAGTATTCCAAGTCCCGTTTTTCTTTTATTGCCGTACAAAAATTATTAACGCGATTCTGCAAGAAACCTCATCCCACGCCCGTCCAGCAATAATTCAGCTAATTTTGAAATCTTGATTTGGGTTCTTTTAAAGAAGCTACAATCGTCCAATACTTTCACCACTGCTTCAACGTTCAATAATACTCCGATCCACACCAGTGGCCAAGGACAATGCCCACTAGTGGGAAGCGGGTTTAAAAAGATTTCTTTAAGCTACTGATAGATTTGGAAGAAACCAATGAGATTCCACGATTACCGAACTCAGCACATGTATTTACTCCACCGGCGTTGTGACGTTATACAGTAAACCTGATTAAGATTGAGCCACCCTATCAATTTCCTATTTCCTCCAAATGGGGAATTTTCCTACCGGATATAAAAAGGGAAGATAATAGTGCTGCCAAGAGCAGCCCGTGTCCCACATTTCCGGAGCGGAAACTCCTCCTACACGACTTCCTTCCAGCACAAGGAGTTTCCCATTTCTCCAACCATTGTCCGCGATGGGTTAAGTCCATCTGGGCGCCCAGGTGCGCTTCCCACTGCGCCCATCTGCCACGAACCGAATCCGGTGTGCCATTTAGTACATCTGCGTCTGCAGAAGATACTACAGAAAATGTGGGAAACGGAGTTCTTATTCCAGCTGGAGGTTTTTGCCAAGTGCCTTCTCCATATTTATTTTTTGTTTGGCCATTCTTTTAAACAAAACTAAAATGAATCCAAAAACCTCTGCTTAAACCTTTGCATTTAGCGTGCTTACGTTACAACAATAATTTTATTAGTAATTTAGTTCCACCGAAAATTTCAGGTTTTAGATTTCTAGTTTAACCCCCTTGTTATCTACTCAGTGATTAAAGATATATCAACATATTATAGGTTTATTATAGATGTACATTTTTCACTTTAATATAACTGTTTTATCCTTTTTAAAAGAATATTTTTTAAATATCAAGTTTCCTGAAACGGCATAGCTTGTACTGTGAATTCACTAACTAGATTAAAATTCTCATCCTCGTCATTTTTTATGGGATTTGCCTTTAAATAATTATATATTTTACATAAAACAACAATTGTTCTCTATAATTGCCTTCCACAATTTTTTCATCTTCTACTTGATACAAAAAATGACTGCTGGTAAAATGTATGTGTGTGAGATCCAACACACTTAATTGTTCTAATAGCATTATATTTTTTCTGGGAGCTTAAGTAGAATACATCATCCTACATTTTTATGAATAAACCTAAAAAAAAAAAAAAATACTTGTATTTTTAAACTTAACCGAAAGAATAGCTAATCAGCTACGTGACCTTGTTGTTGAACATGCGAGCTGATTGTCCGTCGACTAACGATCTGTTTAAGAAAGAGCCTCGTGCTGTTTGTGAATGGGAGGCGTGCGGAGGAAGCGAGCAACCAGACCGAAACGGACAGTAATTGCGTATTCATATATAATTTCACAATAGAGGATACGCTGTGCGGCCAACCTCAACTCCTCTCTTCATCAGAATGGCGTTCCTCAAGCCTCCGTACTTAGCCCTCTCATTTTTAACTCATCAGCTCCCCTTTCATTTTCACTGTTTTAAAATTCTTTTCATATCTCAGCTCTGTATGAATGATTTGAATAGCTAATTTCTATGAATTTGGTAACAATATTACTTCCCTGGGTATTTGTTTCTGTATATAAGCAATGTTTATTCCTAATAATTAAACTTATCTTATTACTGTTTCTTGATATTTATGAATTTATTTTCTACTGTATAATCCTTATTCTACTGACATCCGCTTAATTTATCAAAAGATAAAATTTGAAATTGATTGAAAAAAAAACCGTTAGATTCATTAAATAATAATTAAAAAGTATTCTTAATCCCTTAATCTTGTTGCAATTGAATAGTTTAGTTTTTCTCATATTGGTGTAAATACTTACCAATATATACTAATTTGCACTTGGCTCTGGACAATTGTTTTAAAATTTCTATGTTTATACAAGTCTTTTTGTTATTAAATTGATTATCATTCCTTCGACCAAAATACCTTTTGCTTGGTAAATGAACCTGAATCATCATTACTCGTTTAGTGTTTTTAATAAATTCATTCGTGCATTGGCTACCAATTCTATCAGATTGTAAGGTAAATTAAGATTTCTTCTTTGTAGACTGTTTCTTAAGATATGTTTTATTGACTACAATATATAGTCATTGATAAACGTTATTCTGTCCTGCCTAATCTTCATGTGTGATGCGATCCTAATTATTAGTTTGTTCTGGATGTCTGTTGGTTTACTGTGTTCTTAATTTCTTAAGCAAGTTGTTAGTCATAGTTTGTTTAGCCTTACTCACCTGCTCACTGTGTGAATCACATTTAAATGGAGTTTCTGATAGATTATAAGCAAGTATGATGATTTTAGAATTCTGCTGATGAGTAATTGGCATTGAAATTATATTTGTTTACACAGTTTTATAAGCTTTTCTTAGTTCTCTCATATTGTTTTGAATCAGTGAGTCTTGATGGTGTACTTACTTTTAGTTTCGGCTGTAATTACATTTAAAAAAATAGTAGTCATTCAGAGTAATCACTCTTGATTACAAGTCATGGCTTGAGTCACTTTGTGATGAAGAAACATTTCCAACCCCTTGAAATTACTGTGTGACGGAATGTTTTTTATTTTCCTTTTTTTTCCAACTTCTATGAAATAGACTGGAGGTAAACGCCCCTTCTTAGATTGCTTGAAAGCTCCTGGTTTCTTTGAAAGTGGCAGTCTAGACGAACAGGTACTCGATGTTTCATTGAGTGGTTTCTTTGAAACTGCTCCAACAGGTAGTTGGCGACCGTTTCTTTGTTTGACCATTTGTCATGGGGCTTATGTACAAACTTTTAAAATGTCATTCATTTCCCTTGTGCTTGCCTAAAAAATTTTGTTTCGTATTATTGTTCATCTATGCTGAATTCAAGTGTGTCCAATGATCTTTTCGGTAGCTGCCAGACTATATTTTCCTATTTCTATGTAGCTTTAGATGTTTCTTCCTATGACATATGAAAGCAGGTAAAATAGAAAAACCTCTCGGATTTCTTGCAGGAATCTAATTCAAACTTCTAACTTTTCTTTTTAAAACTCCAGATTACATTGAGAGATTTCAGATAAAATCATGCCTAACTTATGCTGCCCCAGTCCGCCTCAAGCGTAGTTTGAACCTCGGTACACGTTAACGGACATGGCAATTCTTTGTTCTCTATTTTTTTTTTCCTTATCCACTCCCTGAGCTGTAGCTGCTGATTAGATTACCTGAGAAGCCAGGTGCGCTAGTGAGAGAATGACAGCTGGATAGGACAGATGGACGAGGCATGTGTGCTTCATCCCATGAGGAATAGTATGGGGTAGAGAGAGCGCCCTTGGGGGACTCCCCTATCTACCGTTCCCCTATTTATATCAATGTAAAGGGGACCGTTTCTACACTGTCAGCTGTGAATTTGCTTGTAACCTTAAAGAGGTTTCCCTTACAAGAAAGCATGTCCACAATGTTCGATAAATATTTTTATTTAGGATATCCAAAACACGTTGCTACTTTGGTTGCATAATTCTCTAAAATTTCTAAACTGGTAATAGATAGAAGACAATTTATTTAATGGGACAGTAAGAAGAAAAAACGAATCTATGTTCTTTTTTATGTAAATTACATGACAGCTCCAGATATGACGTCTATTAATTTTCTGCTTGTCTCTTCTCGCCCTGATAGAAAAAAAAAACCGCGCTAAGGAAGTCGATTCGATGACGTAATCCGAACTTGTTGACAAGGAATGTCAACATTTCATAACCCACGAATAAGGAAAAACTGGTACTTCAAATTTGTCTTGTATATCTATGATGTGTGGTCATAAGGGATTAAGTAATTTTTTGAGCATTTAGAGATTATGAGGTAGTATTATAGCACAAAATCACAGCTACTGGTTGGTATTAAGTTTTTAACCCTAACTTTAAAAAATGTGTCAGCTGTACCAATTGATATTACAGTCTTAAGTCAAGTTTATAATTTCCTTCTTGGTATTAAGAAACTTTTCCTTTGGCTCTCCTGAAAAATTCATATTTTTGACTTAAGTCCTAAAATCAAAGATAAATATTTGTTTATCTTGCAACGTTGGATAAATATTCTTCTTACTGCGATGAAAGCGAGATATTCTTACCTCTTATATGTTTAATGCGTTAAATTATTTTTTTTTGTTTTGTTTTTTCCTTGAAATTTACAATTTTAATAGGATTCTTTTAAAAGACTAGAGAAGATATAAATTTGAAGATCCTCTTTAGTATGTTCGCGAGGGTCGGGGTATTAGCGATTCAACTCGCGTCTTGAAATTCCAGCTTTTTCTGGGTTGTGACTCCATCTCCCGCGGTTTTGCATTACATAGCTTCCTTGTCTCCATTCTTTATAGAATACTTTCCTGGGTAAATCTGAAGGAGAGCGTCCTCAGCTACGATTTTCTTCAAAGTTTGCACTATAACGTATTTTGATGCACTAAACACGAATCCGTTGAAAAAAAAAATCCGCTCTCAACTAGGAAAGAAGTTATTTTAAAAAAAAGTTCACTGTTATGAAGGTTACAAACGATCGCATAAACAACGTACTTGTAAACTCGCGCATGCGCAATAGTCCTTAATGAAGAAGTGTAATTGAAATTAACTATCAATTATTAAAATTTACCAACACTTATTTATTCAGAAACATTTTTTTAAATAATGAAACATTCTTCAAATTTCTTGTTTCGCTCCTGAAAAGTATTATATAACAGAAATCCCTTAATAATTAGCTAATGCCTTTATGATTTGTTCCTTCTAAGCTTCTCTAATTCCCTCTAAGCTGTAATTAGGTTTTTATTGTTAGCGTCATTACAGTTTTTTGTAGCAAGTTAAAAATGAAGTTACACGACTTCATAAATATGAAGAGCGCATAAATGCTTTTTTCGGTGCGATTGCGGACTTATATCCACCGAACATCGCGTCTGAAGATGTCTAGGAGGATTAGAAGAATGCCTTGGACGACTTTTGGGCATAGAATTCTTTTCATTTCTGCGAGTTGGATTGACTAGGGGTTTTGATGTTTTCTTGAGCGAGCGGAGCGAGCGGAAACGCATAGCACGTATGCCCAAAAGCGAAAGTTTACGACCAAGTCAGCTACCACAGGTGAGTCTACATTTCAATTACACTTCGTCATTAAGGACTATTGCGCATGCGCGTGTTTACATATAAGCTGTTTACTCCGTCTTTTATAACCTCCATAACAGTGAACTTTAGTGCTTAATAACTTCTTTCCTAGTTGAGAGCGGGTTTTCTTTTTAACGGATTCGTGTTTAGTGCATCAAAATACGTTATAGTGCAAACTTTGAAGAAAATCGTAGCTGAGGACGCTCTCCTTCAGTTTTACCCTTTCCTGTTTTTTTCTAAGATATAAAGTCAATGTTCGCATTAGGAATGATGATTCTTCTTAAGAGAATGCATGTAAACTAAATATAAAACGTGATATATGTGTTAAAGGTTGTAAAAGTGAAATGTTCAACTTGATGAAAGGCGCCTGATCGGTGGCTTAGAACTACGTAGGTATGTGATATGGCGAAGAGGTCGTGAACTCGGCGTTATCCCCGACAGGGCATGATGTGACGTCATTGTTCCCCTCGCAAGTTGATTGACTCCTCGAGACTGCTCGTCGCCCTTCACACGCGTTTTGTTTCGAAATCCCGATGACCTCTATGGAGTAGTCTCTGATCAAATATCACGTGGTGACGTCATCTCCCGGATCTACAGTCATACTTTCAGTCATGAGTCTGCCGCAACAAGCAGCTGAGAATTCGTTCTGTTTTTATAATTTTTATTATTTATTTTGTTGACTTCATTATAATCATTAAAACATCGTGTTTTGCATTAAAAGATTTCAACGCATTTTACACCCTTGTTCAGTAAATGGGTCAAAGCATTTCACACCCTTGTTCTGCAAAACGTTCAGAGCAATTAGCTCTCATGTTCAGTAAAACGTTCAACGCAATTAACTCTCTTGTACAATAAAATGAAAAAAAAAAAATCCAATTTTTACTTAAAAAACTAATTTTATGCGGAGATAATGGATTTTATGGAAGCGTTAAATGAGTTATCGGTCTATTGATACTATATAACTAAAATTAATAACGCTGATTTTGGGAATAAAATCAATATTTTAATTGACAATAATTTTAAATACTTACTTTATTAATTGTGCTGTTGTTTGTTTACGAGTATCGTTTTAACTACCATGCAATGCATCTTTCATTTTGAATATTGTCAATTAAAGTAATTTAACTTTTTTTTTAAGTACCTATTTACAATGATTACGAAGGACAATCGAGTAGTTACACATGACGAAGAGATTAATGTGGATCTAAACGGTTCTATAAAAGGAACAATACCTGCCAAAATTTGCCTCCTGATAAAATTTACGAAAATGTTTAATTATTGCAAATATTTGTAATAAAAGTCCATTTTTTATGTTACTCAAGAGAAACAATTCTTGTTAAGACTCTTTACAACCATAAAGATGGGAGCTTAGAGAAAATTTGTACCTTAAACCACAAGAAGTGTTGTAGTAAAACAAATTTCAAGATCAAGTATCTCTGAATACTAGCTTAAGGTATAATATAGAAATTAATTTGAGCCCAACTCTATGAATTTCTTGTCTTACCTATTTCAAACTTCTTCCTCTCTTTTTCATCAAAATCCGTATAAAATACTGGCAACTTGTTGGCTCCTCGTGGTTTCGGTCGAACGGAGTATCTTATGAAGGGTTGAAAATTCGTGAAAGTGAATGATATCGCTGTATCAGAGGGGCCGATCTTGATGGAGGGGTGCTCCCCCTCTGTTCAGTTCCGGTTAGGGGTCGTCCGGAATAGGAACAGCTGACAGCTGGGGGGGGGGGATACCCCCCAGGGATGGAAATAGGCAATCCTAAACTGTTGCTCAACATGCCGCGGGAAAACGCCTATAGATAGATTTCATTGAGAGCTATTCGGTATGTGCTTTCTTCGTCATGTTTACATTTGCTGCTCTTGAGTTGCCAACTGACGGCTCAAGCCTGTGTCATTCGACCAGGACTTGCTAGGAACAGGGAATGTGGATCGCAAAACAAAAAGTCTTTGAGTACATTTAGTTTATTGTTGCTTGTTTTATAGATATTGTAAAGCAGCTCTCTCTTAAAATATAACTGCATTTTGTATCCAGATTCTCAAGAGGCCTTGGTTTGTATACTTTTAGCGATGTCCTATAAGGAGGAAACCACGCTTGCAATATTGGGTCATTGCCGAAAAGGCATAAAATATATTTATTTGTCTACAACAATGGTTTGAGTTTTATGACATTTGGCATAAAAATACTTTCTTTGATCCCTTAGGTCAAATTCGTTAATATCATCCTAACGGAATACTATTCTAAATCGTAACCCTAATTTTTTGCAACATTATATTTCCAGGTACACTCTTTACGGGTACGGGGTATGAGAAATCGAATAAAACAACCTTCTAGGTTGTATCATTAAAAAAATATAATTTTCTTTTCTTTCTGGGTTCATCAAATTTTTTGTTGACATTCATCCAAACCAAGATTTATAAACTTTACACTTGGAATAAAGTATTTTACTCTTTGGAATAGAATTAATATTTTTGATAAGCGCATTTCACACGTGTCGGAGGCTAAGTTTTTTGTCGACTTTGTTTTTAAGACATTTCGCAAATCGCATGCGTTGCGGAGCTCCTCAAATAAATAAATGGAGTTCGAGGAAGAAAAAAAAAAAAAATTATCAAGGCAGTTTTGAACTTTTCTTAAATATCTCGAAAGCGGTTGGGAAATCATGGTTAGCGGAATATGGCCATTCCAAAGGCTAATAAACGTCTTACTAAAGAGTTTAAGATTGTTAATTTCGATGGGACCACATCAGTCGAAGAAAACGGTGCTTGAGGTTTTGAGAAGTTTTGATACTGTTCATTGAAATATAAATAGTTTATATTCTTAATTTTTGGAGACCCGATGGCCGTGAGGGTTAAGGCGTGAGCACTTAACACTCTGAACCAAAGGTCGTGGGTTCGATTCCCACTAGGGGTGATGGCTTTTCTTTAGAAAAAAGAAAAGGCATCAGCCCTATCCTGGCTAGAAAAGGGTGGTAACCTATAGATAACCCGTCCTAAAATTCCTAGTTAATAATAAATGGACGTTAAAATTTAAATTAAATTATTCTTAATTACACCTGATCTAAGCATTGTATGGAAGGTTACACAAAGGTTATGTATTTCCTATTAGTTACAATTTTATATATTTGACAGATAAGAAGTGCCTCGATGGAATATTTGCTTTATTGCCTTTGCGAACTCGTAACTGGTTTAAAACGAAGGTAGATATAGATCGGTATCGTTTTTGGAATCTTTATAAAACTACAGTTTTTATAAGAAAATGTGTTCTTTTCTGGAAAACGTGACATTCCGGCTGGAAATTCAAGCCTTTATCAGAGTGACGAGAAGAGGGAGTACTATGCCTCACGGATCTGCAATCATTTCGCCGTTTCAACGATCTCCTCTCATTGAGAAAGACAATTTTTGATGTAGAAAAAATTGAAGTAAAATAGTGTAGATCTGAGATGCCCACCTTGAGGAACTCCCAGTTTTAGTGCTGGCTACCGTGACGTAGCTACCGGTAGAGCACGGGTCTCCCTCCCCTCGTCTCTAACTCTATTAAGTCGTACAAAAGAAGGCAGAACACAAAGGAACTATCCCAAGGGAAGAGAAATCCTTCTTTTTCTTTGCCCGATCTCGTCTCACTCCGCCGTCTACCGTTCTTTTAAAAACACTCTTGAGTTCTCAGTTTTCCTGACGAATTACCATCCTTTTAAATTACAAGTTGAAAGAATTAAAGTTTAATTTAGTTACGCTTGAGAGAAAACACGATTTATTAATGTTAGGCTGTCCCTTTATAATGCACGGCATACCGATCATTTTTTTTGTTGGAGATTCATAATTATTCGGCAAGACTTTTTTTTTTTTTTTTTTTTTTTTTTTTTTTTTTTTTTTTTTTTTTTTTTTAGAATTAGTGTCAGCAAATATGGGCAAGTTTTGTACTCCTATTTCGATTTTTTTCTAAAAACACTGCTGCACTTCTCGCAATGTCTCCTCTTGCCCCGAACCAGAGCATTTCAAAATCTTTATGTGACCAGTTTCGGCTTCAATGTGGTAACCTACATTGGCGTATATAAGGGGGCTGTAGCCCCCCCCCCCCGAAATTTTGAATTCATCTGTAAAAATTTCATAAAACCCTTAAAAATAAATTAAATAAGATCATTTAGTTCATAAAAAATATTCTATTTTGGGTATGATGGTCTCAGCCTCCCCCCCCCGAAATTTTCCCAGCCTCCTCCGAAATTATTTTCTATATACGCCCATGGTAACCTATATATGACTGGAGGAGGTCTGGGACTTGTGCATTAAAATGGTTACTCCAGTAAGTAAACCAAGAATGTTTTGTTCTTGTAACTTTCATTTGACAAGTGATTTAAGCAGAATCAAATACCATGCCCCTGCGATCATTATACCGAACAAACGTACACATATACCACTTTAGACCGATATAACTAGCGCAAACGCTTACGAACCCGCGCATTAAACGCGATATTCTGGGTACAAATCACAGCTTGACGAACAATTTTTTTTTTTTTTCGTAAAAATTAATTGACGTGAGAACATATGTTGAAATTCTCACTCATGTTATTTTAATCGATAATTTGTTATTTTTGTATAAGATTTTTTTCATAATTCTATTTCACTTGTGAGATTGTTAGAAGTTAATATTGTGATTTAAGGCGATATACTTAATGATAAGTACCAAAGAAGAAATAATAATTCAGGATGATTTAAAGAGTTAAGTTACTTGTTTAAATATTCTTATTGCTTTCAAGATAATTTTGTAAGCAGTTGGTAATTTTTGACTCTGTCGCTTTTTTATCTTGAGATTTTGGAAGAGTATCTAAAAAGATTGCACTGTCAATTTCTTGATGTTTTCCAATCTTCTTGAGACTCAAAGAAAATAAATTCTTTATTTGATCATCTCATCCATTCTTATAACTCATTCCTTTCTCCCTATAACTAATCTTGTTCGCACAGCTTTCCTTGAAAAAATTGTTTATCTTGAGGAAAAAGTTTGTTCCAAATACCAATAATTTATGACGCAGAATAAATTTAAACGGAATAATCTACAGACTTCAGCTAACAATTTTTTCTAGTTACAAGAAACATTCGTTCATGTTATTCAATTATTATTACTTCAATATAATGAATAAAAGTATTTCTCTACGTTATTAGATTCTGAAATAACAAAAACTATCCTCCCCAAGGCTTAATTTTTAAAAACTATTCAGTTTTCTACAGGCTTATAATTATTAGATAATAGCTCTTATTATTATTATTCACCAATATCTAAATATCGTTATTTCTGTTGCAGGTCGGGTTAATTCCGGTCCAAACACCCACAGCAATCTTCCTCCCTTGCAGTTCCATCCGGTTCATGGAGAGAATGTGAGGTTATTTCGAGATGGGAGCGTCGCAAAGCGTACCGAGAGCTTCTGCAAGGGTCTTGCTTTCTCTGCGAGGCCTGTCAGGCTTCAGGAAAAGGTAAATAGACTTTTTTTGTTTATGTAGTACTCGACAAAATTGTATCTGCATTATCATTGCTTGCTTAATTGTCGACAAAAGTAAATATCTGGCGTTAATGACCACAAAGGTTGACATGCCTTAAATCCAACCAAAAAAAAAATAATAAGAATCTTTTATTTATTTGAACCTATGGCGGCTCGATGGACACAAGTGTTTTAAGTATTAACACTATGTACCAAGGTCTGTGGATTTGATTCCCACTGGGGTGGTGGTTTTTCTTTTCAAAAAAAGAAAGGCATCAACAAGCCTGTCTAGAAAAGGGTCATAAGCTATAGATAATCCATCCCTAAAAATCTGTGTTATTAATAAAAGGACATTCACATTAAAATAAATAATTTTTATCACGTATAGGCAGAAGATCAATCAACAAAAAATTGTTCTACTGGTTTCACATCTGATGATTCCTAATTAAAAGTTAATTTTATAACCTGACCTTCTGCCTATACAAACAAAATCATTGAGATTTTGTGTCACTTTGAAAAGCACATTAAAATAAATAATATCTTTTGACAAAATATTCATTGTGTGCCTGAGACCTATATTTGATCAGACCCTTTTAAATATTTCATCAAGAAATACTGACACAATTGAAATCTTTTAAGTTTCAAGCTTTAATTTTTCTTTATTTTTGTGTAGTGAGAATATGAGTGGTTGGAGTTAAGTATTTGTATAATTGTCTACAGATTTGTATCAAGTTCCTTGAAGTTTCTACCAACTGGAGTGGAGTTTTAAGGTTCGGTTTTACGTCCAACGATCCTGGGACCCTTCGCTACAACCTTCCGAAGTACGCCTGTCCAGGTAATGAACCGCTATATGTTTATTATTTGTAAATAATTTTTGATGGACCTGTAGTTTATTTTTGTTTATTTATTATTTCAGACCTTACCAACAAGCCCGGCTTCTGGGCTAAGGCACTGGCCGAGAGGCTCTGCGAAAGAGACGCTGTACTATTCTACTACGTCACCGCCGCAGGGGATGTCCACTTCGGAGTGAACGGAGAAGAGAAGGGAGTTTTCTTCTCCGGGGTGGATACTCGAGGACAGCTCTGGGCTATGCTGGATATCTACGGCAATTCGACTGCTGTAGAATTTGTCGACTCCAATTACCATCTAAATAACTCCAGAAGGTCAGTAGAATTAAATAGTTCATATCTCCAAAATAAAAATTATCCTTACAGTATTTGAACTAATAAAAAAAAGAAAAGAAAAAAGCATTTTCATTTTCATTCTTCCCACTAATGATTTAAAAAAAAAAAAAAAAAAAAAAAAAAAAAAACCTTAGAGCAGCAAGTACCGGCTGTCTTTTGCTGAACATAGATCATTTATTTGAGAGACTCACAAGAAAAAATGAAGTTTCCGTATTTTATTACTTCAAATGCAATCAGTTCTTAGAGTTTGTTTAATTTTCACAAGTCTTTTTTGGCTAGAATGATTATTAATTTTTTTTTAAATCAGCAGTAAATAAATAATAAAAATTGCCTATACTACACTAAATAATAAAGAAATTAATTCATGAGAGGAAAAAAACTGGAAATAAGAAGTTGTAACTTATTCCTTTTAACCCTAGCCGTCAAATGGGAAACATATCTGAAACCACCAAAGTTTTATCATTTCAGTCTAAACTGAAAAAAGAAAAACTGAAGATGGTTATTTTTTCAGGAGAAGGAACTTAATTTAATTGATTAGTGGAGTAGCTAGCAGCTGTTGCCCCCCAAAATTCTTTAAAACATTAAGTTATATTTGCAACGTTTTGAATCTGTTTACCTTCAGGCATCTTAAATTAAGTAGTGTTAAGGTCTACTAAAATTTTGATAATTTCATATTAAGGTAAAAAAAAATATGAATTTTGAGAGTTAAACGTTAAATCCAGGTAAGAATATTATAATTTGTTGAGTGGACAAGTCACAAATATAACTTAATGTTTTAAAGAATTTTGGGGAGCAACTCCTGCTCGCTACTTCAAGAATCCATTGATCCTTTTCCACTCTCACCTTCAACTTATATGTTTAGGTTAAAGAAAGGTTTATAATGTTTTTTAAGGAATAAAATCAAGAATGCAGAAAAAAAACTCATTTTTATTGCATAGTTGCGTTGAGAAAGAAAAATTGCATAAGAATAATGTAGTCTTAACTCCAGCTAATGCTACTTGTGGCCTGTGTGTTCTATAAACTTGCCATAGATGGCTGGCTCATTACAAAAAATTGTATTGTAAGCACGAGGATATTAAATGTGATATTTTTATTACAGACACGGAGAAGACGAGGTTGATCGTGTTATTACTCCTGCCCTAGCGAACGTATCCCTCCATCAGCAGCCGCAGGTCGTCCAACAGCCGATCATCGCTGAAACCCATCCTGCGGAGGTCCCGCCTCTTAGGTACCAACATCACGGGCACAAGTTCACCCCTACTCAGTTTCACAGGTCAGTATCTAAGGAAAGAATTATTTTGTTGACAAGTTTCTATAGTTTGTTAGGCAACTATTTTGGTTCGTGTAATAAACAGAATAGCATTAAAATGGAACCACCTTCTGTATATAGGTGTATAGACACCTTATAAATTTTTATTTTTAAAATATATATTTATAATTATTTAAAGGTTTACTTTTATTTATTTTTTTAAAATCATGATTGATTATATTGGAATATAATTTCAGGGTGCGAGGTAGGAACATCCGTTTGTCTACTGATCGGACAGTAGCCAGTAGGCTTGAAACGGAATTCTGCAATGGCTACGTTTTTACTGCAAGGCCGATACAGCTCGGCGAAAGGCTCATTATCCAAGTAAGTTGTGAACTTTATATAGTATAAATGAGTAATTGACTCATTTTTTATAGTTTAATTTCCTTACTACTTTTTTTATTTTTTTATAGGTTTTGAATACGGAACCAAACTATATGGGGGCTCTTACCCTCGGACTGACATCTTGTGACCCAGCAAGCTTGGATCCCAACCGCGACCTGCCTGAAGACCCTGACTGCCTCTTGGATCGTCCCGAGTATTGGGTACTCTCCAAGGAGCTTGCAGGCTGTGCTCCACAACCTGGAGACGAGTTGTCCTTTACTGTCACCCGGCGAGGAGAAGTTGTAGTCTCAAAGAACGCTGGGCCTCAGGTATTTTACGCTCATTTCTCTATTATGATACATGGTGATATTAAATGGGGAAGTTTAGAAATTAATGAGATAGTAGAGAAATTTCTTCAAAAATATTTAATTAAAACACTCCTAGCATGATCATAAAAGAACAATCATCCTTTGTTGTAATTAAAATGAAACTATTCTTTCATTAGTTGTTATTACACTCATGAGCATTACTTTTTATTGATATTAGCAAAAATAAAATAATAATAAATTTACCTGGGTATGTTTAGACGTTTCTTTGACTAACACTAAACTTCAAATAATCACACGTTTGTCAGAAGCTTGGAAGAGAAAGGGCGAATCTGAAAAATCTACTTTCATTTTATTTTCTGAGTAAGAAAGATGTAGGCAAAACAACGATTTGCCTTGTTTCTCTGGTTTGCCTTTAGTTCTCTCACAGTATCAAGTTAAAGTGACTAGCACCATCATCTATGAAACATTCAGTGACCGATTTCAAGGGCGAATCCTGGTTCTGAAACTCCCCTCCGAACATTTTGTTTCACACAAATCACTCGTATAAATCAAAATTAAAACATTGCATTTCAATTGCACACTTTTTCAACCAGGTTTATGAATCAGCAATTCCATAGAGTAAACATTTTCTTTTGCTATCCTTTCATGCTTTGCCCTTTCTCTTCCTAGCTCCTGATATGAAGATACAGGAACTTTTAGGAAACAATAAAAATCAAAATTGATTCTAATCAATCCATTAATTGATTATTATTAGTAATGTCTCATATTAATATTGTTATAATTTATATAACTTATAATAATCATATAATTATTAATTATATTATGTTTGCAGTTGACGCTGATGCATGTTGATGAATCATTGACTCTTTGGGCATTCTTGGATGTGTACGGATCTACCCAGCGAGTGAGGCTGTACTCCCACGTCCATCCACCACCCCCTCCACCACCAGTCCAGCAAAGTAAGCATATACTTACTTAATTCATGTTTTGTAAAATATCTTTTTGGCTTGAGACCAAATTTTCTGTTATAAGTAATTTAATCTCACATGGAATTTTTGATAAATCAAAGAAGATTTTCTTTTCAATTTAGTGTCTTGTTAAATGTCTTCTATTTCTTTGTAATAATTATTTTTTATAAAATGTATACAAGCCTTCCTTTGGTCGATTTGTATAATTCTTCTCTTTGCAGTTGCAAATTAATACTTTAAATCTTGATCATAATTGTAACGCAAGAAATTTGTTTAAAACAATGCGTGTGCCTTTCAAATATTTATCGCACATAATTATAAAAATAATACTTTTGTTTTTTTTTTTACTTTGTGATAAGTGTCTTCTGTTCTTTCTTCAGATGTCTCACCACCACGAAGAGGAGACCAGTGCTGCCCTGTAACCGTAGCTACTGCTCCGGGCGTCGGAGGAGGTACTGTTCTAGTAGTCAGCCTCCCGCCACCTGCAGTCCGACCACCACCACCTCCTCACCAATCGCAGGTTGCCGTCTACAGTCCCACTTACATAGAGGTAATTATAATTTTCATTCAATTAAAATATTCATGAATTGGAATTTCTGCCATCAGTGTACATTAAAGTGAGTTAGACTTATAACATTTAATTATAACTGTGATATGAAGCATGGTAGCTTAATATACAACTCACCCAAGTGAAAAGTAAGAGATTCTATGTCCAAAGCCCAGCCTGATCAGTTTATTTTTCTATAAAATAAGGATTTAGAAATAAAGTCACTGATGGCATATAACATCCTGTGTATTACACAGTGGTTTATTAAATTTGTTTAATGAGCATTTAAATTATGAATTGATGTATTAATTGATAATTATTCATTTCAGCCTGTGAGTGGAGCTGGCTATACTGGGAGCGGTAGCAGCACAGGAGGGAACACGCCTGCTCCCGATCTCCGCCACTGGGCTGAGACTCTTCGACCCGGCGGAGGAGCGGGAGAGTGTTCAGATTGCTCTGTGTGCTACGAACGGCAGGTAGATTCCGTCCTCTACACCTGCGGCCACATGTGCATGTGCTACGATTGTTCCCTTCAGCAATGGCGAGGGAAAGGAGGCGGACATTGTCCGCTCTGTCGAGCCGTCATCAGGGATGTCATACGTACCTTCAAATCGTAGCCTTCGATCGACAAACGCAATCGCTTCATGTGAAGCGCGTTAATAAGACTTGTTTCTCTTGAGTTACTTTTTTGTAATTAAGAAATAAAAAATGGATATTTATTGGAGATATTTGTAATAATTTTTGGAGAGTTTAGATTTTATAAGCCGAAAAATTTACGAGATATTTTTAATATCACTTCACGTGACAACATGTGACAATTATTATCACTTTGTCACATGATAACATGTGACAACACCAATGCTCTTCACAATACATAAATGCTATTCGTAATCATTACAAATATGTAAGCTCCAAAGTTATATTACTTCATTGAAATTATTTAGAAGCATAGAGGATAAGAAGAAACTGATAACTTTATAAGTAATATTAATGCGACAAGTATTTGAAACAAAAATTATTGCCAATTACATTTCTTATTTTGTTATTACTTGAAAAAACCAGCTTATCACTTTCTTGAACACATCAATCTGCCAATAACTCTTTCATATTTCTGTTCTACCAAAATCTATTATCTCCTCTGAAAATTCATTTTTTATAAATAAAATTGGGATTTTTGAAAATATTTCCTTTGTTTAGTATCTCGATGTTCTGACACTTTTCATCATTAAAATTCATGATGTAAAAATCAAAGAGACTATGACTCACTGTAATAATTAGTTCAAGTTTATTGTGGATATCTACTAGAATTTTCTTATTCTTGGCCTTCAAAACGTCACATTTTTAACAAAGTAAAACAATTTATAATTTTATATGTATAACAACAATATAAATTATTTGTAACAAAAAAACTCTTCAGAAAATTAAAAGATTGACATTTGCAAAGATAGCAGTCACAATAATCTTTAATCTATGAGAGACACTGACTAACTCCAACTTATAATCTATATCCACAATATCTTTGCACTTAATATTTAAAGTGGTCATTTTCCATCATACTATACTGTATATTAATAATTTAAAAAAAAAAAAAAACAAAACAAAAAACAAGTTTCTAATAAATCATTGTGGTGAAAAGTATATAATTTTGTTATTTAAGTATTTTTTATGTTTGTTTCTCAAGAGGAATTAAGTTAATTTTTCTTACCATTGATTGTAAGCCAAAGAAGAAAGAGGTGAAATCCATAGGACCTCTTGATGTATTAGAACATTTTTATTACTAATGTACTTTAGACTAATATTTATATATAAATATATTTATATTACATACCTCAGATGGCTTAAAAGTCTGGAGCCCTCCGTAGTCATTTTTTAAATATTTGAAAAGTTATTTATTATTATAATTGTTATTAGGTTTCACCAAAAGGGCTACAGAAATGACTGTTATGATAGCCAATGATATTCCTATTATTACGTATTTTATGTGTATTTTTTTGTTTATTCCAATTGTAATTTAAGAAGGGTTATTCTTTAGTTATTTTCCCTCGTGTTTTTAATTTTCTAAAATTGTACTTCCAAAAAGATAAAAAAAAATTACATTGTTAAAGGTTATTGCTTATTGAATTAAGCAGAAACAATTTATTGTTGAAATATGACTAATGCGATCATTGTTGTGTATTAGCTCTGCTATTAATTGTAATTTTTTTTATTATTATTGTAACTACATCTATTTTCTAGTCATGGAATTATAAAGTCTATTGTTCGTTAAATGAACTGCTATATAATAATTATACATTATTTCTGTCTGTTGCTATTATTGTAAATATATGGATTCTTTTCAGAATTACTGTCTTCACTTATTTCCCCTACCCGAGCAATTATTCTTAACAAGGAAAATGTTAGAACAGATTTTTAGAATCCAAATTACGAACAATTGTGTTAGTACTGAGACCTGAGAACCTCTGTGCTCAGAATTTGATTACCCATGAAAGCAAGGAACATTAAGTACTAACTATCCAAATATAATTACAGAAATGCTCTTCACAGGTACAAAATCACTGACAAGGTTCATGGGTAGCCAAAAGCATAGGATATTACACTATCAATGTGTTTTTATAATGTTTATAAAAGAAATTCTAAGACTTCAAAATACCCCTATAACACTTCATAAAAGTTTAGGGTGATTTTGGTTCTGGATGAAGAAGGTTCAATCGGCATGGGGAATCAAATGAAACCATTTTCAGGACAAAAAAGGAGAAAAACTAGAATTTCCTTGAAATGGCGGATTGAGAAAAACATTTTCAAAGACGTTTGATATTCATAAAAACTAAACAAAATGTTGGTTACGTTTGAATTTAGGAATTGACAAAAAAAAAAATAAAAATTAACAAATGTAAGTAATTATGTATTTTTTTGTTAAATATCTCAAAAGCAGATGAGAAATTGAGGTAAGTATAAGGCATTCATTTGAAAGATTACTAAATTTTCTACAAAAACAATTCTTATGCCATTTTTGATTATTAATCGTCGATTTCTCCATATGAAATCGACGCTTAATAAAATTCAAGTGTTGGTTTCATTCTTTTGATTTTTTTTGTCCCTGTTTTAGCAGGGTATACTGCAATTAGCAGTATACTTTATTCAGCAAAACTCATTAAGTAAATGATAAGCATATTTGTAATGCTTTTGTTGTTTGTAATAGAAGTTGCCTTATTGGAGTTACCTGAATGAGTGGAAGTCGAGGAGCGGATTACGAAATTTCTGTTTGTTGAGTTGTGCATCGTGGCGCCAAAGATCTCTCTTTTTTTCAAGATTTGAATAGGTTTTTTTTTTTTTTTTTTTGTTTTTTCTTTCATTTTTCACAAAATATTAACTGTATCCATTCAGCTTTCAAAATTACACTAGTAATAAGAAATTTACAATAGAAACAGGCTATGATGATGCAGTTCCTGCGAGTCGGACGATTTATTTTTGTACTAGGAATAACCTGTTCCTTAGAACAAGTGGAAGTTTTCCTGAGTCTTATGATTGACACTCTTGCTTTCTCTGGTATTAGGGCAAATAATGCACCAAATATCTCTCGTGTTTCTTGTTTATTTCGTAATTTGTTTAATAGTAGAATGAGTTTATAAATTTAAGTTATAGCAAAAATAGCAAGAAGTTTGAAAGCAAAATATGAGAAGATTCTATTCTAAGCTTTCCAGATACCATAAGTACATTAGGTTTGACATTGAGGGTAGCCTAACATATAGAAACCCAAGAAATACCAACTGGGGAGGGTATGTACAGAACCTAGAGCAGGGGCTGAAAAGCTGCCCTACATCGGCAGTCAATCCACTCGAGATTGATCTTATGAATGACAAGGTCACCGAGGTTATCGTGCGGTCCTTTGAGGAGAACTGCAACATTACGGAGAAAAGGAATTTCAGAAAGGTCCCTTGGTGGAACAGAAAACTGGAAGAGGCGAGGAAAAGAACTAGGAGGCTCTTCAACAAAGCAAAAAGGAATGGTGGCTGGCAGGAATATAGGAAAGCCTTAACCGAGTATAATATGCTCATAAGACAGTCTAAAAGACAATCATGGAGAGACTTCTGTGAACAGATTGAAGAAGTCAGTACGGGGGCGAGGGTCCATAGGGCCCTGGCTAAAAGTGGCACGGATTGCGAATTACGGTCCTTGAAAGGGCCCGATGGGAATACTTGTAGTACTCAGCAAACACTCGAGGTGCTGCTGGGGGCGCACTTTCCAGGGTGCGTACGATATGAAGATCAGGCTAATAGGGTTGGCTGGATAAGGAAACAACCTGATTGGAAACAGGCCCACAGGATAGTAACTCCTCAGGCGGTAAGATGGGCTATTATGTCTTTTGATCCTTTCCAGTCACCTGGATGTGATAGGATATACCCGGCCTTGTTGCAGAAAGGGATGGAACTTCTGATCAGTCCATTGATCAGGCTATTCAGGAGTAGTTTAGGCTGGGGGTATATCCCAGACAGATGGAACGAGGTAAGGATGGTGTTTATACCAAAACCAGGGAAGCCTACGTATGAGGAGGCAAAAGCCTTCAGACCAATATGCCTATCCTCCTTTCTGTTGAAGACAATGGAGAAGGTCATAAACAGGTATTTGGGGATGAATAATCCTCGGGTTGGTAACCTGAAACATCAGCATGCCTATCAGAAGGGTAAATCATGCGAATCAGCGTTACACACGGTAGTAAGCGAGATTGAGGATTCCCTACAGGCCAAAGAGATAGCCCTAGGAGCATTTCTAGATATTGAAGGGGTGTTTGATAACACATCGGTTGATGTGGTTTCTAGCGCTCTTGAGGTCTTTGGGACAGAAAGGTGTATCACAGAATGGGTTAAGGGCATGCTAAGTAACAGGATAATTCATGCTACCAAAGGGAGCGGAAGCATCAAGGTCAAGGCGACTACAGGGTGCCCGCAAGGGGGAGTGCTATCACCACTGATATGGAGTATGGTGGTGGACTCATTACTGGCAAAACTCAATGATGCGGGATTTAAGGCAATTGGGTATGCAGATGACATAGCTATTATCATCAAAGGCAAGGTGCAGCCGGTAATGGCAGACCTAATGGAGAGCGCACTAAAGATCACATCGGACTGGTGCAACGAGAAGGGACTGAATATCAACCCTATGAAGACGGTACTGGTCCCCTTCACTAATAAAAGGAAGCTGGATGGGCTGAGAAATCCGAGTTTCAGAGGAGAGGTGGTACCCTATAGTGATAAGGTAAAATACTTGGGAGTGGTTCTAGACCGGCGACTAAACTGGAAGGAACATATCACTCTAGTTACAAATAGAGCCATAAGGTTGTTGTGGGAATGCAGGAACCTGTGTGGAAAGAACTGGGGCATTAGCCCTCGTATAACACACTGGATCTATACAGCAATGATAAGACCGGTGATGACGTATGGGTGCGTGGTATGGTGGCATAAGTTGGCCACCAAGTCCTTCAGTGCCGAATTGAGGAAAAGATTGGGGTGCTTATTGGTCACGGGAGCGATGAGGTCAACACCTGTGATAGCAATGGAGGCCATTCTTAACCTGCTGCCAATTGATGTATTCATCGAGGCGGAGGCAATGAAATCGGCATATAGAATGACGAAACAGGAGGTCATAGGCAATCCTAAACAGGAAATAGGACACTCCCAGATTTTCTCAAAGATAGGGATGATCCCTGAACTAAGCATGCCGTCAGACATGTTGAGGAGCAGGACAAGCACTGCAAGGAGGTCCGGAGTAGAAATACATGGCATCTGTACTGGTAAAGAGGATATCTTTAAGCCACCTAATGGCATTAACATTTACACGGACGGCTCCAAAACTATACATGGAGCAGGAGCAGGGGTCTGGAGTGGGGGTGAGTGTGGCTTAAGGCTACAAATTTCCCTTGGAAAAACCCCAACTGTGTTTCAGGCGGAGATATACGCCATTTTAACGGCGGCCCACAGCATGAGTGAGAGGGGAGTCCGTAGGAAGAAGATTAATATCCTTACGGACAGTCAGGCTGCATGCAAAGCATTAAGGAGTCAGGAGATTACCTCAAGAGTGGTGGACGAGTGTCAGTCAAGGCTTAACCGACTAGCAACAAATAATAAGGTTGTCATTTATTGGGTACCAGGACATAGAGGCATCCCAGGTAATGAGAGGGCAGACAGGCTGGCAGGGGCAGGAGCGGTAGTGACGCCTGTGGGTCCAATGCCTTTTGTGGGATTATCAATGGCCTGTGCCCAGGAAGCAATAGAGGCAAAAGCCAAAAGGGACTTTGGAAAATTATGGGAGGGACAGAAAATAGCCCATACAAAGTCCTTCATAGATCTTAACAAATTCGGTAAAAAGGACATCTTTCTGGATATGTCCAGAAGAGACCTGAGGGAGACGGTCGCAACGATCTCAGGCCATTGTACGATGAACAAACATATGTATGCTATGAAAATGAAGTCCTCTCCGGTATGTAGGTGGTGCAAGGACAAGGAGGAGACACCCAAGCACGTCATATTCGAATGTGTTACATTAGGAAGGAGGCGGTTGATGCATTTTGGCAGCCTTGGAGAGGATGAGATCAGGAGGTCGGCTGAAGTCTGGCATTATCTGAGATTCATCAGAAGTCTGAGAGAAGCCTAAGCAGGCATACAGGACTCGCACAATAGGACAACTGGCCGAGGTGCACCCCGTGTTGGCGGGGGTCTTAAGTCATAATTTATTCTATTCTATTCTAAGCTTTCCAGATCAGAAATAAGCATTATATGCTAAGATATCACAGTTCCTGGATTTTCTTCCAAGTCTTGTTTGCCATGTTTTACAAAAACAAATAGCCCTGATACTCGATAATCAGTAATTCTGCTGTTTTCCCAAACAGCAACTTAAAATAGACTCCTCCCACCCCTCTGAAATCATTTCAAACCTCACAGAAAAACTTCTATATAAAACTTGGATAAAAAATCTTAATTTTTTTTAATAAAAGATTTATCATTTATTTATTCAAGTTTTTAGGTTGAGGGTTCAATTCCCACTATGGGGTGGAGGCTTTTCTTTAGAAAAAAGAAAAGGCATCAGCCCTATCCCGGCTAGAAAAGGGTAGTAACCGATAGTTAACCCGTCCTAAAATTCGTAGTTAATAATAATGGAATAAATTAAATATTTAAGTTTTAATAACTACTTATAAATAACAAAGAATTTTGGGACGGGTTATACGGCCAAGTTTCTACCCTTTTCTAACCAGGTTATGGTCATTTTAGTTTGTAGCATTAGAAGATCACAGACTATATCCTTAAGATAATGAATGGTTTGCTTCCTACATTTTGTATAAATGCTTGGATTTAACATATATGAGCAAATTCAAACTTGTTTCAATTTTAAGTAAGGCTGTATTTTGAATTTTTGTTGCACAGTGGAATAAAAAAAATTACAGGTTTCTTAAATGTACATAATTTAATTAGTTTCTTGAACGTACGAAAGAACTTGTTTTCTTTACTTTTCATTTTTTTTTTTTTTTTTTTTTTTTTTTTTTTTTTTATAGCTCCTTATGTGAGTGAGCGTGCTTTTAAAAAGGTCTGTCATGAGTACGACCTCAATAGGTACATTTTTTCACCTATGGGTAGTTTTAGTGCTTTGGACAAAAGGCAAAATAATTTATAGTTATTCTAGCGATCGCCTAGCTGAAGGATCCTCATTTTACACAGCTCTTTTAGGACGGAGTTTTCACTCAAATCCCATAATATTTCCTGAATATTAAGATATGATAAATGGTAATAAAAATTGTTAATTGTGTTTTTACAAAGTATAATTGTTATTAATCTACAAATACACATAATCAAACAACCATTATATAACACACTTTATTATGAAAAAGCCTTACTTCTTTTCTTACATAATTTAATATTTACAAAAGAGAAAGAAGAACAATGAAATATTCATTGGACATGACATTGGAAAAAACATAAATCCACCTTTTATAAATAATTGTTTAAAAGTGACAAGTTTAGATGACTTCATAGGACTGGATTTCATTGAAATTTCTTATTTATTTATTTATTTATTTTTTTGCTAATCCATCAGTCTTCAAATTGTGCTTTGCAATGTTAAAAATAGATACATACAAGTACCTAAATTTACAATTTGTTCACAGAATGTTTGTTATCTAAAAAGAGAAGGAAACAAGCCCAAATTCAAATACATAAATATAATATAAAAAAAAAATATATTATTTTTGTAAAGATAATCTTTTTTTTAAAATAGAAGAAAGAAAAACGCAACTATTATTATCTGTACACAACAATTATATTTACAAAATAACAATCAACATTAAGCCCTAATGTTATTGTAACAATATGTTATATATGTATAAAAAAAAATAATAAAATATCAAGAAGCATTCAGTCTCCCATAGACTCAGTGGTATAGTTGGAGAACAAACTGTAAACTAGCTGCATATTCAACATAAAAACATATTGTAGCTCAAATTTCACATCCTTGTAAGTTAATTTTCTCAACTTTTCAGGAGAACATTAAAACTGAATTAAAATAAAACTATAATGATCTCTAACTTGCGACTTATAAGTATACAATCATTTCCGACTTAACACATATTTTCGGTAACATTTAAACGAAAAAACTTGCCTGAATGGCGTAAAATAGATGATACGCAGTTGTGCTCGAGTGTTTGTTTTATATGGAAGTAATATTGTCAATTTTAGCGCGCCCTATTGTACGCGATTGTGAAATTTGAACGACAATATAATTTGGATTTTATCTATTGAAGGTAACCATTCGATAGCTTACTAAATTGTCTACAAAAAAGGTACTGATGTAATTTTTGATGGGGCGATGTCACTCGGAGCAATAAGGACTCGAAACTTGGAAATTGTTAATTTTGCTCTTTTGAACGGATTTTGTATCTGTTTACCTAACTTTTTAATTGGTTGTTGCTTACTTAAATTGCATTTAACAGTAAAATAAGTATTTGACTAAAACAAGGTAATAAAATTTGAAAGTGTTATAGTTCTTCCAAGAGTGAATATTGAGAAGGTTGGGGAGTCGCTTATGATACTGTCAGTTTCCTCTTGTTGCGCCTTAAATTTATTTTATATTTTTCACGAAAGATCAAACCCCACCAATAACTGCTACTGTTCCTTTACTAATATCACTAGAGATATGAACGGAACCGTGCAAAGATGACACAGTTCCTGCAAATCGGACTTTTTGATTTTCTGCCTTAAATATGGCATAAATCATATTCATCATGTATGTCTGTGATAAGTTCATCTAATGTATAAAAGGATCCCATTAAAAATCTTTCTTTATTTACGTATCTAAATTATTTTATTTATTTATTTAAAAACTGCTCTTTGAATTAAAACCACCACAAGCGCTTTTGCCAGAATTGTAAGAAAGTACACGTAATGCAGCATTGTTCTTAGAAAGGGACTTATTTATATAAGCTAGCAGATGTTACTCAAAATAAATATTATATATCTCAAATATAAATGTGACAGCGGTCTTGCCATAGTGCGATATGAGTGTAGTTTTGCTATTATTGAATTCCGACCAGTATACACTTTTTTTATGCACACAAACAGGCATTTTTGAACTATTATAAATAAAATTAATTTGGGAATAGCCAATCACCCAATTCAAGGGAGCATAGGAAATCTAACGTCTGTGCTGCAAAAAAAAACAACAGCTAAATTGATCATTTACAAATTAGCTTCATCAACTATACCACTAGAATCTTCCAATACCAAATTAAATTATAAAACTTTGATATGTTCTATAATGAGAATTAACAATAGAATGTATAACAGTAAAATAAAATTCGCTTATTAAAAACTCAAATGAAAGTACGCTTAACTGTATACAAAAAAATATAAATAAAGTAGAATTAAACATCTATGTAACGTTATCATAGAGTAATATAGGTGAGGTAAACTAATACAAAGTATGACAAGTGTATTTGAAGTAGAAAATACAAAATAAATTGTCAAATGCTCTATTTATATTGATAAATAATTTTATTGTGACAAAGATTTATGGAAAATAAATCAACAAAGCAATTTTAAAAAAATAATAAATGTGTCAGCATTTACATTATTGAGCTTAGTTTGATTTCCTGAAAAGACATTAATAGCAAATGAAATCAATATGCATTAAGGAATCTTGCTACTAAAATATAAAACAAAAATAATAATAAACATTTCCTAGTTGTCATATAGTGTTTAATCCAAATTCAATTTTAAAAAAAGTATTATTGAAACAATAATAATATTAATCCAAATTCAATTTTAAAAAAAGTATTATTGAAACAATAATAATATTAATCCAAATTCAATTTTAAAAAAAGTATTATTGAAACAATAATAATAAACACAAATAGGCGTGGAGTTGCTTTTTTAATAAAGTTATGGCTAGAGAAAAAAAAATTGCTTTCAGTGAACACAAATTAGGAATCGGCGATATTTTTGCTATTGAGTTTTCCTTAACAATTTCTAAGAAAAATGAAAGTCAGAATTTTAAATATTACGATTTGCAAATAATTTGGCAAAGAAGCTGGAAAATGAAAAAAAAAAAAAAAATAATAAAATAAGGGGAACAAGAATGTTTTCTGTACAAAAGAATCTTTCCTCCCATTTATTTATTTATTTTTTTTACTGCGCTTCGACGTCTAGGCCATTAGCACCGATCCTCCCATTTATAAAAACATTTTCCATCCATCAGTGCTCATAGACAGGACATTTCAGATTTTTTTTTTTTTTTTTAAATCTATGAAAGAATAATGTCCCTCCCACATTGTGGACGATACGGCTTGTCGCACCTCTAAACCCTTTAGAATAGCCGGAAATGCCTAAAATAAAGTATCGGATAAGACGATTTTTCAATATACTACTTCGTCAATGTGTCGAATATGATCTTTCGCTAGTTTCCTCCGCTTTTCATATTCGATAGTTTGACGTGGTAGGGACGATATATCGAGCCAAAGAAATAATTGAAGACTTTCCCCCCCCCCACAAATATACAGTTTAATAACTTATTAATTAATTAATCCAAACATTAGATATATTTAAATATCTAACAATATATTTGTTTTCAATTAGAGATTCTGTTTCTGCGAGGATACTAAAATTTTAAAACAGTGAGAATTTTATTTGGCCCATCCATTTTTTAGAAGAGTTCCCATTCTTTGATAACATCAAAGAACAATATGTTTATAGCTTGATTTTGTATAAAGATTGATGTATTTTTTTTTTTTTTTTTTTTAATTTCTGGAGTTACAAGGTTTTATAACAGGAAATTAAAGTGGACAATGCAGGGTCTCCCCGTGGTCTAGTGGCTAACGCTTTAGATTCTCATGCGGGAGATGGTGGGATCGAAACCCACTGGCAGCAGGAGAAAATTCCTGCTGCCTCGAGAAAATTCCTCGCTGCACCATAGATGTCGGAGTTAAGGGCCCAGATGTCAGTGCGCCGTAAGAAAAAAATAAAATAAAGTTATGTTATGTAATCAATAGTGATGCATATTTTTTCACTAATTCTATTTTTGTCTTTTCAACCAATCAACTAACTAAACAGATATAAAGAATATGACTGGAACGCGACATACTTGTATATATATTGTTTAATGCATAGGTATTTTATTTGATTGTTCACGAATAAACAGAGCTGAGTCTCAAGATGTCTGTAAAGAGAAATTGAAAAAGAGCAATACAAAATTAAAAACATGAAAAAGAGGTAATATATACATTTTATATAAAATGTAAAAGAAAAGATTATAAATCCCAATGTCACATAACTACAATTAGTAATTTTTAATAAAATTTGTCCATTATGATATGAAATGAGGCTGGCAATATTAAACTCGGTTGCCGATCACTTTAACTCAGTTGTATTGCAGTCTTTTCAATCTATATCTTGCTAGTGTAGATTATAGCATAGGTGCTCTACAAGTACACAGTTTTCTCACAGAGAAAATCTAGTACACAGTCGCTCGAAGCCACTGTTTCAATTAGTTCTTAGTAATTTTTTAATCCAGTTTATTTAATGGAATTGTCTTTGGTTTAAAAATAACAACGCTTGCATTTAATAGAGTATGTCCATAATCCATTTCGTTTTATAAATTAATACTATCATACACACTGAACTATTCTAGAATTTAGACGTTCGGGAATGGCAATTTTAAAATATAATTATTAAATGAGATTACAGCAGACTAAGTACAAGTTAAAAACTATTGCACAATAAAAACTGGGTACTTACGAGGGTATTACAATCAACTTAGGCATTTATCCAAGTTAACTTTATGGCGTATAATTTTTTGTTTACGGAGTATCAACTGCAGGGTTAGGAGACCCGAACTATATATACATTGCTACTCTTTTATAATGCCAATGGCACATGGTTTTCTCAGGGCCAGTCAGCGATCCAAGTGGTTCCTTAAAGGGTTTAAAGGTGTTTTTTTATGCGCTTAAATGCTTCCTTAACTAGTCACAAATAATATCAAAGAGCACTTATGTCACGGAAAAGTTTTTAAATGTGCCTTTACACTCACTGCCACTGTCCTTCAATACATTTGAAAATTAAAACCCATTTTTTTAATCTTTATTACAAGAAATTACAAAAAACATTTCAGCACATTAAAATTTAAAGTATTTTTTCTTGAAACTATGTTTTTCAAATTGGGCGATACACTAGTGCCTTAAATTTTCACCCGATTAACTTCAAATTTTAACTGCAGTTTCCCAATGATATTTTCTAGTAAAGTAAGTAGGGTTTTTTTCAATTCATTGAATTATATCAATTTTAAGACTAATTTTTGTTTGATTTTTTACAAGAAAATGAAGTATTGATCACCATTTATGACAAAATTAATATTTCTAAAAATCCTATGTACCTCACAACATTTTACCTTATTCTTTCAAAACAATTTTAGTTTTTTTGTTTTAGATTAAAAATTGCCACCTGCAGACTATCGCCTGTATAAAAAGAGGGTTTGCGTTCGTCAGGCACAGCTCCACCATTTATTTTCGAAGAATTAAAACTTTTTTTGGATATTTTAACATCCCGTATAAAACTTTTGACATAAAGAATTGAAAAATATTGATTTATTTTTTATTTAGAAATTGGAGAAAATGACTTTTTGATTCGGTAATCAACGGGAATCAGTGTATTCAACTTCATTATTATTTCCTTTTTCATTGTTAATAATTTCTTTTAGGTGCTTAGACTATTTGGACCATTAGCACATAATTGTTATTAATTACAATGGGTTCAATCCTATTTATAGGAAAATTGGATTATTCACCAATTGTGGAAGTCCAATTAGGAGGATTCTAAATCACTGTCTGCATTAATACATTCGTGAAACGGTTTTCTCTGTATCTATTTTACTTATTATTTGAGTTAATTAGCTTACAAGGCAGAATACAGAGTTTTTTCTTCTACCAAATAATAATGTTGAATGTTATTATTATCATAATGGAGGTAGGTGTTTCAGTTGGTTAAAAAAGATTTGATATAAAAACCTTCATTAAACCCATTGAAACTGGCATTAATGAAACCAATGGTTGACACGCCTTAAATTCAACCAAAAAAAAAACCCATTGAAACAAAAATGTATATTTTAAGTTTAAACAGTATTACAGGCTTAAAAATTATGAAATAATGTAGAAAGGTTAAAATAGTTTAGAAGTTGATACACCGTAAAAAAATGAATAAATTATTTAAAAATATTTTTTTGACACCTGGCTGCTGGCCTTAAGTTTGCAAAAATAATGACCAAAAAATGCATGACCAACCAACTGATTTCTAGTGAAATTTTCAGGGTTGAAAGTGTAATACCTTGTAAGTTATATGAACAAACCTTTATGTTGCATTAAGTACCCAGATTATTATTATAAAAATATGACTAAAACCGCATAAATAAATGTATTTTAAGTAGCAGAAACAGGGACGAGGAGGAGTGAAATAGGCTTGATTACAAGCAGAAACTCAACAAAAATTATTTTTACATTTTGTTTAAATTAAAAAAACCAAACACTCTGCTCCTTTAGTTTGCTACTCCTTTTTTTTTGTATACAATTGTATTTATAATGGACTAATTATAATAATATAGGTATATATATTTTATAGAAACTAAATATATTTATTTGGCATTGTTAAGAAATGGTCGGAGTCTTTTTTTGGATTCGTTGATAAAACTAAAAAAATAAGGACCATTCCATAAAAATCAACAATTCACACTTGTACTGATCATTGTGCAGCAGTTTATTCTTCAATCATTTCATAAAAATATATATTTATATACACACAAATGATAATATTAAAGCAATATAACAAATTAAGAAAATAAATAAATATAGTATCCACAAAGTAAACAAAAAAGTTAATAAAATGTAAAGGTTTTCTGGTCGAATTGTACATAAAAAATCTTTGATCATATAAAAAGTAAACATTTGGTTAAGATTATTTTCTCTCCGTTGGGAGAGTGGTTTGTTCGACTTGAATGCATAATAGGCTATGCAATAGAAAAGGGTTCCACCCCTCATTTCAAAGATCTACAATTTCTTTCATAAAAAAAAAACTCAATTAAATTTATTTTTTATTTAAATTAGCAGATCATTACAATTGAATTAAATTAGATAACGATTTAAGTATTTCATCATTCAAATCTAAGTAATGGATTGGGCGAAGAAAATATCATTTTCTTTTGTTTGGAGCGCACTAAAATGTTGTTCAGCTTACACAATAATGCTGGAATGGATTAATTGTCCAGTGCAGTAAGCCAATTTCTTTCAAGAACCATTGCGAATTTAGTTCATTCAATGCCAGAAGAGACCATGTCATTTAGAAGTTCATTATGGCACAATCTTTTAATGAAACAAGTAATCCTTTAAAAAATACTTTTAGATGTTGATTCAAAATTGAAGAGCTGCCCTAAACAAAGTTGTAACACTCAATTTAAAAATAATTAAAACTAGCTAATTAACGTAATGTAATTTATTTAATACAAATATTTAGAATATATTTTGTTAACATTAACTCATTCGAGTCCAATTGCACACTGTGTGAGCAATAATCAGTTATTCTGAGTAAAATAGTCGTCGAAATATGCTTTCTTGAACAAATGAAATCTGTAGAGTAGAGGAAAACAAAATTGGTTTTACTGTATATAAAAAGATCTAAAAATTATCTGTATTTTCATTTTACCTTACATTGCACACATGGTGCTCAATCCACTTCAAAATAAAAATTGTCTGAAGAGGGAGCTGCACCCCTGGTGAGCAATGATCTTATTTATGTGAATTCACGTACAAATTGTAAGCATTGTAGAGAAGAGGATGAGACTCCTTGGCGTGATCTCTTTGACTGCAATGCTTCCTCCAGGAAGAGGATCCTCGAATTTGGCCTAACTGCCAATCCTCGAACTACGAGGAGTATCAGAAACTGCGGTTTAAAAATTACCTAAAATACCTTAGGAGATTAGAGCAAAGGAAATAGCGATTCTAGGACTAGGCACAATGAGCCTCTTTAGGCCGAGATATATGTGAGCGAAATGAGTCAGGAGCTATTATTATTCATTTAATTCTTTCTATGTTCTTATTTTATTATTAATATCAAGTCGTCAATAGTGTAATCATTTTTTTCCAAACCCAGTTCGGTATTCACTAATGAGGTCATTCTCCAAAATCCAATCCTCCAGTCTCTGAAGCAAAATGACTGATAGCTCCTTATAGTTCTCTGCATTATTTACATTTCTTTTTTTAATGAGCAGACATATCATAGTGTTCAGAACATCACCAGTCTCCAAGATGACATAAAAGTTTTTGATCATCAACTCATAGAGTTTTCTAGGCCTCTAAAATACATAAAATAACTGAGCTAAACACATGATTTGCTCCAGTTCAGAGAGTACTATAGGCCGACTGAGTTTGTGTACAGTTCTGTGTAAATTCTGGCTTGACTGATTCCAAATTTTATTATTGCCATAATTAATAACGGAGCTATCAGGTGCCATACAGCAAAGCCATGCATAGAATTTCTCGAATCAAATACAATGCTTTTAGATATTTAACTTGAGTTATATAATTTCTTGGGGATACAACTTTCTGTCTCGGGGCAGCTCTTCAATTGTTTAACCCAGTTTGAGTCAAAATATATATATTTTTAATTGCGAAAACTACTTAACTTCACTCAATATATTTAAGAAGTACATAAGTAGTTCACATAATCAGGATGTCCAGCAAATTTGAGACATAAAAGTCCTGAATTCCTGAAATAAAAAAATTACTTTGAACTGGACAAATATCTCCATTTCGACTAAGGTCTATTAAAAGCAAACTGAACTTTTTACCGAGTATAATTATTTTTGTAACTATTAAAAAACAAAATGAGAATGCCGTAAGGCAATTCTAATTTATTTTAATGCTATGAATTCAGACCTATAGTTAGTTATTTATGAAAATAATAAAAAATTACGGGGAGGCTGAACACTGAGCCAAACAAACAGTTTGGGGTCCACTGGAGTGTCATTTAGGGCTCCAATATTTTAAATAAAAACTGAAACAGTGAAATCTCTTGAAAGCGTGGAAAATGAGAGTTACAACCAGTTGAAATTTCTAATGGGATCACTCCACATCTTGGACCTACTAGCAGACTTCCTACTCAATTTCCATTTAATATACAACAGCGAAATATATATGTAGTATCGAAAGCGGAAACAGAGCCCGACGGCCCTGTTTCCGCTTTGGTAGTATCGAAAGCGGAAACAGGGCCGTCGGGCTCTGTTTCCGCTTTCGATACTACCAACAGACCGACCAGGAGGCACAAATGACCCAATAGTGGTTGACTGGCCTTTAAACTTCAAGGAAAAAAAAAAAAAATATACAACATACAATGTTGGAGAATATCCTATTTCCAAATGATAAGAAGTAAGGGAATGGCATGGACAAATAATTCTCAAAAGAGATTAATATTGTCAAATTTAAAAGTACAAAATATATTCTTTATATTACAAAATTATTTACTAAAATTGTGTTATAATAAATAGTTATTAAGGTAACAAGATATTATTTCATGAAGCATAAGTGAGATTTTATGCTTTATAGAATTTAAATTAATTATTTCTTAACGAACGTAAATAGAATTCCTCTTGACATATAAACGGCTTTGGCGACATTAACTGACATAAAATCTCAGATCTAAGAGTACAATCTCTTCAATTAATATACTGCTTTTTATCAGTTCGACATTCACAAACCAGAAATCTTAGAATCGGAAAAAATTACACGATGAAGTCATTACTCAACTGAAAGAAATTTTACTATAATCTGTTTTCTCACTTGCCGAATAAATGAAGATTACATTGGTTTTTACCATTGCAAAGCTTTAATTTACAATTGAATGCACCAGAAGTTCGAGATAGTTTAGTTCACAGTGAGCCAGCTGATGATTACATTAGACTTTTCTAAGATTATGCGATTTAAAAAAGTAATACAGCATTTTTTAGTATGAAGTTGATAAGCTAGATGGCTTGGCCGATAGTTGCAAGGAACTATTCCTCTGAAAGAACACTAATTCCATGTGTATAGTCCTTGAGCGGCCTAGCTGTCCGCAGGATTCACGATCACCTGCACCACGTAGCCAGGGCTGATCTTGGCGTCTTCGATGTGGAGCTTGTCTCCAAGAAGCTTACCGCCGAAGAACCACCTTTGACGCGATGGCTCCAGTCCTTCTTGATACTTAAAAAATCAGAAAATATAGCTGTATTTATAAACTCAAAAACTTGTTACTGATATAAAAACTAGTATTATTACGGGGCAAGATACTTGATGGGTTTCCTATAATTTATATCTAAGATATTGAACAAGCATTGCCTTAAATATTCTACAAAACAGAGCAACTTCAAGTTACACATCCAACAAGATCTTCCAAAAGTCCCTCCAGTCATTGGGAGGATAACACTATTATAAGAAGTCCTCCAATTATGGTAAAAATTATAACAGGAAGATTAACCTAAGTCCGCCAGACATGGTGGTTTTATCAGAAGTATAAGAAGTAAGTTAAGTCCTTGAGATATGGTGGATAACAGTAAAACAGCTACTGTATCATCTAGATATTATGAGTATCAGTGATACCGCTAAAAGCCTACAATAACTGGTCGGTTGTAGTATAACAGATACATTAGCCTTTCAGATATGGTAGATATAATTATTAAATTACTCCGTGCTTTAGGTCGTGAGTTCGATTCCCACTAGGGGGGATACCTTTTCTCCTTTCAAAAGATATGCGATCAGCCCTATCCTGGATTGAATAAGGTGGTAACTTGTAGAAAACCGAAAATCTTTGTCACTTATAAGTGGATGTTGAAATTTAAATAAAAAATGTAAAAAGCCTTTGATTTATGATGAGTTCAAGTATAACAGGTATATCAGCGAAACCCCTTCATATATGTTGGGCATTAGTATATTTATTTAAATTTTTATTATATTCTTAAACTTGGCAATGTTTAGTTTTTCTCTCTAAAGATAATTTTGGCACAAATAAAACATTGCCAAGTTTAAGAATATACCTGGTTGAGGAAAGTGATATTTTAGTAACTGGATATAAGTATTTTTATTGTTGTTTTTAAAGGTCAGTTGAAGTGTCTTTACTGTTCTTAGTAAGTAACTAATAGGTCTTCTAAGTAATGAACTTGGACATTTCTTTCTTGTATCATCTCTTGTATTGGCAAATATTTTGGGGAGGAACTTGGCCTCTATTTCACATTTATGTTTTTTTGGGGATCTCATTACTTTTTTCTAAGTATTAATTAAAATTTAGTTGCCGCATACCTACTTGCTTCTGCACTTCATATAAAACCAGGGCCTTTGGATTCTGCATGAAGTTCTCCTTACTGCTTGACATTTGATACCAATAAGTAGCATACCTATCTACATCTAATCATTAGACTAGAAAAGTTAGAAGCTCTTCCAGATGACAGTACTCTAGAGGACAAATTGATTGCTCTCTTAACTAAACTATTACACTGTAGAACACAGGAACCTTATCCCGAGGATAAAGATCACAATAGGGAAAGTGTAGAAGGCCTTCCAGAAAAAGATAAGAACAATGACGATACGTTTTGGGTTTGTGATCCTAAACTTTGTAATTTAGATGACTCGACTTTGAAAAACTTAGTACCTGCTTTCAAGTATGTTATGCAGTTAACGCCTACGACTTTATTTACAACATTTAACAAAGAAGTCAAACCTGTTGTTGCTAGGATGCGTCGAAATGTTTCTTAGAACATCAAATATAGGCTCTCCTTGCCAAGACGATTCATTTGATACCCCACATGATGGGTTTCAGAAGGAATGATGGCTTTCTGATGGAACAAAAAGTAGAAAACGTCATAGGTAATATGACACTCCCGTATCAAGACCTACCTGCGTGCCAAGTTTGGTCAAAATCGGTCAAATGGTGTGAATTTGTGTAAGGCACAAGCATGCAGACAGACGGCTGATAGACGATTTTGACTAGCCTATGATACTACCCGGATAAAGACCGACATGTGTGTCAAATTTTGTCAAAATCGGTCAAACGGTGTGTATTTGTATAAGGAACAAACAGACAGACAGACAGCTGATAGACAATTTAACCTAGCCTATGATTCTCCCCGTATCAAGACCCATCTGTGTCCCAAGTTTGGTCAAAATCGGTCAAACAGTATGGATTTGTAAGAGGAACAAACATACAGACAGACAGCTGGTATAGGATTTTTACCGAGCCTATATGCGTCTAATTGTTTCTTAAAACATCAAATATAGTTTCTTCATACCGAGACAATTCATTTGATACCCCACATCATGGGTTTCGGACGAAATGCTGGGTTTCCGAAGGAAGTACAAAATTGGCACGCCCCCGCCCCGGATGCGGAGTCAAATACAACTTTTCGCGATTTTTCGATTTTTTCCTTTAATAACGTCTTCATATCTATCTTCATGCAAAATTTCAAGTCTCTAGCATCATGGGAAGTGCCTAATAATTTTGATGAGTGAGTGAGTGAGTCCTGTAAATCCCGATTTTCGATCGCTTATATCTCAGAAACTATTCGATGTAGAATTATGAAAATTTCCAGTTTTACTCACATCTAGTAGTATAATACCTGTGTAAAATTTCATAACTTTATCTTTACACTGTTGAAAGTTATGAGAGGGTAAAAATCGGCTCTAAGACCGCCTGTAATATACACACAGTATGCCGGAACTTGGCCAGGCGCACTACCGTGCGCCTAGATAATATATCAAATGGTATGGAGCATGCTTCAAAATAAATAGATCTATGATAGGGTTACTACAGTAGAAAAAAAAAAACAAAGAAAAAAAAAACAGATATCAAATGATGGCCCAGAGATGTTGGCCAGAAGGTGCGCATAGCTTCTTGACTTTTTGAAAAAACAGACATTACATGCGACTTACTACACGATTGTCTAAGAACAAAGAAGAAGTTGTAAAATAATTTTACCTGGAGTTTCCTTTTGGCCGTTCCGATTGTATCAGTTGTAAAAATTGGGAGCTTCACATCCTGGCACGTCGAAGAGAGCCTGAGTTTAAGAGTAATTTCTGTTCCTCCTTCAACAGGCTCTGCAAGTTAATTTATTGTTCATTATTTAATTGATTGTTTTTAGTTATTAATAACATTTAACATTAGGCATTGGAAAAAACGTTTATCATGTGGAAATTATACTTCCTGTAATCTGTGGCAATGAACTGGTGACAATCATTTGAAAATAAAACATTAAGTTGTCTAGAATTAAAGAATGCAATTTAAAAAAAACTTGGAGTAACTGCATCATCTTAGCCTGTTTCCATAATTCCTTGTTGCGAATAAGACAGGTTAAATAAAACCACTCGTTCATTAATTGAGACAAGGGTGAAATATCAATGAGTTACAATATTCTTGCCTGTAAAATGCTTCCAAGGGGACTGAAAAGAGTAAACCCAAGATCTAATTATTGTCAAAAAATGTTAAAAATTTCGCCTTGAAATTGATTTCATTCGATTCACATGAGACTGTGTTTAAAAGGTGTATCCAGAAGTCTATGAATGCAAAACCGTTTATCCAAATTCTGCCCAAAAAAAAATAGTTTTTTTTTATTCTATTTTAGAAAAGTATTTTTGTACCAAATTTCATCAAAATCCAACAATTTTTGGGACATATAGAGCGTAAATATATAATATGTATACATATGTAAATTTGAATCGCCAGTATTTCTATGATTTCTGGGTTCTGAAACATGAAAATTTCTATTCGGCACTTCTAGATTGCGTTATCGGATCAACATTATAAGCAGGAGGAAACGCACTAAAATAATTAAATTTACAATTTTTGGGTCTTTTTAGTTATCCTTTTCTGGTTTTAATAAAAGTGTTATTATTAGACCAAAATTTGCAATAAATACCCAGACGTGTTGATTATACTAACGGATTCTTCTACTGTCAGGCTAAGGTCACAAAATCAGCACACATATTTCCTAACAGGTAGGGTGATGATAAAAATCATTTACTTTCCATAAGGCGAGATTATAGGTTATCCTTGGCTTGTTTTGAAAATCATAGATCTGAAACTTCTTCAATGGCATGACGCCAACACTTGCGAAAATTCATGCACTATTTTCTACACTTGAGGAGTCAAATAGGCAAATTTTCTATTCGTACGTACTGGTACAAAGTGCCACATGGTATCCTCAATATAAAAATGTAATACATATATCGTTCTTCAACCCTTGTGAGAGTATTGAACACTTTTAAAAGAAATAGTTCATATTCCATCTTTACTAAAGTTCATTATCTCAATTATTTTATAACTATCTTAAATTTATGTTTTCATTTATTAAATGATCACACTTGTTCAAGAAGTGGTAATTTTGATTTGGTTTTTAATGCTCATAGCTAAAACTTGGTAAAAGCAGCCATTAAAACTCAAATTAGTAACTGGAAACTTTAATAGTGGTGGTACTAACACACCCAGTCGCTGTTCGAACAGGTGAGCCGAGTGACTTGAAAAATTTCCTTCCAAGTTTTCATCACAAAGCATCGATTTTACTTCACCTACAAACATTAATTGTTTTACAAAAATTATTAAATAAAATAACTTTCCAACAAGTCCTTTGTAATCAACTACCTAGAAGTACAGAAAACAAAATTACTAAAAAATGTCTTTATTTAATTTAATTTTAAATACATCAAGAGATGAAGCAGCCCTTCACTTAAAAGTCAAAAACTGTTGAAAATTGATGCTGCCTGTCTAAGTGCATCAGGCTATCAGATAAATTTCATTAAATAAACGTCGTACTACTGTGTTCAAATTCACCCATTGTATTTTTTAATAAACTTTGTACTATTCTGGTTTGCACATCTGAGCATAGTCAGGCTACTGGCTTTATGAGTGATGATTATTTACAACGCTTCTCGGTTTTCAAAATCACAGAAATGAGACGGAGATACACAAGCTGAGACCAATCACTAAGGTTAGGCCTCCACTAGTGATTTCTTGTAAGAATAAAACTCATTGTATACAATACAAGCATTCACACTTGCGCCTACACAATCACAGCAATTATAAAGTTCTAACATGTCCTATTTTCGATGTGACGGGCCAGTCACTTTGCGGAATGGATCACAAAAACAGGCATGGATATCCACCCACTTGTGAGAGTTTAGTCGCAATTCTACAGACAGCTTATGCTGCTTTGTTTTCTTTCCTAATTTTCCCGCTGTTGTTCATTTTTAAAGCGTTTGACTACCAAAATATTATTGATGGAACAATTAGTCCCAAGAATTCACCAAAACTAATTTTTGACATTCAGTAATACTGGAAAAGCTTCTAAGGGTGCTCACATAAATCTTGAACAATTTGTGAAACTTTCCTTTCAATAATCTTTATCTTACTATTTGATGAACCTGGTAACAACGATATTAGCGTATTTTATTTTTCGCTCGATGCAAAAGAGCGATCACACAACAAGTCTGAATGATATCCATTGGGTAAGTATCTTATTCAACTGCTTATTTATCGAAGCGGATTGACCTTCCAAAATTTCTGCTACAGCAATTCTTTTGTCGCCGCAGCTAAAAATCGCAAGTGGAGGGCCTAGCCTAACCCTATGCGTCTATCAATTGCCTGTTTATCTTCCTTGGATTCACTTGCCACAGTCTTGCTGTTTATAACTTTTAAATAACTAAAAAAACTATGTTTATTATACTGAAATGCTAAATAATGAGTGTGGTGGTATGGGACCATTCCATGCGTGCCTAAGGTTGTAGGCTCGATTTCAACCAGGAGTGATGGGTTTTCCTTCGAAAAAAGGATAGACATCATCCCTATTCTGGGTAGAAAAGGGTACTACCTGCTGATAACGCATCCCAAAAAAATATGATTTGTAAATATAAATATATAACAATTAAAACAATATCCTAAATAAAAACTACTGAGATCTTACTAAATGTTCAGTACTTGGAACGATTAGCCAAGAGAGATTGCGTCCACTCAAGCAACAGCAGGCTGTTCATTCCCAATATCACTTCAAATTTTATAAATCCCCCCCCCCCTTTTCTTTTAACAAAACAAAACAACACGCTTCATTTAATAGCACAACAAATATCCATCTCCCTATCTTTGACTATCACATAACATTTAAAAATAAATTCAACATTTACATTTTACTTAACTTAAGAATATATATTCGTCCCTGCCATGTCAAACTGTCAAACATGAAAAATTTCGTTTTTGTAATTTGATACTTTACTCTTGCATCGCGGATAAGACAGCATGTGACAAATTGTCAAAACTCTAATCTCTTTAGTATTGCCGGAAATGCCATAAATAAAGTATCGAATATGATCACTTTTCAATATATTGAATCATCAATGTATTGAATATGTTCGTTCGCAAGCTTGCTCCTAATCGTCATACTTTTAAGACCTTGGCAAACTGACGATTCGTCATATATTCATTACTTTGATTTGTAGACTAATACTATACAATTAGTGCAATGCTCTTAGTCAATAATTATTTATACACTTAGTCAATCGGAATCAGCAAACAATCAAAATTACCACATTCAACAATTTGAAACGGCAATCCAAGAAAAATCACTTATTAGCACCAAGATGCAAACTCACCAATATGTTTTTATGGTAATTAAAAAACATTAAGCGGTAAAAATATGTAAAATTCTCCTTTTGTAAAGGTGCTGATTTTGGAATCAGTATTAAAGCTTTATCTTGTTCTCTTGAAAAGTACTGATTTTCATATTTTATATGGTAGGGACGATATTATAAATAATTTCTGTTATTATCATAAGTAATACCTTTATAGGCAACTTTAATTGTATCTGATTGGACAAGTTCAATCGAATAACAGCCAAATAAGTACCAATTTTCATATCTTCTTTATAACAAGGCGAGAAATTCAAATATTTTTACAAACAATAATTTAATGATTTTTATAAAGAGTGTATGAAATAATTCTAAATATTTTACCTGAATTGTCACCGGGAGAGTCCCTCCCTGAGTCTTCTTTCACTATGTTTATGGGATAAGAAAGACAGTAAACAGGAACCTGGTAGCGAGTACCAAGCTCGTCATAGCACTCAGTCAGGTAACCTGGACAAAATGATGGAAAACATTTTTTTAATAGTAGTAATATGATCTTTTTTAGTATTACATTGTTAATGAAATTGAGACGTGGGAATGTTATAGTGGAACAGGAGTAGCAAAGGCAGTTCTCTAAGAAGAAATGGCTGCCTTGAAAAAAGTATTGGAACACCTGCCTATAAATGTTTTACTTTTTCAACATTTTTGACTAAATTAGTGGAGCTTTAGTTACTTAGTTTGCCTCATTACTTCTAATTTTATTTTTGAGGGTTCCTCAAATTTGAGAGGGCTCCTCTCATTTGTGTCTTTTTGTTTGTCTCAATGGTAACATTTTATAATGTTACATTAACCCTTTCATTGCTGACGAATGAAACGACTCAAAGTGCCCAATAAGCTCGATGTTAATACGTTCTAACTTCCCCCGCACACTTGCCAATCTCTCCTTGTCTCGACCCTCACTACCGTTCGACTCTTTCCTCTCTCTCAGCATCCTCTTGTTATATATTTGTAATTATTAACAAATAATGTCAAATGTCCTTTATATTTGTAATTTTCTACTAAACTAAAATAAATTTTCTGTCATGGAAATGAATCTGAAGAAATATCCCCAAAATCTTTGTCTGTGTTCTCCTGGAGCATTTGCCTTATCTCTTCGTCAGACCGAAAACAAGAATCACCCATCAGGACTCATATCTAAGGTGGCCATTTATACTGACCGCACTAAACAAGATCCAAATTGAGGCTAAAAAATATAAACAGCAACAATATGGCTGGAGAGACAAATCTGAGTACGACCCTGCAAATAGGTGGCGAGGCGCACCAGCTTCAATCTCCAACAATTACCCATAACAATGTTGATTGTAGGACTTTACATTGCCTTTTTTTTAATAGATATCAATATACTTGCACAATGCAAAAATTCAATTAATATACGAATAAGATTTGATGAAATTGAAAATTATATATTTGAAGAACCGGGTTAAGCTCTATTTGCAAATAATAAAATCGACATAACTAGCAATTAAAATATAATTCAGATATAAAGCCTTTGTTGAGGGGTACTGACAGTAGAACACGAACTAACTCGTGTAGAGCGTCTGGGGTACTGCAAGTTGAACACGAGTTAACTCGTTCAGAGCAACAAAAGGGTTAAAACTGATTGAATGTCATTCTCAGGAAAATGATCTACTCTTTTTGATTATCGGTCATCTGCTACGTTAACAGTTAGCCTGAATTGCCAACAGTGTCTCTTTGTAGCAACCTCTGTCTGGCACTACCACTTCTCTTTCTTCAATTCTTGGAGTTCTTGTATAATTGTTGATAAATAACGTATGAGTTATTTTTAAGAACTTTATTCAACATAGCATGGCGACGATGCTCCATTTCCGAAAGAGTTTTTTGATACTGATAACCTTATTTGCATATTAATGTGTGAACAAGTATTTGTCACTAAGCTAGCTTGGTGAGAGTGACAACCACTAATGACAAGTACCAACTAATCTTGTATAAATTAAACCTAAGACATTTTGATAATAATGCTCCAATGTCTTAATTTCACTATGAGCACTGTCCTTTCATTGATTTTGCAGTAAATTATTGCTTTATAGATTAAGATAGCAGTATGATTTGCTTATCCTACCGAAGTAAACAATGCAGTTGCACTCATTCCTCCGGCTGAAAATATAAACAAAATGTAAAGTAATTTAGTAATTTATCTGCGAATATCAATATAAAATGCGCCCTTGTAACAGGTCTAAAACATTTGGATAATAATGCTTCAACACTATATTATAAACAAAACATGACTATGAAGACAATTTCTTATATTAGTATTAATTTATGAAAACAATAAAAGAATTAAATATACTTTTGTTTTTCATATTTTCTGTAAAAATAATGAAACATTTTTCTTTTAAAGGATCACTGATAAAATAATTAATGATAATTTTAATATTAAAAGTTTCTTTCGAACACTTAAATTCCAACCTCAATTGCACTATAGTAAAATTGGGGTCAAAAGTATAAATTACAAAACATTTAGATAAAAATGTAACGTACCATAAAGAAGGAAAAGATAATGAAAAAAAGTCATAAAAATCTAGGAAGTACAAACAATAATTTAGAAAATGATTATTGTAATTCAGAAAAATGACGACATGACAGCCTCATTTGTTATAGCGTTCTGATATTTAACTAAACTAGGGAACTATATTTACAAAGTTTTTTTGAAAACTCATAATCATAATGAAGTCTGCCAAATCAAGATATATTAGATGTCAAAATAGGCACACTTATATTTATAATTAATGACAGCTAGGCTTCAAGCTCTTTAATCTGATATAAACAACAACACATTCCAGGCCACAAAAACCTTGATCAGCCTAATAAAGCTTTGCTGGCATGAGATACTAAGTAATAAGATCAAAAGATTATCTACATTTTCTATCAAAAGAATTCCCATAATTATAAAACCTTCTATCTGTGGTTACCATCTTTTTAAAAAGGATTTTTTTTTTTATTTAAAGGGCTAATTTTAAGTTGAAATAATTTCTACCAATGATCAGAAACTAAACGTTACAAAAATATAGAACAATACTAAAACTTAAAAACTATATCTACAAGTCTCACAATTAAACTAATACCCAACCTAACGTAATTAAGTGCAAAACTTCGTAACTTATTAAAAATTACATTTATTAAATGTGATAGACTGAATGTAGCCACAACAGAGATTATAATATAATGATGATATCTGTCCAATGCATTGATACAAAATTATTAGAACACGACATTGGTAACACAAATTCTTACCTTGATAACATTCCTTAAGAATATTTAATATGAAGCCTTACCATTTGGCACGGATATATTTGCCCCGTCAAGTATGGCTTGGGCAAGTTGAAAATCAAGAGCCTCTGCGGCAACTGCTGCTGCTCGGAGAGCATCCCATATCTCCTTTCGTCCTTCAAAAGCTGGCGCAGTTTCCCAAAATTCATCTCTTTTGCTCCGTAACTGGCCTTCTGTCAATGGTACATCAGATCTCCATCGAATAGTCTCATGGCAAAGAGGGTGGTTCTTTCTGGTGCTCCCTTTTGTAACACAATGCACATTTTAAAATGCAGACCAAACACATTGTTAAGCACTAATATTTACACACAAAACATCCATGAACTATGAACTCAGTATTTCTCAAAGAGATAACTTATTTCTAAGATTTAGTTTGTTTCATCTGTCAAACTCTTTATAGGTTACCTGAAGTGGGACGTGAAACATTTTCATTTGAATTATCATTGCCACTTCGCCTACTACGGTTTATTCCAATACATCCTCCCATTCTGCAAGCCACAATATCAGCGGCATTTCAGCTAAATGTAATTGTGAACACGACACAAATTTCTATAGAGAAATTCCTCCATACTACAATATCATTCCTAGCACTTCCAGTGTAGCCAGCTACGCACTTACCTATCATTCAATTATTTATTTAGAATTTAACTTGCGAATTCACATGATGGCTTTTAGAGTGTTCAATATTTCATATGGCTACTATTTTTATTCCTGACTTGTAAACATTGAAGTTAGGTTAAACTTATGAAGGAGAGGGGGGGGGGGACATCAGAGTAATATTGACAACTGACAAGTTGAATTTCTAGCGATCCAATAAAATTTGACACTGTCTTTGTTTCTTTAATTTTTAAGTATTATATACTGAAAATTCGTATAGGGAAACCTATACTAAAATTTATATTTGAATAGCAACTGGCAAAAAGAAAAACTATCTTGTTCCTGACAACATTTTGAGTACTGGAAAGTGAGGTAAATCTGCAACTACACTACGGCCATATATAAGGGGGCTGGGAAGGCTCCAGTCCCCCGAATTTTGATTTAATCGGTAAAAATGTGTCTTAAAAACCTCAAAAATAAATTAAATAATATCACAAAAAAAAAATGTTTTTGGGTGTAATTGCGTTTTAGCTGGCTAACTATTCCAAGCTCGAGATTGTTAGTATTCTATACCCCCCCCCCCCCCCCCCCGAATGCTCCCAGCCCCCCCCCCCTGAAATTATTTCCTATATACGCCCCTGAACTACAAATTTCTCTAAAATCGTTAAGAAGCAATATTCCGAAATGAAATTTTGTTTTATTTGTACATATGCTCAGGTCGGCAAAGTCGGCTGAATAATGATCATGACTTTTAATCTTTAAAATTTTTCTGAGGAAAATGCCTATCCTGCATGTGACGGACATTTTTATGGCTCCGGTGAAAGTTAAAAATCAAGTCGATGCGTTGACACAGATATCGACTAATGTTTTTATTAAAACTTAGTTTATTTATTTATTTAGAGCTTCAAAATTGATGATTCAGCCCAGCCTCCACCTTGGATGTTTTCTAGTCTTCACCTGTAATCAATAAAAGATACGGAGGAATATAACAGAAAACAAAATATTAATTATTAAAGAATCTACTAAAATATTAATTTAGGAACACATTGTCACCACCAGCACAGCTAAACGATATGTTTCATTGTTATACTTGTAATTTTGGAAATTCCCTTCACCGCACTATAATTCCTAGGCGAAAGAAAGACATTAAAGACCAAATATTTTTGTTTTCCTCTCTTTGGAGAACGCTAAAATAAAGGGTGGTTATCGTATCAAATATTTATTCATCTTTTCTATTTTATTTTATTTGTATTTATTATTTTTTGTTATTTAAAAATAAAAATAATAAATAAAAACTTAGTTTTATTTTATTTTATTTGTATTTATTGTTTTGTTTTTTTATTAAAAATAAGAACAATAAATAAAAACTTAGTTTCATTCAACAATTATGGCCTGACCCCAACCAACTCCATCTTGGTATATTGTTTAATTTTATAATTGGAGGGGGCACTGCTGTAAGTAGGGAGACAAATGCATCCAAAACCAATCAGACGTTTACATCTCAATGTAAAATACCTTCTAACAATAAAAAAAATTATCTATTTTCCATAAATCTAATTTTCTAACCTTGGCACACTTCTAACAATACTATTCAAATAGAGAACGGATCTAATTTAAATGAATCTAATAGTAATTAGTGGAACTAACTAAGACCTATTTTATCATGTTTGTGACGTGTTACATTAATTAGTTATACTAAGATGATAGGGAGTAAATTTGTGTTTTCATATTCTGAGTTCAGCAGAGAATATAATTCTGAAATTGTTAATTTTTTCTCTAATAAAACAAACGAGCACGAGTAAACCATTTTCAAAAATTTCCATCTCTTTTATAAGATGTCATTCATTTGAAAAAATAAAAGTTAGCTTTGAACGATTGAAGTCCAAGTCGCAGGAACTTCGTGCTGCTACGCACTGTCGACTGGTCGCCTCAGGGCCATGGGGGGGGGGGGGCTGCCGAGTACAATCGTCCCGGGCCGGGGCACCGTGGGGGCCCGGCCCGGGCCTCACTAATTGGGAAAAAATGTATAGGTTATGAGCTTGTAAAATGAATAGGGTTTAGAAATATAGACGGGCGTAGCCTATATTTATTAGAATGGGATCTATATTTTTTTTAGTGTTCATAAACGACAAAACGAGTTCAATCCCAAAATAGTATATTTCATTAGGAGTCGTAATAAAACTACAACTACCGAAAGTGACCTTTGCTGCACAGATGGTCGGCTTTTATTCTCATTTTGCTCAAAACTCAAGGTGAAAATAATTTTAAAATGTCCAAAGTCCTATAGCAAAGTACTAGAATTTTCAGTCTGGCTTTGAGAAGTGGGGGCCCGTGATCTGGTCCTGGGCCCGGCTCAGGACAGAAACATAGACAAAAAGGCCAGGTTTTGAGAGGGACCGGCACACAGTGGTATTTTTAACTGATCTAGCCGGACAAAATTATTTTATTAAGGGCTCTTAAAGCAAATGACTTTCTGATCTTGAATATACCTCATTTTAGGGGTCAGAAATAAAGTCTCGCCGTTGTTTTCTGTCTTATGTCTGTAGAAAATGCCGTTTTAGCACTTTCCTCCGAAGGAAAGTAGCTATTGAGGTTGGACTCATGACGGAATTTTTGAAAAATTTCTTCAAATCTTTATCGATCCTACCTAGTAGACACCGAAAATGACCCCCGTTAAAATTTATATATATCTATATATATATATATATATATGCATATATATATATATATATATGTGTCTGTTAACACGATAGCGGCCAGAGTTTTTGTTTTTTCGTCACGAAACTTGGTATATAGCATTCAATTAGCAAACGATTGAACGAGTTCGTTAACCACCAAAGTCGGTCCACCGGAAGGGGGGGTTTACCCCGAACCCAAAACACTTATTTGACTATGTCAGCCGTAATATTTGTTATATTTCAACGAAACTTGGTATTCTTAGTGGTAATATAGAGAGAAAAGTGAGATATAAAAATGAACTAAATCGGTTCATTAGAAGGGGGGGTTTACTCCGGACCCACAATACCAATTCGCCACTACCAGCCGTGATTTTTGGTATATTTCGACGAAACTCGGTATTCGTAGTGTTAATGTACAGGCAAATATGTGTTGTAAAAATAAACTAAATCGGTTCATTAGAAGGGGGGGTTTACTCCGGACCCAAATTCCTAATATACTCATACCGGTCGTAATTTCTGCTGTATTGTAACGAAACGCGCTATACGTCGTGGGTAACTCATGAGAAAGAAGTGTTTTAAAAATGAGCTTAATCGGTCAATCGGAAAGCGGGGGTTTAATTTGTAATATATTTGAATAGAAAAGCCGGCAGACGTAGGTTCACAAAGCCGCCGCAAGGAGCGCTTTCTACCACTAGAGTGACTGTATCCTGTTCCTGCGTTAGATCAAAATACGATAATATGAGGATTTTTGTATTTATTACGTAGTGTAGTAGGTACCATGTGTAAACATAACTCTGGATGCAAATTAATAATTGATCAGTTACTCATTACAAAATGAGAACTATTCACGTTTTTATTTTATTTATGTAGGATATTTTAAGCAAATTGTTCTGGAAAGCAGTCTACACTACCCAAATTCTGAGGAGAGTGCTTAGTTATGCAGCTCCTGCGTGACGGACTTTTTATTACGTGTTAAGTGTTAAACAAAAGCATGTAATCTTATCATGGGCGTATAAAGGACATGATTTCGAGGGGGGGGGGGCTGGGACCAATTCCGGGGTATGGAATACTAACAATCTTGAACTTGGAATAGTTAGGCAACTAATACGCTATTTTTAGCACTTTCCTCCGAAGGAAAGTAGCTATTGAGGTTGGACTCATGACGGAATTTTTGAAAAATTTCTTCAAATCTTTATCGATCCTACCTAGTAGACACCGAAAATGACCCCCGTTAAAATTTATATATATATATATATATATATATATATATATATATATATATATATATATATATATATATATATATGTGTGTGTGTGTGTGTGAGTGTGTCTGTTAACACGATAGCGGCCAGAGTTTTTTTTTTCGTCACGAAACTTGGTATATAGCATTCAATTAGCAAACGATTGAACGAGTTCGTTAACCACCAAAGTCGGTCCTCCGGAAGCGGGGGTTTACCCCGAACCCAAAACACTAATTTGACTATGTCAGCCGTAGAAAAGTGAGATATAAAAGTTAACTAAATCGGTTCATTAGAAGGGGGGGGGGGGTTTACTCCGGACCCACAATACCAATTCGCCACTACCAGCCGTCATTTTTGGTATATTTCGACGAAACTCGGTATTCGTAGTGGTAATCCACAGGTAAATATGTGTTGTAAAAATAAACTAAATCGTTTCATTAGGAGGGGGGTTTACTTCGGACCCACAATACCAATTCGCCTCTACCAGCCGTGATTTTTGGTATATTTCGACAAAACTCGGTATTCGTAGTGGTAATCTACAGGTAAATATGTGTTGTAAAAATAAACTAAATCGGTTCATTAGAAGGGGGGGTTTACTCCGGACCCAAATTCCTAATATACTCATACCGGTCGTAATTTCTGCTGTATTGTAACGAAACGCGGTATACGTCGTGGGTAACTCATGAGAAAGAAGTGTTGTAAAAATGAGCTGAATCGGTCAATCGGAAAGCGGGGGTTTAATTTGCAATATATTTCAATAGAAAAGCCCGCCAGACATAGGTTCACAAAGCCGCCGCAAGGAGCGCTTTCTACCACTAGAGTGACTGTATCCTGTTCCTGCCTTAGATCAAAATACGAAAATATGAGGTTTTTTGTATTTATTACGTAGTGCAATAGGTACCATGTGTAAACATAACTCTGGAAGCAAATTAATAATTGATCAGTTACTCATTACAAATTTAAAAGAGAACTATTCATGTTTTTATTTTATTTATGTAGGATATTTTAAGCAAATTGTTCTGGAAAGCAGTCTACACTACCCAAATTCTGAGGAAAGTGCTTAGTTATGCAGCACCTGCGTGACGGACTTTTTTTTTCGTTTTTAACGGCGCATCAACTATTTGGCTATTAACGCCGAGCTATCTGTAGGTTACCATCCTTTTATAATTCCAACAGCACGTGGTGGGTCACCCATTTAGGTATCGACCACGCCCGACGTTGCTTAACTTCGGTGATCTACGGGAACCGGTATATTCAACGTATAAAACGCTATTACACCTAAAATCCTGCTGGAGTGCGGTCCAAGAAGTGATGGCAAGGGACTGGATGTGAATTAAAGTGACTGGAAGTATCCCAGATGTACTGAATTTTTTTTAATTTATGAGAAGAAAAAAAAAATTTTTTATGGAAATAACACATTTTTTTCTACCTTAATGAAATAAATATCTATCCACTTTTTTAATCATGGTTCATGATTAAATGAGTGAATTACTCGTGGCTGAAAATTAATGAGTGATCACTCATCACTCTTGGCCATGAGAGTAATGAGTAATTTAATCATTACTCATCACTCATGAGTAATTCACTCTTATTCATTTACTCGAGTAATTGTCCAACACTGAGAGTGAGGCAGAAAATTGTTAAGAGTCAGAAAAAAGGATTGTTTTGTCGAATGCTTTCCTTAATCAAACGATCAAAGAAGCTTTGAAGATGCTAGGAATTGAATTATTTTCGACTATACACCATTTAAGGCCATCATGATACACGTGTACTCATAAAAGGCAGCTGTTTATTAATCCGAATCCTAAAGCCATTGAAACGTTACCTTATCCTTTGATTTCGAAAGTTGAATGGAACCCTTGGAAAATATGCATTGATACTCTAAAAATCAGCTGTTTTATATGCAAAGGTTATTATTTTGCTGTTGTATGTCGTGAAGTTCGTAAAACTCAGGTTCACAACAACCAAGGCCACAGCAATACTGTCCAACAGTGTTGGGCTGAATCCTAATTACGATTACGAATATAATCAATGGATTACGATTCCATTATAATCGCAGAGCCTGGGGGTGTAAATGAAACGAAAACTTTTTAATCTTATTCCGGGACATATGGCCCATAGGAATAATTTTGAATGAACATACTAGTGAAAACAATTTATTCTATAAAATTATAAATACTTATAGCTTGTATATAAATTAGGGATTGGGTAAAATCGCTGGGATAAAAAGTGTTGGGAGAGTCGGGATTTAAAGGTTTCTAGGTTGGTAAAATGGCGGACAGACAGAGGTTTGATATATCGTAAAAAATATAAAATAAAATCTCGAAAAGAAAATAGATTTAAGGCGCCACAACAGGAAACTGACAGCATCGTGGCGACTCCCCCCACCTTCTCAACGTTCGCTCTTGGAAACACTATAACAATGTTTCACGTTTTCTTACCTTGTTTTAGTCAAATAATCGTTTTACTGTTGAATCCAATAAAATTAAGCGACAACCAGTTAAAACGTTAGGTAAACGGTACCTAGAGTAAAGCTAACAATTGCGAATTTTCAAGTCCTTATTTCTCCGATTGAGATCATCACATCAAAAATTTTATAAGAACCTTTTTTGTAGAGAATTTAGTATCCTTTCGAATAGTTAACTTCCATTTACCACGATTTCCAAAGCGTTTTTGAGATAATTTAGAAATACACGAAAATCCCCAAACTTTTCATGCCTGGTATGATTTTTCTTCTTTTTTTTTTAGTACTTTAACTCCAAACTGAACCAAAATTTACCTATCATAGATGAGATGAATATCAAACAACTGGAACAAGTTTCAACTGATTTAATCGTTTCTGAATACTCAAACTGAAAATTAGTTTGGAAAAGTAGGTGTTTCAATGTTTCTCAGAAACGGTTACAGGTATCGCTTTGTAAATGGTTTCATTCGTATTTTACGTTAGGAAACCTATAAAAGGAATAGCTACAAGCATATGAACTGGAAAGCGTAAGCGTTACTATTTTTTTTTATTTTTTATTTTTTTGCGCGAATTTCGCACCAAAAAGCATCTTCCGGTGGATGGACTCTGCTGGTTAACGAACTTGACCTTTCAAATTATACGAAAGATTGTAATAAATTTCATCATAATCAGACCTTTTTTGAGCCAGAAAAATAAATTATATGTAAAACAAAATATTAATGCACGATGAGACTGGATCCAGCGGTGTTGGGGTTATAAAAGTTGAACGCTACCAACCGAGCTACCGGGACGCTTCGATAAAGGTTTATCGGGACGTTTTAAGAACTCAGGTTAAACATTTATTCTCGAGAAGAGCGTTTCAACAGAATCTTTTTCTAGTTAAGTACTACAAATTTTCGTTTGAATCGTTGAGGGGCACGTCTTGCACTCCCCTTGTCAGTCCTCCGGCCCCGACCGCTCTCTGAACGACCGCTCAATGAAATTTGATAAGATGCAATAATGAACAAATTATGTTAATACTTCGAATCCCATATTCTTTTCTCTGTTTTCCTACTTGCAGAGTGATTAACCAAGGAAGATCGGTTTTCCAAGCTCCATCCCCCACTCATGATCCATCCGCACCGACCACGCCTCCGAGGAGGAAGGGAGTCTACAAGAAATATATAAATAGCTGGTTTTTATTAATCCAAGTACCAGTGCAATATTTGCAGCTTGTATTTCTGTTCTTATGCGCACAACAAGATGTTCTTACTGATAACAGGTACTAGCGCACTGATTACTATTTACTTTGAAAAAATAACTGATATTGGTGTAAATGGGTTTTCCAAAACAAAAAAAAAATTACTTAATTTTTAACAATTTCCCTAAATAAAGTAAATATTACAATTCATTGGTAAAAGATAGGTACTGAAATGAACAAATCAATTCAAAAGTTACTTGAATCTGAAATACTTCTGTTGCTATGATAGAGAGGATTTGATCCTGCTAAAGTAAATTATTGACCTGTCAAGTATAATTTAATTTTCATTGTTTTTCAAGGGGGCGAGGTTAGCTCAGCGGGAGAGCACTGGACTAATATGCTGGAGGACCTGAGTTCAAATCCCCCAGCAAGCTCTAAAGATTTTTTTCTTCTAGTGTCTTAGTTCATGGGTTGAATTCGGACTCCTTGACCGTCCCGAGGCCAACCCAGCCTTCGAACCCAGCAGTCGAAGTAGCAAGGGGAAAATCAGACGATCGGAGCATAGTACTGACTACACTATCTCCCTAGTGTGCCGTATGACCATATGAATCAGACAGTGCCCCTCAGGGCCCTCGTGGCCTGTTACGGGAATGACTTTTTTTTTCAAGATAAATCAAATAGTAATTTTGCCCATTTGTCGAAAGAGTAGCTTTGCATATTACGACTGTTCTTGTTTCGTCATAAAGTAACTGCGTGTAAGTCGCGAATAAACAATCCTTGAGCGGGTCAAAATCATTTTATCTCTTCGGTTCCCACGGTAACTCTATGACCATTCCTTTATTGTATGATTCATGGAGTTTATTTTCTGTCAGTGGAGTCCATGGATTATAATCCATAACCATTATAGTCCATGGGTTATAATGTCTATTTGTCCAGTTTCTTAGCTAGTAGAAATGAGTTACAATGATCTTATCAACATTTCATCCCACCGCTATATTCTATCAGTCAAAACCTTGGGTCCCACCAAAAAAAAAAAAAAGAAAGAAAAAAAGGGTCCACCATCGTATTTAAGTCCTTTAACTATTACTATTTAAGTCCTTTAACTTACTATTTTCGGCTAACCTCATAATTTCCCTATTTCTGCGATAAGTTATAAGTTTATAACATCGGACCCTCCCTCTGGGCGTCCAATAGCCCATTCTTAGTTTTTTCACCTCCCAACTCATTTTTACCAAACTTGGTCCCAAATGTGATGGCACTCAAAACAAAATTGTTATTAAACGTATTTCTTAGTGTTTTAATAACGATTTTTTTTTAAATTCAGTACCACTTCATTTCTTGTTTGCTGAGTCTTTGTGTACGATTGTGTTGTGGGCAGCCATTCCAAGGACCAATGTGGATATTTACCCATACTTGCTGAGTCCATTATTGTAGACTACCTAATCCTAAAGTAGCGACATCATAGAAAGTGGCATCATAGAAAGTAGCATCATAGAAAGTGGATACATGTCAATAGGAGGAGGAAGATGTTACCAAATGTACCATTCCTTTTCATTATTGACAATTTCCAAAAACTCGTTATTGAAGAACCGTTAATCTCTAACAAGGTGTATTTTTTTTTTATTTTTTTTTTTTATTTTATTTTTTTATTTTTTTTTTTTTTATATATGGCACTTCAACCACTAGGGTCATTGGCCAAAAGGTGTGATCCAAGAAGGTGTGATTGGTATGCTAAGCGTTTTGGCAACCATTGCAAAGGGACACCATAATATTCATAAATTGTGTTTTCTCTCTATCGAAACAAGTAATCCTTTATTGTTCGGTTTATAGAACTTATCGTCCCTACCTAGTCCCCTAAACTATCGAATATGAAAATCTGTACTTTTCAAGAGTGCAAGATAAAGCTTTAATAGTGATTCCAAAATCAGCGACTTTACAAAAGGACAATTTTACATATTTTCCTTTGTATATTGTTAATCTCTTTAAGGTAATATTATGAACTAACTGTTTACTGTTTTTTAACTACCAAAAAATCATATTCATGAGTTTGCAAGTTGGTGCTAATAAGTGATTCTTCTTGTATCGCCGTTTCAAATTGTCGAATGGAGTATTTTCGATAGTTTGCTGATTCCGATTGACTAACATTATAAATATTTACACTTTTTAATTCTATAGTATTAGTGATATCGACAAATCAAAGTAATGAATATACCATTTTTGTCTGTTTGCCAAGTCAGTTTTTGGTCTCAAAAGTATGACGATTAGGAGCAAACTAGCGAACGAATATATTCGATACATTGACGAAGTAATATATTGAAAAATGGTCATATTCGGTACTTTATTTGAGAATTTCTCATTATTCTAAAGAGGCTAGAGTTTAGACGGTTTCAAATCTGAAAAACGAGATTTTTCATATTCGACAGTTTGACATAGTGGGGACGATATTCATACTCTAGTCACAGAGTTTTCAAATTGAAGTGCACCATGATCGTAAAAGGGGGGGGGGGCTGCTGTTTTCCGTACCCTCCCAAACCACAGGTACTCTCAGCCCACCTCCCGAAATTATTTCCTATATACGCCCCTGAAGTGTGGGTTTCTTCAAAGGTTCCATCCTCATCCTATATCGTTATCCACGCACATCCATATATTGCGTCCATGGATGTCGATGCGTCTGTGTGTATTCAAGTTCTCTTCTCGTATGTAGCCCAGTCAAACGGTGATTTAAAGGGGAAGGTTTTGGTGTAAGCATTGTTAACTCACTCGGAAACGAGAATAACTGGATTTTGCGACTTTGCTAAGAGACAAATGCCATGACCACGACAGCAGCAGTGAACGAACTGAGTAACTGCAGAGAACTCAAGTTTTGAGATCCTGACTTGGTAAGGGAGAGTTTGGGGTCACAAAGGCCTTTTCCTACAATTTTACAGGTAAATACGCTAAAAGTCGGGGCGCTGCAGATAAATTCATTCAATAGGGGAAAATTGCATTGATTCATTTACTATTTTTGGCTTTTTACAAAAATTACTGATTTCTCCCATATTTCAACAATATTTTGCGTGGAAACCGTGGAAAGATGTTTAGAGACATAAAGTGTAGGTAATTTTATCCTCTTTATTTTACTACAGAGTTACGTTTTACGTAAGTAGCTTGCTTTGCAAGTTATAAGCTGAAAACAACGAAAAACAATATTTTTAGTGGTGTTTTGATGATTTCTAATATTTTCCGAGCAAAATTTTGGTATACAACTTCAGATTCGTGTTCAGCACCCCAAAAGACATAAAATAAGCCAATCAAAACAATTACACCAAAACTTTCCACTTATACCCCTTTTTGAGCACCTTTTGACTGGGCCGTTTAAGTCTTCGTGTGTTCCATTGATTAGAGTATTTTGAGGTTGATGTTTTCTATGAACGTTTAAGGGAGTCTGAGATCTAACATGACGATCACAGTTGGATACGGGAGAATTTCTTCACTTTTGTAAAATGTTTTATTTTTCTCTTTCAGTCTTAACCACGGCCCTTGGCTATTCTGCAGCTCAAGGCAATAACAACACATTCGTCTGCTTTAACCGTACCCTGGAAACTGTGTACCAGTGGAAGGTTCTCAACTACTCTCTACCTCCCGATTACCAATATCCAATAGGTTATAATCCCGCCTTTAACTTTATCAGCGGTATTGAGGAAATACCAAGTGGTATGCTCGCTGCCACGGCCAGGGAAGCCAATATCTCTCCAGCCACGCTGTCCATCATACCGACACCTGGACCAGGACCTGGGACTTCATCGCCGACTTTGATGGTATGTCGTGCAGATAATATGAATGAAAATAGAAAAAATATTTATAGGTTAGTAGGTTTATAGTTAAAGGAGGGTAAGAATGGAATGATTATTTGTAAATAACCCAGAAAAGGGATTTTTCTAATACAAAAACAACAATGTACACATCATCGTTACAAATGAAAAGTATCGAATGTGAAAATCACCACTTTACAGAGTGAAAAAGCTTTTACTTTTGGGAAGTCAAATAGACGGCAGATTCGACGTTTTCACAGTAGTTACTTTCCTCTTTCACTGAGAGAACTTAGATTCGAGAGATTGCCGTCCATCAGTCCAACAGCAATCAGTATAGATTGAACATGAAAAATGCGTTTTTTTCACATTCGATACTTTGCATTTGTATCGACGACATGTTGCCTGAGACGTTTTAACTATATAAGTTTCTTTGGCCTCCAGATTTTCAAATAGACACTTTAGAATTAGATACAAAACTTGTCAATTCGGGAAAGCGTAGAGCGGGCTCGACGCCATTGGCTTGAGACACCTCCATCTTCTCCCACTCGTCCATAGCCAAGTTACAAGTTTTGTCTCTCAAACTATGATAGAGGGTCCAAGAATGCAAGTGGGGTAGATCAGTTTGAATAAAATTGTAAAGGGATGATTGCCCTACTTAATTTGTAATAATTATTCAATTTTGATAGACTGTACATTTATTAAACTATCATATTATACGAAGACAAGGTATAGTTGGGATTCGGCTACGAATTTTAGCCGAATCCCAACTATACCTTGTCTTCGTATCTCTGCAACGGCTAACTATCTCCATCTTCACTATCATATTATATATTTTTTAATTTAATTTATAAGGTCTATTATTATTTAATAACAATTTTAGGACGGGTTATCTATAGGTTACCACCCTTTTCTAGTCAGGATAGGGCTGATACCTTTTCCTCTTTCTAAAGAAAAACCACCACCCCATAGTGGGAATCGAACCCACGACCCTTGGAGCGGAGTGATAAGTGCTAACGCCTTAACACTCACGGCCACCGGGTCTCCCCAACTATCAAATTTGGGTAAACTAAGATGTTTACCTTTTAATTTCTGAGTCAATGTTACGACAATTGATACTATGGACCAAGTTATAATATGTGGCTAATTAACAAATCGAAAAAATCTTGACTTACACTACTAGCACTCTCTATCTCTGAATAAAACTTTAATATCAGAACGAAAGAACTCTATCTAAACTTGTAGTGCAACAAAGAACGTTTTGGGAGGGGGGTTATACTGTGCTTATCCCTCTCCCCTCCAAGTGCATCTTGTAAAGATTGGGCAATAATTGTCTTGGCTTATATAAAAACGAAGGTTAATCAAGCAGACCCTTAGATCATTGATAGTCAGAAGAATGCTGCATGTAACCAACTATAGTCCGGCCACAAACAATAGGTCGCCACACATGGCCTGGCTGCAGCGCCTGCGCACTGCCTTGTTCTTTTGTTTACGGCAGAGCTATATCATTCATACATTACTAAAGACGAACGAGGTGACATCATGAAACTTTCTTTCAAGTCTCTAGACTGTTATATATCGTCACTCAAATTTCACAACTGCGTAAGTAAATTTTCCTAATTTTTCAGGAGAGCAATAAAACTCTAATGATCCGTAACTTGGGAAAATTCAATTCGCCAAAGATGCGATGCATAAAACCAATAGTAAAAATAATAACTTGCAACTTATGAGGATTTCCGACTTAAGACATATTTTCGGTAATATTTAAACGAAAACCCTTGTTTGAATGGCGTAAAATAGATGAGAGAGACACGCGGTTATGCTCGATCGTTTGAAATCAGTTTGTTTTACGCGGAATTAATAGTCAATTTTAGTGCGTTCTATTGTTTTTTTTAAAATCTATTATCATCATGTCCGGGAGATAATAAGGATTCTAAAGAAAGCAATTACTCAATTTCGCTAAAAATCGACTTACGCGGTTGTGAAATTTGAGCAACGATTTTTTAAAGATTCTTGTTGTTTTGTTTTTTTTGTTTTTTTTTTTTTTTTTTTTTTTTTTTTTTTTTTTTTTTAAGATGGTATTTTTGCATTGAAATCTAAAACTTTTTTTTTACTATAATATTATTTCGCTAACTATCCAAAGCAACACTTTCCCTGAAGAATAGGGTTATAATCCCATTACAGTTATATCGTATTTATGATTTTTCTAAAATACGGTTTAAAAATGTATTTTATATTTCTACAGCAGCTAAATATTTGTCTCAATTGGAGTTTTCTATTGCAGCCTTATCCCAACCTGACATTCAACACAATAGATTTTATCAACCCAGATTGTAATGGGACACTTGTGAATGTTCAAAGGGTGGCTAGAGATAATTGCAACAGGTTCTGGGGTGTAGACTATGGTATTGTGAATAACGCTGCGATTCCACAAAAAATATGCCCGCCCAAAATTGTCATCTTCGATATGTCTACAAATGAAGTGGTGAGTATATTCAATACCATTCATATAACAATCAAACGAAAAACAGATATAAGTTATGGCAAAATAATCGATCGCTCAAGTGTTGACATCCCTTAAACCCAAGAAAATAAAAAAAATCGAAAGAAAATCTTTTTGAAACATAAAGATTCTTTGTCATTTTATAATTTCTTGAACTTATTTTTTTTACAAGTGTTATTTCTATACATGGATCATTTCATGGTTCATTATAATGGATTATTTTGGTTTATTATGATAAATTGGGGCGCTGTTAGCTCAGTACTAGACTAATATGCTGAAGGACCTGACTTCAAATCCCGAGCACACTAAAGATTTTTATCTTCTAGTGTTGTTGTTCGGGGGTTGTTTTTAGGGTCTCAGATCGTCCCTAGGCTCACACAGCCTTCAATTAATTAATGAGTACCTGCAAAGGGAAAATAAGGCGGCCGGAGCATAGTACTGACCACACTATCTCTCTAGTGTGCCGTATGGCCAAGAATCAGCTACCTCTATATTATCTGCCCCTCAGAGCCCTCGTGGCCTGTTAGGGAACTGATTTTTCAAAAAAAAAAAAAAAATAATAATAATGTTCATATGTTTTAACGCATTTTTTATTTTATTATTTTCGATGCCATTCATAGACGATGTGGAGCATCGAAAAAAAATAATAAAAAATATTTTATTATTTTATTAAACACTTAAGAAATATAAACATTCATGACAAAATATGAGAACATCCGTAAATTTTTTTATTTCAAAATCAAATGAATATTAGTTAGTTTATTCAATTTTTTTTTAAACTTATTTTTGTGTTTTTTTTTTAATATTTTTTTTTTATCTTTAATTTTATTTTTTCCATTTAGTTATTTGTTTTTTTCCATATTTTACTTTGGTTAATATATTACTGTCGTGGTATATCACTATGAGCAACTTTTAACAGTAATCGATGCCATTCACAGACACAGTAGTGCATCGAAAAAAATTAAAATAATATTTTATTATTAATTGCAAAATTTACCAATGAAATTTTTGCAGCACTAATGCCACTTAACTTGGACAAAAACTTCACAAAACTAAACTTGAAAACTTCATTATCCCAGATTATTTGTTTACTTACAACAATTACCAAGGTCTTCAACATCAACATTTTCTCTCCTTGGATTTTCATTAATTATTGTTAATAAGATAATAATTATAATAATTATGTAAATTATAATTTGAGACGAATTAATAATTAAACTATTCAAAAGTAACCTGCTTGACATGTAACACATTGAATAAACTGACATGTAGACATTGTGGTACAGCCACCTTTATACAGACCTTTAAAAATTCTTGTATTATTTTATTGAATTGTATTTTTTTAACAGGATAGAATTATTCCCATTCCTTCAAACGTAGTGACGCCTTTGTCGGTTTTATCGAGCATAATCCTGGACGACATTGAGGCCTCCACTGGAAACACTCTTTCATGCGATGACCTCTACGCCTACATTACAGACACAAATTTCGGAGCGATTATCGTCTATCGAGGTTCAGGCGACGATTCTCCAGGCACCTTCCATAGAGTTTCACATCCGACTATGTTACCTGATCCATCTAACTTACTCATTAAGGTACTATACTAAAGTAGTGTTTGTGTAACAGTTATAATATTGTCTCTGAAAGCATATCAAGAGAATGATCCCTTACTCCAACCATTTTAAAATTGAAGAGTACAGGGGGAAAACAAGGATATTCCATAATTTTTTGCTTTTTAGTTTTTCAGCACATTTTGTTGATCTTGGAGTACTATCACGATTGTATCTTATTGTAATGAACCTCGTGGAGTACTGGTGGCTCTAACCAAATTGCAAGAAACACAAACTCTGATAATTTAGAATTTCGGATGTTCGGCGTTTGGATGTTCCAATTGTATCCAATTGACTCCGACAATAAAGAGAATTCCATTATTTTTATGGCGCATTGATATCTTTGGCTATTAATTCTCGGCCGATCTGGACGCTACACTTTCTTAACATCCGTCAGGTTATGAACTATTTCAGTGAGCCTATTGGTGAAAGGTCAATCCAACCTTAGCTGGATTCAAATCAAAACACTTTCGCTGCGAGTGTCATTACGGAAGAACCCTAGAGATCCTACCTGCTTACGAGTGTCCCTTCGGAAGGACACTCCTCCAATACTTTTCCCTTTAGATTCAAAAGGCCCTTAAATGGAGGGGATTCACTGTTACAACTACAGGTAAAGACAGTTGCCTTCAGTATTGTTTGGGCTTTCCAACAGTGCTTTCAAATCGGCTGACAGGAAAATTTTTTATGAAAAAAAATGTCTACATGAAAAATTTAAACAAGAAATGCACCTGATACTGAGGTATTCCCAAACAAGGACAGCCGCAGCGAAAGTGTTATGAGGGCTCAGTTACAAGATGGACACGCTAACACTAAGACTCCATTAACAATTTAATTTTTTATTTACATTTTAAGGTCCACTTGTTCATGTCAACGATTTTTGGGACGGGGTTTCTATAGGTCACCACCCTTTTCTAGCCAGGATAGGGCTGATGTCTTTACTTGAAGCTGTAAAACTCGCAACCTTGGTTTGGTTGCTCTGGCACCAGCAAGCACACCTTCTATCATAGACCTGGCAGCCAGTCACCAAATGCGGGCCACTAAGGTAGAACGGGCAGGAAGCGACTCTACTCGACCTTAGCTAAGTCCACCTCCCGCTGGCCGTTCAGGATTGCCTTGCCTTCGATGCTACCGACCATTTGGCATGAATGCCCCAATAATGGTTGAATTGCCGTAAAAAATCAAAGAAAAAAACTGTAAAAAGATGACGCTTTAACAATAATAACTGTAAAAAGAAGATACTTCACTCAATTCGCCATAATGAGCAATTCTTATGTCCTGCTTTAGGTCCAAAATGAGGTGACGTTTTTCTTCCAAGGAATCTTCGGTATAGATAAAATTGGCCCTGGTAGTGTGGTCTACCAACCCATTGCATCGTTCAACGTCTTCTCGATACCTGCTTCAATTCTTCAGCAGCCTCCTCCAGGCATCAACCCGTCGCGACTCAACGTTAGAAAACTTTTCACAAAGAAGTCTGCATCAACTGGCCTCTATGTGGATTCTTCAGACGGCTGTGTGATTCTCAATACCGTATCAGATGGCTCGATCATCGCATGGAATCCTCTATCACAAATTCAAAGGTAAATATTATCATGAAAGTAGCAAATGCAAAGGTATAACGTAAAACAGGAGATATAACAACAGAAAAAATTGTCAAAATATTTTACCCTCAAGATGTCACTGAACGTGGAAACTGTTAGGGGGCAACATTGTTCCCGATCCGATAGCCACCGACTGTCGAAAGAAAAACAAACACTTGCACCTCAATAGAGGTGCCTACATTGGTCCCGACCCGATCCGATGGCCACGGATTCTTGGCCTTTCTTTGTTTCTAGACCGATTTCGCCATGGCGCCAAACCACATATTGTTTCACAAAGGTCTACAGCCTCTACATCTAAACCGATTTCAATGCATTTTTTTTTTTTTTTTTTTTTTTTTTTTAATGAAAGCTAATAAAATTTAGAACACCTTTGTCAATTCACATTTTTGTTTTTTGTTTCCCTTGTTTAATAAATTACGTGGAATGATGTTTATAATCATCCAATGTTTATAACCTTCCAACGTTTATAACTTTCCAATGCTTATAACCATCTAGCTATCTTTCTTATAAATAATTTTAAAATATAAATGCTGATTGTTGTCTTATCGTAGTGTAACAGTTAGAAATTAACTGTTGCACTAAAATTTATTTTTTCGGGACTGTTACACCAGAAAATTGATTGGCCTCTCAACTCCTCCATCATACCTCCAACATTCAACCTAATCGAAGGTTTCTGTGCTTATTAGGTGGTACTTTTTAAATTAATCACTCATTAGCACTTTCCTCCGAAGGAAAGTAGCTATTGAGGTTGCACTCATGAGGGAATTTTTGAAAAATTTCTTCAAATCTTTATCGATCCTACCTAGTAGATACAAAAAATTACCCCAGTTAAAAATATATATATATATATATATATATATATATATATATATATATATTTGGGGGCGAGATTAGCACTGGACTAATAAGCTGGAGGACCTGAGTTCAAATCCCGAGCAAGCACTAAAGATTTTTTTCTTCTAGTGTCTTCGTTCATGAGTTAGATTCGGCCTCCCTGGCCGTCCCTAGGCCAACCCAGCCTTTAATTAATTTAATAATGGGTACCATGGTGCTAATGACTCTAGCAGTTGAAGCAGCAAGGGGAAAATCAGGCGGCCGGAGCCTAGTACTGACCACACTATCTCCTTAGTGTGCCGTACGGTCATGAATCAGATGCCTCTATAGTATCTGCCCCTCAGGTCCCTCGTGGCCTGTTACGGGACTGATTTTTTTTTTTTTTAATACATATAGTTATATATGTGTCCGTTAACACGATACAGGCCAGAGTTTTTGTTTTTTCGCCACGAAACTTGGTATATAGTATTCCCCCATCAAACGATTGATCGTGTTCGTTAACCAACAAAATTGGTCCATCCGGAGGGGGGGTTTACTCCGGAGCCAAAGTAGTTATTTGCCAATACCAGTCGTAATGTTTGTTATATTTCAACCAAACTCGGCATTTGTTGTGTTCAACTGAAGAGAAAAATGTGTTGTAAAAATGAACTAAATCGGTTGACTAGAAGGGAGGGTTTACTCCGGACAGAAATTACTAATTTCCTTAGGGTGGGTTTACACTTGCTAGTTATTGCAGGGTATTTATATCACAGGTAAATTGCGACTATTGAAACGCCATGTAAAATGTATGTCTGCAATAAATTGCTCATGGTAGAATTTATTGCAGACATACATTTTACATGGGTTTTCATTAGTGGCAATTTCTCTCTGATAGAAATATCCTGCAATAACTAGCAAGTGTAAACCCACCCTTATACCGGTCGTAATTTCTGTTGTATTGGTATGAAACTCTTTATACGGCCTGGCTATATAATAAGAAAGAAGTGTTGTGAAAATGAACTAAATCGGTCTATTGGAAGGGGAGGGGGGTGTTACTTAGTACTATGTTTGAATTGAATTCTTCCGCCAAACGTAGGTTCGCGAAACTCATCAAGATCAATATTTTTACTTCACTTCGAGGTCCATTTATTTAAATTTTAACGTCTATTATAATTAACACAGAATTTTTAGGATGGGTTATCTATAGGTAACACGCCCTTTTCTCGCCTGGATAGGGCTGATGCCTTTTCTTAAAACTAAAAACTACAACAGTCGAGTTATCTATTAAACTTAAATAAAACTACAGTTTTAAACATAAAAAATCCGACTCGCAGGAACTTCGTCATTTTAGCGCGTTTTCTTTTTTATCATTTCTCTTATTAAATTACAATTATTCTTGAAATAATTGTCAGGAATTGTTCTCCAAAATTGTTTAAAACATTAATTCATATTTGCGACGTTTCGAACCTGTTTTCTGAGCGTTCTTCAGGCGTTAATTGAGCATGAAGTTGGGAGGCCTAGAGCAAAGAGGCCTCATATTGTAACATATATCATATTACCAGATATATTCATATACAGGATGTAATGACTAATAAAGGAATCAATCAGAAAAACAAAAAACAAAAAAAAAAAAAATACACTAGGAGCGATGAATATGGATACTGTATCCTGTTTCTCCAGTTCATTGCGAATATAATAGAGCAAAATTATTATTATTATTTTTTTTTTTTTGTAATATAGATTATTTTAATCAAATGTTACAGGAGTACAGCTAACCAAATCGAAGGTCGAACTAACCACCTTCTGAGGAGCCTCTGTATGGCTCTATGCTGATACGGTCCCCAACAAGTTTATACATATTGTAACAGTGGGTAACCTCCCGGTTGTCTCGCATTTCAGTCACCTGGGGACCCCCTGCTTTAAATCATTTTAGGTAGCCATTTTGAAAATGAGCATAGACTAGTTGCAACACTGAGTGTGTAACCTCTCTTCTCTAGTCAGTTCCTTTCTGTGTTGTATTCCGCTTTAGTATGTTCCCCAAAAGACATTGTGTATAAACAGATTATTACTACTCAACATATCAGTTACAATATCATTTTGTGTATCATCAGAAGACATTATACTATATTTTAATTTATATTTCTTTGTCTTATTATTTTTGCGCAACCTCCTGTTAAAAAAAAGAAGTCCGACTCGCAGGAACTGCCTCATCTTAGCGCGGTTCCGTTCTTATCCCTAGTCTAATTTCGAAAGATTAAAATAGAAGCAGTTATTATTTTGTTGAGAGGAGATCGTTGACCGTTGATGATGCAAGGTAGGGATTGTCCGGGTTAGGTCACTGCTACTTAATAATACATACCCCATATGTGTAGGTATGTGGGCATATATATGTACATATGTGTGCGTGTATATGTGTATGTGTATATGCATATATATAAATATATATATATTATATATGTATATATATATATATATATATATTTACATAGATATGTGCATATATTAGTGTTAAATATGTCCTACTTGTATTTACAGCCCTGATGAAGGCTTGAAGTTCAAGCCGAAACGTCGGCACAATAAAACCATTTTTACGATAAAATGTAGTTTTATTAAGTAGCAGTGACCGAACCCTGACAGTTATATTTTGGTTCCACCAGTCTTGAAAGGTAGGATTTACAATCTGACCTGGAAGGGTCGGCAACACAAGAAACCGTCCCGCTAGTTGCAAGGTCTTGGAATCTTGGAAATCTATATTTCTAACAATAAATTGTTTTTGTTATTTTACTTAACCTGTTTTATTTTCGAATACATTATCCAACTATAAGCAATTAAAAAATAACAAGGAATAAAATACAGGCAAAAAGAACACTTCGAATAAGCGAAATCAATTACTTTAAAGCCTTAAGCTCTTTTTTCTCCGATTGACATCGCCTGATCAAAACTTTCATTAGAACCTTTTATGTAGAGCATTTAATAAGCTTTCTAATGGTATTCTTCCGTTTACCAAAATTCTCAACAGTTTTCGAGATATTAAAGAAAGTTCCCAAAATTTATATTATTTCTAACAACAGAAAATTGGCCTCATTTTTCATATCCTGTTTTACACACAAAATTTTCGCAACATAAGAAATTACAAAAATAAAAAGCAATAAAAAACGAAGGGAAAGAGACAAAAATTACAACAAGAACGACAAAAACCCGTTCATAAGAACAAAACAGACGTATTTGAAGTTTTAAGCACTTATTTCTCCGATTGACATAACCTAATCAAAAATAGTTTTAGAATCTTTTTTGTAGAGAATTTAGTAAGCTTTCAAATAGTTTCTACCCACTTACCACGATTTCGCAACCGTGTTCGAGATATTAATGAAAGTATACGAACTTCCCAAAACTTTTCATGTCTGTTCATAAAATATTTTATTCTAACCCTTCCTTAACTCCAAACGTAACAAAACTTTCAACATATTAGTTTTAATGAAAGTAGAACATGCAGATAAAGTTTCAACTGAATCCCATGATTCTAAGTACCCAAACCAAAAACGGTATTCAAAAAATATTTTTCCAATTTTCTCAAAAACGGTTAAAGCTATCGCCTTGACAATGGTTTCATTCGTTTTCCTAGCCCAGGAATCATATAAAACGAGTACTTAGAAGCTTATGAACTCAAAAACGTAAGCGTTACGATTTTTTTTGCGCGAATTTCGCCCCAAACGCCATCTTCCGGTAGGCGGATTTCGCTGGTTAACGAACTTGACCTTTCAAATTGGACGACGGATTTTTGTACCAAATTTCATCAAAATCGGACCATTCGTCTTCGAGCTAGAGAGCGAACAGACAAATATATATATATATATATATATATATATATATATATATATATATATATATATATATATATATATATATTTGTCTGTTCGCTCTCTAGCTCGAAGACGAATGGTCCGATTTTGATGAAATTTGGTACAAAAATCCGTCGTCCAATTTGAAAGGTCAAGTTCGTTAACCAGCGAAATCCGCCTACCGGAAGATGGCGTTTGGGGCGAAATTCGCGCAAAAAAAATCGTAACGCTTACGTTTTTGAGTTCATAAGCTTCTAAGTACTCGTTTTATATGATTCTAAAATTTTATACAAATTTGAACCACCATCATTTTCGGTCTCTAGGGGTTCTGAAACGCGAAATTTTCTAGTCGGCACTTCCGGATCGTTTCATTGTATCAACCTTATAAGCGGGGTTCCTCCCTATGGGGGAGGGAGGAACCGCGCTAATATAATGCATACTTTTTTTTTTCTAATTGATTTTAAACATTTCTTTTTCAGAACAATAGCCAAAGATCCATCAGTGGTCAAAATAATAGACGATTACTATCAACCCAACTCTAACTTCTCATATGGAATAAGTTGGAATACACACAAGATTTTAAATCGAGATATCGATCCTAATGACACAAATGGCTTCCTTCTCAGGCTTAGTTTGGCTAACTGAGTTTTTAAATTCCACACGAAAATATTGTAGTAAATTTTCTGTGAATTGTTGTCTTAATATGTGCCATCCAAGGTAAAATGTATATAATTAACATATCAATAAATAAACTAATCAAACTATGAATCATTCTTTTATTTTTTTTTTTTATATTACCTCATAGAATGTCTAAAACAAAGTTTTCAGCATAAGATTGGTCATTTTAGCACTTTCCTCCGAAGGAAAGTAGCTATTGAGTTTGGACTCATGACGGAATTTTTGAAAAATTTCTTCAAATCTTTATCGATCCTACTTAGTAGACACCGAAAATGGCCCCCGTTAAAATTTATATATATATATATATATATATATATATATATATATATATATATATGTGTGTGTGTGTCTGTTAACACGATAGCGGCCAGAGTTTTTGTTTTTTCGTCACGAAACTTGGTATATAGCATTCAATTAGCAAACGATTGAACGAGTTCGTTAACCACCAAAATCGGTCCACCGGAAGGGGGGGTTTACCCCGAACCCAAAACACTAATTTGACCATTTCAGCCGTAATATTTGTTATATTTCAACAAAACTTGGTATTCGTAGTGGTAATATAGAGAGAAAAGTGAGATATAAAAATGAACTAAATCGGTTCATGAGGAGGGGGGGTTTACTCCGGACCGACAATACCAATTCGCCACTGCCAGCCGTGATTTTAGGTATATTTCGACGAAAATCGGTATTCATAGTGGTAATCTACAGGTAAATATGTGTTGTAAAAATAAACTAAATCGGTTCATTAGGAGGGGGGGGGTTTACTCCAGACCCACAATACCAATTCGCCACTACCAACCGTGATTTTTGGTATATTTCGACGAAACTCGGTATTCGTAGTGGTAATCTACAGGTAAATATGTGTTGTAAAAATAAACTAAATCGGTTCATTAGGAGGGGGTGTTTACTCCGGACCCAAATTACTAATGTACTCATACTGGTCGTAATTTCTGCTGTATTGTAACGAAACGCGGTATACGTCGTGGGTAACTCATGAGAAAGAAGTGTTGTAAAAATGAGCTGAATCGGTCAATCGGAAAGGGGGGTTTACTTTGTAATATATTTCAATAGAAAAGCCAGCCAGATATAGGTTCACAAAGGCGCCGCAAGGAGCGCTAGAGGGACTGTATCCGGTTCCTGCGTTAGATCAAAATACGATAATACGAGGTTTTTTTGTATTTATTACGTAGTGTAGTAGGTACCATGTGTAAACATAACTCTGGAAGCAAATTAATAATTTATCAGTTACTCATTACGAAATTAAAAGAGAACTATTCATGTTTTTATTTTATTTATGTAGGATATTTTAAGCAAATTGTTCTGGAAAGCAGTCTACACTACCCAAATTCTGAGGAAAGTACTTAGTTATACAGCTCCTGCGTGACGGACTTTTTTATACGGATCTGTGAGTGATGCTTTGTTTTGGTTGTTGGCCATATTCTAACCATGCTGTTTCTATTTTTAGCACTTTCCTCCGAAGGAAAGTAGCTATTGAGGTTGCACTCATGACGGAATTTTTGAAAAATTTCTTCGAATCTTTATCGATCCTACATAGTAGACACCGAAAATGACCCCCGTTCAAATTTATATATATAGGGGAAGGTGCTGTACCTTTGACCACCGAGGCTGTCACGGCACGTAGCAACATTTTATAAATTTTGGTGTAATTAGTGTTTAGCTCCTTCACTAAAGGGCTTGTGTAACCTACTTTGGATTATTCAAGTCAAAGAGGATTCTTATAAAAAATACTTATCCATTTCTATCATAAAAATATAAGCTATGGTTTGAAGAGGTCGGATGATGGTTTAGATCACTTCGTTTTTAAGCAAAGTTGTGATGTTTTATGTCATAATAGTTAAAGATTAGATTCCTGTTTTTGGGGGCATTAAACAGGCAAGGTTATTACGCCCTTCTGCATAATAGTTAAATAATATTTCATTTTTACAATAAAAAATGAGTTTGTAGTTTTTACAAAATTTGAAATGCCTTTAGACATTTGGGAATCTTTAGACATTTCAGTAGAGGTTGTCACCATACAATTGTAGTCAAAATGGCCGGATAAGAGGTTTGGTACTTACGTATTAGCGTCAAAGCAGGTTAATGAGGCGGGTCTCGTTCAGAGATCTGGATCATGGATAACGCATTTCTATTGGTCAATCACTATCAGAGATATCATCTAATGTGTTTATAGTAGCCATCTTGTTCCCTTTGTCTTTTTAACGCAATTCATTTGTGCTTTATTTACCCACGCAATTGTTGTTGTTTTTTTTTGTTACGCGATTTCAGTTTTTTTGCGAGTTAGCGCCAACAGAATAGCTAGGATGAAAGCTACTGTTTCGAAGCGATGCTAAATCGTTTATCAGTCCATTATCCAGCGAAAAACCATCGTTGATCTATATTATCAACGAGTTAGATTGACTAGAGTTTTGATATAACCTTGAGCGAGCGGAAACGCATAGCAATTATGCTATTAAAATAAGTGCTACGCGTTTTTCCTAGCTAAAGGTTATATCATAACTCTAGTTAACCCAAATCGTTGATAATCCCGTCGTCCAGCTCTCTGAGACCCGACTCTTTATCCTGCTTTGACGCTAATACGTAAGTACCGAATGTTTACAGAGAGTGTGCGGGTCTTTGCTAGGAAAAGATGGTGCAAAGGATGGAACTGTTTAAGGATAAATGTGGATCAAGTGGTAGTTTGAGGAATATGATTTATTCAGGAAAGATATTGCTCAAAATTAATTTTGAGGTGCCATATTTTATCCTGACAACCATATTTTACCCTGACAGGGGCCCTGACTATAGGTACGTAGGAGTTAAACTATCCCGTAGGCTTCACTTGCCCCACATCGGTAACTAAGGAAAAGCGTACAAACTTCAACAGGCAATCGGTTAGGCATCCTGTGTTTCAAGTTTTTTTGGTATATTTTTTTGAACGGAAACAAAAGCGGTTTTGGAGTCTACAGATTATGTCAGTTATTTTATACATAATATTTTAGACAGTTTACAAAATGAAATTAAATTCGATAACAGAATATTCCTTCTAATTTAATATTACAGCAATTTCTGAAGGTATTTAATCAGCAAAATCAGGGCATCTAGAGAAGGGGCTACTCCGAACTCAAATTCTTTATTTATCCTTACCAACCATAATTTTTGGTTCCTTTCAAGACAACTTGGAACTCATTGTATGCAACTAATGAGAAATATGTGTAGTAAAAAAACAAAAAAAAAAACAAAAAAAAAAAAACAAGAAAGTTAGCAACAAAATTAGAAGTGGGTTTTGCTATTAGGCGTGGGGTTTCTCAGGATCCAATGTTTGTGGTTCGCTGTCCCAAAGGTGCTATACCTTGGGAATTCGCATACCGCTGTAAGGGGGGTGAAGCTGGTTCTGTTCGAAAAGAGAGTGAACTGTATATGGGAGGTTTGTAATGAGATAAACTAAATTTAAAATAACTGTATATAATCGGATAATTTGCATTGATTTGTAGGGTTTTTTTTTTGCCAAATGAATAAAAAATAATAATATTCAATTTTGTGATTCATGAAGGGGGTTTCGCTACAGAATAAACAAATAGATGGCTCCAGGCTGATTACTGTAGCAGGGGTAGTCTTCATAAGGTGATAGAATTGATGATGCATGAAATATGGTTTACACACAGCATTGTTCATTATTATTGTAATTACAGGCCTCAATTCTCCTTCACCTCCTCCTCCATGGTGCTTGGGGGTTGCCGGTTGTTTAATCAGACACTATTTCAGAAATACATCTAACACAATAAAATGTGCACATGGTTGTAGTAGTAAATATAATAGTGGAGTCCAAAAGTTTTAACGGCCTCCAGATTTTAAATTGCACGGAGGTAGCAGGGGGAGGCAACCTCCATGATGGGTCCTGGTAATGACGTCACAGACATGTAATGATGAGTGAGTTTACATCCAACAACCAAATTATGTATTAAATGATGTCATTTGTTCTTTCAGTTCTCCCGGTGGCTGTTGGCCTTTCGAATGCTCAAGCGAGTAACTACCCAGTCTGTGGGTTCCTTATTCTGGAACAGGTGTATCAGTGGAAGGTACTCAACTATAGTACTCCTCCTGGCTACGTGTATCCCAAAGACTATGAACCGACATGTAACTTCATCACTGGTATTCAAACAATACCTAGCGGGTTACTGGTCGCTACACCAAGGGAAGCCAATCTCTCGCCTGCTGTACTCTCCATCATACCAATCCCTTCACGAGGATCAGGAAATTCATCACGCACTTTGATCGTAAGTTTTGCAGGTATTATGTTTAGAAAAGCAAACAAAATAAATTAATTTCAAATTGTAATCTTCACGTCAACAAAAATTTTAAACTGTCTAATGAATCTACAGATTTGCCAGGCTCAAACATAGGGTGACAAACATTTAGACTTATTTCCTGAAGCACCATCCGGGGATCAAGTTTAGCCTCTTAAAATTCACCTTAGCACCTCTTTTAATTTTGTAATGAGTAACTGATCAATTATTAATTTGCTTCCAGAGTTATGTTTACACATGGTACCTACTACACTACGTAATAAATACAAAAAAACTCATATTATCGTATTTTGATCTAACGCAGGAACAGGATACAGTCTCTCTAGTGGTAGAAAGCGCTCCTTGCGGCGGCTTTGTGAACCTACGTCTGGATGGCTTTTCTATTGAAATATATTACAAAGTAAACCCCCCTTTCCGATTGACCGATTCAGCTCATTTTTACAACACTTCTTTCTCATGAGTTACCCACGATGTATACCGCGTTTCGTTACAATACAGCAGATATTACGACCGGTATGAGTATATTAGTAATTTGGGTCCAGAGTAAACCCCCCCTCCTAATAAACCGATTTAGTTTATTTTTACAACACATATTTACCTGTAGATTACTACTACGAATACCGAGTTTCGTCGAAATATACCAAAATCACGGCTGGTAGTGGCGAATTGGTATTGTGGGTCCGGAGTAAACCCCCCTCCTAATGAACCGATTTAGTTCATTTTTATATCTCACTTTTATCTCTATATTACCGCTACGAATACCAAGTTTCGTTGAAATATAACAAATATTACGGCTGACATGGTCAAATTAGTGTTTTGGGTTCGGGGTAAACCCCCCTTCCGGTGGACCGACTTTGGTGGTTAACGAACTCGTTCAATCGTTTGCTAATTGAATGCTATATACCAAGTTTCGTGACGAAAAAACAAAAACTCTGGCCGCTATCGTGTTAACAGACATATATATATATATATATATATATATATATATATATATATATATATATATAAATCTTAACGGGGGTCATTTTCGGTGTCTACTAGCACTGTTCTGTACGAAAATCCTCCTTCAAACCAAAACATGCTTTCTTACTGTTTTCAAATGTGCTGAACACGAATTTGAAGTCAGATTCTGTCTATCAGGCACAGTTTCCTGAGAAATTCTAGCTTTTTATTCAAAAATGTGAGTTTTTTGTAAATTTGACGATTTTTTTTTGCATCAAAACATAGTGAAAAAAATTCAAAAGCCCGATGATTTTGAGCGCAATGAAGTATATTTGAACGAAAAAAAATTTGATGGGAATATTACAAGTGGTTGAAGAAATATGGCTAAAAGTGTTTTTTCAGAAACTGAAAAAACACTTTTAGCCATATTTCTTCAACCACTTCGGATTACGTCATTGGGTCGACGTCAGAAGCGTGTTTCCCATCTGTGGAGTGAAGCAGGAAACGAGTTAAAAACAGCAACCAATTAAAATGTGAGGTAAATAGAGGAAAAACGCCGTTCGTGGTGGTAGAAAATCATACAAGGCATTTCGCTCAGAAATCTCCGAATTATTGTTACTAATTTTACGTATCCTGTTTTATAGCCAAATAGAATTCTATAATCAATAAGAAAAAACTACTAGCAATAAAAAAACTATGGGTAACAGATGAAAATAGGGAATACCAAAAACAATTCTAAAGAACAAAATCAACACCAGTACTGTAATCTAGATATTCATACGGCATCTTCGAATTCTAACAAACAAAATATTCCTTCTAATTATACGTATCCTGTTTACTGACAAATACATTTGACTGCTATAAACAAGTACAAAAATAACGAGCAGTGAAAAAAAACTGCGGGAAACACACAAATAGATCCGTTTAAATAACTAACTAACTAACAAAGTTTTAAGCACTTATTTCTCTTAATGTGATGACCCCATCAAACATTTCTTCAAAACATTTTTTGTAGAGAATTTAGTAAGTTTTCGAACTGTTACATTTCACTTGCCACGATTTCCTAACCCTTTTTGAGATATGAAGGAAAATATAGGAATGGGGCCTAATAGATATTCATACGGCATCTGAGAATCCCAAGATTCCGCAAAAATAAAATATTGTTTCTAATTACACTTATCCTGTTTTATTGGCAAATACATTTGACTACTATAAGCAATTACAAACACTAGGGAATATGCCAAAGAACTCGGAGTAGGAGCCTCGACAGTTTCAAGACATTTGAACGAAATCGGCAAATCCAAAACTGACATTTCATACGGTACAGCCTGATATAATTCTAAGAATGAATTGTTTTTCTTATTTTAATTAATGTGTTTTATTGTCAAATACATTATCCAACTTTAAGCAATTAAAAAATAACAAGGAATAAAAACAGACAAAAAGAACCGTTCGAATAAACGAAATCAATTACTTCAAAATATAAGCACTTATTTCTCCGATTGACATCGCTTATTCAAAACTTTGTTTGGAACCTTTTTTGTAGATCATTTAGTAAGCTTTCGAATGGTAACCTTTCGCTTCCCAAGATTTGCAACCGTTTTCGAGATATTAATGAAAATATATGAAGTTACCAAAACTTTTCATTATTTCTAGCAACAGAAAATTGGTCTCATTTTACCTATACTGTTTTACACACAAATACATTTTCCTTACAAATACAACATAATAAATTACAAAAATAAAAAGCAATAAAAAACTAAGGAAAAGAGACAAAAATTACCAAAAGAACGACAAAAACCCGCTCATAAGAACTAAACACACGTATTTGAAGATTTAAGCACTTATTTCTTCGATTGACATCACCTAATCAAAAATTGCTTCTGAATATTTTGTGTAGAGAATTTAGAAAGCTTTCAAATTGTTTCTATACACTTATCAAAATTTCCCAACCGTATTCGAGATATTAATGAAAGTATACGAAGTTCCCAAAACTTTTCATGTCTGTTCATAAAATATTTTATTCTAACCCTTCCTTAATTCCAAACGTAACCAAAAGATTAACATGTTAGTTTTGATGAAATTCAAACATGCAAAAAATGTTTCAGCTGAATCCCATGATTGTAAGTACCCAAACCAAATATCGGTAGGTTTTGATCTTTCGTTAAAAATATAAAATAAAATCTCAAAGAGAAGGAAGCTTAAAGCGCCACACATGGAAACTGACAGTTTTCTAAGCGGATGGGACTCTCCCGTCATCGCGACGCTCACTCTAGGAAAACTCTATTACCAATATGATTCTTATTTTCTCAGCTTTAATGAAATACTCATTCCACCGTTAAATAAACTTAAAAAACAAAAGTGAGGTAAACAGTGACAAAAACCCGTTTAAAATAACAAAACTAACACATTCGTAGTTTTAAGCACTTACTTCTCCCACTGATATTGCCCCATCGAAATTTTCTTCAGAATCTTTTTTTGTAGAGAATTTAGTAAGGTTTTGAATGGTTATATCGTACTTCCCACTGTTTTGAAGATATTAAGGGGGGAAAATGGTGCTAATACCTACCGATGGCTGCTATATTCCTTCACTAATTGCACTCGAGATAAGAACGGAACCGCGCTAAGATGAAGCAGTTCCTGCGGGTCGGACTTTTTTTTTGTCAGACAAATTAATGTATTATGTTTATATTATAATATAAATATTATGTTTATAAGAAGAGCAAATCACTTTAATTGCGGTGTAAAATATTGTTGCTAGCTAAATCTAAGTATTATAAAGCTCATAAGGAAAAAATGGTGCTAATGACTCAGATTTCGATACACCATAAAAGAAAAAAAAAATTAAGGACAATATACAAAGATTCCGAAGTATTTCATGTCTGTTAATATAATATTTTATTCTAATCCCTATAACGCAACACTTATACACAAATAAACTTTTTTTAGGTACCTATTTAATACGTATAAAATAAGGTTATAATGAGCGATCCGCTGTGGCATACACTAAGTACTACCACCGTGTGGAGTGCAACTATTATAGACCGGTACGTCTGTACCACTGTGGTATGTAAAGAGCGGCTGTTCTGATATTGGCAAAAATTAGAAATACTACATTCCTAAAGTTGTTTGGAGGCTTATCTTTATGACTCTAGACAAGGACTTGAAGATGACGAGGGTACACAGGGAGACGAGGGTACCTGGGGACAGGGAAAACGCCCCCCACCCTAAGCCTCCTAGCTCCTCACCTTCGAATTCATATGATTTCGTTCAATGAATTTAAAAAAAATAATTAATAAATAGATAAAAACTTCTGAAAATAGGGAATACCAACAACAATTCTAAAAAACGAAATCAACACCAGTACAGTAATCAAGATATTCATAGGGCATCTTCGAATTCCAAGATACCGTTGAAACAAAATATTGTTTCTATATATACGTATCCTGTTTTATTGACTAATACATTTGACTACTATAAGCAATCAAAAAAATAACGAGCAGTGAAAAAAACTGTAGGAAACACACAAAAAGATTCGTTCAAATGAACGAAATTACCTATGTTTTATGCACTTATTTCTCCAAATATGACCATCCCATCGCAAATGTCTTCAAAACATTTTTTGTAGAAAATTTAGTAACCTTTCGAATGGTAATCTTTTGCTTGCCAAGATTCCAAACCGTTTTCGTGATATTAATGAAAATATACGAAGTTCCCAAAACTTTTCATGTCTAAAAATGAAATATTTTATTTTAATCCTTCCTTTACTCCAAACGTAACCAAATTTTCAACATATTAGTTTTGATAAAATTCAAACGTGGAGAAAATGTTTCAACTGAAGCCCATGATTCTAAGTACCAAAATCAAAGACAAAAAGAACAGTTCGAATAAGCGAAATCAATTACTTTAAAGTTTTAAGCACTTATTTCTCCGATTGACATCGCCTAATCAAAACTTTCATTAGCACCTTTTTTGTAGAACATTTAGTAAGCAGTCTAATGGTAATCTTTTGTTTAACAAGATTCTCAACCTTTTTCGAGATATTAAGGAAAGTATACAAAGTTACCAAAACTTTTCATGTCTGTTCATAAAATATTTTATTCTAACCCTTCCTTAACTCCAAACGTAACATAACTTTCTACATATTAGTTTTAATGAAAGTAGAACATGCAGATAATGTTTCAACTGAATCCCGTGATTCTAAGTACCCAAACCAAAAACGGTATTCAAAAACTATTTTTCCAATTTTCTCAAAAACGGTTAAAGCTATCGCCTTGAAAATGGTTTCATTCGTTTTCCTAGCCCAAGAAGCCTATAAAAAGAGTACTTACAAGCTTATGAACTCAAAAACGTAAGCGTTACGATTTTTTCTGCGCGAATTTCGCCCCAAACGCCATCTTCCAGTGGGCGGATTTTGCTGGTTAACGAACTTGACCTTTCAAATTGGACGACTGATGTTTGTATCAAATTTCATCAAAATCGGACCATCAGGGAAGCCAGAAATGAGCGAACAGACATATATATATATATATATATATATATATATATATATATATATATATATATATATATATATATATATAAATATATACATATATATATATACAAATTTGAACCATCGTTATTTTCGGTCTCTAGGGGTTCTGAAACGCGAAATTTTCTAGTCGGCACTTCCGGATTGTTTCATTGTATCAACCTTATAAGGGGGTTTCCTCCCTATGGGGGAGTGAGGAACCGCGCTAAAACGTTATTCAGCAACTATTTTTCCAATTTTCTCGAAAACGGTTAACTCTATCGCCTTAAAAATGGTGTCATTCGTTTTCCTAGGCCAAGAAGCTTATAAAACAAGTACTTACAAGCATATGAACTCAAAAACGTAAGCGTTACGATTTTTTTGCGCGAATTTCGCCCCAATCGCCATCTTCTAGTGGGCGGATTTTGCTGGTTAACGAACTTGACCTTTCAAATTGGACGACGGATTTTTTTACCAAATTTCATCAAAATCGGACCATCAGGGAAGCCAGAAATCCGCGAACAGACAAATATATATATATATATATATATATATATATATATATATATAAATAAATATATATATATATATATATATATATATATACACAAATTTGAACCACCGTTATTTTCGGTCTCTAGGGGTTCTGAAACGCGAAATTTTCTAGTCGACACTTCCGGATTAGTTGGCGCTAAAAAATAGAGTACAGGAATTTGAAGTTGATATGTGTTACTTTTGCAGGCTTTCTGTTACTTTTAGAGCAGCAGTCTAATGAAACAGTCAACTTTTATAACTACAAGTAAAACAGTACGTTATATATACATATATATATATATTCGAGTCAGTAGTTAGTCACGGAGGTGTTCATGTCGCTCTCTGAATCGATCCGTCAGTGTCCTGGTTTTCCAAGGTATTTTTGAATGAAACTTTAACAGTTTGTTGCATCGCTATTAAGGAACAGTAGTGCAAATTTTGGTGACAATAGGACGAAGTATTTCGGAGCTTTGAGTGAGGAAAGATCTCGGACTTTTCCAATAGAAGCTAGAGATAAGAGCCAACAGGAGCAGACTTAGCAGGTGAGTGACGTAGCTTCATATCATCCCCACCTTACCTCCCGTCTTAACACTGCCCAGCTGACTAGCCACTGGCCGTTATCTTATCACTGACAACTGGCACGGCACTGTGTCATCTTCTTGGACTTGCTTGCTAAGTTCTACCACTGGTATGCCATATTTCCTTGGAAGTTATCTCAGGAGATTTGATCTTGACTTCTGCTGAGACTTGATCTTGAATTCATCTACATCATCGTCGATAACTGACCGGCTGGCCCTGTGGAGGACTTCTTTACGCAGGCTTTAGGTTAATTTAGTTGTAGTGACTAGTTTATTTTTTTGTTGCTTGACTTGTTGCTGGAGACCACTCTAAGCACTTCATCTGCTATTCTTCGGGGCTTTCTTGTGCGCATTTGCGGGAGGTTTTGTTATTGTTATTTAGTTTTTTTCATTGTTTTGTTTAGGGATTAGATTTTTAATTGTTAATCTGTTATGCTTCATTTTGTTAATTGCTATTTCTTTTAACTATTAATTTGTGATCTAGTCTGTGATAGTTGTTAAACCTTATTAAATTTTAGAGTATGACTTTGTGTTTGGTATGGCTCGTGTATATGTTAATATTATAAGTTAATAATTGTGTGAACTTGTTGTTTTTGTTGGTGGTCGGTTCTTGTTTATAAGTCTCTAATTTATTAAATTATTTTTTTATTTATTTATTTTTATTTATTTTTTTTTTGGTGCTTATTTTAAGTAAACGTTGTTGTGTGTGTTGTTCTTTTTCCTCTCCAACGTACATATGGTCTGTAGTTTTCCTTATCTAAAGTGTACATTCGTAATTTAAGCTTTTTTTATTTCTCATATATATTTCTTGTGATATTTAGTTATTAAGCGGGTTTCATTTATATTTTATAATGCTGACAAGAAAGATGACTGCTGACTCGGCCAGACCTGGCCGTTTGTCGACTGACAGGTCATCTCCTCGTGAACAGAGGAGGACCACGAGGAGCAATGGGGAGAATGTTAAGAAACAGAGTCCAAGGGTTGGAGTAGTAAAGATGGATAGGAAGGATAGGAGTAAGACAGGCCAATCTAAGGAAGGGAAGCAAGCCACCTCAAAGTCAGCTGTGGGAACACTGAAGGAGGCAAGTCCAGCTGGTAATAGTCACAAAGGTTCGAGTCCCGTGAAGGGAGGTGTTACGTGTCCTTCTGGGGATGCCTCCTGTAGTAATAAAGGTGCTATTGAGTCCCCAAGAGTAATTAACACAGTAAATGTGTCCTCTGTGACCCCTAAAAAGGACTTAGGAAGTCCTCGCAAAGCTATTACTGAGGGAGATATAGATGAGGAGATCATGAGAATGTCTCTCAGCTTATCGGAGTCTAACGGGGAGGGATGTAATGTACTTAAGCGTTTGGATGACATTCCCTATTCCGGCACTTCGCCCGCGCGCTCTCTTGTGATTGACAGGATTCATGCGTCGGGCCCTGACTCTTCTCTCGATTGGAGGGATAGCCGGGCCCGGGCTGTGCAGCTTAAGGATGAGCTCCTCGGGCTGGTGTCTGGGGAGTCGGAGGCTGTAATTAGGAAGTACCTGGAGGCTTTCGTCTCCCTGGTGGCAGGTCTAGTCGATGCTCGATTGGAGGCTGCTAGGGGGGCGATTGATTCCAGGGGAAGTGAAAGGATCGTCTCCGCTACTCCGGTGACATCGTGCTTGGCCGCTGGTGGGTCTGGGGTGGCTCGGAACTTTGCTGGGGGGTTGATCGAACGAGGGAGTGGGTTTTGCAGCCCAAGGGCCTCTTTTTCTTCAGTGGCCATGAAAAACCATCCCCCTTCAGGGGTTGAAGGATCAGAGGATCGCATTCCACAGAGACCGGGGGGCACGGTGTATATTGAGCCCAGGAATAATAGCCACTACAAAGATTTAGAGGAATTAAAGAAGGATGTGCTGAAAGCCCTCGACCCATCAAGAAAAGGCCTCCAGCTCCGTAGAGTCATTAAGACCAGGAGCGGAGGAATAATAATAGAAACCGGGCGGGGAGAGGATAGGCGAAGAATCCTGGGTGACGTTGATTTACTCGCATTGAGGATAAATATTAAAGAAAGGCCAATGCTAAAACCCAGGATGATTGTACGCCACGCCCCGCGGACCGTGGAGGGTAAGAACCTGGACCTGCCTACCCTAATAGAATGTTTGAGGAGGCAAAACTTCGGTGGTGAAGTGGGTCTCAACACCGAGGTTAAACTGCTATATAGAACGGGCCAGAAGACTAGGGAGTCTTGTAATCTAGTTTTAGAAGTTAACCCTCGACTGAGGGCCCTACTACTTAAATCTGGTGGGGTATACCTCGGCAGCAACTTTTGCGTGGTTGGCGACCATGTTGAAACTAGCAGATGCTACAAGTGTCAAAGGTTTGGGCATATTTCAAGAACGTGTGCGCAGAAAGTTCACACTTGTGGCCACTGTGGAGCGAGTGGTCATTGCTATATAGAGTGCACCAAGAATAGTGACCCTCCTTGTTGTCCAAACTGTAAGAGAGCAGGTGTTAGGGACACCATGCATATAGCTAGTAGTAGGGTCTGTCCCACGTACCAAGCTGCCCTCGGACGCATTCGTGAAAGGACTGATTATGGATTTTAACTTCGAGATACGAATGTGTAGAACCTGTGGTCGGGGGTTCAGGAATCATAGAAGTCTAGGTCAGCACGTAACTCGTGCCCACCCGGAGATCCACAATAGAGCAATCCGTATTCCCACAATGCCCCGATGGAGTGAGGAAGAGTTGCGTCTTCTGGCACAGCGTGAGGCTGAGTATAGATCAAGGGGGCTCATTATTACTAATGAAAGCCTTGTACATGGCCTGCTCGATAGAACAGTTGGGGCAACGCAACGAATAAGGCTTACTCCGCGTTATCGGGGATTTCTTCGTGAGGCAATGAATGAGTGGAATAGAGAGGAGCTTCGACAGCCTGCGCAAGTGGTGGAGGTGGTCGGTCCTAGTGGTAGAGAGCTTTTTTGTGACGTGGCTACAGAGCAGGCGAGCGGCCTTCGTGGCCTTGATAGAAATCTTGCGTCACTAGTCGAGGAAGCCAGAGAAGGGCTCGATGTCACGGACCGACTGTGCGAGTGGCTCCAGGCGCGCTTTCCCGAATGGGGTAATACCTCGTTCGAGAGGAGTGGACAGTCTGGGGGCCCACGACCCCTTCCATTTAATGCTAGACATCGCCGTCAGTTGGAGTACCAGCGCATTCAGAAACTTTGGAAGGCTAATAGGAGTAGGGCGGTAAAGGAGATATTGGAAGGAGGTCCTCTAGAGCGCAGGCATTCGTTGGACGAAATGGAGAATTACTGGCGCCCGGTTATGGAGAGTCCCTCTCGGCCATTTGATCAGGAAAATTTGCCACCGGGAGCTATAGAGATCACCACAATATGGACGCCTGTCGAAGTGGAGGAGATCCAAACAAATAAGATAGATAGGTCCTCTGCACCAGGTCCGGATGGCCTGCGAGCCTCTGATTGGGAGTCTGTTCCCCCTAAGGCTCGTGCGGTGTTCTATAACTTATATTTACTAGGGGGCAGGTTTATCCCTGAAATCATAGGTGCAAGGACTGTCTTTATCCCTAAGAATAAGTTCCCTGAGACGCCTAGCGATTACAGACCTATCACTGTGGCGTCTGTAGCTCTCAGACAACTTCACAAGATATTGGCTGCACGTCTGAGAGCGTTGGATCTCCAGGAGACAGGCCAGAGGGCGTTCATAGCAGCCGACGGAACTGCGGAGAACAGTGTAGTCTTGGATGCGGTGCTCAGGGAGGCTCGGCGTTGTCGCCGTGAGGTGCACTTGACCTTCCTGGACATTGCTAAGGCTTTCGATAGTATTAGTCACTCAGCTCTACGGGCCGCCATGATCCGCAAAGGCCTACCATCAGGATTCGTTGAATACGTGATGGGGGTGTACGGTGAAGGGTTTACCCGGATTACCGATGGTCGGAGGTGGACGGACCCAGTTGTAAGCGGAAGGGGGATTAGGCAGGGAGATCCTTTGTCTCCGTGCCTCTTCAACCTTGCGATGGATTGGGTCCTCCAGGCGGTTCCAAGCCAGGTAGGATATACTCTGGATGGAGTGAGGATTAACTATCTAGCCTTTGCCGATGACTTGGTCCTGGTGGCGTCCTCGGTGGCTGGCATGCGGGGTGCACTTGCAGCGGTTGGGGCAGCCATCGCCAAACTGGGGATGGAGCTTAGTCCTGGTAAGTGCTGTGCCCTTTCGCTGGTACCGGCTGGGCGTGTGGCCAGGGTCAAGGTAGTTGAGGACGCACTGTTTACCGTTGGTGGAGCCCCGGTGAGGCAAATGCAGTTCCATGACTCCGTTAAGTACCTCGGAGTCACCTATAGGAACCATGGATCCGAGAGGCCTGATGAGGAAATTGGAAGGGCCCTTTTAAGAATTGGGAATGCACCCCTCAAGCCGCAGCAGAGGTTGACCGCTCTTAGGTATCACCTCCTTCCGAGTTACGTGCACAAGCTGGTACTTGGTGGCTCCTCCCGCGAAGCATTAAGAAAGTTTGATATAAAGGTTAGAGCCGCGGTGAGGAGGTGGCTGAGATTGCCTAAGGATATACCAGTTGGGTATTTCCATGCTTCGTGCACGGACGGAGGCTTGGGTGTGCCTTGCATGGGCGTCCTGGTGCCGGCTCTGACTATAGGCCGTCTGTCTAGAATGGAATGGTCTGGTCTAGCCGCGGCAAGGGCGGCTTATGGTTCGGCAGACGTGACCAAAAGGCTGCGGAGAGCGAGGGAGGCCCTGGCCAGGCAGGGCTTAATAGATGAAGACGCTTGGTGCCCTGAAGTTAGGAAGCGCTGGTGGGCAGGTAGGCTCCATTCGTCCAACGACGGAGCAGGATTAAAGGAATCCTCTGCTAGTAAGGCCTCGACACATTGGCTCAATGATGGAGCTGGAACCTCTTCTGGGTGGGACTTCATCCAGTATGTTCGTACCCACATAAATGCTCTGCCGACCACCGTGAGAACGACAAGAGGCCGGCGTGAGGGCCGGATTCTTACTTGCAGGGCGGGTTGCCTTGAAGATGAGACCGGCACTCATGCTGTTCAGCAGTGCTATGTTTCACGGGGAGGTCGGTGTTTGAGGCACGACACTGTGGTGGATGTACTGGGTGAAGCCTTAGCCGGGAGGGGGTACGAGGTACACCTCGAGACAGTCCTGAGAGCTGATGGCCGACGTTGGAAACCCGACATAATTGTGGCTAAAGAGGGTAAGGTGATGATTCTGGACGCACAGATTGTAAATGGGAATTCCTCTGATCTGAACTCGCTGCACCGGGCGAAGTGTCGGAAGTATGGGAGACTTGGTGTGCGTTTGGCAGTGGGACGAATGTTTGGCGTGCCTGTCACCGACGTGGAGGTAACGTCCTGTACATTGAGCTGGAGGGGTGTGTGGAGCGGTGCTTCTGCCAAGAGTTTAAGGCAGCTTGGTGTCCCGATGGGGGTGCTGAGAAGCATTACATTGCGGGTATTAAAGGGCTCCTGCATCATCTTCAGTCGATGGAGGACACTCCTCGCCGGTGCGGGCCGTTGAGGATCGCCAAGTTTTTTTGTTTTTTTTTTTAATTTATTTATGTGTTTTACTTGTTTATATTTTAATTTGGGGTGTGGGTATGTTTGTGGTTGATAGATGTGACTGCACCACGTTAGGTCTTTATCGAGTGCTCTGGTCTAGCGGGTGAAGTGTTTGGGTTCAAAACGTGGTATTATCTTATTATTATTATATTGACCTTGTTATTGTTAGTCTTTATTTTTTATTTATTAATATCGGTTTTTTTTTGCTTTATTTTATTTAGTTTTATTTTATTTATTGTTTTTTTATCTATTTGGTTATATTTGTAATAATTATATTAATTTATACTATTATATATTGTTATATTATCAGATATACTGATTTGTAAGGTTTTTTTTTTAGGGTTATTTTTTTTTGTATTTTATTTTACTTTATTTATTTAATTATTTTTGTGCCTTCTTATATTCGTTATGAGGTACTCTGAAGACTGATGAGGACATATTATTGATTTAGGTCTTCCAGCAACTAGGCTTGTGTTGTGTTCAAGCCTAAATAACGAGGGTGAAGGAGACACCCAATTGTTAATTGACTTATTGCATTCTAGAATAATAGTAACAATTGAGTGTATGTATTGTATCTCCTAATAAATAAAAATAAAAAATAAAAAAAAATATATATATATATACAGGGTGTCCCGTAAATGTCTAGTCATATTAACAGGGGTGATAGAGGACCCTTAGGGGACCAAAAAATGTTCTATGACGATTTCCCGAATTCTCGCCCATAAGGGAGAAGACGTCGTTTTATTGTTTTATCGAGACAAACGTGGTTTTTAGAAACATAATCGTTGTAGCTCCGTCCCAGGTGGTATTACTAGAAAGGGAGTGAAACCAATCGAAAGCTGAGTAAATTTACTATAAGACTAGTTGGGAGTAAACGTAAAAAAGTCCGATTCGCAGGAACTGCGTCATCTTAGCGCGGTTTCGTTCTTATCTCTAGTGTTTATGAAGGCATAGAATAGAAAAAGTTATTACTTTGTTTAGATCAATAGCGAAACAGCTATCCAAATGAAATCTCAAACAAACCAGTATTGAAAGGTCTTTGTTGATTTACAATCATACCTGTATGGGTCAGCTCTCCCATAAGTCGGGCAGAAAGGCCTCCGCTCAGAGGCATTTGGAAAGCCTTGGGATCTCTCTCTTTAAACGCTACATTTCTAACAATAAATTGATCTTCTTATTTTACTTAATCTGTTTTATTGTCAAATACATTATCTGACTATAAGCAATTTAAAAATAACAAGGAATAAAACAGACAAAAAGAAAAGTTCGAATAAGCGAAATCAATTACTTAAAAGTTTTAAGCACTTATTTCTCCGATTGACATCGCTTATTCAAAACTTTCTTTAAAACCATTCTTGTAGACCATTTAGTAAGCTTTCGAATGGTAACCTTTCGCTTCCCAAGATTTTCAACCGTTTTCGAGATATTAAGAAATTATACGAAGTTCCCAAAACTTTTTATTATTTCTGACAACAGAAAATTGGTCTCATTTTACCTATCCTGTTTTACACACACATACATTTTCCTTACAAATACAACATAAGAAATTACAAAAATAAAAAGCAATAAAAAACCAAGGGAAAGAGACAAAAAGAACGACAAAAACCCGTTCATAAGAACAAAACAGACATATTTGAAGTTTTAAGCACTTATTTCTCCGATTGACATAACCTAATCAAAAATAGTTTTAGAATCATTTTTGTAGAGAATTTAGTAAGCTTTCAAATAGTTTCAATCCACTTACCACGATTTCCCAACCGTGTTCGAGATATTAATGAAAGTATACGAAGTTTCCAAAACTTTTCATGTCTGTTCATAAAATATTTTATTCTAACCCTTCCTTAACTCCAAACGTAACATAACTTTCAACATACTAGTTTTAATGAAAGTAGAACATGCAGATAATGTTTCAACTGAATCCCGTTATTCTAAGTACCCAAACCAAAAACGGTATTCAAAAACTATTTTTCCAATTTTCTCAACAACGGTTAAAGCTATCGCCTTGAAAATGGTTTCATTCGTTTTCCTAGCCCAAGAAGCCTATAAAACGAGTACTTACAAGCTTATGAACTCAAAAACGTAAGCGTTACGATTTTTTCTGCGCGAATTTCGCCCCAAACGCCATCTTCCAGTGGGCGGATTTTGCTGGTTAACGAACTTGACCTTTCAAATTGGACGACAGATTTTTGTACCAAATTTCATCAAAATCGGACCATTCGTCTTCTATTTAGAGAGCGAACAGACAAATATATATATATATATATATATATATATATATATATATATAAATATATACATATATATATATATACAAATCTGAACCACCGTTATTTTCGGTTTCTAGGGGTTCTGAAACGCAAAATTTTCTAGTCGGCACTTCCGGATCGTTTCATTGTATCAACCTTATAAGCGGGGTTCCTCCCTATGGGGGAGGGAGGAACCGCGCTAAAATGAATGAATGTAAGTATGTATATCTTACAAAAAGAAGGCAATTCTAAATTTCCTGACATTTTATTGATATTTCTTTCCAGCGTTACTCCTCATTTAACCAGCTGTCCATTCATGTATCACAACTCTGTGTTATTGAAGTATTTCAACGGTTTAAGTACAAAAGTTTAAAAAAAAACATGGATCTGTGAAAAGAAAATTAAATCTTTTTCTTCAGTTTATTCAAAAAGCTGAAGGGAAATATTTATTTTTATAAATGTTTACATAAATATTAAGTAAATGTTTACTTAAAACAATACAAAAAAATTACTTCCACGAATATAAAAAAAATTTCCTAAAACAGTAAATAAATAAAATACACATTTATTTTGAATTTGTTAATTCAGGTAACTAATACTGGGTCCAGGAGGCGGCCATTAAGGAACCCCAACCATACATTAATCTCAAAAATTATTATTTTTACCTAGATCCCGCATTTGAACACATTTTTACAGGTACTTATATTTAGAAAACAAATGCTTTACCTTAAATTAATACTGATGGCTACGCTTGTGAAACTCACTGGGATTCTGAGCCCATGCGTTTTTGTTGTGGTAATTAAAAATTCTATCCCTCATAAATAATATGTACATAGTCCTGTAAAAATGTGTTCAAATGCGTGATATAGGTAAAAATAGTAATTTTCGAGGTTAATGTATGGTTGGGGTTCCTTAATGGCCGCCTCGTGGACCCAGAATTAGTTACCTGAATGAATAAATTCAAAATAAATGTGTATTTTATTTATTTACTGTTTTAAGATTTTTTTTTATATCCGTGGAAGTAATTTTTTTTATTCTTTTAAGTAAATATTTATGTAAACATTTATAAAAAAAAAATATTTCCCTTCAGCTTTTGGAATAAATTGAAGAAAAAAATATAATTTTCTTTTCACAGATCCATGTTTTTTTTTAAACTTTTGTTCTTAAATCGTTCAAATACTTCAATAACACAGGGTTGTGATACATGAATGGAAAGCTGGTTAAATGAGGAAGTTTTTCTGAAACCCGGAAATCTCAGATCCTGCTTATTGAGGAGTAACGCTGGAAAGAAATATCAATAAAATGTCAGGAAATTTAGAATTGCCTTCTTTTGGTAAGATAAACATACTTACATTCATTCATTTTTACGTTTACTCTCAACTAGTCTTATAGTAAATTTACTCAGCTTTCGATTGGTTTCACTCCCTTTCTAGTAGTACCACCTGGGACGGAGCTACAACGATTATTCTTATAAAAAGTACGTTTGTCTCGAAAAAAACAATAAAACGACGTTTTCTCCCTTATGGGCGAGAATTCGGGAAATCGTCATAGAACATTTTTTGGTCCCCTAAGGGTCCTCTATCACCCCTGTCAATATGACTAGACATTTACGGGACACCCTATATATATATATATATATATATATATATATATATATATATATATATATATATACCAGCACATTATTTTCTCGGTTCGGCCAGTGTATTTGTATTGTCTTTTCGTTATAAATGGTCTACGGAGTGCGTCAATATTTCTTATGTTTAACGTCCTTGGATATAAAGTTCATAGTCAAGTGTAAATGAAAATATATATAATGAATATATTGTGTTTAAATTTGTTATCATTTATTCTCAAGAAATATGTAATCCTTGAAAGTTATACATCTGTAGTCAATGTAAAAAATAAATTTTAAATCATAATTCATCATTTATTTCAAAGTAACCTCCTACAATTCTTATTTCAAGGATATCACTTCATTAAAGATGGCATTGACCATCTCAGGAAGAGTTACTGGAATGTATCAGGAATTTTCATCATGGGTGAATATAGAAAATGATTTCGGGAGGGGATGGGAGAATTTGCGGGGGGGGGGGGGACTGAGAACATTTGGGGAGGAAGGACTACTAACAAGCTAGATCTTGGAATAGTTAACCAATCAAAACGCTATTACACTCCGTGTCAAGGGTCGTGGGTTCGATTCGCACTAGGGGTGGTAGCTTTTCTTTTGAAAAAAGAAAAGGCATCAGTGATATCCTAGCTAGAAAAGGGTGGTGACCTATAGATAACCCGTGTTAAAGTTCTGAGTTAGTTAGAGTGGAGGTTAAAATTTAAATAATAACATTCCAAGTTCTAGATTGTTAGTATTCTATGCCCCCAAATGCTCCCCCCCCCCAAATTATTTCCTATATACGCCCCTGATATTATAAGATTTTCAAATTGCAACAGTTTTAGTATTATATGGAGACTGACTAAGATGACAGATCCGGCAGGGTATAAACATCTAATAATTAGAAGAAATACAAGATATGAAATAAAATGAGTGAAAAAATATAAAAACTGCACCTTTAATGTGCTAATACACATTTGAAATTAGGTAAATAAATAGTGTTGATAAAAAAACAGTGGTGTTTTCAGATATTCATCTGTGCAGGTAAACCAGAGCTTGTGTGCCAGCCACTGATGTCATACCTGTGCAGGCGTAGTGGTCTATACAGTTGGCCGGAGAATAATCGAAATTCAATTCTTTCTACCTGCGCACATGAGTAGACCTGACCGTGTGTGGGAGTCATCTGGCAAACCCGTGCATGCTTTATTATTTAATTGTGGCTAGGTCGTTGAGTAGAAAGCATCGGTTGTAATTTTGTTTATGGGTGACTTCGAAAAAAAGAAAAGGCATCAGCCCTATCCTGGCTAGAAAAGGGTGGTAACCTATGAATAACTCGTCCTAAAATTCGTTGTCAATAATGGTGGGTGGTAACCTGTAGAAAACCCGGCGTTAATAGCCCAATGGTTAATAAGCCGTTAAACGCTAAAATAAATGGACGTTAAAAGTTTCGTCTGGAGCATAATGTATGCGAGTTACTACGCTACTTAACCATTACACAAAAACTTCACATTTTTGTTTATTTATCTTAATAAATAATTAATTGCCCATCAGTAGAAAGAAAACAACCCATAAAAAAATCGTAACAACGCCTAGAGCGGATACACTGGTCAGCGCCCCTAGTGACAACCTTGCCAATCCACGTTTGGCGCCATAATTCAAATTTAAACATAGTACACAGTAAGCCCTCCTTCCGATGAGCCGATTTAGTTTATTTTTACATCACATCTTTCGCTTTAGATTCTCACGACATACACGGAGTTTCGTTTCAATACTACAAAACCTACGACCGGTATGAGCAAATTAGAAATTTGAGTCAGATATAACCACCACCCCTCCAAATGAACCAATTTAGTTTATTTTTACAACCCTTTTATCTCTTTAGATGGACATAACGAATGCCGAGTTTCGTTAAAGCCTATAACAAAAATTATTGGCAATTTGAGTCCGGAGTAAAACGCTCCTCCGGGTGCACGGATTTTGCTGCGTATCGAACTCGTTGAATCGTTTGCTAGGAGGATTCTATATGCCAAGAGTCGTGGCGAAAAAGCAGAAACTCAGGCGGGTATCGTTCGTGGCGCGAATGGACACTTTTATGTATATATACGCATTTTAACGGGTGTCATTTCCGGTATCTACAATGCAGGGTTGACAAGACATTTTTCAAAAATTATTTTCCAAAAAACTATAATGGTGGTCTAGAAAGCTTGGATAATTTGGCAGACCTGATCGCCGAGCTACACTTCACGAACTTTATGTTTTTTTCCGAATGAGATAATTTAATCAAAACTTGCATAGAAGATTTTCTTTCTTTTTTTTTTGTAGGGAATTAATTATTCTTTAGTAATCACGGTTTCTCATCGGAATTCTATATATTTAAAAAAATATAATATATAAAATATATGGAAATCCCAAAACTGCTTGAAGCGGCGTGCCAACTTATGTCTTAGTTTTCACACTATAGGAGCCAGTGCTGCCATGTCAGTCGCTATTTTATATCTATTAGAAAATAATTATATTTTATATGTTAATATATTTGAGAATCCTATACAAATATAATAAGTACAGAGTGTCAGAAAAATAATGTTGATCCTTTGGCCAGATAAATCTCCAATTCGAGATGGGAAAAAATAACCCCCATATTGACCCCCGCAAAATTAACCTTGAAATGTTTTTCAAAGTCAATTTTTTTATTGCATATTTCGAATCTACGAATCATGAGGAAGGAAAAAGTAAACGAAACCATAGGTGAGAAATGACTCCTTACGGTCAAAATGACCATTAACAAGGTATAATAATTTAACAACAATGATATATATATATTTTTTTTTCATGTCCTACTAAAATTGCCTTACGCAAAAATACCTTGTTTGATTTTTTTTAAAATATATTGAAAAACGAGCCTCTCAGCGGCATTCATTGGGGACCATTGTGGCGGTCCTGCCTCCAAGTTGGACTTTATGAAACTGAAGCTTAGAATGTAAGACTTATGGTTGTTAAGGATGAAGGTTGAATATATTAAAAAATTTTAGCTTGTACTGTGACGAAAAATGGCCCACACCATTTCAAATTTTAAGCAAAGACTTTTCCTGTTTACTCCCTAAGATAATACAATTAGCCTCATAGCCGAAATACATCTAGTTTGCATAAATCTAATTTTATATCCTTGTCTCAAATACTAATCAACTTGAAGACAGATCTAATTCTAAGGACATTGAAGCCAAATTAAAAAAAAAAAAAAAAAAAAAACTATAGCCAGTTCTCCGCGGACAAATTCCCTCTTTTATATGGGAAGTTTTCACTCCACTTTAAAATGTTGGCTAATTTTTTTTATTTTATTTATTTTTTTTTTTTTTGGTGCATCTACTGCCGAGGTCATTAGCACCACTTTGGCTTAATATTGATAAACATTAAACAATCTCCTTTGCCATACCGCTCAAAGCCTTCCCTGATTTCCATCGAAGGCATAATCAGATTTTACTCTTTCTCTTGGAGTGTGTTCTTGAAAACGTTAATTTGCAAAAAGCGGAGTATTTCCTCCGTGATGTTTTGCCACTTTATTTTCACGTGTGGAAAAGGCTTATGACTGGGGTGTAGAAAGCACCCATTCAGGGCATAAACTACCTCATAGCAAGGATTCGTGAATCATGTGCAGGAATGGCACCTAACCATGAAGAGATTCGAAGGGCTACTTCAACGGTGTTGACCAGATGTAGTCATTGTGTTCCGGAAGAAGGAGGCCAGTTATTATTTGTATTTTCTTTGTAGTTAATATAATTTAGTTAGAATATTTGCGAAAAGGGAATTAGTGCAGTGAATGTTACCCATTGAAATCAAACATCTCCGTAAGAAAGTTTAATTTGTTGTAGGAAAGAAACGTTTTGTGGTTAAAGCAATTTGAGACAGATATACATTTAAAAATTGAGTGTAGCTACAATCCTAAATACCAAATAACCTCCCCTTTGCTTACTAATTCCATGTCTAGAAAGATGCGCTTTGTCTTTTCCACCCCTCCAACCCCTAGGTTCCCATCGCAGAGACCTTTTCCTAGACTGTCCTTACCTCTATGCCTTGAAAAAGAGAGTGGGAGACTACGGGACTAGATAAATACCTTGGTCCAAAATATCTAAATACCATTACAACATCTGCAGGTCGAACTGAACATCCTTTGCGCACAATATGATGTTCTTACTGGTAACAGGTATTCCCATTTTGATAACTAGTACATTATGATAACTTCATTTATTTCGGAAATAATTAAACAGAAGTAATTTAACCCATTTTGGCAATACTGAAAGCTGGAGCCAACGGCCATAGCCACGTTGAATGCACCGTTTCCCGTAGATTCCCGAAGTTAAGCAACGTCGGGCGTGGCTAGTACCTGAATGGGTGACCGACCAAGTGATGTTGGCATTTTAAAAAAGGGTGGCAATCTGTAGACAGCCCGGCGTTAATAGCCCTAATGTTGATACGCCGTTAAACACACTGAACGCTGGTTTTGCTCCAATGACATCACGAAAGAAATCGTGATTTTAGGCGCCCCGATGCATCGGAAACTGTCAGTAATTTTCCCTTGCCAGACGTAATATTTGTTATACTGCTACGAAACTTTGTAAATCTCGTGTGCATCTAAAAGAAAATATGTTTTGCGAAAATCAACTAAAGAGTTCCATCTGAAAGGGCGGTTTACTCCAGACCAAAATTACTAATTTGCTCATACCGGTCGTAATTTCTGTTGTATTGAAACGAAACTCGTATATGTCGTGGGTACCTAAAGATTATTATTGAAAATACTATATCGGTCCATATGATATAGGGGTTTACTCTGTATTATGTTCAAATTGAATTGTCGCCAAACCGGCATTCTTCTACCGCTAGGAGCGCTGTATCCGGTTTCTCCTTTGTGAGATGTTCTCTTTTTTCTTTTCTTTACGTAGTCTCTTTTATTATTCATCAAAACGAATAAACAGAAATGTGAAGTTTTTGTGTATTTATAATTTATATAAGTTTTCTCAGTCTGTGCCCTATTCATTTCCAATTCTATTTCCTTATTTTGAGGTGGGTAGGAGGCTATTCTGTGATTTTCCAGAACTCTGAATTCGAGATTTATTCTGGCCACCAGATTTGCAAGTCTGTTGGTGGTTTCGGTCACCTTACAGCTTCACTGTCTTAGAGCTGGACTGACTTCATGTTGTTGTTAAATAGTTTTGTCTTATTGGAGAGTTTCCTGTTTCCATATAGGATATAGAACAAATGCCCCTTCATAGTCCAATCAAGGGAATAAGATGCTGTTACAAAGAGTTGATGAGTCTTCGTGAAGGAGAAGGGGATGTTGCGAGAGATTGAACTAGCTGAGGATAAATAAGGATCGACTGGGAAATATGATTTTTAGAGGAAAGGTTTTCCTGCAAAAGTGTGGAATTTCAATGTAATTCTGAATTTTTTAGAAGGGTGCAATATTTTATCAGAGGGTGCGAGGTTAGCTCAGTGGTAGAGCAGTGGACTAATAAGCTGGAGGCCTGAGTTCAAATCCCGAGCAAGCACTCAAGATTTTTTCTTCTAGTGTTTTCGTTCATGGGTTGCATTCGGCCTCCCTGACCGTCCCTAGGCCAACCCAGCCTTTAATTAATTTAATAATGGGTACCTTGGGGTTTCCCGTGGTCTAGTGGCTAGCGCGCTAGATTCATAAGCGGGAGATGGTGGGTTCAATCCCCACCGGCGCCAAACATTTTCTCATCTCAGGGCTCGCTGAGAAAATTCCTGGCTGCACCCTGGACGTCGGCGCTAATGACCAAGATTTATGTCGATGCGCCCAAAAAAAAAAAAAAATAAATAAAAAAAAAATAATGGGTACCTTGGGTGCTAATGACTCTAGCAGTCGATGCGGCTAAGAGGAAAATCAGGCGGCCGGAGCATAGTACTGACTACACTATCTCCCTAGTGTGCCGTAGGGTCATGAATCAGATACCTCTATAGTATCTGCCCCTCAGGGCCCTCGTGGCCTGTTACGGGACTGATTTTTTTTTTTTTTTTTTTTTTTTTTTAATATTTTATCAGAATGTTGTCTAACGGGGTGTAGAATTTTTGAGGGATTGATAATAATTTGGGTTCTATCAGTGTTTAAGAAAAACCTATTAGCTCATGCATTGCTCTTTTGAGAGTAAGTATGATGATATTTTCCAAAGCTTAAAATTAAAAGCAAATTCTTTCTAATTGAATTGTTCCATTACATTGTGTTGTTTTTCTCTTTCAGCCCTCTCCGTGGCTGTTGGCCTTTCGAGTGCTCAGACGAGTAAGTACCCAGTCTGTGCGTTCCGTACTCTGGAACAGGTCTATCAGTGGAAGGTACTCAACTACAGTACTCCTCCTGGCTACGTGTATCCCCAAGACTATGAACCGACATATAACTTCATCGGTGTAATTGAACTAATACCAAGTGGTATGCTGGTCGCTACACCAAGGGAAGCCAACATCCCTCCTGCAACGCTCTCCCTCATACCAACACCTGGAACAGGATCAGGAACTGCATCGCCGACTTTGATGGTATGTTGTGCAGGTATTTTAGTGAAGAATGAGTGATTTGTGTCCATTGCCACTCCATCATAAAGGGATTAACATTTAGACTTTTCTAATACCCCATCCGGGAATCGTGTATAACATCAACAAGGTCATCTTGGAATCTTGCAAAAACTTAAAATTTGACACTGGTATGAGCGGTAATCTCTGAATTAAATCAATAAATAATTGTGCCTTCAGCTAAAGTCCAACCAGAAATTGTCTAGGTAGGAGTATAGATCTTGTTTTTTTTACCCCCTGAATTCAAGAGTAGAAATTATACAGTCCTATATATTAGTGATAGGCGATTCTCCAATATGAATCGATCTTTTGAATCGATTCCAATCGAAATGAAAAGATCGATCCAAAAAAAGATAGGCCAGTTCAGATCGATTCAAAAGATCGATCTTCTAGGCTCAGAATATCATTGTGTTCGATATGGATCGATCTCAGGCTAACCTACTATTACCTTCGAAATTCGTATTCCATTTCGATTCGAATCGATTCACATTCGAGAATCGCCCATCACTTCTAAGAATCGACCTAAATAAGTCCATTTGAATACTTGATCATATGAAAAATATATTTGTAACTCAAAAGAAGAAAACATTAAGACTATTTTTCATCAAAAATAATATACATATATAATGAAACGACAATGTTAAATCATATTGGAACAAATGGGTATTATTACATATGAGTGGCCTAAAATCAAAGACGGACACCTGTCATTTTCTAAATGTTGAGAAAATCACCTTTTATGTTCGCAAGTTATAGTGAATATTTTTTTGAAAATATTTATGTCATAATTAGGCTTATATGTTTAAAATTGATATTGTTCTGTTTCTGATATCAATACCACTCAAACAATTAGTGAAAATTACCTTTGAACCCGTTGGGTGATTGGTAGGTATTGTTTATGAAAAAAACCTCCACAGCAGGAGTCCATTTTTGAAACAAAGCATCTACTTTGAAGCCAGAAATTACATGTTTACGCCCGTTTTTTACAGAAACTAATTTCATCGTTGAAAAGAGCAGACAAAAACCTATAGGAATCCACTGCTAACTCAATTTCGATTTTTTTACAGATGTCCGTCTTTGATATTAAGCCACTCATATGTTTATCAAATGAGAAAAAAATATAATAAAATAATAATAATAGAGAAAAATGGTTTTAAAAATTAAGATCACAGTTTGAAACCTTATTTTTATTACATTACCTTCTTCCCTCTAGTTGGAGAAACAGTCGTATAATATTATTGTTGTATTAAAAGTCTGTTACTGGACATAGGCCACGCTTCTGTAAATTGTTTTATCAGTTAAATTATATAAATGAGATGGAGTAACAAGAGGTGAGATTAAGTGTTTCATTATTTGAAATAATAAAACAATTTATTTATGGTATTCTAGATTCTTTTAAAGATCGGCCCTTGGAAATCGATTTAAGAAATTGTTATATCTTCTTAATAAGATCGATTCAGATCGCCCATCTTTACTATATATATATATTAGAAAAAAATAAGCAATATAAATCATGGACAAGATTCTAAGGAAGCAGAATATGATTTCTGCAAAGTGATGAATGTTTGGCGTGCCAGTCACTGATGTGGAGATAACGTCCTGTACATTGAGCAAGAGGTGTGTTTAGAGCGGGACTTCTTCCAAGAGTTTGAAGCAGCTTGGCGTCCCAATGGGACAATAAATTCAATCATTGTGGTGCTTCATAATTATTTTTGAAAAATTGAAGAAACTTTACTATTACACGTTTTAATTGTGGATTTATTTAATCCATTTATTTATTTTATTTTGTTATAACAATGAATTACATGTTAGTACTTCAACTGAATAAAACTTAGTATAATCAATAATGAGAGGTTTCCATTGCAGCCTTATCCCAACATTACATTCAACACAATAGATGAAAACAACCCTGATTGTAATGCCACCCTTGTGTCAGTGCTCAGGATGGCTAGAGATAAGTGCAACAGGCTCTGGGTTGCAGATACTGGTGTTGTGAATAACTTGGTTGAGCCACAGCAAATATGCCCACCCAAAATTGTCATCTTCGACTTGTCTACAAATGAAGCGGTGAGTACACTCAAATTCGGTTACTTTAGCAAAATGTATTACATTTCTCTGGATATGGGCCTAGCTGTGTAGGGTCCTCAAAGGATAAGGCACAAATGTCATGTAAAAACTAATGTTGTGTCTGAAGAGGCATTGCGTGTCCTGAAAATTTTGGAGCACATATTAAAGGAGGCTCAGTGATGAGATCTCGACTAATGTTTTGGGGGGGCTGAGATCAAAACTCGGGGAGCTATTAAAGATTTTATCATCTAGTTTCATCGTTTAGGATTGGAGTCAGGTTCCTAGCCTATCTGTTGGTCCATCCAGCAGTTGATGGGTACATGCGAAGTGGGAAATCGGGTGGTTGGAGCAATGTACTGATCCTGACAAATGTGCCGTGCCGCATAATCAAGAATCAGAAACCTCTACAGTATCAGACAGGGCCTCCGAAAGGGGGGCGGGCAAGAAGGACAATCGGTCAGGGGGCCCGGCGTAATTTCTTTATTTGCATTATAATTTGAAATAACAAAGTTATACGATGTCGTATACTTACCATTTTCCACTCCGTTCCATTAAAAATGTATTTAATTTCATTTTCAGAAAAATGTCAGTCTTAAATAATTCCATTAATAGTTTTTGGTAACATTAATGGAGGAGGAGAGTGTCTTAGGAGCCTCTGAACATATTTGGGCTGATACCAGTCATTCCTTTCGGAGACCCTGGTATCTACACTTTTGTGCTGTGGCGCTTTAGGGGGAACCCTTTTTTTAAAGGAGAGTCTTTAAGAAAAACAACATTGAAATCCTTATGCCATTTTAAAAATACTCTTCTTTTGGGTATCACTATTTAGAATATGGGCTTTATTAATTAAAATCATCTGACTGGTTGGAGCTATTGGTCGTATCTTCAACCATGACATTGCCCTGGTAGAGGAAGATGGCTTTTCCCATTTAAAACAAGACAACACGTTTGCCATTCTTCTATTCCAGCAATTTATTCAGGAGAATAAATAAAAGCCAATTTAGGGAAAATATAGACCTAGCCTTCATACTCCTAGTTCTATAATTTAAGCTTATCAAACAACCACTGTAATAGAAGAATAGCACACAATTCCACAAACTTATAGTTTTATAGTTCCTTGTTTAAGAATTATCATTTATACTATGAATAAGTGACATAAGTATTAAAACCCTTCATTGACTTACAACTAACATTTCTAATGAAATATATTTCTTTAACAGGTAAGGATTATTCCAATTCCTGCAAAAGTGGTGAAGCCTATGTCTATTTTGTCATCTATAGTTATTGATGATGTGGTGGCCTCTACTGGAAGCATAGCTAGTTGTGATGCCCTATACGCCTACATTGCAGACACTACCGGTCAGTCAATTATCGTTTATCAAGATTCAGGCAGTAATTCTACAGGGAGCTTTCACAAAGTCACACATCCTTATATGGCGCCTGATTCAGATAACTTTATTTTCGAGGTATTGCATTTTACTATAATTTCAGCATTCATCATTTAAATTTCACAGCCCAAAACATAAGGAACTTAAAGAAGAATAATGTTTCCACAATTTTTATATTTATAAGATGAAAAAGATATATTTTTCCTCAAGCAACATTAACTTACAACTTCTCAGAGCCTAATAAAATAATAATTATAGAAAATATGTGGCGGGTAACAAATTTTCCTCATTCAGAGAGTATCCACATTTTGATCTCAATATCCAGAATTGATTTAGGCTTAAGAACACTAGTATAAAAGAATAGTCAATTCCACGTTAGTAATTATGCATTTTAAGGGAACCTGTACATTTTGGGGCCCGCACATAATAGAACAATACAAAACGAGTTTTGTATAATTTGTTAATTAATTTTAGTAACAAAATATTATTTTAGAAGTACTTACCAATAATTCCCTATTGTAGATTGTTTTGGGTAGATTATTCCCAAAAGGATTCCTATAACTGAGATTCATAACACTGGCTCACAAAAAATAAGTGGTATTTTCTAAAGACACCATACATATATTCTTATTTATTTCGACACGCTGTCCGATTTATCCGAATCCGGTGTCTGTTTGACCCCAGCACTTCAGGTTTAAGAGCATTTGAAAGTCAAATTTCGCGTGAAGTCGTTAAAGAAGAAATAACTGGGGCTTCGATGCTCTTGAGGGTCGCTGAATTCGAATCCGAGGTCTGTTTCACCCCATTGATGCAAAATCAAGGTCATTTCAAGGAAAAGTATGTCTATTATTAAAAAAATAATAGTATCTCTGGAATGGTATCTTTGGAAATTACCACATCCTTTTGGTGTGTGCCTGTCAAATATCAATCGTCTGGGTTCCAAATCTGCTAAGGCCAGTTCTGACAGGAATTTCAATTTTACGTATTTATAAACCACAAAAACATCATACATTCAATTAAATGTAAATAAACAAGGAGTGTGTTCACCTTCAGCTGAAAAAATATAAAATGCATGACTTCAATAGAAACAAGGCTATAAAATTTAGATTGTTAAACCATACACTTAATTATGAATGCTGTTTTCTGAATGAAATACATATTAAGAAAAACTGTAGACATGATGGTAACAAGCTGTTCAAAAATGGTTCTCATTTCATCTTTTGGTTGCTAAAATTCCTATAGATCCTTGGAGAAGTAGGGAACTCTTTCAGCGAATCTATTGCAGAGAGTTTAACCTTTTCACAACTGGGATACAAACCAGTGTATTTAGGGTTGCTTAGTTTTAGTGTTTTAAACACTAATGCAGTATAAATTACTGTAGAAACAAAATTTGTTTCAATAATATCGCCCAAATGAGTGTTTTTTATGTTCTGTTTTAGATACAAAACGAAGAAATTGCTTACTTTCAAGGGATCACGGGTATGGATTTGGCAAGCAAAGGCAGTAAGAGTGAAGTTTACTTCAAAGATGCAGCAGGAGACAAAGTATATGTAGTGGCAACTTCTATACTCCAACAGCCACCTCCAGGAAAAGATCCTAGGCGACTTAACATAAGTCAAGCTTTTTTTTCGAAGGATTCGGAAGGTACCGGACTATATGTGGACTCTACTGATGGCTGTGTATATTTCAATCCTGTTTCTAAGGGATCAATTGTTGGTTGGAATCCAAATACACGTTTCAAAGGTAATATTATCATGAATTTAATAAAACTAACTAAACTAAAGCTTTAATGAATGAATGAATGAAAAGTTTTATTCTTATTCCGGGACAGAAGTCCCATAGGAATAATTTTGAAATTACAAAATAATTTTGAATTTTACGTATAAACTTGAAAACTTATAAGTGCTATCAAACTTATAAGTGTACAGCTTCAATATAGACTAGGTGTTGGGTAAAACTTGGAGGGATAGAAGGTGGTGGAAGAGTCGGGATTTAAAGGTTTCTAGGTTGGTAGAATGGCGGACAAACGAAGGTAAGGAATTCCATAGCGAGGTGGCACGGGTGACGAATGATTTTTCGAATATTGCTGTTCGGTAGGAAGGAATATAAAGATCGGAAGGACGAGATCGGGTGTTACGGGAGTGAACCGAGGATTTAAATTTAACAAGTTGAAAAATATAAGAAGGTCTACGGGAGTGAATTACTTGGTAAAGGACTGAGCCGAGGAAGTACTGACGACGATAAAGAGGGAATAGCCAATTTAGCTCCTGGTAGAAATGTGATATGTGGGAGTCTCTGGGGATCCCGAGGATAAAACGAATGAAACAGTTCATGAGGCGTTTGAGTTTTGCTTCGAGAAGCCAGAAAGTCCACCGTACACCAAACAACCATAGTCAAACTGGGGGAACAATAGGGAAGTTACGAGGAGTTGACGGGTCTTTGTTGGCAGGAGATGGCGGGGGAAACAGGGTGTTAACAGGGGAAACAGGCAGAAGCAGGGTGTAAAAAAATCATGATTTTTTTAAAAAAATCAAAAAAATCGGATTTATTTGATTTAAATCGGAGTTTCAAAAAAAATCAGACTTTTTAAATGCATCTAGTCTATATAGAGAGCTAGTTATTACCTAGTTGTTCATTATATAAACCTGTAACTAAAATATTTGTTTATTTACAATGCAAATAATAAAATAACTATTCTAAAGTATTTTGTCTCAAGTGGATAATTTTGGGAGCATAGTAGAATTGACGGATCACATATACAGGGGCTGAAGTTGTCCTACGTTTTGAGACCGGAATTTCTGTAAATTTAAAGACTTAAATCGACGAAAATCTTTAATTTTCGGCGATTAAATTTAAGTGTACAGAAACTCTGGTCTCAAAATATAGGATAATTTTGACCCTTGTATATATAATGACTTAATTTTCAAATTTTAAAACAAAGATTTTAAAAATGAGGCTTTACAAAAAAATTAATCACTATGGAACGGATGTTATTGTATTTACATATTTTTTTCTGATCGTAAGTATTGATGTAATTCTGCACATTTTAAGTGATTTTAAAGTATTTAACAGTTTTTTATTTTACATATTTTGTCAAAACTCCATATTTTTACATATTCTGCCATAAATACATATGTTTGCTACATATTTTAATATTCTTTTAATTTTGTAATTGAAGAAATAACAGGAAAACCGAGAAAGAAAATAAAACTTTACCCATTGAGTCTAGGTGACTGTCTTTTCTAATTCCAAGAAGGTGGCTGTATATGTACAATGTCAATACTAGGTACAAAAGGCATGTTGTTAGTGGATAGCATTAGAATCATACGAGAGTAATAGAGAAAATCCAGGTTTTAGAAGGAGATACTTGGAATAAATTAAAAATAAAGTTAAAAGACAGTCTAGAAAAAAACCCTGGATGGAAAAATATCCACATTATTGGGGATATCCATAGTGGCAAAACAATTAACAGTTGAGCTGAATCCCACTCTTCAGAGCAGTTGATTGATGCCTTCAAATACACACCAGTGACTTAACAGTCCAGGCAACGAACAGTTATAGATGGAAATTTTTGGAACAAAATTTTTGACTTCGTAACTTTGTTTGGGCTGGATAGGAGAAGAACATATCAAAAGTTCCCGCCCGCCCGTAGACTTGTGCCGGGGGGAGAGGGGTTTAGAAAGTCCCATTTTTTGGGGTTTCACTTATATCTCGGAAGCCCTGCGTCGTAGCTACATGACTATTCTATAACAAATGAAAGCTGACTAAATTTCCTACAAGTTCTATTCAATAACGTTTTTCGAGATATCTTTAGTTTTCGAAATATCCGCTCTTGAAAGTCTGTTATTTTGTGGAAAAACACTTTTCCCGCACATTTTTCCCCCTTTTTGAACGGATATCAAATTTTGTCTCAAGTGGTTCGGGATATTATTACCTCGGATGGACCAGGGGGTAAACTCTATGAGGGACAAAATCACAGTTGATTTCTAGTAATTCAAGGTCTTCCATCATAGTTGAAATTAACCTCAATTAAAAATAATACTATGAAATACATAATGTACGGTAACAGCTGTTCTTTATCGTCCTAAACTCGTTTAACGCATGCTGCCTAGGCTTGCCTGCTCTAACCAACTAAAACTTTAATCCCCCTAAAAATACTTAAAAATTCAAATATCAAAAAATCCTTTCTTAGCTAGTGCCTACGTTATATAAGGAATGTCCATGCAAAATTTCAAAATTTTCTGTCGAGTGGTTTGGGCTGGGCGATGATAGGTCAGTGAGTGAGTGAGTGGTATTTGACAAATATATAGTAGATTTTATTATGTAGTTAGTTAAATATATATGTTCATATTTTGAATTTTATTTTAAATGAACATCCGTTCCCTATTAATCACGTATAATAACAGTAATATTATTTATTTAAAGCTTTGAACAAAAACGCCTGTTTGTCAGCCTTTTCACTTCTAAAGGTAGTTTCTCATTTGACTCTGAACAAAACCAAGGGTTGAAAACATTCTTTCAACCCCTGCAGAAGTTGCCTTTCCTGTCATAAGCTGCTCTATTATTAACAGTTCTCTTGAGGAAATACAATATTTTAACGCCGACAAAGACTTCCACCAATTTAAAGCATTCGCTTCGCCCACTACCTGCCAATCTCTTTTATCTTAAACTTAAATGGTACCGATGCAGAATTAAAAACAAAGGAAGGGTCATAAAAGAAACAGAATTCGAATAGATAAGAAAGGTCAAGTGAGGGTAGGCCCTAGGGACAAAAAGTCCGTCTCGCAGGAACTGCATCATATTAGCGCGGTTCCGTTCATATCCCTAGTCTAATTTGGAAAGATTAAAATAGAAGCAGTTAATTTTTTGGTTCCACCAGTCTTTTTTTTAAATTAATTATTATAATGGCGTGTCAACCCTTAAGGTCACTAACGCCATTCCTGTGGGTAGTAAAGTCTTGAAAGGTCATGATTTACAATCTTACCTGGAAGGGTCGGCTACAGTAGAAACGGACCCGCTAGTGACAAGGTCTTGGAATCTTGGAAATCTATATTTCTAACAATAAATTGTTTTTGTTATTTTACTTAACCAGTTTTATTGTCAAATACATTATCCAACTATAAGCAATTAAAAAATAACAAGAAATAAAACAGACAAAAAGAACCATTGGAATAAACGAAATCAATTAATTTAAAGCTTTAAGCACTTTTTTCTCCGATTGACATCGCCTAATTAAAACTTTCATTAGAACCTTTTATGTAGAGCATTTAATAAGCTTTCTAATGGTATTCTTCCGTTTGCCAAGATTTTCAACCGTTTTCGAGATACTAACGAAATTATACAAAGTTACCAAAACTTTTTTTGTCTGTTAATAAAATATTTTATTCTAACCCTTCCTTTCAACATATTAGTGTTGATGAAACTCGAACATGCAGAAAATGTTTCAACTGTATCCCATAATTCTAAATACCAAAATCAAAGACAAAAAACCCTCCCTAGGAAGGACGCTAGGCAGTTGAAAAGCTATATATCTTGGAAATCCATATCTCTAACATTAAATTGTTTTTCTTATTTTTCTTAACCTGTTTTATTTTCAAATACATTATCCAACAATAAGCAATTAAAAAATAACAAGGAATAAAAAACAGACAAAAAGAACAGTTCGAATAAGCGAAATCAATTACTTTAAAGATTTAAGCTCTTATTTCTCCGATTGACATCGCCTAATCAAAACTTTCATCAGAACCTTTTTTTTAGAGCATTTAATAAGCTTTCTAATGGTATTCTTCCGTTTACCAAGATTCTCAACCGTTTTCGAGATATTAAGGAAAGTAAACAAAGTTACCAAAACTTTTTATGTCTGTTAATAAAATATTTTATTCTAACCCTTCCTTAACTCCAAACGTAACCAAAATTTCAACATATTAGTTTTCATGAAAGCAGAACATGCAGAAAATGTTTCAACTGAATCCCATGATTCTAAGTACCCAAACCAAATACGGTATTCAAAAAATATTTTTTCCAATTTTCTCGAAAACGGTTAAAGCTATCGCCTTGAAAATGGTTTCATTCGTTTTCCTAGCCCTGGAATCATATAAAACGAGTACTTAGAAGCTTATGAACTCAAAAACGTAAGCGTTACGATTTTTTTTGCGCGAATTTCGCCCCAAACGCCATCTTCCAGTAGGCGGATTTTGCTGGTTAACGAACTTGGCCTTTCAAATTGGACGACGGATTTTTGTACCAAATTTCATCACAATCGGACCATTAGGGAAGCCAGAAATGAGCGAAGAGACAAATATATATATATATATATACATATATATATATATATGTATATATATATATATATATATATATATATATATAAATAAATATATATATATATATATATATGTATATATATACATATATATATAAATATATATATGTGTGTATATATATATATATATATATATATATATATATATATATATACAAATTTGAACCACCGTTATTTTCGGTCTCTAGGGGTTCTGAAACGCGAAAGTTTCTAGTCGGCACTTTCGGATTGTTTCATTGTACCAACCTTATAAGCGGGGTTCCTCCCTATGGGGGAGGGAGGAACCGCGCTAAAAATAAAAATGAAATGTTGAAATGGCTGAAAAATGGCAGAACTAGTTAGATTTAAGTTAAAAAATATATATAATAATAATTGTTTTAATAAAATCAATTGATTTAAATCAATGTTTTTTAAAAATAAAATCAATTGATTTAAATCAATGATTTTTTAAAAAAAAAATCAATTGATTTTAATCATGATTTAAATCACTGATTTAAATCAATTGATTTAAATCTTTGACACCCTGGGCAGAAGCTCAATGAACTTCACTTCAAACTTTTAATATTTTTATTTATTATCTTCCCGACAAGAACGGAAATACGACAAGAAATTAAATAAAGTAACTTAGGCCACATGAAAGATAAATTGAAATTAAAAGAATCTAAATACAAAATTAACTTTATAGACTTTAATAGAACCTACACGAGGGAACTGGAACAGCTCCTATGTAAACGAATCAAAGAGCATGCTCAAAATATTGATAATAGAATGGGGCGAGGTTAGCCTAAGGTTGACTAATGTGCTAGAGGACCTGAGCTTAAAACTTGAGCGCACTAAAGGTTTTATCTTCTAGTGTCTTCGTTCACAGGTTGAATTCAGGGACCCAGATCATCCCTAGGCCTACTCAGCCTATAATTAATTTAATAATGGGTACCTGCAAATGGGAAATCAGGCAGCCGGAGCCTAGTATTGACCAAACTATTTCCCTAGTGTGCCATATGATCAACTATCAGATACCTCTACACTATCTGCCCTTCTGGCCCCCTGTGGGACTTGATTTTTTTTTTAGATAAAATAAAATGGCTAGGATTATCATGCTATAAAATGTGAACATAGTTTTGATTTTGATTACTTAAGCATTTAAGGAAATGAAACAAATAGTATCCATATCATTAAAAATAGAAAGAAAGTAATTGTTAAATAAAAGAACTAAAATAAAACTCTTAAATTAAATTTTTTAATATATTTGATAAAAAATAAACAATTTATTTTCATTAATAACTAAGAAGTTCATATTAATTTTTTCTGGCTGGAAATTATTTTCAAACATGTGACATATCGATCAGCTGACTTATCCCCGCCATATTGGATTCTTTCAGTCTTTAATCAGTCTTGTCGGGACCCTAATGGAAGGTTCCCTCCCCTAGTTGAGGCTTTAAGCCTTTTTATTTATAAAGTATTCACCTGAAGAGGCACCAAAAAGGACTGAAACATACAGAGAAAAGAAGAAATAAAGTTATGTAAAGTGTGAATTGATGTGTCATTGACTTCCTGCCTATTTCACCAATTTCATAATCAGATGGTGCTCTTCATTCAAGCATATTTTAGATAATTCATCTTTAAAACTGAATAATGAGTATTATTTTGGAGTGGCATGAACATATCAGTTCATACAATGTAATGAACTCATCTTTCATTCAGTTTTATTCAACATAAAATTATTTTCTAATTGAATTCAAAAACTTCTTTTTCAGAACTATAGTGAAAAACTCAACGTCCATCATAGTTTTAGACGATTTCAATCAAGTAAGCTCTAGTACTACATATGGTATAAGTTGGGCTTTGCAGAAGATTATTAATCATGATACCAACCCCAATCAGATAAATGGATTTCTACTCAGGCTTAATTTGATTAACTGAGTTTTTATGCACCAAGAAAAATTTTAAAATGTAGTGTTTAAAGTTATTATCAATTATTGTCAATAAATATTAAATCCTTGCTAATTATATATATGTAGTGAATGTATAAATAAATTTAAAAGATTAATTGATCATTTATTTCAAAATAACCTCATAGAATCCTTTTATTTAAACGTCCATTTATGTGTAATGTAGACTTTAGGACGGTTTATCTACAGGTTACCGCCCTCTTCTAGCCAGTGTAGAGGTGATACTTTTTCTTTTTACGAAGAATAGGCACCACCCCTTGTGGGAATCGAACCCATGATTTAGCACTGATGGCCACCAGGTCTCCTTAGAGAGTTTTTTATTCCCAGGATATCACTTTAGGATTTGGAATTGACCATCACAGGTAGATGTATTTTTAACCTTTTTTGAAGAACTGGCATAGAATGAAGGGTTCTTCTGTACAGGATACTCGGACCCAGCCTTGGGCCTCCTGAATGGGTTACTTTTGCCATATTCGCTCACGGACCTAGACTTAATTAAAACTCACTTTCTAATTTTTAGCACTTTAGAATAATGATATAAAAAATTATATCATTAATTCCTTATTTTGCAGCTATGTTTACTTCTTCATTTTCGTCAATTCCACAATGCCCAGGAATCCATACAAAGTATTATCCAACTTGCTATTAGCCCTAATGGCCATTAGAAACACATATTCCAACCACCTGCTCATTGTAAATATACCCAAGTGCTTAGAATCATTAGAAAAAAAAAAAAAAAAAAAAAAAAAAAAAATCAGTCCCGTAACAGGCCTCGAGAGCCCTGAGGGGCAGATACTATAGAGGTATCTGATTCATGACCATACGGCTCACTAGGGAGATAGTGTGGTCAGTACTATGCTCCAGCCGCCTGATTTTCCCCTTGGCTGCTTCGACTGCTAGAGTCATTAGCACCCAAGGTACCCATTATTAAATTAATTAAAGGCTGGGTTGGCCTAGGGGCGGTCAGGGAGGCCGAATTCAACCCATGATCGAAGACACTAGAAGAAAAAATCTTTGCTTGCTCGGGATTTGAACTCAGGTCCTCCAACTTATTAGTCCAGTGCTCTACCTCTGAGCTAACCTCGCCCCCATCATTAGCAAAATAAAATATTATTATAAAGTCCGACTCGCAGGAACTGCCTCATCTTAGCGCGGTTCCGTTCTTATCCCTAGTCTAATTTCGAAAGATTAAAATAGAAGCAGTTATTATTTTGTTGAGAGGAGATCGTTGACCGTTGATGATGCAAGGTAGGGATTGTCCGGGTTCGGTCACTGCTACTTAATAATACATACCCCATATGTGTATGTATGTGGGCATATATATGTACATTTGTGTGCGTGTATATGTGTATGTGTATATGCATATATATAAATATATATATATATATATATATATATATTATATATAAATATATATATATATATATATATATATATATATTATATATGTATATATATACATATATATATATATGTTAGGTATATTTACATAGATATGTGCATATATTAGTGTTAAATATGTCCTACTTGTATTTACAGCCCTGATGAAGGCTTGAAGTTCAAGCCGAAACGTCGGCAAAATAAAACCATTTTTACGATAAAAGTAGCAGTGACCGAACCCCGACCGTTATTATTTTGGTTCCACCAGTCTTGAAAGGTAGGATTTACAATCTTACCTGGAACGGTCGGCAACACTAGAAACTTTCCCGCTAGTTACAAGGTCTTGGAATCTTGGAACTCTATATTTCTAACAATAAATTGTTTTTGTTATTTTACTAAACCTCTTTTATTTTCGAATACATTATCCAACTATAAGCAATTAAAAAATAACAAGGAATAAAAAACAGACAAAAAGAACAGTTCGAATAAGCGAAATCAATTACTTTAAAGCTTTAAGCTCTTATTTCTCCGATTGTCATCGCCTAATAAAAACTTTCATTAGAACCTTTTCTGTAGAGCATTTAATAAGCTTTCTAATGGTATTCTTCCGTTTGCCAAGATTTTCAACCGTTTTCGAGATATTAATGAAAGTTCCCAAAATTTACATTATTTCTAACAACAGAAAATTGGTCTCATTTTTCATATCCTGTTTTACACACAAAATTTTCCCAACATAAGAAATTAAAAAAATAAAAAGCAATAAAAAACAAAGGGAAAGAGACAAAAATTACAAAAAGAACGACAAAAACCCGTTCATAAGAACAAAACAGACGTATTTGAAGTTTTAAGCACTTATTTCTCCGATTGACATAACCTAATCAGAAATAGTTTTAGAATCATTTTTGTAGAGAATTTAGTAAGCTTTCAAATAGTTTTGATCCACTTACCACGATTTCCCAACCGTGTTCGAGATATTAATGAAAGTATACGAAGTTCCCAAAACTTTTCATGTCTGTTCATAAAATATTTTATTCTAACCCTTCCTTAACTCCAAACGTAACATAACTTTCAACATATTAGTTTTAATGAAAGTAGAACATGCAGATAATGTTTCAACTGAATCCCGTGATTCTAAGTACCCAAACCAAAAACGGTATTCAAAAACTATTTTTCCAATTTTCTCGAAAACGGTTAAAGCTATCGCCTTGAAAATGGTTTCATTCGTTTTCCTAGCCCAAGAAGCCTATAAAAAGAGTACTTACTAGCTTATGAACTCAAAAACGTAAGCGTTCCGATTTTTTCTGCGCGAATTTCGCCCTAAACGCCATCTTCCAGTGGGCGGATTTTGCTGGTTAACGAACTTGACCTTTCAAATTGAACGACTGATTTTTGTACCAAATTTCATCAAAATCGGACCATCAGGGAAGCCAGAAATGAGCGAACAGACAAATATATATATATATATATATATATATATATAAATATATACATATATATATATACAAATTTGAACCACCGTTATTTTCGGTCTCTAGGGGTTCTGAAACGCAAAATTTTCTTGTCGGCACTTCCGGATTGTTTCATTGTATCAACCTAATAAGCGGGGTTCCTCCCTATGGGGGAGGGAGGAACCGCGCTAAAAACAAGTTTTGTATAATAGGTTACTACATTTTAGTAGCAACACATTATTTGACTGGCACTTCACAACGGAGGTTCATAATCAAAGCCCAGGAGGAGTGACTTTTAAGTTCATTAGTACTTGGGTACCTATTGGTTGCAACATTTTCTATAGTTCCTTTGGAAAGGAAGGAATTCATTCAGTGTGCCAATTGCTGAGAGAGTAATCTACTATCAACTGAATTTGTGAATTTGTATTTCTTATTTCCTGTTTTAGGTGCAAAATGAGGAATTCGTTTCCTTTAGAGGAATCACGGGAATGGATTTGGCAAGCAATGGCAAGAACAGTGTAGTGTACTTCCAAGCTATCACCTCAAAAAAATTCTATAGAATTCCGACTTCAATTCTCCAGCAGCCTCCTCCCGGCAATGATCCAAGGCGACTTAACGTAACATTAGCTGCTCCAAAGCCATCGAGTGGAACTGCCCTATACGTGGATTCTATGGATGGCTGTGTATATTTCAATCCTATATCTGAAGGATCAATTGATGGATGGAATCCAACTACACATGCTCGAAGGTAATATTATCATGGATTCTATAAAATTAACAGAACTAAAGTTTTAACACATTAAAAAAGAAGAAGCTCTATGAAACATCACTTCACACTTTAATTGTATTTATTTATTCTCTAACCAACGTGTTTTACTCCTTCGTGGTGCCTCTTTATATGTTTATTTTTCTTTAAATTTTAACCCCATCATCTCAAGAACAATTAGACATGAAAAACCAACAACAAAATAAAAAATTTCTTTGGGTACATAAATAGAAGCTTCATAGGGGAATTGGAACAGCTATTTTAAAAAAGAATCAAACAGCACACAGATTATATTGATAATAGCGGGGGGAAATAGCATTAACTTGTCATGCTATAAAATACGAACATACTAATGATTCAGATAACAGGAACATTTAAATAAAACAGTGTTTCTTCAGGTAATTAATTTTAAGCATATGGCATATAGATTGTCAATCAGCTGACTTATGTCCGCCATATTGGATATATTCAGTCTTGTATCGTCTTCATATCGTCGATACAAAAGCAAACTAACGAATATGAAAAAATGCATCTTTCATTGCCCATCTTTAATAATTTCTGCTGGACTTATTTACGGCAAATTCTTCAATCTGACTTCACTCTATTAAAGGGAAAGTATTCCACTATCAAAAGGTCAAATCTGCCGAATATTTGACTGTCCAAAAAAAAGTTATGAATAAATACTTTTCCACTCTGAAAAGTGGTGATTTTCATATTCGTTAGTTTGCTTTTGTATCGGCGATATGACCCTAATGGTGGAAGGATTGCTCCTCAAGTTATTATTTAGAAAGTATTTCTGCAAAAAGGTGCCACAAAGGTTTAATACTTGTTGGGGAAAGAATGGATTGACCTGTCCATTTCATCAATTCTTTATCAAAGGCATTTCTTGTGATAATTTAATTGCAAATTACTTTTTTCTTTTTTTTTTTTAATCTAAGTATATATTAGCAATTTATCTTGAAAACTGAATGATGAGTATTATGATACGGAAATATCTAACTCTTTTTCATTCACTTGTATTCAGCTACTGTATAAAACTATTCTAATTGAATTGACAAATTTTATTTTCAGAATTATAGCACAAAACTCAACATCGATCATAATAGTAACCGATTTCAATCAAGCTAACTCTACTGTAACATATGCGCTAAGTTGGGCAGTACAGAACATTATGAATCAAGATACCAACCCCAATCAAATAAATGGATTTCTTCTTAGGCTTAATTTGATTAACTGAGCTATTATGCCAGGAAACATTTTAAAATATAGTGTTTAAATATATTACTAATAAATATGAAATTGTTGCTTATTATATAGCTGTAGAGAATTTACAAATAAATTTAATGAAATAAATAATTATTTATTTCAAAATAACCTCTTGGGATTCTTATTTCAAGGATATCACTTAAAGATTTGGCATTGGCCATCAGAGAATCATATACTTAAGAAATCTGAGAATTTATCAGTGAACTTGCCAGGTATGTTGATGATGGTGTCGTAGTAGGAAATTATATAAGAACACAGAAAGATTCATGAGTATTTTGAAGACAGATTTAGAGGTGACCTAATATTTTTAGGAATGAGATATAAAAAGTATAAAACAAGGTTGATCGTTCGTTAACATGAATATACTCGAGATATCCTCAACGGACTGATTGACTATGGATACCTATGGATGTTTGTATCAAACAACCAAACGATCAAGCTAGATCGAAAGTTCTCTTTAGAGATAACACCATATATTGGGGTCTCCCGTGGTCTAGTGGCTAGCTCCTTAGATTCATATGCGGGAGATGGTAGGTTCGATCCCCACCGGTGGCAGGAATTTTCTCATCCCACGGCTCGTTGGGAAAATTCCTCGCTGCACCCTGGATGTCGGCGCTAATGGCCTAGATGTTGAAGCGCCGAAAAAAATTATATAATAATAATAAGAAGAAGAATGGAAAAATATTTTTATTATTATTATGATTAACACATTGTGTTTATGATTATGATCCCTCTACCATTTTTTATATGGTTTAGAGTGGACCACTGGTAGTAAAGGACTGCAGAGATTTGTACATAGGTTAAATTGAAATTCAGGATTTATTACAGAAAGTATAATTCTATGGAGGGGGGTGTGGCCAAAACTCAGGAACAATTTGTGGTTAGTGGGTTACTCAAATTTTGGATTATGGAGAAATGATGAGTAATGAGTTGCTGGGGTTGGTTGAGATGAGATGGTTTGCTGGATCTTTAGAGTGATGAAATTAAGAAAGGTACCTTTGGGGTGTCTTGAGTATAGTTTGTGCTTGAGCACTCCCTGCTATTTGCTGCATTTTCTTTCTTCTTGCTTCTCCAAATCATGGTGGGCTGGCCAACTCCATTTCCTGCTCCCTTCGCTCGGCCTGGGTGGCTAGGATATTTACTCCTCCATAATGTGAGAGTAAAAACTTAGTGATATTCCACACTGCCACACTTTGTCTAGGATACTGTATCTTCCGAACTTGTTTCTTCGTGCAGTTCGTACTGCCGCGGGCAAATAGTTCCCGGGCACACGGCTAGGTGGCAGCACCTGACGGGGTAAACTTCGTTGTGCGGCGTTTCGCGAACAAACCGCCCACCTAAATTAGATTAAGCTAATTTACAATTCAAAAAATAAAAATAGAAAATATTACAAGGGTACATACAAGTTTGTTCAACCTACAAACAACACAGAAATGAGAAAGAGTACATAAACAAAAATACAATAATGAGGAAAAAAACTTCTAATGTATGTGGCGTTAAATAGGTTTACCAAATACAAATTGATTTTAATTTTGGACCTGGAACTAATGCGGTTTTGGAACGATAATTGTGCCAAATAATAGTTTTTAGTATTTTTCGTAGTTTACATTTTCACTTTGAGATCTTTTCAGGAAAAACAATAAAATGACACATTGGGCCACATTTCGAAATTTGGGTAGCAGCGGAAGTGTTAATAATATTAGGTTGTCCGAAAAGTTGAATATCCCTTTTGTTCGTTTAGCAGAAACTAGAAATATGGACAGTAATAAAGACAAATTAAGAATTCAAACACAGGTAATACATAGAGGATTAAAGAAATACGCAAAAATAGCCTTTCTCTTCATTGAATTGAAATAATTAAGATAAAACCTTGTTTTTAGATCTCCTTGTTTCTTTACAAACTTTTCGGATAGCTCAATATTTTGGATTTATGCAGAAATTGTGATCAAATGATTTCAATACGTGACAGAAAGCTTATTACACAGATTACCAAAGTCATGGAAGCTGTAAAGTTCAAATTTCCATCCTGCTTCACCTCTTGTTATGGGACATGAAAACTATTCTCTATTGGGATGTTTGTTCTAACAGATCACAAGTTGAAACACACTACACCAAATATTATCCCAGACATAGCTCCCTTTAATGACAGCAATCTTGGAAGCACGATCAAAGGTAAAATAGGAAAGAATATAAGGAAGTAGCCTTCGAACTGTTCAGGATTTGTGAAAAGCAAGATATTAATTTGATCCCCATATTTCTCTGTTTTGGGGTGATACCAAAGGATTTAAGGAAAGTCTGCTTTCTCTGGGCTTAATCCTAGGATGCCCATGTTCAGGCATTAAAAAAATACATAATATTTACTAGTTATCCTCACCGCTGCCTCAAGCACAAATGGCCTAGAGACCTATTGTAAAATAATGTAAATATAAAAAATTTAAATAGTCACCCTAAAAGAAAATGTAACCTAAGATAAAATTCCAAGCTAATCTGTTTTGGCCAATGGGCTTTTTTCCTATCGGTCCTTCATGTCATCAAATCATGAACACACGAATTATAAAAAATAATTCGTTTATTGTATAATTGGCAAATAAAGAATTTGAAAAGAAAAAAATTATCACTAAACAAAAGCAATGTAATTCAGCAACCTTTTTCTACAAAACTGGATATAGCACTTATAACAATAAGGAGGTTTCATGGAACAGTGTTACCCATTCTGAATACTTATGATTGAACTGCCCATAAATAAAATTCAACTTAAAATTATCTATATATATAAAAATCACGTTTCTGTCTGTTTGTCCGTATGTCTGTTTGTTCCTTATACAAACCTACACTGTTTGACAGATTTTGACTAAACTTGGCACACAGGTAGGTCTTGATACGGGAAATCTCCTAGGCTAGGTCAAAATAGTCAAATTTCAAAATTTGGTCAAAAGGTCAAAAGTTTTGTTCAGAAAAATTGGCTACACTGAACCATTCAGATTCCGACGGCCATTTTGAATAATGTCTCAAATTTATTTGTTGATGTTCTTGATAATTAGAACAACTCGAACTCATTGATGACTTTACATCATTATATAATCATGTAATGCAGTTTATTTCAATTTTATTTCAGCAGTCACTGTCTAACTAATGAGTGCTGGGCTTTCCTTGATAAGAGCTATCTACTTGCAGGCTGTCGTGCTGGCCTCTTTCGGCTGCGTTATGAATTGCTAAACAGATATAAACAAATTCACACCGTTTGGCCGATTTTGACGTAACTAGGTATCAAGTAGATCTTGATACGGGGAGAGTCATAGACAGAAAGTAGGTGTAGCATGGCACACTGGGTAACAGCTAGTAGGTGTAGCATGGCACACTGGGTAACAGCTAGTATTATATAAAATGAAATAATTAATATCTTTTACCCAAGGTTGGGGGCTTTTGGAATCCCCCTTGTTCTTCTTTTATTCGAATCTTTGTCTACACAATTTAGAAAACTTAGGGAAAAAATTGTTTAGCATAAATATGCTTTAGCGATGACTCAACTGGGAAAAACGTTGCAAAAAAGTGCCCACTGGCGTTTGTGCAGTGGCCGTGTACAAAAAAGAAGACTGTATGTTATACAGTACATTACATAGGTTTGTGGACCTAAAGCATATTTATGTTTCTGAATTCGAGCAGAAGGCTCTAATTTTTATATATTTTATTCAATTATAGTAAATCATTTTTATCGATAACAGGTCCCATTAATAAATACTCTACTGTACTTTCTTTAAATTCTCTACATCCTTTGTATAAAGTACATTTAATGGCTAATGTATTGTGAAAGAAGAATAATGTTGATTTTTCCATTATTTGAATAGATGGAAGTATAATGTACTTTTACAATTCTAAGGTTATTCTTAGTGTGATGCCAATTTGTTTGGTGTAAGTGTTGGAGAATTCCTCTGGGATCGATCTCTGTAAGACATTACGGAAGAAGGCCTAACAGGAATGTGGCTTCCCATACTGCAGTTATTGTTGGTAGCTTTATCCTCACACACTCTGTGGTACCTAATCATAAACTACCTCGTAGTTTAAGATTATTTGTCAGAAATGCATTCACCGATAATAAAATGGTGATAAACAATTTTTAATAGTATTTTGTTTCACTGAAAAAAAAAGACACAAGAGCCCTCCCTTCGGAAAGTATGTAGCCCACTAAATACATTTAAATTATAAGTTAAAGTTTTCTTAAAAAAGGAATTTATTGTACAATAAACTAATAAAAAACTGTAATATAATATTCTATTCCACGTGTAACTGACCAATCAAAATTATTCACTTTTTGGATTTATGTGGCGAGTGGCCACACGCGGTGATGTAATGGCCCCTGAGGAGGTGGCATGTAGGTCACAAAACATGTAGGGCAAAGAACAAATAAAATGGTACAAAAGGAAAAAGGAAGTACTATTTCTGACCTACACCACATAAAACCAAAAAATGTAATATAATAGCATGTAATATAATTGCTCTAATATAACATCATTCGATTGAATAAATTTTTCAATCGAAGATTTAGTTTAAAAGGTCAAAAATCCGAAAAATTTGACAAGGTGGTTAAGGAAAACATTATTTCTCAAAATGATTAAATATTTTTTCCTGAACAGTCTCCTTTGATAAATAATAAGCACAAATATATTTTTTAATGAAGAACATAGGAGTAATTCACTCAGGAAGTTGGGGGCTCCAAGAGCCTCCCCCTTGGGAATGTATGCGACTGGAAACACCTTAGGCATTCTAGGCTTAACAGATAAAGTTTATAAGGATATGAAGAAATCTGTCATCCTAAGATCCAGAAGAACAGCAAGGAAGTTTTCCTTATAATATAGCATAATATCATGGGTGTATATAGAAAATAATTTCGGGAGGGGCTGGGAGAATTTCGGCGGTGGGGGCAGAGATCATTTGGGGGTATGGAATACTAACAATCTAGATCTAGGAATGGTTAGCCAATTAAAACTCTATTACACCCAAAATAAATTATTTTTCTGAACTAAGTGGTTTCATATAATTTATTTTTAAGGTTTTTATGACACATTTTTACCAATTTCGAGGGGGGGGGGCTGCAGCCCCCCTTATATACGCCCTTGCATAATATAGTGATATAGAAATCCCCTAAATTATCTGCTATAGCTATTAACTTTTCAGATGCCAAAGTCTCTGAGTGAGACTGATAACAAAACTGCATTGGTGGATCATGGTATACAAAATAGCCACACTTTTAATTTTGACAAAGTAAATATATTAGATAAGGAGAAAAAAGCCCATAAAATGAAAAATAGAAGAAAATATACACATAATTAAAAGTAGGAAAAAGGCAGTTAATAAAAAAACAGAAATTAAATACCTAGATAAAGTATTTTATAATTTAATAAACAAGACGACATAAAATGACAAAGACTTGTTTTGGAAAATTGACATTTACCCTAAAAATATCGTTTTTTAACAGCTGATGTGCAGTGGACATGATTGATCTTATCAGTCTAGTCTTGGCCCTACCTGCGGAAGGTTATCGGAGGTGTAGGCTGCAATGATATATTATATTATTTCAAGTGCTCCTAAGAGGCATCATAAAGACGAGAAACAAGTAGAGCAGAATAAAGGAGTAGTGAATAGAGTGAGAGTTTTGTTTGAAATTTGATCTTCTGCCACATATAAATAATTTTTATTTGTTATTGATGGTTGCTGTTTATTTGCGATACAAATATCGAGATGATTTCGTCGTAAACAATATGTCAATAAAGCTTATTATTTTCTAAGCTTTTCAACTCAAAAAGGGACACAACTCTTAAATTGTCAAACAAATGTTATCACGAAGCAAGCTTAGTAGAGCTAAATTTTCCTAAAATACAGAAAATGACAGTCCACAGCCAAAAAATAACCCATTCCTTGACATTTGGTAGAAAAGTGGCATTTAAAACACAATATATTAACAATTTCTACTTTGATTTTTTTATTTATTAGACTTTTACATACATTTTATAAAAAATCCTTTTAGCATTAAACTGTCAAGATAACTAGACATCATGAGAGTACACTCGTAAAAGAATTTATAAAAAATGTATTCAAATCTGCATCGATCCTAGGTACTGGGTAGCAAAAATGGCCCCTCCTGTTAAAATGTGTGTGTATATATATATATATATATATATATATATATATATATATATATATATGCATGCTCTGAAAAAGAGGCCTCTGGCATATATCTTGTTTTTGCTTTGTTTCCGAGAAAAATACACACAAAAAAAACTGAAAAGGCAGTCTTTCATAAGGCCTATATAAAAATTGTTAAAAGTATATGTTTATATAAAAAAAAATCAGTCCCGTAACAGGCCACAAGGGCCCAGAGGGGCAGATACTGTAGAGGTATCTGATTCTTGACCGTACGGCACACTAGGGAGATAGTGTGGTCAACACTATGCTCCGGCCGCCTGATTTTCCCCTTGGCTGCTTCAACTGCTAGAGTCATTAGCACCCAAGGTACCCATTATTAATTAAATTAATTAAAGGCTGGGTGAGCCTAGGGACGATCTGGGACCCCAAATCCAACCCTCGAGCGGCAGCACTAGAAGAAAAAATCTTTAGTGCGCGCTCGGGTTTTGAACCTGGTCCTCCAGTTCATTAGTCGAGTGCTCTACCACTGAGCTAACCTCGCCCCCTATGTTTATATAACTCATTGCAAATAATCAACTTACTATTAATTTAATGTAAAAAAAAATGCCTATAATATATAGTATTTAAAAAAAAGAGTATGTAGAAAATAAATTCCAAATTTCAGAGTATTAAGAAAGAATTAAAGGTTAAATAATATTTTTTTAAAAAACTGCCATTATTATTATAGTTGATAATATTAGATTGTCCAAAAGGTTTGTAGAGAAATTTAGGAATAAATGAAGATTCATTTTAATTAATTTCTGAATATTAAATATGATTAGCGTCATTAGCGATTAATCTTTCTCAGAGGACAGTAATATTGGATTGTTTGTAACAACAGCCGTAATATCCTCGATCTTGATTTTTCTATTTTGGCCAAGCTTGGGGTGATCTTCCGGATGAAAATCTCCTTACCTGAACAGTGCTGTCACCAACTGAATCATCACTATGGAGAACTATAATCTTATTTTCAGTTTTTGCTGCAATTGATTTCTCTTAGCTTGTTTTCTCAAATTTTCCGCCATTCCCCATCCCAGGAAGAGTGAATTTTCTTCTTCACAGAGCAAATTAAGTACTTCCTAGGTACATAATTTATGGTCGGACCTTCTTGAATAGTCAATTCTTCATGAACATCTGCTATTTCGTTCCCTGTTAATCCGCAATGACTTGGTATCCATGTGAATATAACTTTAGTATTATTGCTGGTATATTGTATATAGGAAAAAACTGATGATCGACTGGATGGAGAATCCTTCTTGATTTAGATTAAGGAAATTTTTGTTATGTGAACATTTTATATTACTACAAAATAATAAGATATCTTTTGATACATTTAAAATTTTTTCTAAATATATAAAATATTCATAAATATATGTGTTTAAAAGTATTCTTTTAATTTTCCTCCCATTCTTTTAACCCTGTAGTATATTTAAATTGAACCCATTTATGTTGGAGATATCACAACAATATATATATATATCCTGAAGCCGTGAAAGACTCTGTTTGGCTAAAGACCATTGATGAGGAGCTTTTGACTTTAAAGGCAAATGGTATTCGTGAAGTGGTGGATGCTCCTGCAAATAATAATGACAAAATTGATAGCCGATGGGTTTTTACTATAAAGAACATTGATGGTAAACTGATGTAAAAGGCCAGATTTGTGGCTCGAGGGTTTCAGCAGCCATCAACAGGGGATGAGTATATACTGGATGTGAGGTCTGCTTTTAGCGCGGTGCCTCCCTCCCCCATAGGGAGGAACCCCGCTTATAAGGTTGATACAATGAAACAATCCGGAAGTGCCGACCAAAATATTTCGCGTTTCAGAACCCCTAGAGACCGAAAATAACGGTGGTTCAAATTTGTATATATATATATATATATGTATATATTTATATATATATATATATTTGTCTGTTCGCTCATTTCTGGCTTCCCTGATGGTCCGATTTTGATGAAATTTGGTACAAAAATCCATCGTCCAATTTGAAAGGTCAAGTACCGTTTTTGGTTTAGGTACTTAGAATCATGGGATTCAGTTGAAAAATTTTCTGCATGTTCTACTTTCATTAAAAATAATATGTTGAAATTTACGTTACGTTTGGAGTTAAGAAAGGGTCAGAATAAAATATTTTATTAACAGACATAAAAAGTTTTGGTAACTTTGTATACTTTCCTTAATATCTCGAAAAAGGTTGAGAATCTTTGTAAACGGAAGAATACCATTAGAAAGCTTACTAAATTCTCTAAAAAAAAGGTTCTAATAAAAGTTTTGATTAGACGATGTCAATCGGAGAAATAAGTGCTTAAAACTTTAAAGTAATTGATTTCGCTTATTCGAACTTTTCTTTTTGTCTGTTTTTATTCCTTGTTATTTTTTAACTGCTTGTAGTTTGATAATGTATTTGATAATAAATCAGGTTAAGAAAAATAAGAAAAACAATTTAATCTTAGAGATATGGATTTCCAAGATAGCTTTTCAAATGCCTAGTGGGGTCCTTCCTAGGGCTGGATACCCTGGATGGGTATCCAGGTAAGATCGTAAATAAGACCTTTCTTGAAAGTAAAGATGGAACTGTCAACGTTGGTCCTCCTCTGCCTCCCGGCACTTTCATTGCTGACGAAGGCTACCAATGATTAGCCAAAACGTCCTAAATATAGATTTTTTAACAAAATTCGTATTGAGGTTTCTTTAGCCGAATCCCAGCCATTCCATCTTTACTTATCACCTCGACGGCTAACTATCTAATCTTCATGCTTTCTAGAAATGTGGACCCAAAATAATAACAGCTTCTATTTTAATAATTTTAAATGAGTCTAGAGATAAGAACGGAACCGCGCTAAGATTATGCAGTTCCTGCGAGTCGGACTTTTTTAAAGAGCGTTCTTCCTGTGTCATTGAATTTAAACTTTATTTTTTAAACCTACCTACCTGATAGCTTAAAGCATAGTTCAGTGAATGTTTTAAAATTAGTTAAATCCTTATATGGTCTTAGGCAGAGTTCTAAGGTGTGGAATAATCATATTAATGGTGAATTTAATAATTTAGGCTTTATGGGATCAAAGGTTGATCCTATGAAAGATTTGAGCCATTGTAAAAAAAATGCATTTTTGGGGATTGTATATGCTATGTGTAGTTGTGTAAACTAGTCATTCCGTGGTCAGAGTGTATAAAGTGTCCAAGAGACACCAATTCTCTTCTAATCCGTAATGTGACATCTATTTTGTACTCTGAAATTGTCAAAAGGTAAATTAAATGAAAGAAAGATCAGACAGGAAAATATATTTATTGGGACACACATTAATCACGAATTTTGTTTGCAATTAATACATATTTTTCTAGATGCAGAAAGTAGGCGTAGCATGGCACGCCGGGTAACAGCTAGTATATGTATAAAATACATTTACATTCATTCATTCTTCCTCCGATTGTCAATGTCAAATCTTTAAAATCCTAGAAAAATGAATCCTAAGAGGTTATTTTGAAATAAATAATTAATTATTTCTCTAAATTTATTTGTACATTCACTACAGATATATAATTAGCAAGATTTTCATATTTATTGACAATAAATGGTTATAAATTTAAACACTATATTTTAATATGTTTCCTGGCATAAAAGCTCAGTTGATCAAATTAAGCCTGAGAAGAAAGCCATTTATTTCATTGGGGTTGGTATCTTGATTTAAAATCTTCTGCAAAGCCCAACTTATGGCGTATGTCGTAGAACAGTTAACTTGATTGAAATCGTTTACAACTATAATCGATGTTGAGTTTTGTGCAATAGTTCTGAAAATAAATTTTTTGAATTCAATTAGAATACAGTTTTATACAGTAGGTGAATAAAAGTGAATGGAAAAGAATTTGAAATTTTCACCTCACTCCAAAATGCAATTTAGCATCTTTTTCAGTTGTAAGTAAATCCCAAAGATGCATTTTCCTGGCAGAACTTAAACAACACTAAGAACTTAAACAATGAAAATGAATCGCGTAAAACACACAAATCTACTAGTGAATTTTGTTGAAAACAGAAAGTAAACAAGACGGTTACTGCAAACAACGGCCATTAGAATTGCCCATAGGAATAGGCCAACAGAAATGCTAATGAGTTATGCGCCTGCGCTGATGATCCAGATCTCTGAACGAGACCTGCGTTGAAGCTAACATGTAAGAACCATAAATAAATATAATTAAAGCGTTAAGTGAAGTTTTTGCCTATTCCTTGGCTTAAAGCTTTAGTTTTGTTATCTTTATGTAATTCATGATAATATTACCTTTGAATACGAGTGTTTGGATTCTTTCCAACAATTGATCCCTGAGATATTGGATTGAAATACACACAGCCATCCGTATAATCCACATATAATCCAATTCCACTCGATTGCTTGGTAGAACCACGTGTTATGTTAAGTCGCTTTGGATCGTTGCCTGGAGGAGGCTCTTGGAGAATGGAAGTCGCCACAACATAGACTTTCTCTGAATTTGGAGCTTGGAAGTAGACTTCACTGTTTTTACCTCTCCTTGCCAAATCCATTCCTATGATGCCTTGGAAGTAAGTTAATTCTTCGTTTTGTACCTAAAACATAAAGTACACACTGTGTGATGAATTTACTGAGGCCTCTTTATTAGCAGTAATTATCGCTAAAATAACCTCAACACCTCAACAAAACCTGAAACTAAATAACTTTCAGCATACTCATTCAAATCCAGTTGGGAGTAGGATATTCTCTCAGCAATAGGCACACTGAAAGAATTCCCTACTTCCCCAAGGATGTATAGAATGTGTTGCAACCAACAGGTAAGGTACTGATTATTAATAAATAACTGACAACACATTTTTGAAGAAGCAAAACAATTTTATTTTTAACTAAAGGACATCACAATACATCATGGTAGGAGGAAGCCATAACATTATAGGTAATTTACAACCAAAAAAGTCCGTCTCGCAGGAGCTGCATAACTAAGCACTTTCCTCAGAATTTTTGTAGTGTAGACTACATTACTGAATAATTTGCTGTAAATAACCTACCTTCTTATGAGAACTGTTCAATTATTAATTTTGTAAATAATTTGCTTCCAGAGTTATGTTAATACATGATAATGTACTACTTAATAAATACACAAAAACTTAATTTTCCGTATTTTGATCTGACGCAGGAACAGGAAGAGTTAGCCCGCCAGACCTACGTCTGGCGGGCTAACTCTAATGAAACAGAGTTTTAAGTAAACCCTCCTTTCCAATAGACCGATTTACTTAATTTTTACAACACTTCTTTCTCATGAGATACCCACGACGTATACCGCGTTTCGTTACAATACAGCAGAAATTACGACCGGTATGAGTATATTAGTACTTTAGATCTGGAGTGAACCCCCCCCCCCCTCCAAGTAACCCGATTTAGTTTATTTTTACAACCCATTTTTCTCTGTTGGATACCACCACGAATACCGAGTTTCGTTGAAATGTAACAAAAATTACAGCTGGTAGTGGCAAATTGGTAATGTGGGTCCGGAGTAAACCCCCCCCCCCTCCTAATGAACCGATTTAGTTTATTTTTACAACGTATTTCTCTCTTTAGATCAACATAACGAATACCGAGTTTCGTTGAAATATAACATAAACTATGGCTGGCATGGTCAAATTAGTGTTTTGGGTTCGGGGTAAACCCCCCTCCCGGTGGACCGATTTCGGAGGTTAACGAACTCGTTGAATCGTTTGCTAATTGAACGCTATATACCACGTTTCGTGAAGAAAAAACAAAAACTCTGGCCGCTATCGTGTTAACAGACAGACAGACACACACACACACACACACACACACACACACACACACACATATATATAAATTTTAACGGGGGTCATTTTCGGTGTCTACTAGGTAGGATCGATAAAGATTTGAAGAAATTTTTCAAAAATTCCGTCATGAGTGCAACCTCAATAGCTACTTTCCTTCGGAGGAAAGTGCTAAAACGACACTGTAAGGTGCTTCCGCCCTAGCGGCTATTTCAGGAACTACTTCCTGCTTGAAATGCTTTTAGCGGACTATTCAAATATTAACACTGATGAACTTTAAAGTCGATGCACTATAAAAAAATGAAAAGTCCGTAACGCAGGAGCAGCATAAATAAGCACTTTCCTCAGAATTGGGTAGTGTCGAGTCCATTCCTGAATAATTTGCTTAAAATAACCTATATAGACAAATAAAATAAAAACATAAATAACGCCTGTTTCAATTCAATTCAAACATAGTACAAAGTAAATTCCCCCCGGCCCTTCCGATAGACCGATTTAGTTCATTTTTACAACACTTCTTCCTTATTAGATACCCAGGACGTATATCGCGTTTCGTTACAATACAGCAGAAATTACGACCGGTATGAGCAAATTAGTAATTTGGTTCCGGAGTAAACCCCTCTTGAACCGATTTAGTTTATTTTTACAACACATTTTTCTCTTTAGTTGACCAGAACGAATACCGAGTTTCGTTGAAATACAACACAAATTATGGCTGGTATTAAACTCCCTCTCCAGATGGACCGATTTTGTTGGTTAACGAACTTGTTCAATCGTTTGATTGGGGAATACTACATACCAAGTTTCGTGGGGAAGATACAAAAACTCTGGCCGGTATCGTGTTAACGGACACATATATAACTATATATATATATATATATATATATATATATATATATATATATATGCATATATATAAATTTAAACGGGGCTCATTTTCGGTGTCTACTAGGTAGGATCGATAAAGATTAGAAGAAATGTTTCAAAAATTCTGTCATGAGTGCAACCTCAATAGCTACTTTCCTTCGGAGGAAAGTGCTAAAAGTCCGACTCACAGGAACTGCGTCATCTTAGCACGGTTCCATTCATATCCCTAGTGCCATTAGTAAAGGAATAGAAGCAGTTATTGGTAGGGTTTGATATTTCATGAAAAATATACAATGAAATCTAAAAGAGAAGTAATATAAGATTTTAAGCGCCACAACAGGAAACTTCTTCATCCAACGCCTGTCTTTGGCTTTTCATCCATTCGACGCCGTGCCATCCAGTGAAGCCGTGCGTGTCCTTCTGTGGTTTCATCTCCAGTGTTCGCCTGTAGGGCTGAGCAATATGAGAGGTGATCCGCCGTCCAGTTCTCCTGGGAGCACAGCGGACAAGTTGGAGAATCTGCTAACCCTATCCTTTGTAAATGACTATGCAGGTAATCGTGGCCTGTAGCCATCCTAAAGGTAGCCCCTGCAATTCCTCGGGGAAGGCTGTCGGGGAAAGGTTTTGATATAATTCGGTCCCATCTTTTTCCAACTGCAGCATTTCTCCAAGTATCCACAATAGCTGTCCTTAAACTGGAAGAGATTACTACTTTGAGGTTGGGAGATAGACTGCTTTGAACACATGTAGTTTTACATCCCGTCCAACCTCTCTCTTTCCGACTATAGAGTTGCAGATTTGGTAATATATTTGGTTGGCCTTCTTAATTCTATTAGATATCTCAGTATTGATAGTGCCATTCCTGTTTATTACCGTCCCCAAATATGTGCACTCTTCTACAACCTCTAAAGTTTCTCCATTACAGGCAATGTTCATATCTTGTTCCTCTCTGCCTAGATAGAGTGTCTTGCTCTTGGTAGCGTTTATTATCATGCCTTTTCTTTCCAATTCCGCCTGCCATTCAATAATTGCCTGCTGTAGTTTATGTTGGGTGTCCGCGATCAGAACTATGTCATCTGCATACAATAGTGCTTGGGCTTGGATAGGTCTCATATTCCAATAGCCAAGAATAGTTCTTCCGGTCCTCCTTTTGCAGATTTTGTGGCTTTCATCAATAAAATTAATGAATAGCAGAGGACTAAGGCTATCACCTTGCTTCACACCTTGTGCCATTGGAAAGTGTTCTGATTCAGAACCATTGATCCTCAATACACTCTTGGGATCCTGGTACAACACTATAACAATATTTCTCAATTTCTTACCTTGTTTTATTAAACTACCCTATTAGCTCTTAAACGCAATAAAAAAAAATAACTAGTTTAAAAGTTAGGTAAACACAGAAAAGAAACCGTTGAAAAGAACACTAAGATTTTCAAACTTATAAGCAATTATTTCTCCAATTGACATTGCCCCATCGAAAATTACATCAGAGTAGAGAATTTAGTAGGCTTTCCAATGGTAACTTCCCACTTACCACGATTTCCCAACTGTTTTTGAGATAGTTTAGAAAATATACGAAAATTCCCAAACTTTTCATTCTTGTTAATGAAATATTTTATTTACAGTACTTCCTTAACTCTAAAATGGAACCAAAAATTGACTATCTTAGATTAGATGAATTACAAACATCTGGAACAAGTTTCAACTGAATCAATCATTTCTAAACCCTCAAACTGAAAATTTGGAGTTGTATCAATTTTCTCGTAAACTGATATATATATATATATATATATATATATATATATATATATATATATATATATGTTAGGGGCAGAGAGACAAGAGCAATGTAAACAAACAAGCTGAGCCTATAAAAGGACTCAGCAGGATTAAATATACTCAGTTGTTATCTAGCTTTCGAAGTGTTATTACAGTCCTTACTCTTACTATCCTTTTTAAAAACATAGTACGTGTCGGGCTCATCATAAGTGGTGCCGAAACCCGGGACCGTGCTAACGGGACGGGAGCGCGTTAACGCGAGAAGAACGTGCTAACGTGACGCGGGCAGTTTATGCCAGGACGAAAGGAGCGTGAAACAGTGCAAGACAGACTTTTTTCTAAAAGAATGGCCACAGGTACGGATGCGGCCACAACTCTAGAGTGGCTGAAATTTCGCGCGGCGACAGCACAGGATATGCGCACAGCAATTGGCCAAATCGAGAGGTTCTCTGGAGACGTAGGAGAACTTGGCCACTTCCTTAAAGACGGCGACCGCCTAGCGGAACTGATCGTGAAGAGAGAAGAAGAGGGATGGATTGATGAAGGTGATGCAAAGGTCTTGCAAGCGGCGCTGGTAGGTCGAGTGCGTCGACAAATACTGAACCAAGTGCAGAGCGATACGAGCACAACGTGGGAAGATCTTAAGACGCGACTGAAGAAGGCCTATGGAGGAGGCAGATGGGCCCCTGAAGAAGACCTGATCAGGATGCTCAGAGAAACAAAGAGCCCCCGACAGTCGGATGGAAGTTTCGCTGCTAGATTAATTGCTTGGTATAACAAGATTACCGACAAACTGAGCGAAAGGAAAGAAGAACCAGAAATGAACGCGATGTTATTGGTACTGGAAAGGGTGCTTAAAGTACATCTGAGCCGAGAAACGGGGCGAGCCACGGAAACTGGCAGGGATTTTCTAAGTATGGCGCAACAAATGGTGGAGGAAGGAGAAAAGGAGGCCGAAATTCATACAGCCATCCCGGAAAGGGGAACATGGATGGAAGACAGAAGAAGGCAACGGAGGGAGCCGAGCAGGAGGTCAGGAGGCAACGGCCCACGCCAAGGATAGGACCAGAGGCCCAACCGATCGAACAGAACCCGGGATACATACAGGAGAGAACCTCGTGAACGAAAAGAGCAGAAGCAGGAGAGGAAATGTTTTGAGTGTGGACGGGTCGGACACTTAGCTTTCAGGTGCCCCAAGATTAAGTGTTTCGAATGCAATGATGTGGGTCACGTGGCGAGACATTGTCCCTATGTACGAAAACCGGCGAAGGACATTGGAGAGCCTATGGAGGTGAACTTCCATAGGGTAAAGAAAAACAGAGCTGAGAAAAGGGAGGACAGCCCAGTGACCGAGTGAGACGGTAGCAGCGAGTCGGAGCAAGAAGAGCCTCGTCGATCACCGAGACTGATGACCTCTTACGCAGCCGTTCTGCGGAACGCCCGGGTCAGCAGGAGAAATATTTGAGGAAGGTGCGACCAGAGAGGTAACCCCATGAAAACGAACACAGGAGGAGAAGGTGGGTTACCGATAATCGAGGGAGCGGGAATAAAATGGCTAATAGATACGGGGAGTACGTGCACCCTCGTCAGCAAGAAAGCGTGGACCAAGCGGACGGAGGGCTGGATGAACCAAAAAATCCGTAAGTGCCAATGTGAATTACTAACTCTCGGTGGTCTGTGTAAAGTGTCCGGAGAAATTCAGATCCCCACTAGTGTGTGGGGGAGCACAGGGGAAGCAGTGACAGCCCACGTCGTCCCAGGACTACCAGGGGAGTATGATGGCATCCTAGGTTGCGACGCCCTGGCCTTACTGAGTGGGAAAATAAAGGCGGGCAAGCGGAGATGGAGAGTAAAGATAGGAGGCACAGCGTACAGCGTCACCGATGGACTCAGAGGCCGGAAAGGAAGAGTCGGGGCCATAAAACGGCAGACACAGACGCTCCAGGACTTAGCTGAGGAATTTCACGACGTCTACCACAAAGAAGGCCAACCACTTAGTGCGACGGGGAGAACCAGACACGAGATACGCGTAAAAGACGATAGGGCCATTTACGTTAAGGAGAGACGTTATCCTCAGACGCTTCGGGACGCAATTGAAGAGGAAATCCAAACGCTCCTGAAGCAAGGTATCATAGTACCCAGCGTGTCCAGGTACAATAGCCCGCTCTGGGCCGTTTCAAAAGCAGGATCTCCAGGCAAGTACAGAGTCGTGGTGGACTACAGAAAGTTGAACAGCGTCACCCTGGATGAAAAATATCCCCTGCCCCGGTTGGAAGACATCAGTGATCGAGTGAGCGGAGCCCGCATTTTTAGCACCCTGGACTTAAAAGCGGGTTACCACCAAATTCGTATGCATCCCAGGGATGAGGAGAAAACAGCGTTTTCCTTTGAACGAGGGCGGTACCAATTTACGAGGATGCCGTTTGGTCTGAAGAACGCTCCCACCACGTTTCAGCGCCTGATGGACGAGTTTCTCACCGGCCTAGGAACGGACTTTGTGCAAGGATATATGGATGACCTGCTCGTCTTTAGTCGATCAACGGAGGAACACCAGGTGCATCTGCGACGAGTCTACGAGTCCCTTCGAGAGTTCGGACTAAAACTATCCCAGGAAAAAACGCGCATCGGGCTACCCAGCGTAGTCTTTCTTGGCCACGTGTTTTCGCAAGAGGGAATTCAACCAGACCCCGGGAAAGTGGAGGCGTTGGCCGAGATCAAAATCCCAACAGACATAAAAGGGATCCGCAGGCTTCTTGGCGCCCTGAACTATTACCGGAGATTTGTACCGGACATGGCAGACAAACTCGCGGAGGTCAATGACCTCTTGAAGAAAGGGCGAAAATTCAAGTTGACTCCCCAGATGATTTTACAAGTGGAACAGTGCATTGAGATGCTGAAAAAGGAGCCAATTTTAGCCTTCCCAGACTTCGGCTAGACGTTTATTCTGACCACGGACGCCAGTGACTACGCGGTCGGAGCAGTCCTCGCACAGCAATGGCCGGCGGGAGAGAGGCCAGTCGCGTATGCGAGCAGACGTCTCACAGCGGCGGAAGAAAGGTACAGCGCCATAGAGAGAGAGTTGTTGGGAATCGTGTGGGCCGTCGAACACTTCAGGCCGTACCTCTATGGACGGAAGTTCACGGTGAAGACGGATCACAAGCCACTTCAATGGGTCGCGACGTTAAAAGAGACATCAGCGAGGGTACTGAGGTGGAAGGAACGTCTCGCCCAGTATGACATGCACGTGGTCTACACCCCTGGCAAGGAGAACGTAGTGGCCGACTGGTTATCCCGCCTACATCGCGTCAACGTCGCAACCACGGTGGAAGAGGAACACAGGCAGCCGCTCCGGCAGTTCTTTCAGGACTGGAATCCGGAAGGAGATAACGCGGAGCCCAGTGACAGTGACAGAACCGAGTCTGCGGGTGACCCGGAACGGACCATGGAAGAAACGGACGATATTCTGGTTGCGAAAAAGAGGTACATTATTTGGAAGTCAGCGACCGAGGGGTCACTTCAAATCACATATGGCCGTCGAACGCGGAATAGTCTCCGGTGTACAGTGAGAGCACCAGAGGGTGCCACGGATGAGGTTATCTGCAGGTTGCTGGAAGACGCGTCCATCCCCAGAACTACTACATACATATACGTGGGGAACACGGCGATTTGGGAACGAATCGCTCGCCTCTGGGAACAGGAGCGTGTAGGCGTTGACAGAACCTTCGTTAGGTGCACCCGATTGGGCGAAGTCGTTACAGATCCGCAAGTCCAGCTAGACGTCATCATAGCACAACACCAGGGTAAAACCAACCATAGAGGAGTAAACGAGACGCTGTCAAGCCTGAAGAGGAAGTACCACTGGAAAGGGATGGAGCGCATGGTCCGCCAAGTCATAGGAGAATGCGAGGTGTGTAATCGAGCGAAGTATGAAAGGCGACCGCCACAAGCCCACCAGGAGGAAACGCCTACCCCCAAGAGTCCTCTTCTGGTACTCCAGGCCGATATATTCACATGGCACTCCCAGCTATGGCTCACGATTGTAGACGTGTTTAGCAAGTTGGTCATGGCCGTTCCCATCACCTCTAAAAGTGCCCGAGAAACGGTCAAAGGTCTGCGTAAATGGGCGCGGGTATATGGGACGCCAGATTTTCTAGTGACGGACGGAGGAAGGGAGTTCTCTAACGCAGAAGTGAAGGACCTCCTGAAGCGGTGGGGGACTCAACTCCATGTTACTACAGCAGGTCATCCACAAAGTCACGGAGTCATTGAGAGAGTACACAATTCTTTGAGCGAGCACTTAAGAATCTCTCACGCTGAAGGCGGATCGACCGGGGAAGACGCGATGGACATAGCGGTGACGGCGCATAACCATTCGGTACACACCTCCACGGGATTCACGCCGTTTGAAGTGTTATTCGGAACCCTGCGGATAGGCAGAGACGTCGCTGATTCGGCGGGGGCCCCAGGAGTCGTCACGGCGATATCTCACCTACAGGCCAATCAGCGGAAAGTTACACGTGAAGCGCGAGGGCGCCTGCAACGAGAAAAGCGAATCAGAGTGGGGAAACACAACCAGCAGGTTGCAGACTTGAAGCGACCTCTCCGGATTGGCGATACGGTCTTCCGCCGGATCCCATCCAACCGCGGGAAGCAAGACGTTTTGTATGACGGACCTTATGTTGTCGTGGCGCTTCGTGAGCACAACATCGTTACCATCCGGTCCCAGGAAGACCCGCCCAGACAACGCAACGTTCACCTCGAGCAGTTGAAGATCAGGAACACAACTCAGATGCAGACAAGGGGAGACCAACAGCAGGACCCAGGTACTGATAGGTGTGAGCGTGGTCCCCAGTGCAGTGATGTGTAGTGTTCCCTTTGTATATAGTGTAATACTTATAAACAGTGTTGTCTTTTTTATTATTTTATTTTTATTATTATTTATTTAGTCTTATTACTTACTTGCTTTTACTTGGATGTTTTCTTACTTTTCTTTTCTGTTTTGTTGTCTTACGTAGTCATTTTTCTATTCTTATCTTATCTTGTATATAAGCTTTGCTAGTATCTACTTGCTGTTGCAATTTCCTTTCATTATAATTAGTTTTTTTTTCTCTCTCTTTCTTTCTTTCATAAGTTTCCGCCGTGTGGCAGAAACTGAGGGGGGGTTGTTAGGGGCAGAGAGACAAGAGCAATGTAAACAAACAAGCTGAGCCTATAAAAGGACTCAGCAGGATTAAATATACTCAGTTGTTATCTAGCTTTCGAAGTGTTATTACAGTCCTTACTCTTACTATCCTTTTTAAAAACATAGTACGTGTCGGGCTCATCATAAGTTATATATATATATATATATATATATATATATATATATATATATATATATATATATATATATATATATATATATCGCTTTAAAAATGGTTTCATTCCTTTTCCTACGTAAATGAACCTATAATATTAAAAGTCCGACTCGCAGGAACTGCATCATCTTAGCGCGGTTCCGTTCATGTCCCTAGTGTCATTTGATAAGCTTAGAAAAGAAATAAAGTTATTTTTTTATATATCTCGTGAAAATTGTCAAAATCCTCTCGAAAATCTCGAATAAAAGTGATATTATGGCGTCAGGAAGACCGACAGTAGCTAACTTATACACAGAAGCGGAAATTACACAATCCGGCTCTCTTTCTAAAGCAAAGCTCTATAAATCAATACAAAATATGCCTAATAAAGCCTTTCTAGTGGATACAGAAGCATGGGCGTATATGAGGGGGGGGGGGGCTGAGGGGGCTGCAGCCCCTCCCGAAATTTTGAATTGATGATAAAAACTTGTCATAAAACCCTTAAAAATAAATTAAATAAGATCACTTATTTCATAAAACATATTTTATTTTACGTTTAATAGCGTTTTAGTTGCCTAAAACGATTCCAAGCTCTAAATATTTAGTATTCCATACCCTGGAAATGGTCTCAGCCCCCCCCCCCCCCGAAATTTTCCCAGCCCCACCCGAAATTGTTTTCTATATACGCCCATGTACAGAAGGATCAAGAACATGTACAAGAAAGATTGAGTAGAATACCCTACCTAATAAAGCCTATATAGAATAATATGCCGAATAAAGCCTATCTACTAGATACAGAAGGACAAATAACAAGTCTTGACGAATAACGAGTCAATATATAGAATAATATACCTACTTAAGTCTATGGAGTAGATACAAATGGACCAAAAACAAGTCTTGATGAATCTTGTTTTTTTTCTACTTAAATACTTTTTATCAATATTTAGTGTATAACCTGTGTTGAAAACTATTGATTGCTAATTGATGAATCGGGTTACAACTAAGTAGTCTTTATGTATATTTAGTATATAACTTATGTTTGGATCTGTGTTTTGGGGTGCTCTCCGCCTAGGCTTTGTATTTGTATCGGCAGATACCTGGGGTATATTTACAGCTTTTGAGGATTAACTCTTAGCAGGTAAATATCCTGCTGACCTTATGTTTGTACGGGCAGTGACCCCACTCCCTATTCCCTCATAGTATCTAACCGTTGTGAAGTTTATTTTTTGGATTTAGGACTTAATATAGATATGTTGACTAAATCATAGCAAGAAGTCAACCTCCGTCGTCGGTTTTTAACTATGTAGACTCGCTAATGTTACCCAATCTTAGACACATCGTAATTAAAATCCACAGCAAAAACACGACATTTCATCAGAATCTCCTGCTAAATAAAACATATATAGAATAATATGCCAAATAAAGCCTATCTAGTGGATAAAAATAGAGGAAAAACACCGTTCGTGGTGGTAGAAAATCTTAAAGGCATTTCGCTCAGAAATCTCCGAATTATTGTTACTAATTTTACGTATCCTGTTTTATAGCCAAATAGATTTATATTCTATAATCAATAAGAAAAAACTACTAACAAAAAAAACTATGGGCAACAGATGAAAATAGGGAATACTTAGAAAAATTCAACACCAGTACTGTAATCTAGATATTCATACGGCATTTTCGAATTCTAACAAACAAAATATTGATTCTAATTATACGTATCCTGTTTACTGACAAATACATTTGATTGCTATAAGCAAGTACAAAAATAACGAGAAGTGAAAACAAAAACTGCGGGAATCACACAAATAGATCCGTTTAAATAAACGAAACTCCATCAAACATTTCTTCAAAACATTTTTTGTGGAGAATTCAGTAAGCTTTCGAACTGTTATATTTAACTTGCCACGATTTCCTAACCCTTTTAGAGATATTGAGGAAAATATACGAAGGGGGCCTAATAGATATTCATACGGCATCTGAGAATCCCAAGATTCCGCAAAAATAAAATATCGTTTCTAATTATACGTATCCTGTTTTATTGGCAAATACATTTGACTACTATAAGCAATTGAAAACACTAGGGAATATGCCAAAGAACTCGGAGTAGGAGCCTCGACAGTTTCAAGACATTTGAAGGAAATCGGCAAATCCAAAACTGACATTTCATACGGTACAGCCTGATATATTTTTAACAATGAATTGTTTTTCTTATTTTAATTAATCTGTTTTATTGTCAAATACATTATCCAACTATAAACAATGAAAAAACAACAAAGAATAAAAACAAACAAAAAGAACCGTTCGAATAAACGAAATCAATTACTTCAAAGTTTAAGCACTTATTTCTCCGATTGACATAGCCTAATCAAAAATTGTTTTAGAATCTTTTTTCTAGAACATTTAGTAAGCTTTCGCATGGTAACCCTCCGTTTGCCAATATTCCTAACCGTTTTTGAGATATTAGGGAATGTATACGAAGCTCCCAAAACATTTCATGTCTGTTAATAAAATATTTTATTCTAATCCTTCCTTAACTCCAAACGTAACCAAAATTTTAACATATTAGTTTTGATGAAAGTAGAACATGCAGAAAATGTTTAAACTGAATCCCATAGTTCTAAGTACCAAAATCAAAGACAAAAAGAACAGTTCGAATAAGCAAAATCAATTACTTTAAAGTTTTAAGCACTTATTTCTCCGATTGACATCGCCTAACCAAAACTTTCATCAGAACCATTTTTGTAGAGCATTTAGTAAGCTTTCTAATGGTAATCTTACGTTTCGCAAGATTCTGAACCTTTTTCGAAATATTAAGGAAAGTATACAAAGTTACCAAAACTTTTTATGTCTGTTAATAAAATATTTTATTCTAACCCTTCCTAAACTCCAAACGTAACAAAAATTTCAACATATTAGTTTTAATGAAAGTAAAACATGCAGAAAATGTTTCAACTGAATCCCAGGATTCTAAGTACCCAAACCAAACACGGTATTCGAAAAATATTTTTCCAATTTTCTCAAAAACGGTTAAAGCTATCGCATGGAAATTGGTGTCATTCGTTTTCCTAGCCCAAGAAGCTTATAAAACGAGTACTTACAAGCTTATGAAGTCAAAAACGTAAGCGTTACGATTTTTCGCCCCAAACGCCATCTTCCGTTGGGCGGATTCTGCTGGTTAACGAACTTGACCTTTCAAATTGGACGACGGATTTTTGTACGAAATTTCATCACAATCGGACCATTAGGGAAGCCAGAAATGAGCGAAAAGACAAATATATACATATATATATATATATATATATATATATATATATATATATATATATATAAATAAATATAAAAGTCCGACTCGCAGGAACTGCAGCATCTTAGCGCGGTTCCGTTCATGTCCCTAGTGCCATTTGATAAGCTTAGAAAAGAAATAAACTTTTTTTTTTTTATATATCTCGTGAAAATTGTCAAAATCCTCTCGAATATCTCGAATAAAAGTGATATTAAGGCGTCAGGGACACCGACAGTAACTAACTTTTACACAGATGCGGAAATTACACAATCCGGCTCTCATTCTAAAGCAAAGCTCTATAAATCAATACAAAATATGCCTAATAAAGCCTTTCTAGAGGGTACAGAAGCATGGGCATATATGAGGGGGGGGGGGCTGAGGGGGCTGCAGCCCCGTCCCGAAATTTTGAATTAATGATGAAAACTTCTCGTAAAACCCTTAAAAATAAATTAAATAAGATCACTTAGTTCATAAAACATATTTTATTTTACGTGTAATAGCGTTTTAGTTGCCTAAAACTATTCCAAGCTCTAAATATTTAGTATTCCATACCCTGGAAATGGTCTCAGCCCCCCCCCGAAATTGTTTTTATATACGTCCATGTACAGAACCTTTTTTGTAGAGCATTTAGTAAGCCTTCGAATGGTAATCTTCCGCTTCACAAGATTGTCAACGGTTTTCGAGATACTAACGAAAGTATACAAAGTTACCAAAACTTTTTTTGTCTGTTAATAAAATATTTTATTCTAACTCTTCCTTTACCCTAAACGTAACAAAAATTTCAACATATTAGTGTTGATGAAATTCGAACACGCAGAAAATGTTTCAACTGTATCCCATAATTCTAAGTACCAAAATCAAAGACAAACAACCCTCCCTAGGAAGGACGCTAGGCAGTTGAAAAGCTAAATCTTGGAAATCCATATCTCTAACATTAAATTGATTTCTTATTTTTCTTAACCTGTTTTATTTTCAAATACATTATCCAACTCTAAGCAATTAAAAAATAACAAGGAATAAAAATATAAAATTTTAGGCACTTTCAACACTTGTTCACACTGAGTAAAACAATATAAACAGATCTAAGGTGTTACACGGTAGCTGGTGAAAGAATGAATGAGGTCTCGTATTGCAATTCTCTGTATGCAGGGTCTACTTCCAGGTAGTCATATACTTTTACTGCCCTTTACCGTTACTCAGAAAGCTCTTTGTGTTTACAAACAAAGGACTCGGTATAGACCACCCGTATTAACCCAAAAGTGATTATGTCAAGCTTGATAAACTTCCTGAATTAAATTAAGGAATTTAAGAGTGCTTAAAATAGGTTCTTGATCTAGTCAAAAAATTCAAGGAGAATTACACCACGAATAGAAAATTTCGGCCAAACAGAAGGAAAATAACAATAACAAGGATAGTTAAACTTCGTTTTCAAAGATTGTTAGTTGTAACACAAAAACGGTCACTCATGATTCTAATAAATTAACTGTGAAGGGTGATTACACAAATATTCCTGTTGAGGCTTTAAAGCTTCAACTCAAAAAACATATTAACCCACAGGTAATATCTAGATATTCGTACGGCATCTTCGAATTCTAACAAACAAAATATTGCTTCTAATTATACGTATCCTGTTTACTGACAAATACATTTGACTACTATAAGAAATTACAAAAATGACGAGCAGTGAAAAAAAAAAACTGCGGGAAACACACAACTAGATCCGTTTAAATAAACGAAACTAACTAAGTTTTAAGCACTTATTTCTCCTAATGTGACGACCCCATCAAACATTTCTTCAAAACATTTTTCCACGATTTCCTAACCCTTTTTGAGATATTAATGAAAATATACGAAGAGGGCCTAATAGATATTCATACGGGATCTGAGAATCCCAAGATTCCGCAAAAATAAAATATTCTAATTATACGTATCCTGTTTTTTTTTTTTTTTTTTTTTTTTTTTTTTTTTTTTACGGCGCATCTACTTCTAGGTCATTAGCGCCCGTATCCTGTGTTATTGGCAAATACATTTGACTACTATAAGCAATAGCAAACAATAGGGAATATGCCAAAGAACTCGGATTAGGAGCCTCGACAGTTTCAAGACATTTGAAGGAAATCGGCAAATCCAAAACTGACATTTCATAAGGTACAGCCTGATATATTTCTAACAATGAATTGTTTTTCTTATTTTAATTAATCTGTTTTATTGTCAAATACATTATCCAACTATAAGAAATGAAAAAATAGGAATAAAAACAGACCAAAAGAACCGTATGAAATAAACGAAATCAATTACTTCAAAGTTTAAGCACTTATTTCATCCGATTGACATCGCTTATTCAAAACTTTCCTCAAAACCTTTTTTAGACCATTTAGTAAGCTTTCGAATGGTAACCTTTCGCTTCCCAAGATTTTCAATCGTTTTCAAGATATTAATGGAAGTATACGAAGTTCCCAAAATTTTCATTATTTCTAGCAACAGAAAATTGGTCTCATTTTTCCTATCCTGTTTTACATACAAATACATTTTCCCAACATAAGAAATTACAAAAATAAAAAGCAATAAAAAACCAAGGGAAAGAGACAAAAATTACAAAAAGAACGACAAAAACCCGTTCATAAGAAAAAAACAGACGTATTTGAAGATTTAAGCACTTATTTCTCCGATTGACATAACCTAATCAAAAATAGTTTTAGAATCTTTTTTGTAGAAAATTTAGTAAGCTTTCAAATATTTTCTATCTACTTACCACGATTTCCCAACCGTGTTCGAGATATTAATGAAAGTATACAAAGTTCCGAAAACTTTTCATGTCTGTTAATAAAATATTTTATTCTAACCCTTCCTTAACTCCAAACGTAACAAAACTTTCAACATAATAGTTTTAATGAAAGAAGAACATGCAGATAATGTTTCAACTGAATCCCGTGATTCTAAGTACCCAAACCAAAAACGGTATTCAAAAACTATTTTTCCAATTTTCTCGAAAACGGTTAAAGCTATCGCCTTGAAAATGGTTTCATTCGTTTTCCTAGCCCAAGAAGCATATAAAAAGAGTCCTTACAAGCTTATGAACTCAAAAACGTAAGCGTTACGATTTTTTTTGCGCGAATTTCGCCCCAAACGCCATCTTCCAGTGGGCGGATTTTGCTGGTTAACGAACTTGACCTTTCAAATTGGACGCCAGATTTTTGTACCAAATTTCATCAAAATCGGACCATCAGGGAAGCCAGAAATGAGCGAACAGACAAATATATATATATATATATATATATATATATATATATATATATATATATATATATAAATAAATATATACATATATATATATATATACAAATTTGAACCACCATTATTTTCGGTCTCTAGGGGTTCTGAAACGCGAAATTTTCTTGTCGGCACTTCCGGATTGTTTCATTGTATCAACCTTATAAGCGGGGTTCCTCCCTATGGGGGAGGGAGGAACCGCGCTATATATATATATATATATATATATATATATATATATATATATATATATATATATATATATATATACAAATTTGAACCACCGTTATTTTCGGTTTCTAGGGGTTCTGAAACGCGAAATTTTCTAGTCGGCACTTCCGGATTGTTTCATTGTATCAACCTTATAAGCGGGGTTCCTCCCTATGGGGGAGGGAGGAACCGCGCTAATAAAAAGAACTTCGTTTTTTTTACATGTTATCCGCCTTAAAAGTTTCTGCCTTATTTATTATTTATTGTAAAATTGTCTTAATTTTACATTAATGATAGTTGGCTTCTCAATAAAAATCTATTTTTAGGCAATATATATTTACACCTTTCCCCTAAGCGCAGTCTAGCCAACACATATTTACATTCTTACCTACAACAGGTACACTATAACAACATTTCAAGGTGCATAAATAAGTCATGAAAAGTGCATTACCAGCTCTTGGACTATTCTTTCGTGATTGGCTTTGAAATTTTGATAATGAGTGCTAATTTTTTTAGTAACAACAATCAAATCCTACCTCTATAACATAGTCATCTGGATCAGGAGCCATATATGGATGTGTGATTTTGTGGAAGCTGCCTGGAGAATTATTGCCTGAATCTTTATACACAATAATTGCCCGACCGGTAGTGTCTGCAATGTAGACGTATAGGCTATCACAAGTAGTAATGCTGCCAGTAGAGGCCACCACATCATCCAAAACTATAGATAACATTCTTGATTTAGGCTTCACCACGCTTGGGGGAATTGGAATAATCCTTACCTGTAAAAAAATAAAGTAAATATATATTTGATTAGAAATATGTGTTGTAAGTAAAAGTATCAGTTTCAATACGTCTGTCTATTATTCAACTCAAATTATTAATCATAATTCTTTAAGAAAAAATCTATAAACTTGAGGATATTCGTTTGGTTCTCTTAAGCAAGTGGACTGTATTTTAGGGGGATTGTTTTCCCTAGGCGCTGGGCCAAATTGCTGAATGGTAGTCACGGAAATCTGGTACTAATGTAAATTGTAAAATATTTGTGTACTCGCCAATTTTGAGTTACTAAATCTGTTCGTCACTCGACGGCAACAATCAAAGCATTGAAAAGAAGAGGTGGAGCTCCACTCTCTTGACGTCACGACTTGGAGACACAGTTCTCTCAAGATAACAAGTATATCCTGCTCATACGGCACATAGAACACATTGCTTAGTGAACACACACTGCTCGTACGAAGCTTAGAGAACACACATTGCTCGCACAGAGCTTAGAGAACACACATTGCTCGCACGAAGCTTAGAGAACACACATTGCTCGTACGAGTCTTACGGGAACACACACAAAACACTGCTCGCACGGAGCTTACAGAATTTACGCTAGTCAGTATCAGAATAGACTGCTTACCGGATCAAATCCGGTTGGGCTCTAGCTCCGCCATAGAGGTCGCACCTACACAGTAGCAAACAATATTAACTAGTTTTTTTGTCTACAAGTAAGAGCTATTTTCTTTATTACAGTGATTGTTTTGGAAGCTTCAATTATAAAATGGGAGTATTAAGGTTGTGGTCCACATTTTGTGGAGAATTAGGCTTTTATTTATTCTCCTGTATAAATCGCTCGAATAGAAGAGTGGCAAACGTTGACATGTATTAAATATAAAAGTCCGTCACGCAGGAGCTGCATAACTAAGCACTTTCCTCAGAATTTGGGTAGTGTACACTGCTTTCCAGAACAATTTGCTTAAAATATCCTACATAAATAAAATAAAAACATGAATAGTTCTCTTTTAATTTTGTAATGAGTAACTGATAAATTATTAATTTGCTTCCAGAGTTATGTTTACACATAGTACCTACTGCACTACGTAATAAATACAAAAAACCTCATATTATCGTATTTTGATCTAACGCAGGAACCGGATACAGTCCCTCTAGCGCTCCTTGCGGCGCCTTTGTGAACCTATGTCTGGCTGCCTTTTCTATTGAAATATATTACAAAGTAAACCCCCCGATTCATCTCATTTTTACAACACTTCTTTCTCATGAGTTACCCACGACGTATACCGCGTTTCGTTACAATAAAGCAGAAATTACGACCAGTATGAGTATATTAGTAATTTGGGTCCGGAGTAAACCCCCCCTCCTAAAGAACCGATTTAGTTTATTTTTACAACACATATTTACCTGTAGATTACCACTACGAATAAAGAGTTTCGTCGAAATATACCAAAAATCACGGTTGGTAGTGGTGAATTTGTATTGTGGGTCTGGAGTAAACCCCCCCCTCCTAATGAACCGATTTAGTTTATTTTTACAACACATATTTACCTGTAGATTACCACTATGAATACCGAGTTTCGTCGAAATATACCAAAAATCATGGCTGGTAGTGGCGAATTGGTATTGTCGGTCCAGAGTAAACCCCCCCCCCCTCCTTATGAACTGATTTAGTTCATTTTTATATCTCACTTTTCTCTCTATATTACTACTACGAATACCAAGTTTCGTTGAAATATAACAAATATTATGGCTGAAATGGTCAAATTAGTGTTTTGGGCTCGGGGTAAACCCCCCCTTCCGGTGGACCGATTTTGGTGGTTAACGAACTCGTTCAATTGTTTGCTAATTGAATGTTATATACCAAGTTTCGTGGCGAAAAAACAAAAACTCTGGCCGCTATCGTGTTAACAGACATATATATATATATATATATATATATATATATATATATATATATATATATGCATATATATGTATATATAGATATATATAAATTTTAACGGGGGTCATTTTCGCTGTCTACTAGGTAGGATCGATAAAGATTTGAAGACATTTTTCAAAAATTCCGTCATGAGTCCAACCTCAATAGCTACGTTCCTTCGGAGGAAAGTGCTAAAAGGCCTCCTTTCACTACCAGGGCAACGTCATGAAGTTAAGAGCAATAGCTCTATATTTTCCATGTCACACAGTGCCTCTTCAGAAGCAATGTTTGTTTGTACAATGTTTGTTTATCATTTGATCACATTACACAGGTAGGACCTTATGCAGAGTAATTTAATAATTATTCTATTTGAATACACTCACCGCTTCATTTGTAGACAAGTCGAAGATGACAATTTTTGGTGGACATATTTGCCGTGGCTCATCATAGTTATTCAGAACACCATGGTCTACAACCCAGAGCCTGTTGCATTTATCTCTAGCCATCCTGTGCACTGACACAAGTGTGCCATTACAATCAGGGTTGTTTTCATCTATTGTGTTGAATGTAATGTTGGGATAAGGCTGCAATGGAAACCTCTCATTATTGATTGTACTATGTTTTGTTTACCTGAAGTAGTCACTAATATGAAATTCATTCCTATAATGAAATAAAATTAAATCTCAAAAACAACCAAAATTTTAGACGTAACAAAACTGACAGTATCCTAAGCAGAAATTATTTCTTCCACCACTTTCAATTTCACTCTGTGAAAAGAGTATTACAAATTAGGGTGCTTACGTATTAGCTACACCAAAGGCTAGAGAACTGTGTCTCGGTCAGAGATCTGGATCATCAGCGCAGGCGCAGAAGTCAATTGCATTTTTGCCAATATTTATTAATATTATCAACGAGTTGGGTTGACTAGAGGTTCGATATAACCTTGAGGAAACGCGTAGCACTTATGTTAATGGCATAAATGCTATACGTTTCTGCTCCCTACGCTCGCTAAAGATTATGCCGAAACTCTAGTCAATCCAACTCGTGATGACCAAAATAAATGAAAATAAATCCCGTGAAGAAAACAAATCTACAAGTGAATTGCGTTGAAAACAGAAAGTAAACAAGACGGTTACTACAAACAATGGGCAATAGAATTGCCCATAGGGATAGGCCAATAGAAATGCTAATGAGTTATGCGCTTACGCTGATGATCCAGATCACTGAACGAGACCCATTTCTCTAACCTGAGCTAGTACCTAAATTAATTTAGCGGCTTAAAATTTTGTTAGTCATCAAAATTACCCTTTGAAATTAATTTATTTAATTTTTCCTTTGCAACTATAATACGTGCATAACTTACTATCAAAGTTGGTGATGCATTTCCTGATCCTGATCCAGGGATTGGTATGAGGGAGAGCGTGGCAGGGGGGTGAGTTTCTTGCCTGGGTGTAGCAACCAACAAACCACTAGGTATTACTTCAATACCAGTGATGTAGTTGTAAGTCGGTACATAATCTTGGGGATACACGTAGCCGGGAGATAGGCTGTAGTTGAGTACCTTCCACTGATAGACCTGTTCCAGAGTACGGAACGCGCAGACTGGGTAGTTTTTCGCTTGAGCACTCGAAAGACCTACAGCCACCGAGAGGACTGAAAGAGAAAAATAGCATCATAGTAAAATAGTATAATAAATAATTTGCTAACAATTAAACCCCCAACCCTAACGGGGGGGGGGGGTTATCTTTTCAACACATCATTATCAATAATGTGGATCAAGGTTCCTTGGACGGAAGCTAACGTTATGCCCTCACAGACAAATCAATAATTGGGTTCCCCATAGTGAACCCCCTCTCTTAATGAACGGATTACATTTATTTTCATAACATATTATTCATATTAGTTGCCCACAATTCACAGGGTTACTGGTAAGTCGACTCACATCCATCGCGAAGTAATAGTTTTGGTCAAAACAAACAACTTTAAGCCCTTATGCTTTATCCAAAAGTTACCTGTTTTCAAGATATTTTTTCCTTTTTTTTTTTTTTTTTTTTTTTTTTAAAAAAACACTGTTGCTTAGGTTTTGGGTATTTTTTTATTTCTAGCATTTGAGCTGAAAGGTTCTATAGTTTTAGCACTTTCCTCCGAAGGAAAGTAGCTATTGAGGTTGCACTCATGACGGAATTTTTGAAAAATTTCTTCAAATCTTTATCGATCCTACCTGGTAGACACCGAAAATGACCCCCGTTAAAATTTATATATATATATATATATATATATATGTGTGTGTGTGTGTGTGTGTGTGTGTGTGTGTGTGTGTGTGTTAACACGATAGCGGCCAGAGTTTTTGTTTTTTCGACACGAAACTTGGTATGTAGCATTCAATTAGCAAACGGTTGAACGAGTTCGTTAACCACCAAAATCGGTCCCCCGGAAGGGGGGGTTTACCCCGAACCCAAAACACTAATTTGACCATGTCAGCCGTAATATTTGTTATATTTCAACGAAACTTGGTATTCGTAGTGGTTAAGAAGAATTAATAATAATAAATAAAAATTATTATTAATTTTTTTAAATCATTGCCTATTATTGGTTTTCGAAGAATGCTGTGGCCCAAAGTGGTCAGCTACCTTTCAGAATGGTCTCTCTCTCTAGAGAGAAAAGTGAGATATAAAAATGAACTAAATCTGTTCATAAGGAGGGGGGGGGTTTACTCCGGACCCACAATACCAATTCGCCACTACCAGCCGTGATTTTTGGTATATTTCGACGAAAGTCGGTACTCGTAGTGGTAATCTACAGGTAAATATGTGTTGTAAAAATAAACTAAATCGGTTCATTAGGAGGGGGGTTTACTCCGGACCCAAATTACTAATATACTCATACCGGTCGTAATTTCTGCTGTATTGTAATGAAACGCGGTATACGTCGTAGGTAACTCATGAGAAAGAAGTTTTGTAAAAATGAGCTGAATCGGTCAATCGGAAAGGGGGGTTTACTTTGTAATATATTTCAATAGAAAAGCCCGCCAGACGTAGGTTCACAAAGCCGCCGCAAGGAGCGCTTTCTACCACTAGAGGGACTGTATCCTGTTCCTGCGTTAGATCAAAATACGATAATATGAGGTTTTTTGTATTTGTTACGTAGTGTAGTAGGTACCATGTGTAAACATAACTCTGGAAGCAAATTGATAATTGATCAGTTACTCATTACAAAATTAAAAGAGAACTATTCATGTTTTTATTTTATTTATGTAGGATATTTTAAGCAAATGGTTCTGGAAAGCAGTTTACACTACCCAAATTCCGAGGAAAGTGCTTAGTTATGCAGCTCATGCGTGACGGACTTTTTATATTTAAGATATTCAGAATAAACTATTACTTAAATAAAACTATCACATTTTCACAAGACAACGGATGGTACGATCCAATAGCTAAACTTTAAATTATTTTTTTGTCTAAAACTTTTAACTTCAACTCTATCTCTCTTTAAAAAAGTATTAGTAGCTATTCCTGCAAGTTATTCTAAAAACATCTCTTCGAAATAGAACATTTAAAATTCGAAATGGAAGCTGCTTATCAAACGACTATATCCAAGAAAATGGCGTTCCTCAAGGTAGCGTATTAAGTGCATTCCTTTTTTCCGTTGTAATGAATAAATTGCTGAAATGCATACCAACTTCAATCAAAGCCATGATTTATGCTGACGATCTCGTCATCTACACTACCAATGTTTCAATAGATACTCTCCAACACTCAGTCCAGAATTCTTTAGACGTTGTTAGCACTTGGCTAGCGGATCATGGTTTTTCGGTTTCAGTTAATAAAACAGTTGGAGTATTATTTTCCTCAAGAAAAATAAATCACAACCTTTCCCTTTTCATAAATAATCAACCTATAGATATCAGTGAGCAGGCTAAATACCTTGGTATTATCTTTGACAGATCATTAACTTGGATACAGCATATAAAATCGCTTAAATCAACGTGCCAAATAAAAATGAATATTCTCAAAACCATGACTACCAACTCGTGGGGAGCTGACCGAGAAACCATGCTGATGCTATATAGAAGTTACATTCGCTCCAGCCTTGACTATGGATGCACAGTTTACGGCTCCGTATCACCTCGAACATTAAAAATCCTAGATGCCGTTCACCACAATGGAATCCGTATTTCAACGGGTGCTTACCGATCAAGCCCAGTAAACAGCCTTTGTGTTGAAGCAGGGGAGCTTCCACTTCATTTACGACGGCAACAAATACTCCTGACAAACTTCATCGGATAAAAGCCGCCACACCCCATCCACTCAACCAGTATCTTAATTTCAACCCCAATCTTACCTATCCATACAATAGAAAGCCCTTCACTGTCAGAACTACTGAGATCATCACCGAACTAAGCATTGACACTCAAAATATGATACACAACGTCTCCGCCTCAAATCCACCATGGACATTTACAGTACCTAAAATAAACCTCTCTCTTACCAAATTTTGTAAAAAAGACACAGACCCGGTTATGTTGCAGACTGAATTCAAAAAACTAAAAAGTGAGCTCCCAGAGGGACAAGATGTTTTCACTGATGGCTCGAAGGACACGAATGGAGTTGGTGCCGCCATTTATTCAGAAAACAAGGAATACCTGTTTACATTAAGACCTAACTGCAGCAACTACACAGCCGAAGTACTGGCACTTGTCAGGGCTATTAATATAATAAACCCAAAATATGACAAAACTACTATATACACCGACTCACTATCAGCTCTAATAGATATAAATAATCTATTTACCAAGCATCCAATAATTATAGAAATAATAGAATCCCTCGAGCAGCTATACTACAGAAACCAAAAAGTAATGTTCGTCTGGATTCCCAGTCATTGCGGCATACCGGGCAATGAAAAAGTCGACGAGTTAGCTAAAAAGGCGATTAGAGAAGGAATAGAATACGACAAGATACCACAAAATGATCTAATAAGCTATGTGAAGCATAGAATTCTTAAAAAGTGGCAACAAACCTGGGATATTGTAACAGAGAACAAATTACGGAGCATAAAAAAGCAAGTAACTCCATGGAAAACATCTATTCGATCAACAAAGAAAGAAGAACGGGTCCTGACTCGCCTTAGAATTGGCCATTCGAAAATAACCCATTCATTTCTAATGACTCGAAGCCCCCCACCACTTTGTGGAGAATGCAATACAAGAATTACCGTCCACCACCTATTAATAGATTGCAAAAAATACGATAAACACAGAAGAGACGCACAGCTACCAGACACAATTAACGAAATACTAGCGGATCGTCCCAACCAGATCGATAAACTGTTTGAATTTTTAACATCTACTGGACTAATAAATAGTATTTTAAAAAAAAAAAAAAAAAAAAAAAAAAAAAAAAAAAAAAAAAAAAAAAAAAAAAAACACCAAATAACCTCTAAATCTAAAGTATAAAACTTCCAATCTTTCACCCCCTAACAAATGTAACAACAAACTCAAATCAACAAAGACAAATATTAAAAATGAAAATTTCTACAAAAACAAATAGGATTTAATTAACAAGAGACAAGGCCGGGAGTAGGTGAACGGGGGCCTAGTAGGGTCTCTAGAGGCACTTCGGGGTCGCCTTCCTACCTGTGTTCGGGCGGGATCGTCGGTGGCTTGGGGTGACGTCTGGGTGACTCGTCTGGGGTTCTCTTTCCCTACTCGTTCTGGCTAATTTCACGCAATAGCGATACTGGCAGGAAATCAAATCTACTTCCTTTAGCTCTGTGTTTAATGACCTCAAAGTGGTTGACAGCACATTAAAAAGGGGGAAAAAAAAAAAAAACATCTCTGTTCATTAGGTTATACAAGAAGGTATAATAGTCAGGTAAAATGTTTATAATTCTTAGAAAACACTTACAAAAACTGAGATAAGGTTGTGATGCTAAAGGAAAATGCGAACAAAAGTTAAAGAAATCATTAAAAGGAAAGTCAAAAAGTTATTAAGAATATTTTATTATTAAATTAATTAATTAAACTTTCAGTTAAAATGCTAGAAAAAAAAAATCCCAAAACTAGTATATGAAGCTACCTGGGATCACATTCTGTATGTAGTTTATAGGATCAATGAAGATTTCTGCAATGCTTCTTTCACGAGTGCAGCCTCAATATTTAGTGGGAATGGGCTAAAATATTAAATTAGAAGGAATACTTTGTTCACAGGTTTTGGCAGCTGGCTGGTGAAGGTTCATCAAAGGTGAAGTAGGAAAATGAAAAGGCCAACCTTCACTGATTATAAAATAACTCTGTTATTAAATTAAATTTCAGTTTTTAAGGTGTCAAAAATATTTTTCGCAAACTGACTTACACTCAAAACATAATGTATGAGATGCAACAAATTCTTTGATCCCGATAACATTAAAGCCATTGCGATAGATTCCCAATTTCTTATTAATTCGACAACCCAATTCCCTCAACCACACAATAAAATATTGCACCTCTGTAAGAAATCTTCAAAATTATATTTCATCAAAACCTTGCCCGAAAAAATCATATCTACCAGTTGATCCATGTTAATCCCCTGACAGTCCCCTGACAGTCCCCAGACAATCTCTTCCTTCAATCTTAGACATAGCAATACTTTGTGATCTCTCTCTTATTATCTCGATTTGATTATGATTGTTTGGCTTGCTGTTCAGAACCCTCGAGGCCGAACTCGAATGCCTCGAGATTGCCAAAATGGAAGGTTTTTTGAACTAGTGAATAGTTCTAAATACATATCGTCTCTACCGTATCAAACTCGATTCGAGTCTTTGCTCTAAGATTGTGGACGATACGGCTTGTTGCAAATTGTCTCAACTCTAACCCCTTTAGAATAGACTTTTAAAGTATCGAATAAGACCATTTTTCAATATATTACTTCGTCAACGGATAGAATACGTTCGTTCCCTAGTTTGCTCCGATTTGCATATTCGATAGTTTGAAATGGTAGTTTCGATATATTCCAAAAACTACATTATTTTTAATACAGTATTCAAAATATAAGCTTTATTATTATTTTTATTGCGGTGATGACCTGGCAGATTTTTGTTCATCACCCCCAATCCTGCTCAGCCTGCGACAATCTCTGTCTTAGTAATCTCCACGATCAACAATCACCTTTGGAATTAAAAGGCTTTTTTACAGTAAAAAAAATAAAAGAGCGAAAAAAATCCTTTATTAGAGTTTGTGTAAAGACGCTTGCCCTCCCCAGTTCTTCTTCAATTTGTTACCTAACACAGATGTCTGATTATTTATATATTTTAGAGAAAATTGTAAAACCAATATCCCAGTTCATTGTAAGAACTGCTGTTTGTGTTTTCAGTAACCAAATTAGCGTTCAGCATTGCCAAAATCATTTAGTAACTCATTTTTTAATAATACGGAAATCAAGAAAGTTATTTTATTGAACTGATATATCAACAAATAATGTATCAGTTATCAAAATGGTAATACCTGTTATCAGTAAGAACATGTTATTGTGCGCAAAGAAAGTTCAGTTCGAACAGCAAATATTGTACTGGTATTTGGATTTTTAAGACCAAGATATTTATCTGATCTCGTTCTTTCCCCCTCTAGTTATCAAGATATTTAGGTGGGGCCAGTCCAGGAAAAGAATACTTAGGATTTAGGGAGGGGATATAAGGAAAAGACAGAGCCAAAATCTTTGACGGATATAGAAGCAGTAAGTGGAGGGGAAGTGTAGGTGATTTAGTATTTAGGATAGTATGCCAAATTTTCAAACTAGATGACTAAAATTGTTTTTACTCAATTCCTGATCTCTTGGAAGACTTAACTCAGTGTGTTTATCGTACAAAATACGAAAAAATAAATAAATTGTTTTTAGTCAACATTTAGGCATGTTGCGCTCTGTCGACTGGTCGCCGGCGACCAAAACATAAGCAACTGGGACCAGGAGACCCACCCGGGCGAAAAACACTGCATTCAACAAGATGACGATCGATGTAGTCCAACTTCAAGGAGCTCTCGACCTAATCGAGGAAGTGAGACAGTATAAACCTTTAAAGAACGACCTGAAATGCAAGCTACTACAAGTCATGGACATCATAAAAGATATCAAGGCGAATATTGAAGCCGAAAAATCAAGGCCTTCGAGTGGAGATGAACAACCACAACAGAACAAGGTAAATCTAGAAAAATCCTATGCTGAGGCCTTACTAAGAAACAAAACAGGCATCAAATCCGCACATAAAATTCTCATAAAAAGTAAAAACGAGAAAGAACCTGTTGATGATATAAAAATAAAACTAAAGACAACTCTAAATCCACGATTATTAAAAGTAGGAATACAAAAATTAAAAACTACAAAGAGAGGTCACGTGATAATCGAATCAGACTCAAAAGAAGATATAGATATTATATCAGCTAATCTAAAAGAAAAAAGCGGTGATCTAAAAGTTGAACCCATTGACAAATTAAAACCAAGGATCATAATAAAAAATATCCCCGAGGAAATTACAGACAATAATGCCGTAGATACCTTATTAGATCAAAATGATTCACTAAATCTCGACAGAGAAAAGATAATTTTCAAAAGAATTTTTGGCATCAAAGGGTCTTCAAGAAGAAATCTAATCCTTGAACTTTCTGGAAGCGAAAGGAAGAAACTTCTAGGGAGAAGAATCAAACTCTATTGGAGCATTTGTTATGTGGAAGACTACATCTCAGTTAGAAGATGCGGACTCTGCTTCAAATTGAACCATCTGAGCAGCAAGTGTGAAGGAAAGAAGCAGAAGTGCCCGGACTGCGGAGAAGACAAACATCAGGACGGAGACAGCTGTTAAAGCAGGAAACAACGATGCATCAACTGTATCAACCACAACAAATACGCCAAGCCACAACACAGAGTAGCAACCAACCACTCAGCCCTTAACAAGGTATGTCCATCTTACAAAAACTCAATCAAAAGAATGATTCAAAATACCGATTATGATTAACATTAAATGCGCGAAAGATTTAACATTTGACAACATCAAAGTATTTAAAAAATATGGACTAAAATCCCTTGTTATTGAATCCAATATCTTAATTAGTAAAAAAATTAAAAAGCTTGTCTCTAAAAACAAATTCAAACTAGTAGAAGAGGATATTATAACAGTTGATATTTCGTACTACATCCTTAACCTAAATGGTATATTTCTAGTCCCAGCGGAAAATCAAATAGGAAAAGCTTTATGTAGGACAAAATATCTCACGCTCAAAAAAATTATGGAGCATAGGAGTCTAGCCATTAAAATTAATATTAAATTTTCCAGGCTCTCCCTAAGTCCATGGACTAATAATATAAACGTACAAAAAGCTTCCCTCATATTCATGGTCGATCGTATGTACTTACAGGCAGTATTATACATATGTGTGCTTATATATACGTGTATGTCTAATATATTATATACTACAATAATTACTAATACACATCATGATAACTATGAATAATCAACTCAATATAGCTCAAATAAATCTCCGCCGTTCTTGGAAAGCAACATTATCACTTAATGAATTTATTGCCAGAAAGAATATCGATATAGCCTTTCTCCAGGAACCATACACTGTAAACGACGAAGTAAAAGGACTGAAGCATAAATATCAAGTACTGTATTCCGAGGGAAATGGAAGACCTCGAGCCGCAATAATTATAAATAACAAAAACATCCAACTCCTTCAATTAAACCAATATTCCAATCACGACATAATAACCGCACAAATATATTTTAAACATAAATATTTTGTAGTAGTCAGTGGATATTTCGACATTGAGTTAGACATTGAAGAAAATTTAAGAGAACTAAAAAACATTTTGGACGATTACCAAGACGCTAGCATTTTAATCGCACTAGATAGCAATAGTAGATCTAGGCTTTGGTTTGATAAAACTACAAATCATAGAGGGCGGGAATTTGAGAATTTTATCGTTACAAATAATCTTAAAATACAAAACCTTAATTTAGAGAAACCAACCTTCCGCAGTTACCGAGGTGAGAGCAATATAGATCTAACCTTGACTAGTACATTATTTTCCGGGGACATATTAAATTGGAAAATACACGACTGCGAAAATCTCTCGGACCATAACACTATAACATTCACTATAGCATGGAATCAAACTAATCAACAAAATATCTATAAAGAAATAAAATACAATACAAGACTAGCCAATTGGACCAACTTCAACGAAGTCCTTAATGATGAGCTGAGAAAAAAATTTAGGTTACAAACCAATCTAAACGAGCCAAGAATAGATGAAGAATGTATCGCACATGCTCAAAAGAATGGAGTTGAGAGAACTATTAACTTGTTCTCTAAGGCCATCGAAAAAACATGTAACAAAGTCTTTATCAAAATTAGCTCTAATCAGCAAAAGGCGAAGGAAGATAAAAAGAATTCTCCTTGGTGGACTGACGATTTAACGGAATTAAGAAAAGAGACAAACAAAGCCCGCAAACTTTACCAAAGGACATTGAATAATGAGGAACTTCGCTTAGAAAGAAGAAGAACATATTTAACAAAAAGACACGAATATCAAAAATTAATAAAAGAAAAGAAAGTTTCCTCGTGGAAAGAGTACTGTTCTTCGATAGGAAATACTGATCCATGGTCCTGGCCGTACAAGTTGGCAACAAAAAAAATTAAAAATTATTTCAAACTGCATACCATAAAGAAAAACGATGGAACGCACACCAAAAATATGGAAGAAACATTGCAGTACATACTTGATCACATCATAATACAAGACGAAGATAGGTTCGAAAATAATTCACAAACAGAAAAACGAGTAGCTATGAAGTTTCTACCACATACCGAAGATGATGCGCCTCTATCCAGCGGTGAAATAACCCAAATCATAGAAAACTTAAATAATAAAAAAAGTCCCGGAATAAATGGCATTACACCAAAAATCTTTAAGAAAATCTTCGAAAACCATAAAAAAATAGTATGTTATATATTCAATGATTGCTACACAAAAGGAGTACTTCCTGACTCGTGGAAAATATCAAAACTGATATTACTCCAAAAACCCGACAAACCAAAAACCTCAGTCGACTCAATAAGACCTATTAGCTTAATAAATACTGAAGCTAAAATTCTAGAAAAGTTGATGCATAAGCGATTACTAAATTTCTTATCTACACACAATCTAATACACCCCCATCAATTCGGCTTTACCCCACAACGAGGAGCCCCAGACGCCATTTATAAAGTTGTAGAAACTATTAAAACAGGACAAAATGAAAATAAACACACTCTATTAATTTCACTAGACATAAAAGGAGCATTTGATCACGTATGGTGGCCATCGCTTCTTAACTCGTTGAAGGAATACAATTGTCCTAGGAACCTTTATAAGTTAATCTTAAACTATCTACACGGCAGGGAAACAGTAATAAATACAGCTTCCTTAACTTTGCGGAGACAACACACCTTAGGGACACCTCAAGGATCTGCATGTTCTCCAATACTATGGAACATAATAGTCAACCAACTACTAACTTATCAACTACTCCCAGGATGTAAAATAATAGCATTTGCTGACGATCTTGTCATCCTAATAACTGCCAAGCTAATGGACGAAATTAAAATTCTAATAAATAGCGTAACAAAACTGATAAACCTCTGGGCACACAATAATAAATTAAAATTCAGCACCAATAAATGTAACTATTTAGTCTTCACCAAAAAAAGGATTAGCCCAAATTTCGATATATATTTACAAAACGAAAAATTAAACAAATTAAATTTTACAAAATACTTAGGAATTATTATAGATAATAAATTAAGATGGAACAAGCAAATAGACTTTCTTCAAACAAAATTGATTAAAATTATTAACTTACTTTCCATATCAGCCCGAGCAAATTGGGGTCTAAAAAGTGAGGCGTTAAGTATTATCTATAAAGGTGCCATACTCCCTGCATTAACCTATGCTATAAGTAGTTGGAAAGATGCTTTAGGGAAGAAGACCAATGTAAGGAAATTAGAAAGAGTACAAAGGCTAATGGCTCTAAAAATAATTAAAGGGTACAGAACTGTTTCCTTAGAAGCTTCTTGCGTTCTTGCTAATATAATGCCTATATCTATTCTAGCTAATATCTACAGTGATTATTACAAGGTAGTAAAACTAAGGGAAGATGTGGACGAAATATCAGCTGATAATGTAGAAATAATTACACCACACAGTAAATGGGTATATCCTTCGACAAACACAACTTCCGAAGAGACAACAACACAACTCTCCATATACACTGACGGTAGCAAACAAAACGAACATGTAGGATGTGCATTCGTTGTATACCAAGGAGAAACAGCTATCCAAACCATGAAATACAGACTAGGACCGGAATGCACAAACAACCAGGCAGAACTTCTTGCTATCCAGAAAGCACTAGACTATCTAGACGAACACAACATAATACAAAACAAGAACGTACTAATAAACACTGACAGCAAAACATCACTACAAAGACTGAATAACTACAATGTACACGACCCTCTAGTAGACAATATACGACAGAAAATACATACGATCAAAACTAAAAACTCAATAGTCAAATTCAAATGGGTAAAAGCACATTCAGGTATAGAGGGGAACGAAGTAGCAGACGTTTTGGCAAAATCAGCTTCAACCGACACTAACCTCCCAATAATATATGAAAAGATATCTAATGAACATTTAAAATATTTATTAAAGAACAAATATTACATAAAATGGCAGGGAAGGTGGACAACAACTGAAAAAGGGGCACACCTAAAATACTTTATACCGGAGATAAAACATAACAACTTCAAACACACACACAAAACAAGCTACCACCTCACACAACTACTCACAGGTCACGGAACAATAAATAGTTATTTACACAAATACAAACTCACTGACTTCAACACATGCACTTGTGACAATCATACTGAACAAACGTACTTTCACTTAATTTACGACTGCTCACTTACAGACGAATACAGGACAACGTTAACAAACACTATTAAAAAAGATAAAAAAGAGTGGCCATTAAGCCCAAAGGAGCTCTACGAAAAATATCCTCTGGCTCTAGAAAAAATGATCAAACAAGTACACGAAGATTCAAGATTAAGATATTAGATTCGGAACCTCTGTGTTGTTGGCAAATCTCATGTATGAGTAAAGATGGAGGAACAATGATTATATTGCTTATATTGATTTATCTGTTAGCTTTATATTCTTATATTTATAATAATATTTTATATCTATATTTTTATATTTGTATTCTACATCTATATTTAATATTTACATTCTATATTTATATTCTATATTTGTATTTTATATTTATATATTTTTATACCCATATTTTATATTTATATTTTATACTTATATTTTAAATGCATTTTTATATTTATATTTCATATTTATATCTTATATTTATATTTTATATTTATATCTTAGATTTATATTTTATGTTTATATCTTATATATATATATATATATATATATATATATATTTATATTTAGATTTTATATTTATATTAGTATTTTATACTTGAATCTTATATTTGTATTCTATATTTATGTTTTGTGTATGAATGTATCTGCGTATGTGAATGTATATGTATGTGTGTGTGTGTGTGTATATGTATGTATGTATGTGTGTGTGTATGTATATGGGTATATATATATATGTATATGTATATATATGTATATATGTGTGGGTGTGTATATATGTATGTATATATTATATTTATTTATTTTATTTTTATATTTATATTTTGTATTTATGTATAATATTTATATTTTATATTTACATTTTATATTTATATCCTATATTTATATATACTATATGCTTTGTTTTTGCAAAGTTTTTCTTTGCTCTTTCATATTAAATTTAGACTAATGTTAGAGGGAATTTCTGTAAATTGTATTCAACTAGAATGACATTCGATATAAGATTTAGACTATACCAGATACATATTAGGTTAAAAATATGATGCCCCTCAATATTGAAAAAAAAAAAAAAAAAAAAAAAAAAAAAAAACTGTACATAAAGTGTAAATGTTGTTTATATAAAATCTATATATTTAGAACAAAATGTAATATATAAAAAAAATGTATGTTATATGCAAAGCATGGGACATGCAGAATAAACTCCCTCTCTATAGGGTTACTATAGGGAGGAAATAGAGAGAGACCCACCCGGGCGACAGTACATTCGTGCAGAATGGACCTCCAAGAATTGGCAATAGTAGCGCTACTAATTATAGAGAGAAAGAAAAATAAAATAAAATCAAAAGCGATTTTGGTACAAGAAAGGAGATTTAAAGGAATGTTCAAAATATTTTATGAAGATTGCTAGAAAATACCCTCGTAAATGTTTTAATTACGCAAGAATGTCTGTGATTTAGTTTGATGAGCTATTGTGTCTTCTGATAACTGGCACAGATACAAATATGCGACCATGTATTTCTCAAGAAGAAAAACTATTTTAAAACCGTTTCATTTTTAGGAATCATTGATACATTATAAGCTCCGATTATTTTGTTTATCTAGGTACATGTGATAAAATAAGTGAAAATCTTGAAGTAAGAAGATTTTTTTTTCTTCCATCGACCAGTGCTTACTGCCCTACAAAAAACTTCTAGAAAACAAAATTTTTTCTGTTTTATCTGTAATAACCAAAATAATAGAATTCCATCCCCACTGCAGTGTAGAGTACCCCGCGTTCCGCACGTGAAGCGGGATTCTCGCACCCAGTTCCGCTACCGCCGTCCCGGGCCGGGTTGAGAGAGCCATAAGAGTGCGTGGAGTGTTATTGGGTAGTTCGACCCTTTGACTGTAGGTAAGATTGTTTCCAACGGAATCAACAACCCGTGAGTTTATTTTACATTTCATTAAAAGTTACTTTGTCTACGAGTAACTTCTAGACTGTAGCTTTCCGGCTACTCGTCCAGGGAGATAGCAGCTCCTAACTCAAGAAGACTTACTGACTTAACTGGCGCACGTCCCATTCCAGTATCAGGGCCTCCTGAATCAGCCCCCGCCAGCTGTCCCGATCTTGTGCAGCAGCGGGCCCTAGCGCCACGAGCTAATCCATCCTTCCAGCGGAGGTTCGGCCTCCCACGTCTTCTGCTTCCATGGAGCACTTCTTCCATTGTCTTCCTTGGCAGTTCTGCTGGATCCATACGATCCACATGACCGACCCATCTGAGTCTTCCCACACGGATGAAATGGACAACATTTCTTTCCTTAGACGCCTCATACAACTCCACTTTCGTTCTTCTTCTCCATGTCCGGCCATCGCATACTCCCCCCAAAATGGATCGCAGTATCCTTCTCTTGTGAATTAGGAGTGCCTGCTCATCCATTTTGGAAATGGTCCACGTCTCTGAGCCGTATGTCAACACTGGTCGTATAAGGGTTTTATAAATCAGCATTTTTGTTGACCTATTTATTATCCTACTCCTGAGGCCAAAAAAAAAAAAAAAAAAAAAAGTGAGTGGATTTAATAATCCTATTTTTTATCTCGGCTGTTATGCTATTGCCTGCCCCTAGGAGACTACAGACATTTAATATTCCTTGGAATTCAATTGCGGTTCCTTAGTGACGGCAATGAACAATTTAATTTTAGTCAAAATTTCATTTTATCAAAACTTTAATATAATGAAACTCGAAATTAATGTATTACAAAAGAAGATTATATTTTATATTCATTGATTTAAATTTGATCGTCCATTATAATTAACTGAGAATTTTAGGACGGGTTCTAGCCAGTATAGGGTTGATGCCTTTTCTTTTTTTCAAAGAAAAGTCAATACCCCTCGTGGGAATCGAACCTACGAGCTTTGGCACGGAGTGTTAAGTCCTCAAGCCTTAACACTCACAGTCACCGGGCGTCCTTCATTACACATTAAACTGAATGAATAGATTTAAAAACAGATGTAAACAAATATAACATCGGGTCGGTGTCATAAGCGAGTTTTCTCTCTATGGACGGAGGGAGGAAACGCGCCAAAAACCTGGCTCGCAGGAATGCGCCATCTTATCCCGTTTACGTTCTTGTCCCTAGCGTAATTTGCAAAGCATAGAATAGAAACACTTACCATCAAATGGGGTCACACTAGTACATAATGTTGAAATTTGTACATACCTATACTGCTAGGATATTTTCATTACATCAAAGGATCGAACTTTGACCAAAGAGTGCGAACAGACAAATATGTACCCATATACATGTATTAGTTTGTTCGCTCTCGGAAAAATATATAAGCATATATCGTCGATACAAATGCAAAGTATCGAATATGAAAAAATTCAGCTTTCATTTTGAATCTTTACTAATTTCTCCTGGACTTACTTACAAACTCTTGAATCTTAGTTCACTCTATGAAAGGGAAAGTATTCCACTATCAAAAGGTCAAATCTGCCGAATATTTGACTGTCCAAAAAAAGTTATGAATAAATGCTTTTCCACTCTGAAAAGTGGTGATTTTCACATTCGATACTTTGCATTTGTAGCGACGATATAAGCAGTATTTGTTTCTACAAATTTCACCACACTGTTCTAATGTGACCCCATTTTACGGCACTGTCTTTTCATAAACTTTTCTAAAAAAATGAAAACATTTGTAGAAGTGTAAAATAAAATCTCAAAGCGATGCATGTTAAGGTGGGTTTAGACTTGCTAGTTATTGCAGGAAATTTATACCAGAGAGAAATTGCGACTAGTGTAAACCATGAGCAATTTATGTCTGAGATATATATTTCTATCACGAACTATAAGTGTCGACACTTCTATACCACCAGGTGTAAACACAGATTTTTACGAGAAGAATTTAATTTCAGAGTTAAATATCTTGGCTACTAGCTGTATTGTCGACACTTCTATACCAAAAGATGTAAACACTGATTATTTGTGCTTTTGGTGAATTTATCACAAATTAGAACAAATCCAGAACTGTCCTATACATATCCATGACATAAATGTATAGCTATTTCTGTCAGTATGTAAACCTTCAAGAGAATATCTATCCGACACCTGGCATATATTTCCTGCGAGAAGTGACAGATGTAAACGCACCCTTAGGTACCGCATCAGGAAATCAAACTGACAGTATCCTAAGAGGAAATTACTCCCTTGTAGCGCTGATACCTTCGACTGAGATAATTTTATCAAAATATGCTAAAAAGTTCTTTAATGAATCTTTTTTAAAACATTCATACGCTAACATTTCTCAAAGTAATTAATACAACATATCTAGTCCTAATGACCCTGGCAGTCGGAGGACCTAGAATTAATAAATAAAAAATACAACATATCTAAAACATGACAAATAGATATTAGTTCCACTTTTAAGAAACATGGCTTAAATTTCTTTAGAATTAGATTTGACCTCAAGTTGATTAGTGTGCGAGACAAGGGTAGAAAATTAAATGTATGCAAACTAGATATATTTCGGCTAAGAAGCTCATTGTATTACCTTGAGAAGTAAACAGGAAAATAATTTGGTTACGATTTGAAATGGTTTGTGCCAGACATTTTTCCTTACAGCGCCAACTTATTTTTGTATGTGTTAAAACCTCATCCTTTTTTTCCCCACATTACCAACAGTAGGCCTCAAGTTGGTACTTTATTTTCTAGATAATCTATTTTAGCGCGTGTCCTCCCTCAGGTCAAGTTCGTTAACCAGCAGAATCAGTCCACCGGTACATGGTTTAAGGGACAAAATTCGTACAAAAAACATCGTAGCGCTTACGATTTCGCGTTGAAAATTGGGTACTTACGTATTAGCGACAAAGCAGGTTAAAGAGCCGGGTCTCAGAGAACTGGATCTACATCGTGTCAGAGATCTGGATCAAGGAGTCAAATCAGATTTCGCCAATATGGCGACGGGATTATCAACGATTTAGGTTAACTAGAGTTTTGATATAACCTTTAGCTAGCGAAAACGCGTAGCACTTATATTAATAGCTGTTATATTTGGGAACAATTATACATTTAAACATTCACTGTAACGAACACTTTATTACAATCAGGTTTCATCATAGACAAACATGTGTTTTTATTCCATCTGGGAGATTATAAATCTTACATATATAACATCTTCCCCCCCCCCCCAAAAAAAAATAATAATACAACAAAGAATATTATTAATAACATAAATGAAAAATAATACATCAAAGAATATTATTGATAACATAAATAGAGAAACACACACAAAAAGATGTTTACATATAAAAAGAAACAAAAAAAAACTAACCTTATAAATCAAAAATCATTTAAAGTGTGAAGGAGAGTATCTGTCTGGAGGTTTTCTATGCCTAACTGGTTTTGGGGTAATATCAACAGGGGTAGGTTCATTTGCTAGGGTTATTTCTTCAATTGGGGCTGGTTCATTTTCAGGATCACCCTCCTTGTCTCCCTCCTCTTCATAAAGCCTATTTTTGGAATTTTCCCTTGGTAAAATTTGATTTATATGGCGCCTCCAAATGGAATTATCACTAGTTTTGACGGCATATCCTTGGGTACCTAGATTCTCAACAATTTCCCCTTCCTCCCATTTTTTTCTGCCTCTATAATCCCGAGCTGCAACCCTATCTCCTACTTTCAATGAAATTTCCCTATTACCCTTCCAATTAGCGATCTGTCGTTGCTGATTGCTTACAACTATTTCTTCCTGTGATGGAATCATTTGGTCGAAAACTGTACGCAATTCCCTTCCAAGCATCAGTTTTGCAGGAGTCTGTTGTGTTGTGGAATGGATTGATGACCTATAAAACAACAAAAATTCACTAAGGCACTCATCAATGCTCCTCGCCCCTTCCCAAAAACATTTCCTTACAAAATTTTTCACAATTTTCACCGCAGACTCGCCTGCACCGTTAGTCTGGGGATGGAATGGGGCACCTCTCAAATGGTTAATACCTAAACTGGTCAAAAAAGATACAAATTCTAAACTGGTGAAGCAAGTAGCATTGTCTGAAGTCAAAGATCGGGGAATTCCAAATCAGGAAAAACATTCCATTAATTTATGGATAACTGTGTTGGATGTTGCATTGTTGGTAAGAAAACATTCGATCCACTTAGAATGTGAATCTTGGACCACCAAAATATAATTATTATTGATAGGCCCCAAAAAATCTATGTGAATTCGTGACCATGGTTTGATTGGCCAAGGCCAAGGATGAAGGGGAGCTTTGGGTGGGTTACTACGAAACTCAAAACATATATCACATGAGGATGATAAATTTTCAATAGCTTCATCGAGCTTAGGCCACCAAAAATATGATCTGGCCATCCCTTTCATTTTAGAAATACCTAGGTGAGTAAAATGGAGTAAATCTAAAACATTTTTGTATAAACTTTGGGGAATTATGATTCTGTACCCCCACATTAAACATTCAAATTCTATCGTGAGTTCATAGTGTCTTGAGTAAAATGGGTATAAATCATTATCTCGGGAGATGTTATTGGGCCATAGGCCGGTTCTGACATATTTCAATACCAGTTTAAGAAAAGGATCCTGATGGGATTCCTTTCTAATTAATTTCCAATCTAATCGATAGGGGAATGACTCATGGATATAGTGCAAATAATTTGTTTTAGAATGTAAATCTGTGGATTTATCGCCTGTTGATATTCGGGATAAGAAATCTGCAATATTTTCTTCTGATTTTTTATGAATTATGTTAAAATTATAGCCAGATAATATGTATGACCAACGTTGCATTCTATTTGCTGCATAGATAGGCAATCCTTTTTTATTTCCAAAAATAAACATTAAGGGTTTTGAATCAGTGACAATGGTAAATTTTTTTGCAAATAAGAAATCCTTAAAATGTGTGACCCCATTTAATATAGCTAAGGCTTCACGTTCGATTTGTGGATATCGAGCCTCTGAAACAGATAACACTCGAGAGTGGTAAGCTAGTGGTTTTTCTGAACCATCTGGGTAAACATGAGTTAATATAGCTGAAACCGCTAACGGAGAGGCGTCTACCCATAACTTTAAAGGTAGGGAGGGATCATAATGTGCTAAGACGGGTTTATTAATTAATATGTACTTAATTTTTAAAAACGACTGTTCGCATTCTGGTGTCCAATCCCAAAGGGAATCTTTCTTAAGAAGGGAATATAGGGGTTTCAACAAATTTCCAGATTGGGGAATGTATTTTATATGGAAAGTCACCATACCCAAGAAAGATTTGAGCATCGAGGCATTCTTGGGTGGAGGGGCATTGAATATATCTTTAACATGTTTTTCTGTTGGCTGTAATCCTTTACTACTAATTACATGACCTAGATACTCTACTTCGGGAACACAGAATTTACATTTAGAAAGCTTTACCTTTAGACCATTTTCATTTAAAATTTTTAAAACCATTGCTAATCTCTCATTATGTACTTTTTTTGTATTTCCAGAAATAATAATATCATCTAATAAACATTTAACACCTTTGATTTTATCAAGTTTTTTATCCATATATTTCTGGAACTCTGCTGGTGCAGATGTTATACCAAAACATAAACGAGTATACATGAATAAACCTTTAGTGGTATTTATAGTAACTAATTTCCTGGAGTTTTCATCTAATAGGAACTGTTGGAATGCATCCTTCAAATCAATTTTAGAATAAAATGAAGCATTTCCTATCTCTGCATAGATATGATCGATTCGTGGGAGCGGATACTCGGTGCCAATTAGAACAGGATTCAAGGTAATTTTAAAATCTCCACATATGCGTACAGAACCATCTGGTTTTAGTATAGGTACTATTGGAGTGGCCCATTCACTACTTTCCACCGGCACCAGAATACCCTCTGTCACAAGCCGATCTATCTCTAATTCCACCTTATCTTTAAGTGCCAGGGGCAATGTTCGGCATTTGTAAAACTTTGGCATACAATTTGATTTAACATTTAAAGAAACCTTTTCATTCCTGATAGTACCAATGCCTGGACTAAATATATCTCTATATTGCAACAAAATGTTCTTAATGTCATTAGATGTGCTAATCGACTCTATAACTGTAGAGTGTAGTTGAGGATTGCTTGAATATGAATATATTCAAGCAATCCTCAACGGATTATTTGATTGCACCTATGATTGTTAATAAAAAAGAGCCAAAAATCCAACGGATTGAAAATTTTCCTTTAGTGACACCACACCATATATTGTTATTCTATAATAATAATAATAATAATGGAAACATTTTTCCACTATTATTATTATTACAGGTAATAATATTTCTTAGTTATAGTGGTCTATATACAGAAACTAGTAACAGGATGAAAAGTAAATAAATATAGAGCCATAAGCACTTTTATCTATAGAAAGCACATAATGCTTGATGCCAAAGTCATAAAACTTGGGTATAACTGGAAATGGAAAAAGTCCGACTTGCAGGAACTACGTAATCTTAGCGAGGTTCCTTTCTTATCCCTAGTGCCATTAGCAAAGAAATAGAGGCAGTTAGTGGTAGGGTTTGGTCTTTTGTTAAGAATATAAATTAAATCTTAAAGAGAAGGAAGTTTAACGTTCCACAACAGGAAACTGACAGTCTCCTAAGCGGAAATGACTCGTCCGCCATCTCAATGTTCGCTCTAGGCACCACTATTTTCAATAATGTTCTCATTTTCTTGCATTCATTTACTAAAATACCAATTTTACTGATAAATGCAATTAAAAAAATAAAGTGAATTAACGAAACACAAAACCCCGTTCAAAAGAACAATACAAACACTTTTAAAGTTTTAAGCAACCTACACACAACCAATTTGATTCCATGAAAAAATTAGATTCATATTTGGAAAGCAGTATTAGTTTAATAGTATAATAACAATAGATTTTTTTACTAAGCAATTAATTTTACTTGGGCAATAATTGAAGAACACAGAAATGTTGTGCAAACTCCATGCCCTAAAAATTAATAAAATAATGTAGTACTTTTAATGTTATGTAAACAGAGTAACTATTGTGTAAATAGCACTGCTGTAATTAATGTACAGTCCTTAATTCTGTACACAAAACTGCTAAATTATGTTTTATGTTCTTCTCAAACTTTTGTTGTACGATCAATGTTCAGTTGTGCCATCACTTGACACACACTTCCTAATTAATTCTAATTAATAATCAAAATTTCTAATTAATAATCTTATTTATGTATAAGTTTTTTTTTTATACATATAAAACTATTAAATCATTTAAGTAAACTGTAAAATATTGTATACAAAATACATGCTATATGCAATGCATGGGGCATGTAGTAAATAAACGGCCACACCTCAGGGTTACTGAGGTATGGAAAACAAAAAAAAAACAAACAAAAACTTTGTTGTACTTGTATATATATATATATATATATATATATATATATATATATATATATATATATATATATATATGTGTGTATATATATGTTTGTCTGTTCGCTCTCCGACAGCCTCGAAAAAAGTCCGATTTTACTGAAATTTGGCACAAAAATCTTTCGCCTAATTTGAAAGGTCAAGTTCGTTAACTAGCAAAATCCGTCAGAAATGATTGCATTAAATCTCGAAAGTGTCTGTTTCGTTTCTTTGAATAAGTTCATCGATCTATCCCTCGCTTTAGCGGGTTTCCTCTCTCTCTTCAGTGAACGTCAACCAGATGAAGGCAACCATTCGAAAGCTTACTAAATTATCTACATAAAATCAATTTTCGATTAGGCGATGTCAATCGGAGAAATAAATGCTTCAAAATTTGAAAGCAATTTGTAGTCTTTGTTTAATTCACTTTTTAATTAGTGTTTTTTTGTTTTAAATTGAATTTTTCAGTAAAATTAGTATTTTACTAAGGGTTATGAACGGAGCCGCACTAAAATAACACAGTTCCTGCGAGTCGGACTTTTTTATTCAAGCCGTATAAAATAAATATATAAAATAAATGCTGTAATTAAAAAATGGAGCATTTAGAAAAAAAAGTCCCAATTTCAGGATAACAGTAATATGTGGGGTAAAAGGATGAAGGTTTAACACATAAAAAAGTCCGTCGCGCAGGAGCTGCATAACTAAGCACTTTCGTCAGAATTTGTGTATTGTAGACTACATTACTGAATAATTTGCTGTAAATAACCTACATAAATAAAATAAAAACGTGAATAGTTCTGCTCATTTACATTTCTTATGAGAACTGTTCAATTATTAATTTTGTAAATAATTTGCTTCCAGAGTTATGCTAATACATGATACTGTACTACTTAATAAATACACAAAAACTTCATTCTCCGTCTTTTGATCTGACGCAGGAACAGGTTACAGTCCCCCTAATGGGAGATAGCGCTCCTCGCGGCGGCTTTGGGAACCTGCGTCTGGCGGGCTAATTCTAATGAAACAGAGTTTAAAGTAAACCCTCCTTTCCAATAGACCGATTTACTTCATTTTTACAACACTTCTTTCTCATGAGATACCCACGACGAATACAGAGTTTCGTTGAAATGTAACAAAAATTACGGCTGGTAGTGGCAAATTGGTGTTTCGGGTCCGGGGTAAGCCCCCCTCCCGGTGGACCGATTTTGGTGGTTAACGAACTCGTTCAATCGTTTGCTAGTTGAACGCTATACACCACGTTTCGTGAAGAAAAAACAAAAACTCTCGCCGCTATCGTGTTAACAGACACACACACACACACACACACACACACACGTATATATATATATATATATATATATATATATATGTAAATATATATATATATATATATATATATATATATATATATATATATATATTCAAATTTGAACCACCGTTAATTTCGTTCTCTAGGGGTGCTGAAACGTAAAATTTTCTAGTCGGCACTACCGGATTGTTTCATGAGGTCAACCTTATAAGCGGGATTCCTCCCTATGAAGGGAGGGAGGAACCGCGCTAATAACACTACTTTCTCATTTTCTTGTACAATTTTATTTTGTTTAATTGCGTTTAAAGAAAATGGATATGTTAGAATTGCAAGTTAAGTAAATTAGAAACATATTCGTAGTAGAGTCTTCGTAGAGCGAAACTTGGGACGTCGGAAAGAGTATTTTCCGCTTAGGATAGTTTCTTCTGCCTTGCCGACAATCTTGCTTTTTTTTTTGTTGTTGGAATATGTGTTTACGTTAAGAATGATCTAAACAAAGTAATAACTGTTTCTATTCTAAGTCTACAAAATGACACTAGGGATATGAATGGAACCGCGCTAAGATGACGCAGTTCCTGCGAGTCGGACTTTTGTTATCTATGGGTTCTGAATCATAAAATTTTCTAGTCGGCACTTCCGGATTGCGACATCAGGTCAACCTCATTAGCGGGCTCCCTCCGTATGGAGGGAGGGAGGAACCGCACTAAAAATCCCATATGTGATTTTCTAGAGAGATCCTGTCTTTTTCCATATAACTATACTTTTGCACAATTAGTATTAATAATAATTAATAAATTCATGTAAAAATTTATTTTTTTTAAGAGGGGAAGAAGTACCTCTCCCAAAACCAGAGGATGAAGCTTTAGAATCTGTTGATTATAAAATTTGTGGTCAGACTTGAATCGAAATACACTAGGGGACACAAACTCAGATGACGCAGTTCCTGACTCCAAGTCAGACGCTAACATTTCTCAAAGTAATTAATAAAACATGGCAAACAGATATTAGTTACACATTTAAAAGGCCTGGCTCAAATTTCTTTAGAATTAGATCTGACCTCAAGTTGATTAGTGTGCGAGACAAGGGTAGAAAATTAAATATAAGCAAACTAGGTATATAAGAAGCTAATTGTATTACCTTGAGGAGTAAACAACAAGAGAATTTGGTTAAAAATTGAAATGGTTTCGGCCATTTTTCCTCACAGGAACAATTTTTTTTATTTGTTAAACCTTCATCCTTTTACCCCCCCCCCCCCCCATATTACTGTTATCCTGAAATTGGGACTTTTTTTCTAAATGCTCCATTTTTTAATTACAGCATCTATTTTAGATATTTATTTTATACGGCTTGAATAATAAAGTCCGACTCTCAGGAACTGTGTTATTTTAGTGCGGTTCCGTTCATAACCCTTACTAAAATACTAATTTTACTGAAAAATTCAATTTAAAACAAAAAAACACTAATTAAAAAGTGAATTAAACAAAGACTACAAATTGCTTTCAAATTTTGAAGCATTTATTTCTCCGATTGACATCGCCTAATCGAAAATTGATTTTATGTAGATAATTTAGTAAGCTTTCGAATGGTTGCCTTCATCTGGTTGACGTTCAGTGAAGAGAGAGAGGAAACCCGCTAAAGCGAGGGATAGATCGATGAAATTATTCAAAGGAACGAAACAGACACTTTCGAGATTTAATGCAATCATTTCTGACGGATTTTGCTAGTTAACGAACTTGACCTTTCAAATTAGGCGAAAGATTTTTGTGCCAAATTTATATATATGTCTGTTGACACGATAGCGGGCAGAGTTTTTGTTTTTTTCTTCACGAAACGTGGCATATAGCGTTCAATTAGCAAACGATTGAACGAGTTCATTATCCACCAAAATCGGTCCACCGGGAGGGGGGTTTACCCCGGACCTAAAACACTAATCTGACCATGCCAGCCGTAGTTTGAAAACTTTAATTTATATATATACATATATATATATATATATATATATTTGTTTATATATATCTTTATTCGAAAATTAAGCAATACATCCAGTATTTTTTATAATTAATATTTATATATATATATATATATATATATATATATATATATATAGAGAGAGAGAGAGAGAGAGAGAGATAGATATATACACAAATTTGAACCACCTTTATTTTCGTTCTCTTGGGGTTGTGAAACGTAAAAGTTGTTCCATGAGGTAAACATTATAAGCGGGGTTCCACCCTATGAAGGGAGGGAGGAACCGCGCTAAAAAGAACGGTGGTTCAAATTTTTATATATATATATATAAAGAGTGTATCGCAAGTTAGGGACAATAATCCAGGGGTTGAAACTAGACAAAAAGTCCGTCACGCAGGAGCTGCATAACTAAGCACTTTCCTCACAATTTGGGTAGTGTAGACTGCTTTCCAGAACAAATTGCTTAAAACATCCTACATAAATAAAATAAAAACATGAATAGTTCTCTTTTAAATTTGTAATGAGTAACTCATCAATTATTAATTTGCTTCCAGAGTTATGTTTACACATGGTACCTATTACACTACGTAATAAATACAAGAAACCTCATATTATCGTATTTTGATCTAACGCAGGAACAGGATACAGTCACTCTAGTGGTAGAAAGCGCTCTTTGCGGCGGCTTTGTGAACCTACGTCTGGCGGGCTTTTCTATTGAAATATATTACAAATTAAACCCCCGCTTTCCGATTGACCGATTCAGTTCATTTTTACAACACTTCTTTCTCACGAGTTACCCGCGACGTATACCGCGTTTCGTTTTTAATACAGCAGAAATTACGACCGTTATGAGTATATTAGTAATTTGGGTCCGGAGTAAACCCCCCCCCCCTTCTAATGAACCGATTTAGTTTATTTTTACAACATATATTTACCTGTAGATTACCACTACGAATACCGAGTTTCGTCGAAATATACCAAAAATCACGGCTGGTAGTGGCGAATTGGTATTGTGGGTCCGGATTAACCCCCCCCCCCCCCCCCCTCCTAATGAACCGATTGAGTTTATTTTTAGAACACATATTTACCTGTGGATTACCACCACGAATACCGAGTTTCGTCGAAATGTACCAAAAATCACGGCTGGTAGTGGCGAATTGGTATTGTGGGTCCGGAGTAAACCCCCCCCTTCTAATGAACCGATTTAGTTCATTTTTATATCTCACTTTTATCTCTATATTACCACTACGAATACCAAGTTTCGTTGAAATATAACAAATATTACGGCTGACATAGTCAAATTAGTGTTTTGGGTTCGGGGTAAACCCCCCCTTCCGGTGGACCGACTTTGGTGGTTAACGAACTCGTTCAATCGTTTGCTAATTGAATGCTATATACCAAGTTTCGTGACGAAAAAACAAAAACTCTGGCCGCTATCGTGTTAACAGACACACACATATATATATATATATATATATATATATATATATATATATATATATATATATATATGCATATATATATATATATATATATATATATATATATAAATTTTAACGGGGGTCATTTTCGGTGTCTACTAGGTAGGATCGATAAAGATTTGAAGAAATTTTTCAAAACTTCCGTCATGAGTCCAACCTCAATAGCTACTTTCCTTCGGAGGAAAGAGCTAAAAGTGTAGTTCAACATAGGGTTGGGCGATATTCGATAGTTCAGCACTATCGATAGGCCGATACTATCGTTTAAAACAATATCGATACTATCGATAGTTATTCGATTCTGGCTTCCCCTATTCCTTACGTAGGTACCATTCAATGAAGAATTTATTGTTATTGAATTGAATTATCTATTACTTGTAGTACTAGGTATATTTATAAGGTTACACAAAGGTTTTCCAAAGAAAACAAATATCAAGAAACACAAAAAAGTGAAATTATTTCAAACGGGAAGATTCTTGAGATATTTTATTTCAGTCTGGTCCGCTGCTTAGAAATGAATTTCATGCGGATGAAAATACAAGTTCTGAGGGCATACACGTGCCTGGAACACAAAGGTATTTCCTGGCTACATAATGCAGTTCGATGTATTAACCAGACACGTGCCTGGAACACAAAGGTATTTCCTGGCTACATAATGCAGTTCGATGTATTAACCAGACACGTGCCTGGAACACAAAGGTATTTCCTGGCTACATAATGCAGTTCGATGTATTAACCAGACACGTGCCTGGAACACAAAGGTATTTCCTGGCTACATAATGCAGTTCGATGTATTAACCAGACACGTGCCTGGAACACAAAGGTATTTCCTGGCTACATAATGCAGTTCGATGTATTAACCAGACAGTTATTTTCCTTTTCAGAATACCAGCGCACAAGGTTGTTCGGCAGTGGATGTTGCTGCAATTAATTTTGAATGGTTATATAGCTTTGAAAAAAAAAAAAAAAAAAATGAAGCTTTGCATCTTCATTTTTTTTTTAACGACAATGCTGCTTCTCTTTTCAGTCGTAGGAAGTTTTAGCGCGGTTACTCCCTACCTCCATAGGGAGAACCCGCTTATGAGGTTGACCTCACGACGCAATCCGGAAGTGCCGACTAGAAACTTTCTCGTTTCAGACCCCATAGATCACGAAAATATAGGTGGTTCAAATTTGTATATGTATAAATATATATATATATATATTTATATATATGCTTGTCTGTTCGTGCTCTAGCAAGCTCAAAAATAAAAAAGGGGCTGCAGCCCCCTCAGCCCCCCCTTTATATGCCCATGAAACAACCGACAGACTACACTGGCTACCAACGAATCAAAGAATTTCTCACCAGGACCGATGCGAGCCAATGCTCGTGTCAGTATTTAATACCACAGCCCTCCGGATGCTGGGAGCTAATTTTCAGTTTGGGTATTGAGAAACGACTAATTCAGTTGAAACTTGTTCCAGACGTTGATATTCATCTTATCTATGATAAATAAAATTTGGAAGTTATTAATGAATGTCCGGGCTCGTCTTTCGCTCGCCCCACTGTGCACCGGTGATGGTTTCTTGAGCGAAATTTGCGCAAATAAAATTGGAACGCTTACGTTGTTGTGTTGCAATAAAACCAGTTTTAAGGCCATATCTATAACTGCTGTCGAGGAAAATGGAAATGGATTTTTTTTTGTGAGATTTCTAGATATATTCTTGTGTATCTCTAAACCGGCTGGGAAGTCGTAGTAAATGTAAAGGATCTACTCAGAACTGGGCCGCCACATGGGGGGGGACTGCCGGGTACAGTTGTCCCGGGCCCGGACGCCGTGGGGGCCCGGGCCGGGCCTCGCTAATTGGAAAGGAATGTATAGATTATGAGCTTGTAAAAAGAATGGGGCTTAGAAATATAGACGGGCGTAGCCTATATTTAATACAATGGGATGTATATATTTTTTTTAATGTACATAAAAGACAAAACAAGTGCAGTCCCAGAATAGTATATTTCATTAGGAGTCGTAATAAAACTACAAGTACTGAAAGTAACCTTTGCTGCACCGATTGTTGGCTTTTATTCTCATTTCGCTCAAAACTCAAGGTGAAAATAATTTTAAAATGTGCAAAGTCCTATGGCAAAGTACTCGAATTTTCAGTCTGGCTCTGAGAAGTGGAGGTCCGTGATTTGGTCCTGGGCCCGGCTCTGAGATGTGGCGGCCCTGACTCAGAAGCTTCTTAAATCTCCTAAGACAATACGGTTCTTATGTGAGTTTTTGAAAAGCGATCTCATCCGGAGAAATCGATGGTTAAATGGAGTATTTTCGCTTAGAATAGTCAGTTTCCTGTTGTGGCGATGAAAAATTTCTTCTTATATTTTTACATGTATTTACTTTTTTTTTTTAATGTATGTATGTACGGGTTATCTAAAGGTTACCACCCTTTTCTAGGCAGGATAGGGCTGATGTCTTTTTTTCTAAAGAAAAGCCACCACCCCATAGTAGGAATCGAACCCATGACCCTTGGAGCGGAGTGTTAAGTGCTCAGGCCTTAACATACTGGGCCACCGGGCCTCCGATTAAATTTTTTAAGAAAGATTAACACATTAACTGCTTCTATTCCATGCTTCAGAAATTACACTAGCGATAAGAACGGAAACGTACCATGGACGTATATAAGGGGGTTTGAAGCCCCCCTCGAAATTTTGGTTTGCCGAGAACATGTGTAAAATAAAAAAGTCCGACTCGCAGGAACTGCGTCATCTTAGCGCGCTTCCATTTTTTTTTTTTTTTTTTTTTTTTTTTTTTTTTTACGGCACATCTACATCTAGGTCATTAGCGCCGACATCCAGGGTGTAGCGAGGAATTTCACCAGCGAGCCGTGGGATGATAAAATTCCTGCCGGAGGTTGGGAATCGAACCCACCATCTCCCGCTTATGAATCCAAGGCGCTAGACATTAGACCACGGGAGACCCCGGTTCCTGTTCATATCCCTATTCTCATTTGAAAAGCATAGAATAGAAACAGATAATATTTTCCTCGGCCTTTGTTCAAAGGGTTTTATGTCTATACCTGGGGTCAGGTCCGCAAGACCCTAGAATCCTCTTCTACCGATACTTCATTTCATACGTTTCAATGAATTGGAAAATATCAAATATTTTCACACGTTCCTGTGTTCTTTTACTATAGTAATAATTCTACAGATAAAATCAATTAAAAAATAAAATAAAAAAACCAACAGCATAAAGGCAATTGAAAATATTCAAAAGACGTCAACGAATCTTTTTCTCTTGGCAAGCTATATTTCTAACAATGAATTGTTTTTCTTATTTTGCCTAATCTGTTTTATTGTAAAATACATTATCCAACTATAAGCAATTAAAAAATAACAAGGAATAAAAACAGACAAAAAGAACAGTTCGAATAAGCAAAATCAATTACTTTAATGTTTTAAGCACTTATTTCTCCGATTGACATCGCCTAATCAAAACTTTCATTAGAACCTTTTTTGTAGAGCATGTAGTAAGCTTTCTAATGGTATTCTTTTGTTTACCAAATTCTTAACCTTTTTCGAGATATTAAGGAAAATATACAAAGTTACCAAAACTTTTTATGTCTGTTAATAAAATATTTTATTCTAACCCTTCCTTAACTCCAAACGTAACCAAAATTTCAACATATTAGTTTTAATGAAAGTAGAACATGCAGTAAATGTTTCAACTGAATACCATGATTCTATGTACCCAAACCAAAAACGGTATTCAAAAACTATTTTTCCAATTTTCTCGAAAACGGTTAAAGCTATCGCCTTGAAAATGGTTTCATTCGTTTTCTTAGCCCAAGAAGCCTATAAAAAGAGTACTTACAAGCTTATGAAGCGTTACGATTTTTTCTGCGCAAATTTTGCCCCAAACTCCATCTTCCAGTTGGCGGATTTTGCTGGTTAACGAACTTGACCTTTCATATTGGACGACTGATTTTTGTACCAAATTTCATCAAAATCGGACCATTCGTCTTCGACCTACAGAGCGAACAGACAAATATATATATATATATATATACATATATATATATATACAAATTTGAACCACCGTTATTTTCGGTCTCTAGGGGTTCTGAAACGCGAAATTTTCTTGTCGGCACTTCCGGATTGTTTCATTGTATCAACCTTACAAGCGGGGTTCCTCCCTATGGGGGAGGGAGGAACCGCGCTAAAAACTATAAAAACTAAAAATGTCAACATTTACCCAGGTCTACTAGGTGTCCAGAGGACCTCAAAACGCACCATTTTACACTATAATGTTTAAAAGTTTCCGTTCTCGTAAATCCCTCGGTGCCCCCCCCCCGAAATTATTTCCTATGTACGCTCCTGAAACGTGCTATCTTGAATACCAAGTCGCCTACCCTTCCCCTCCACTTACTACTTCCAAATCTACCAAAGATTTTGGCTCTGTCTTTTCCTTATATCCCCTCCCTAAATCCTCTTTGTAGTATTCCTTTCCTGGACAGGCCCCGCCTACATATTTCCATAACCAGAGAGGGAGACACAGAGGCTGTATAAATACCTTGCCCTTTAAAATCCAAATACCAGTACAAGATTTGCTGTTGCAATTGAACTTCCTTTGCGCACAATAGGATGTTCATACTTGTAACAGGTATCACCATTTTTTTAACAAATGCATTATTAGTTTAATCAAATAACTTAATTAATTTCCGTAATATTAAGAAACGAGTTAGTCAACACATTTTGGCAATTCTGAAAGCTGATTTCTTTAAGAAAAAGTCCGTCACGCAGGAGCTGCATAACTAAGTACTTTCCTCAGAATTTGGGTAGTGTAGACTGCTTTCCAGAACAATTTGCTTAAAATATCCTACATAAATAAAATAAAAACATGAATAGTTCTCTTTTAAATTTGTTATGAGTAACTGATCAATTATTAATTTGCTTCCAGAATTATGTTTTACTCATGGTACCTATTACACTACGTAATAAATACAAAAAACCTCATATTATCGTATTTTGATCTAACGCAGGAACAGGATATAATCACTCTAGTGGTAGAAAGCGCTCCTTGCGGCGGCTTTGTGAACCTACGTCTGTCGGGCTTTTCTATTGAAATATATTACAAAGTAAACCCCCGCTTTCCGATTGACCGATTCAGCTCATTTGTACAACACTTCTTTCTCATGAGTTACCCACGACGTATACCGCGTTTTGTTACAATACAGCAGAAATTACGACCGGTATGAGTATATTAGGAATTTGGGTCCGGAGTAACCCCCCCCCCCTTCTAATGAACCGATTTAGTTTATTTTTACAACACATATTTACCTGTAGATTACCACTACGAATACCGAGTTTCGTCGAAATATACCAAAAATCACGGCTGGTAGTTGCGAATTGGTATTGTGGGTCCGGAGTAACCCCCCCCCCTCCTAATGAACCGATTTAGTTTATTTTTACAACACATATTTACCTGTGGATTACCACTACGAATACTGAGTTTCGTCGAAATATACCAAAAATCACGGCTGGTAGTGGCGAATTGGTATTGTGGGCACGGAGTAAACCCCCCTTCTAATGAACCGATTTAGTTCATTTTTATATCTCACTTTTATCTCTATATTACCACTACGAATACCAAGTTTCGTTGAAATATAACAAATATTACGGCTGACATAGTCAAATTAGCGTTTTGGGTTCGGGGTAAACCCCCCCCCCTTCCGGTGGACCGACTTTGGTGGTTAACGAACTCGTTCAATCGTTGGCTAATTGAATGCTATACACCAAGTTTCGTGACGAAAAAACAGAAACTCTGGCCGCTATCGTGTTAACAGACACATATATATAAATATATATATATATATATATATATATATATATATATATATATATATATATATATATAAATTTTAACTGGGGTCATTTTCGGTCTCTACTAGGTAGGATCGATAAAGATTTGAAGACATTTTTCAAAAATTCCGTCATGAGTCCAACCTCAATAGCTACTTTCCTTCGGAGGAAAGTGCTAAAAACAGAAGTCTTTACAATGAACTAGAATTTTGGTTAAATAACACAGACACACACACAAAACAAGTGGTATCTTCCAAAGACGCCATACATATATTCTTATTGATATGGAGATAGTTAGCCGTTGCAGTGATACGAAGATAAGGGATGGTTGGGATTCGCCTGGGAGGTCCGTCAGGTCTGACGTTTTTTTTTCCTCCTAGCCGAATCCCAACCATCCCTTGTCTTCGTATATTCTTATGTATTTTGGCACGCTGAATTCGAATCCGGAGTCCTTTTCACCCCATCACGTCAAGTTTAAGAGCATTTGAAGGTAAAATTTCGTCTGAAGTCGTTAAAGAAGAAATAACTAGGGCTTCCATGGTTTTGAGGGTCGCTGAATTCTAATCCGAGGTCTATTTCAGTACATCGATACAAAATCAAGGTCATTTCAAGGACAAATATGTTTATTTTGCAAGAAATGAACATGCAGTAATAATTCTTTTTTTGCAAAATAGACCCATTTTTCCTGAAAATTGTTTCCTGAAATTCCTGTTGTAACAGTCGAAGAGCTAGCAAAAATACTTTGATCGACATATTCTACAGTCCACCGACCTTACTTATAGCACACCAAATAATCGAATTGAGGGAATTAGAGATTGATTAATAACAGTCAATGTGCCTTTGTGGGAAGGAGATGGTAGGAGGGGTTGAACTGTCTGATAAATATGGATAGTCTTGTGGATATGGCTTTTACAGCAAAGTTTTGGTCAATGTAATTCTGTGTTTGAGGGAAAGGCTGTAGAATTAATAAGATATTGGGAATCTATCGGAATGGCTACGGTTTTGACTGAGTTAAAAAAAAACAACAAAAAACATCATGATACCTTATGCGATCAAAATCAAAGTCATTTCTTAAATTTATAAATAACAAATAAACCAATATATTTCAATTTTTTATACATGGAATATTAAAGTATCCAAAAAAAAGTTTTACTTTTTCGAAAAAAAAAAAAAAATAGCCGCTATTTGTCTGAGGAACGGAAACCCTCTTTTTTCACTGGCGATAGTCTGCAGGCGGCAATTTTCAATCTAGAACAAAAAACTAAGATTAGTTCGAAAAAACAAGGTACGTAGGATTTTTAAGGAATATTATTTTTCAGAAAATGGATTTTCTATTAAAAAATCCGTCGAAAATAGGTCATAAAATCTTATAATTCAATAAATAAAAAAAAATCCTACGTACTTTACTAGCAAATATCATTAAGAAGCTGCATGAAGATGTGTGGTGAAAATAAATAAAATACACCCATTAGAATTCATGGTTTAATTGTTACCAAATTATTTATTAAATTGTTCTGTTTTACTCTTTCAGTCCTTTCGGCGACTGTTGGCCTTTCGAGTGCTCAGGCGAGTAAGTACCCACTCTGCGGATTCCGTACTCTGGAACAGGTCTATCAGTGGAAGGTACTCAACTATAGTACTCCTCCTGGCTACGTGTATCCCCAAGACTATGATCCGACATATAACTTCATCAATGGTATTGAAGTAATACCAAGCGGAGTGCTGGTCGCTACATCCAGGCAAGCCAACCAGGCCCCTGCTGTACTCTCCCTCATACCAACCCCTCCACGAGGATCAGGATATTCATCGCCGACTTTGATTGTAAGTTATGCAGGTATTGTATGTTAAAGGGAAAATTAAATGAATTAATAACCTCATACAAAACCACCATTTAACGAAAACTCGCCAAATTGGAAATGCACAAATAAGTGAGAGGGTGTCATAAGGTTTATGACAAGGTATTAAGAAGGGCCTAAAACTTGGCCCAATGCTACGATATCACAACCAATATTGGGCATTATTCGAATAAATTTTTATTTGAATGATCATTCAAATAAATTTTTAGTGAATGATGAATAATTCACTAAATTATCTTATTCACACGGTACATCATGAATTATTCACAGACTTATTCATTACTCGTTATTCAGCATTCATTATTCATCATTCGTTATTCTTTATGTCCAGTTGGTTTACTGAATAAATCCACCTCAAACATACATACATATACACATTTCCTGCTATCGACACCATAATCTGTCATTATTCAATAAAATATGATTATTCTGAATGATTATTCGAATAATTTGTAAATAAAATATAAATTTCATTCACAGAATAATTAATAATGAATAAACGTAATTATTCTTCATTCGTGAATAAAATAATACATTAATTCATTATTCTTTACTTATTATTCTGAATAATTTTTGCCCAACACTGATCACAACTATCATAGGCAAACTGTTTTTGGAAAGGGCCTGGCAACTGGCCTCTTTGTAATAGCTAGTTTTTTTGGGTACAAACACACACACACACACACACACACACACACACACACATATATATATATATATATATATATATATATATATATATATATATGAGAGAGAGACCGTTAACACATTAACGTCCAAAATTTTTATTTAATTGGTTCGAAGCATGGTATGTAGTATTCCAATAACAAACAGTTGCGCGAGTATGGTATTTAGCAAAACTGGTCCATCTGGAAGGGAGGGTTTATTATGGGCCCAAATTATTAATAGGCCCCAAGAGTCAGAATATCTCTTAAATTGCAACACAATTTCATATGCTAATCTGAATTAAAAAGGTATGTTGTAAAAATAAACTAAATCAGTCTATTTAGAATGGGGTTATTATATTTATTTTCTGGCAACAAAACTTGGCGGATCGCATGCCCAAGTTATGAAGAAGTGTATAAAATGCCAAATCATTTCCATTTTTGGGGTCTATTCCAGAACAAAATTAAATATAAAAAATAATAATTGAGTCAGTTTCTCTTTGCAAATATATATTAAAAAAAAAAAAAAAAAAAAAAAAAATTATGATTTTTTTGTATTTATAAAGGTTATTTTAGCCAATTATTTAGGAATATAGCGTAAAGTAACTACCTTGCTAAGGAATTTGCCTACTTTTGAAATTTATTATAGTTTTATTTAATTAGTTTATTTGATTATAAGAACGACTTTCATGTTAATACTTTAGACAAATAAAACTTAGTACAATCAATAATGAGAGCTTTCCTTTGCAGCCATATCCCAACATTACATTCAACACAATAGATGAAAGCAACCTAAATTGCAATGCCACACTTGTGTCAGTGAACAGGATGGCTAAAGATAAATGCAACAGGCTTTGGGTTGTAGATCATGGTGTTGTGAATAACTTTGAAGATGCACGGCAAATATGTCCACCCAAAATTGTCATCTTCGACTTGTCTACGAATGAAGCGGTGAGTATACAAAAATACTAATGCTATAGAAATTAGTAATTATTACATTACACTGGAGATGTTCCTACCTGTGTAAGGTCACCAAAGGATAAAGCTCAAATTACATGTACAAACAAACATTGCATCTGAAGAGGCACTGTGTGACATGAAACATTTAGAGCACATATTAAAGGAGGGTATTTAGGAGTAAAAGATATTTATATCTTACATTCTGCAATAAATGTAACTGTAACCTAATAATTAAAAAAAAAAAAAAAATCAAGGATGTTGATAAAATTGCCTATCGTATCATTTCATATCATTGGCATATCATAACAAAATTAAAAAAATCGTTTAGCCAAATAGAAAGACAAATTAAGAGACCACAAAAATTAAATACAGTGTCTACAAAATAAACTGTAATGAAAAAATTCTTGACGAGTCATGTATATTACTTAGGCAGAGAACAAAAGAAAATGCTAAAAATTCGAATGGCGCAACAAAAAAAACGACTTCGGTAAAAGACGATTCAGTTAAATGAGGACATAAATTTCTGAAAATGTTAAGATCTTAGGGTGACTCTACACGATGAGGAATATCTCAAGATTTGGACATCCTTGAGGCCAGAATTGAACTGTGCAGTCCATCGAAGCAGAATGATAAAACCAATGGGTTAACTGTACAGATCAATGAGGCTGGGACTGCGCAGGCCAGGCCTGAGGTGTGCAGAGAAGAGGAGAATATTTGCTTCACATACAGTGAGTGGGCTTACTATAACTGGGCTGTGGAGTCCCTGCCTTGAGGTTTATTAAGTTTTCACGTATGTGCTAGACCCGTACAGTCCAAACCTTGAGGTCAAACTGTGCAGTCTCTGCCTTGAGATATGAACTGAATGTCTATGGGCACCTTTAGACAGAGACAACAATATAACCAGATAAAAAATATTCTAAAAATATAAAACAGGGATTTTGTAGGGACAAAAAATTTAAATCAAATATGTTTGATCTTCATTGCCCATCATAAATATTTGGCATATAGATATTAATGATTTTATTAATTTTACTACTCTTCTTTCGGATCAATGCTTAGTCTATGGGGTTTATTGATTAGAGTCATCTGTCTGGTTGGGGCTATTGTTTTTAGCTTCAATTATGACATTGTGTAGTTTTCTATCTAAACCAACTCAAAATGTTTGCCATTCGTCTAATCAAGTGATTTGTTCAGAAAAATAAATACTCCTAATTCTAGGGTTGAAGCTTGCCAAACAACCACTGTTATAAAAAAATTTCAAAGATATAAATAAATATAAAAAAAAAACATTATCCTCAATATTACGTTTTTTTTTCTTAAAGAATTATCATTAATAATTCGAGATGAATAAGAGACATCATAAACTGACTTAGACGTCACATTTCTATTCAAATATATTTTTTTCACAGATAAGGATTATTCCGATTCCTCGTAGCGTGGTGAAGCCTAAAGCCATCTTGTCAAATATAGTTATTGATGATGTGGTGGCCTCTACTGGCAGCACTACTACTTGTGATGCCCTATACGCCTACATTGCAGACACCACGGGTCAGGCAATTATTGTTTATAGAGATTCAGGCAGTAACTCTTCAGGGAGCTTCCACAAAGTCACGCATCCGTATATGGCCCCTGATCCAGATGACTATATTAAAGAGGTAAGATTGCATTGTATTGTGTACCAAATGAGAACTCATCATCGAAATTTCAAAGCCAAACAAGAAACTTAAAGAAGTAAATAGCGTTTCCAAGACAAAAAAATAGTGTGTTTTGAAAACACAAAATATTTATATTTATAAAAGTAAAAAGATATATTTATCCTCAAGCAACAATAATTAACAGCTTCTTGGAGCTTAGTACAATAATAATGAAACAAAAGAACTAGTTAATAACGTATTTTCCTCCAACAGAAAGTATGTTTCATTGTAATCTTAAAATAAACAATTTATTTAGGCTTCTATTTTCCTATTTGCACTTATAGTATGCTGAAGGGCCCTGCGTATAATAGAACAATGTAAAACATTTTTTTTTTTTATTTTCTCCTTTTAAAGTATGCCGACCAATTGGTTTATAAATGCCTCCTGGATAATGAAGTTGCCATAGGCACATTTATTCAGAAAATTGATTGTTGAAAGCTTTCAAAGGGAGCAAATATTTTTTTCTTTCAGTTGTAAATTATTAATTTTTGTCCCATAGTTATTATTATTTATAATTATTTAATTGCCTAATAGCATTGGGGGTATGGAATACTAATCATTTAGGAATTGGAATTGTTAGCCAATTAAAACGCTATTAAACCCAAAAAATATTATTTTTTCTTAACTACCTAACTGATCTTATTTAATTTATTTTTGTCACATTTTTACTGATTAAATAAAAATTTGGGGGGCTGCAGCCCTCTCAGCCCCCCTTTATGTACACTCATATAGGGACTGTACTCCCTGCACACCAAGTGCCTCTGACTGAATCGTATATGCCCTATGCACAGTGGAGACAGCACTACCTCATTTCTTCTGATGCCTATGAAGGACATGTAATTAATTTTTCATAACATTAATTTCTCTTAATTTGTTACTAATTTGAAAGTACCAAACGTTTTTCCATGTATCCCACATTATCGACTTTACGTGCTCATGTATGTCTAATACAGGTTTTCTTTTTTTATAAATTATATCATTTTTATTTTTTATTTTTATTTTATTTTAACTTACTGCCTCTACTCGAAAAGAGTCATTGGCAGGTCAATGAATTATTTACACTGGTAATTTTATTATTGTACAAAAGTCAATTATTTTTTGTGTTATGTCGAGGTTGTCCATTAGTGCCTCTTTCAGGGTCTTCGGTATTCCTTGGGCTTCTCTTTCCATATGGAAAACAGGACAGTGGAGGAGGATATGTTCGACAGTTATGATGTCCTGGCAGGTGTCGCATGTCGGTGGATGTAAGCCGCATAGTATGTGCGCGTGGGTCAATTTAATGTGCCCAATTCGTAGTCTTGTTAGCATCACTTCATTTTTCCTGTTTTGCCGGTGTGACGTTGTCCATTCCTTTACATTTTCTTTAATTCTCCTTAGGTGGTTATTTAGTTTTAACCAATCTTCAGACCACTGGAATAGTAATTTTTTCTTGACATAATATTTTATGTCCGGAGCGGGGGCTTCTTCAATAAAAATTACTCCTTCGACCTGTTCTCGAGCTGAGTTTGCCTCCTCATCTGCCTTCTGGTTCAGACCAATATCGCGGTGAGAAGGGACCCAGATGAGAGCAAGTGTCTTATTTGGCATTTGATAAATGGTTTCTTCTATTTTTTGGGCTATTGGGTTCTTTGAGGTTCTGTCTTCAATCGATTTTAATGAACTCATCGAGTCCGTTAAGATTAAAATTTAAAATTATATTAAATTAAAATTATATCATTAATTCCTTATTTTGCAGCTATGTTTACTTCTTCATTTTTGTCAATTCCACAATGCCTAGGAATCGATACAAAGTATTATCCAACTTGCTATCAGCCCTAATGGCCATTAGAAACACATATTCCAACCACCTGCTCATTGTAAATATACCCAAGTGCTTAGAATCATTAGCAAAAAAAAAAAAAAAAAAAAAAAAAATCACTCCCGTAACAGGCCTCGAGAGCCCTGAGGGGCAGATACTATAGAGGTATCTGATTCATGACCATACGGCACACTAGGGAGATAGTGTGGTCAGTACTATGCTCCAGCCGCCTGATTTTCCCCTTGGCTGCTTCGACTGCTAGAGTCATTAGCACCCAAGGTACCCATTATTAAATTAATTAAAGGCTGGGTTGGCCTAGGGGCGGTCAGGGAGGCCGAATTCAACCCATGATCGAAGACACTAGAAGAAAAAATCTTTAGTGCTTGCTCGGGATTTGAACTCAGGTCCTCCAACATATTAGTCCAGTGCTCTACCTCTGAGCTAACCTCGCCCCCATCATTAGCAAAATAAAATATTATTATAAAAACAAGTTTTGTATAATAGGTTACTACATTTTAGTAGCAACACATTATTTGACTGGCACTTCACAACGGAGGTTCATAATCAAAGCCCAGGAGCATTGACTTTTAAGTTCATTAGTACTTGGGTACCTATTGGTTGCAACATTTTCTGTAGTTCCTTTGGAAACGAAGGAATTCATTCAGTGAGCCAATTGCTGAGAGAGTAATCTACTATCGACTGGATTTGAATCAGTATAGTGAAGGTTGTACTGTAGCAGGCTTTATATCCTAATGCTGAGGTTCTTCTATCGATTATTACTGTAAATAATGAGGTTTCAGTAAATTCATCACAATTTCTATTTCTTATTTCCTGTTTTAGGTGCAAAATGAGGAATTCGTTTCCTTTAGAGGAATCACGGGAATGGATTTGGCAAGCAATGGCAAGAACAGTGTAGTGTACTTCCAAGCTATCGCCTCAAACAAATTCTATAGAATACTGACATCAATTCTCCAGCAGACTCCTCCCGGCAATGATCCAAGGCGACTTAATGTAACATTAGCTGCTTCAAAGCCATCGAGTGGAACTGCCCTATATGTGGATTCTACGGATGGCTGTGTATATTTCAATCCTATATCTGAAGGATCAATTGATGGATGGAATCCAACTACACATGCTCGAAGGTAATATTATCATGGATTCTATAAAATTAACAGAACTAAAGTTTTAACAGATTAAAAAAGAAGAAACTCTATGAAACATCACTTCACACTTTAATTGTATTTATTTATTCTCTAACCAACGTGTTTTACTACTTTGTGGTGCCTCTTCATATATTTATTTTTCTTTACATTTTAACCCCATCATATCGAGTAAAATTAGACATGAAAAACCAACAACAAAATAAAAAATTTCTTTGGGTACATAAATAGAAGCTCCATAGGGGAATTGGAACAGCTATTTTAAAAAAGAATCAAACAGCACACAGATTATATTGATAGTAGCGGGGGGAAATAGCATTAACTTGTCATGCTATAAAATACGAACATACTAATGATTCAGATAACAGGAACATTTTTTAAAACAGTGTTTCTTCTGGAAATTAATTTTAAACACATGGCATATGTATTGTCAATCAGCTGACTTATGTCTGCCATATTAGATTTATTCAGTCTTCATATGACCCTAATGGTGGAAGGATTCCTTCTCAAGTTATTATTTAGAAAGTATTTCTGCAAAAAGGTGCCACAAAGGTTTAATACTTGTAGGGAAAGAATGGATTGACCTGTCCATTTCATCAATTCTTTATCAAAGGCATTTCTTGTGATAATTTAATTGCAAATTATTTTTTTATTTTTTTTTTTTAATCTAAGTATATATTAGCAATTTATCTTGAAAACTGAATGATGAGTATTATGACACGGAAATATCTAACTCTTTTTCATTCACTTGTATTCAGCTAATGTATAACTATTCTAATTGAATTGACAAATTTTATTTTCAGAATTATAGCACAAAACTCAACATCGATCATAATAGTAACCGATTTCAATCAAGCTAACTCTACTACAATATATGCGCTAAGTTGGGCAGTACAGAAGATTTTAAATCAAGATACCAACCCCAATCAAATAAATGGATTTCTTCTTAGGCTTAATTTGATTAACTGAGCTATTATGCCAGGAAACATTTTAAAACATAGTGTTTAAATATTGTAGATCCTAAGTTGAAAACTAAGATGTTCTAGGTAGTTGGTAACAGCTTATTAAGTCTTCAATAGTTTTGTATTTTAATTACATTTTTGTTGTAGAAACGTTTCGGCTATAAGCCATTTTCAATCCAATTGTCTGTATGATTTTGCATTATTTTTTTATATATACATACATTATATCTTCAGGTTTTGTGCTTGTAAATTTGATATTATTTAATTTGAGGAGGAAATTTCATTTTTTATAAAATTGTATGGTTCATGTCTCTATTATTTCATGGATGATATTATTATTACCTCAATTATTACATATTATTTTGTATATTTGAGTCTGCTTCTGTAACGGAGGACTAGATGTGCAAGACTAGTGTTTAATTTTTTGACCAATAAATATGAAATTGTTGCTTATTATATATCTGTAGAGAATGTACAAATAAATTTAATGAAATAATTAATTATTTATTACAAAATAACCTCTTGGGATTCTTATTTCAAGGATATCACTTAAAGATTTGGCATTGACCATCAGAGAATCATATACTTAAAAAATCTGAGAATTTATCAGTGAACTTGCCAGGAATGTTGATGATGGTGTCGTTGTGGGAAATTATATAAGAACACTGAAAGATTCAAAAGTTTTTTGAAGAAAGAATTAGTGGTGACCTAATATTTTTAGGAATGGAATATAAAAAGTCTGAAACACGGTTGATTGTTCGTTAACATGAATATACTCGAGATATCCTCAACAGACTGATTGACAATACCTATGGATGTTTATGACAAACAACCAACAGTTCCAGCTAGATCAAAATTTCTCTGTAGGGACAACACCATATAATAATAATAATAAGAAGAAGAACAATGGAAACATTTATTTCGTTTAGAGCCTTCTGCTCAAATGCAGGAACATAAATATGCTTTCGGTTCACCCGACAAACCTATGTAATGTATTGTATAACATAAAGTCTTCTTTTTTGTACATGTCCACCGTGCACGTGTGAACGCAGTGGACACCTTCTTGTGACACTTTTTTGTAACGCTAGGTCCACCCGATAAACCTATGTGATGTACTCTATAACATACAGTCATCTTTTTCGTACATGGCCACTGCGCATGCGCGAACGCCAGCGGACACTTTTTTGTGACACAGTCTTATTTTCCGTATATAGCCACTACGCATGCGCGAACGCCTATCCACAAGCCCGAACGCCAATGCGCATGCGCGAACGCAACTGCCATGACCGAACGCTACTGCGCATGCGCGAATGCCAGCGGACATTTTTTGTGACACTTTTTGTAACGTTTTTTTCCAGTTTGGTCACCACTAAAGCATATTTATGCTGAAATATTTCCATTATTATTATGGTTAACACATTGAGTGCCTGGTCTGAAGCTTAGTCGAAGTAAGAGTGTCTAGCTGTGCACCGGGCCTGGCCCTACTATGCATCTGAGTTTGACTATCTCTTATCTTTCATTTCTCCCACTTCGGTAACCTAGGAAAAACTTTGACTGATAATCAGTTAGTCTTGCCGAATTTTAAGTGTCACGTTCGTTCGGGCAGATTCGACTTCCCTCATTTTTTTTTATTTTATTTTTAGTAAATTTTTTAGACCTGAAATAATGAGCCGAATAATTTTGTTTACAATTTTTTTGTAGTTTATACTTTAACTTTTGAGATCTTTTCTGGAAAAACAATAAAATGACACATTGGGACGCACTTCGAAATTTGGGTGGCAGCGAAAGTTGCTAGCTGTTTAGTTGCAGCTGATAGCTGTTTATTATCGATGTTACATGATAGGTACATCATGCGGTTTATGATTAATATGCAAATGAATTGGATAATTCACACCTAGGCCCGTTAATTTCCTTCTGGACTTACGAAAGTAGATATTAAAAAAGTGACAATACTCAAGCAACTCTTGTGACAAGAGAACACAAGCTAGGTGACAGCAACTGTCAAGAAAATCACTTACTACCCATAAGATTAAGGAGTTCACAGCCCCATGACTTCTGAGGCCCTCAAATATTATCTCAGACATAGAAATCTGAAAAATTTAAAAGGGTATTTTGTAAAACACAATTACACAAAATTAAGTATTTTTTCCCCGGAACTGTTTCCTTTGACCTAAAATAAGCATAAATATACAATATAAATATATATATATATATATATATACTAGCTGACCCGGCAAACGTTGTTTTGCCATATAAATAATTTCCTAGTAATTTCCAGTGTAGACAAAAAATAGCTTACTTATTGTAAGTATGTATGTATGTTAGAATGTGTATATTGTATGTATGTAAGAATGTGGTATATGCGTGAAATAAGCATGGAGCGCTGTGAACGATGAGGGAATATAAAAATAACAAAAGGCAAACATTATTTTTAAGTTATTATAATTTATTCCTTAAAATTATATATCATTAATTAAACAATTACGACAGTAACACTATTAAACAATATCAATCTCTTAATGCTATAGCGTGAACAATATTTTTTTTTTTTTTTTTTTTTTTTACGGCGCATCTATATCTAGGTCATTAGCGCCGACATCCAGGGTGCAGCGAGGAATTTTACCAGCGAGCCGTGGGATGATAAAATTCCTGCCGGAGGTTGGGAATCGAACCCACCATCTCCCGCTTATGAATCCAAGGCGCTAGCCATTAGACCACGGGAGACCCCAATATTTTTTGTTAGTCCATCTTTAGCTAACACAAACAAACTGGATGGTTTACCCACTCGAGAGCATGCCACGTATAATTGTCCGTGTGAAAAACATGGTGTTCTCAAATCTAATCCACAAACAGACATCGTTTGACCTTGGGATTTGTTGATAGTCATTGCAAATGCCAATCTAATGGGAAACTGAATACGTTTGAATTGAATTGGCACATCTGTAGGTATAATAGGAATCCGTGGTATGAGTATATTTTCACCTCTGAACTTGCCATTTAAAATCCTGGCTTCGATCACGTTTTTCATTAATTTTTGAATGACTAATCGCGTACCGTTGCACAGCCGGGGTGGGTTCAAATTACAGCAGCAACACGTTACTACTACACTTGATGCATAAACAATAATGATGGCCGACAACTGTGTAGGGAGTGAGAAAGAAAGGAGACCGGCTTCGTTCTCATCCCTACTCCGTGCTGTTTACTGGGTCAGAAGTGACACCTGTAGACATCTGGCGGGGATAACTAATTAAATGACGATTGATCAGTTTTCGACCGGAGAGGAAAAATGATTAAATTACTAAAATGGCTATTAAAAAATAAGGGTTGATCGTAGAAGGGTGAAAATTGAGGATTGTATGTATTTTTGTATGTTGTATCATAAAAAAATAGAAATTAAAAATTTTGTCTAAAAAATAAAAAATAATATTTAGGGGTGGACTACCCCTAACATTTAGGGGGATGAAAAATAGATGTTGGCCGATTCTCATAGATACCGGATAAGCACAAAAAATTTCATCAAAATCGGTCAAGCCGTTTCGGAGGAGTATGGCAACGAAAACTGTGACACGAGAATTTTATATATTAGATATATATATATATATATATATATATATATATTTAAATGAATCAAATAAAATAAATTACTCAAGAAATTGGAGGCTCGAGGAGCCCCACCCAAGTTATTATTTAGAAATGCGTGAACGCAAGCGGACACTTTTTTGTGGCACATATTTTCCGTTCAAATCCACTGCCCATGTGCGATCGCCATTGCTATTCCTGAAAGCCACTGGGCATGTGCGAACATCACAGCGCATGCGCGTACGCAACTGAGCATGCCTGAAGGCCACAGCGCATGCGAGTACGCAACTGCGCATGCCCGAATGCTACTGCGCATGCACAAACACCCGATCGCCACATGAGCCCCACCCCCTTTGGGAATGCATATAACTGGAAAGACTTTGGATATCCTAGAGTTAACAGATGAAGTTTGTAGGAATATGCAGAAATCAGTCCATCCAAAGTACCCGAAGAACAGTAAGAAAGGTCTCCCTCGATAAACTATAACGTAATCTTATGTAGATGTAGACATCCCCTGAATTATCCTGCGATGGCTCTTAACTCTCCAGATGGGAAAGTCTCAGATGAATTATTATATAATGGAATAATGAAGGTAGCATATCCAAGGCTGAGAGATGAAATTACAAGGTACAAGATGAAATTAAATATATATATATATATATATATATATATATATATATATATATATATATATTATATATATATATATATATGTATATATATTATATATGTATGTATATATATATATATATATATATATATATATATATATATATATGTATATATATATAAGGTGTATATATATATATATATATATACATATATATATATATACATACATATATATACATACATATATATACATACATATATATACATATATATATATACATAGATATATATATGTATATATATATTATATATGTATATATATTTGTTTGTATATAACAAATATTAATATGTAATCAATTACATGCTATGTACATTTGTCATGTACGGCACATGTAGAAAATAAAAATAAACTCCCTTCCTTAAGGTTCCTTAGGGAAGGAAATAAATAAAATATGTATATATATATATATATCTATACATATCTATATATATATATATATATATATATATATATATATATATATATATATATATATATATATATATAAGGTGTATCAGAAGTTAATGACAATATTCCAGGGAGTGAAACTAGTCCAAAAATATAGTTTAACACCATCAACCACACATATTTGATTATATATCACTCTGTTCTAGACATATGACCTTCTAAAGGTTCTTTAGAAAGAAAAAAAAAAACACATTTTTTGAGGTACAACTCCAATTTACTCTGCTTGTACCTTTTTTTTTTTTTTTTTTCAAAGATTCATTACATTTTTTAAATTTGCATTAAGGTTAATACCCATTCAATGTTCACTTTATCTCGTTCAAACCGTAATATCAATTCAAAAAGTAGAAATTAATAAAAGTTTCTGGTTAGCGACAACTTTTCGAAAATCACTACTCTTCCAAAAATGATCCTGCAGACTGCCGAATCTTACAAAAGTTGAAGAATTTAATCAGGTTTGCAACGTTATACTCAGAACAGAGATTATCTCTCAACTTTATAATGAAATTGGAATTCTAGAGTGAAAAAACATGAAATAAATGGAAGTGATATTATGATTATTTTTGTGATATTTTTAGAAATAAATGAAAATTATTTTTGATCAAATACAATTGCAATCTCATCATGGTTAGCTCTCATTTCCACAAATGATTCGCAAATCCTTGCAGTATATTTTTATATAACTCATTGGAAATAATCAACATACTATTAAACTCAAGTAAAACAAATACCTAAAATACATAGTATTTAAAAAATAGAGCATGCCAAAAATATTTAAGAGTTAAATAAAATTTCAGAGTTACTGTAGCGTGGAAAAAAAAGGATGAATGTTAAAAACATAAAAAATGAGTTATGGGTGTCAAGAAAAATGTCTGGGCCACACCATTTCAAATTGTTACAAGAACACAATTAGGTTCTTAGCCAAAATATATCTAGTTTGCATACATCTAATTTTCTACCCTTGTCTCGCACACTAATCAACTTGAGGTCAGGTTTAATTCTAAAGAAATTTAAGCCATGCCTTTTAAATGTGGAACTAATATATATTTGCAAGGTAGGGATTGTCGGGGTTCGGTCACTGCTACTTAATAAAACTACATTTTATCATAAAAATGGTTTTATTGTGCCGACGTTTCGGCTTGAACTTCAAGCCTTCATCAGGGCTGTAAAAAACAAGTAGGACGGATGTAGTACTGAAATATACACACACACATATATATATATATATATATATATATATATATATATATATATATATATACATATGCCTACAAACATAAATACACATACATATATACATACATATGTGGAAAAAGACAAAAACATAAAATACTAGAACATAATATATAGAAGTGAACATAATATATAGTGTTTGGATTATTAGGAAAACAGATATAAGAATAACAGATTACATATTAGATTAGATAAAAGAATAACAATATGGGCTTACCGATGGGAAGATTGAGAACTATTCCTCACAAATGCGGGATCATTTCTGACAGTTAATACAGGGAAATATAGGAAGAAAGGAGTTGGTGAGGGGGAGGGGGGTTCTGGACCACCCAATGGACAGAGAACATAAAAGATGAATTAAATAGCATTATTTTTTGCTCAACGTAAAAAAAAAAAAAAAAAAATCAAAAAAATCTTTTGAGCCAGTTTGTGATTAATTATAATACCCTTATTTTGCACTGGAAGCAAGAATAATTTATAAAATGAAATAAGGGTTCACAAGCAATTTAATAAGCCAATTTTTTTTTTTTTTTTTTTTTTTTTTTTTTTTTTTTTTTTTTTTTGACATAGCAATTATAACCAGGCTTTATGTATATATATATATATATATATATATATATATATATATATATAAACAAAAATTTGAACCACCGTTCTTTTTGTTATCTATGGGTTCTGAATCATAAAATTTTCTAGTCAGCACATAAGGTCAACCTCACAAACGGGTTTCCTCCCTATGGAGGGAGGGAAAAACCGCGCTAAAACTCCCATATGTGATATGACTAATGTTATTTCCTAGAGGGATTAATATTAATAATAATTAATAAATTCATGTAAAAACCTTTGTTTTTTTTAAAAAAAAAAGGGAGGAAGTACCTCTTCCTCATTAGTCCATTAGAATCGGTTAGTGTAAAACTTGAATCAGTTGGTTGAGGTCAGACTTGAATCGAAATACACTAGGGGACACAAACTAAGGTGACGCAGTTCCTGGCAGTAGGACTTTTTTAGAAAAAATAATTGCAGTTTTTGGTTGAAAATATTTTACTACCTTGCATCATCAACGGTCAACGATCTCCTCTCAATAATATATATTTGGCATATTGTATTAATTACTTTCAGAAATGTTAGCGTCTGAATTGGAGGCTAAATGTTTTAAGAAAGAGAAATCATTACTGAACGCTATTCTCAGGAATAAGGTTTTCCTTTCATAACTGATGGGCATCTTGAGTAAAATATTTTCAACCAAAAACTGCAATTATTTTTTCTAAAAACGTCCTACTGCCAGGAACTGCGTCACCTTAGTTTGTGTCCCCTAGTGTATTTCGATTCAAGTCTGACCTCAACCAACTGATTCAAGTTTTACACTAACCGATTCTAATGGACTAATGAGGAAGAGGTACTTCCTCCCTTTTTTTTTTTTAAAAAAAACAAAGGTTTTTACATGAATTTATTAATTATTATTAATACTAATCCCTCTAGGAAATAACATTAGTCATATCACATATGGGAGTTTTAGCGCGGTTTTTCCCTCCCTCCATAGGGAGGAAACCCGTTTGTGAGGTTGACCTTATGTGCTGACTAGAAAATTTTATGATTCAGAACCCATAGATAACAATAAAGTCCGACTCGCAGGAACTGCAGCATCTTAGCGCGGTTCCGTTCATGTCCCTAGTGCCATTTGATAAGCTTAGAAAATAAATAAACTTATTTTTTTTTATATATCTCGTGAAAATTGTCAAAATCCTCTCGAATATCTCGAATAAAAGTGATATTAAGGCGTCAGGGACACCGACAGTAACTAACTTTTACACAGATGCGGAAATTACACAATCCGGCTCTCATTCTAAAGCAAAGCTCTATAAATCAATACAAAATATGCCTAATAAAGCCTTTCTAGAGGGTACAGAAGCATGGGCATATATGAGGGGGGGGGGCTGAGGGGGCTGCAGCCCCGTCCCGAAATTTTGAATTAATGATGAAAACTTCTCGTAAAACCCTTAAAAATAAATTAAATAAGATCACTTAGTTCATAAAACATATTTTATTTTACGTGTAATAGCGTTTTAGTTGCCTAAAACTATTCCAAGCTCTAAATATTTAGTATTCCATACCCTGGAAATGGTCTCAGCCCCCCCCGAAATTGTTTTTATATACGTCCATGTACAGAACCTTTTTTGTAGAGCATTTAGTAAGCTTTCGAATGGTAATCTTCCGCTTCACAAGATTGTCAACGGTTTTCGAGATACTAACGAAAGTATACAAAGTTACCAAAACTTTTTTTTGTCTGTTAATAAAATATTTTATTCTAACTCTTCCTTTACCCTAAACGTAACAAAAATTTCAACATATTAGTGTTGATGAAATTCGAACACGCAGAAAATGTTTCAACTGTATCCCATAATTCTAAGTACCAAAATCAAAGACAAACAACCCTCCCTAGGAAGGACGCTAGGCAGTTGAAAAGCTAAATCTTGGAAATCCATATCTCTAACATTAAATTGATTTCTTATTTTTCTTAACCTGTTTTATTTTCAAATACATTATCCAACTCTAAGCAATTAAAAAATAACAAGGAATAAAAATATAAAATTTTAGGCACTTTCAACACTTGTTCACACTGAGTAAAACAATATAAACAGATCTAAGGTGTTACACGGTAGCTGGTGAAAGAATGAATGAGGTCTCGTATTGCAATTCTCTGTATGCAGGGTCTACTTCCAGGTAATATACTTTTACTGCCCTTTACCGTTACTCAGAAAGCTCTTTGTGTTTACAAACAAAGGACTCGGTATAGACCACCCGTATTAACCCAAAAGTGATTATGTCAAGCTTGATAAACTTCCTGAATTAAATTAAGGAATTTAAGAGTGCTTAAAATAGGTTCTTGATCTAGTCAAAAAATTCAAGGAGAATTACACCACGAATAGAAAATTTCGGCCAAACAGAAGGAAAATAACAATAACAAGGATAGTTAAACTTCGTTTTCAAAGATTGTTAGTTGTAACACAAAAACGGTCACTCATGATTCTAATAAATTAACTGTGAAGGGTGATTACACAAATATTCCTGTTGAGGCTTTAAAGCTTCAACTCAAAAAACATATTAACCCACAGGTAATATCTAGATATTCGTACGGCATCTTCGAATTCTAACAAACAAAATATTGCTTCTAATTATACGTATCCTGTTTACTGACAAATACATTTGACTACTATAAGAAATTACAAAAATGACGAGCAGTGAAAAAACTGCGGGAAACACACAAATAGATCCGTTTAAATAAACGAAACTAACTAACTAAGTTTTAAGCACTTATTTCTCCTAATGTGACGACCCCATCAAACATTTCTTCAAAACATTTTTCCACGATTTCCTAACCCATTTTGAGATATTAATGAAAATATACGAAGAGGGCCTAATAGATATTCATACGGGATCTGAGAATCCCAAGATTCCGCAAAAATAAAATATTCTAATTATACGTATCCTGTTTTTTTTTTTTTTTTTTTTTTTTTTTTTTTTTTTTTTTTTTTTTTTTTTTTTTTTTTTTTTACGGCGCATCTACTTCTAGGTCATTAGCGCCCGTATCCTGTGTTATTGGCAAATACATTTGACTACTATAAGCAATAGCAAACAATAGGGAATATGCCAAAGAACTCGGATTAGGAGCCTCGACAGTTTCAAGACATTTGAAGGAAATCGGCAAATCCAAAACTGACATTTCATACGGTACAGCCTGATATATTTCTAACAATGAATTGTTTTTCTTATTTTAATTAATCTGTTTTATTGTCAAATACATTATCCAACTATAAGAAATGAAAAAATAGGAATAAAAACAGACCAAAAGAACCGTATGAAATAAACGAAATCAATTACTTCAAAGTTTAAGCACTTATTTCATCCGATTGACATCGCTTATTCAAAACTTTCCTCAAAACCTTTTTTGTAGACCATTTAGTAAGCTTTCGAATGGTAACCTTTCGCTTCCCAAGATTTTCAATCGTTTTCACGATATTAATGGAAGTATACGAAGCTCCCAAAATTTTCATTATTTCTAGCAACAGAAAATTGGTCTCATTTTTCCTCTCCTGTTTTACATACAAATACATTTTCTCAACATAAGAAATTACAAAAATAAAAAGCAATAAAAAAACCAAGGGAAAGAGACAAAAATTACAAAAAGAACGACAAAAACCCGTTCATAAGAAAAAAACAGACGTATTTGAAGATTTAAGCACTTATTTCTCCGATTGACATAACCTAATCAAAAATAGTTTTAGAATCTTTTTTGTAGAAAATTTAGTAAGCTTTCAAATAGTTTCTATCTACTTACCACGATTTCCCAACCGTGTTCGAGATATTAATGAAAGTATACAAAGTTCCCAAAACTTTTCATGTCTGTTAATAAAATATTTTATTCTAACCCTTCCTTAACTCCAAACGTAACAAAACTTTCAACATATTAGTTTTAATGAAAGAAGAACATGCAGATAATGTTTCAACTGAATCCCGTGATTCTAAGTACCCAAACCAAAAACGGTATTCAAAAACTATTTTTCCAATTTTCTCAAAAACGGTTAAAGCTATCGCCTTGAAAATGGTTTCATTCGTTTTCCTAGCCCAAGAAGCATATAAAAAGAGTCCCTACAAGCTTATGAACTCAAAAACGTAAGCGTTACGATTTTTTTTGCGCGAATTTCGCCCCAAACGCCATCTTCCAGTGGGCGGATTTTGCTGGTTAACGAACTTGACCTTTCAAATTGGACGACAGATTTTTGTACCAAATTTCATCAAAATCGGACCATCAGGGAAGCCAGAAATGAGCGAACAGACAAATATATATATATATATATATATATATATATATATATATATAAATAAATATATACATATATATATATATATATACAAATTTGAAGCACCATTATTTTCGGTCTCTAGGGGTTCTGAAACGCGAAATTTTCTTGTCGGCACTTCCGGATTGTTTCATTGTATCAACCTTATAAGCGGGGTTCCTCCCTATGGGGGAGGGAGGAACCGCGCTAAAAAGAACGGTGGTTCAAATTTTTGTTTATATATATATATATATATATATATATATATACATATATATATATATATACATAAAGCCTGGTTATAATTGCTATGTCAAAAAAAAAAAAAAAAAAAAAAAAAAAAAAAAAAAAAAAAAAAAAAAAAAAAAAATTGGCTTATTAAATTGCTTGTGAACCCTTATTTCATTTTATAAATTATTCTTGCTTCCAGTGCAAAATAAGGGTATTATAATTAATCACAAACTGGCTCAAAAGATTTTTTTGATTTTTTTTTTTTTTTTTTTACATTGAGCAAAAAATAATGCTATTTAATTGAATTTACAAATCGCCGGTATTTGCCTGAGAAAAAAAAAACATTTGGGGCACTATTTTATAGAGTGTATTGTCTTATTTACTACATTGTCAGATTTTGCCTAAACATTTCTATTCATTAGATATTTTATTTTTTGTGTTAATACCTACGCGCCTTTGTTGACATTTTATTAATCCCATTATTCGTTGCTCCTTTTTATTATTTGATTATCCTCTTTAATGCCAAACTAGGAATCAGTCACTAAAATCGATTTCTTTTACTTTTTACGACTAGATATATTTTTGTTTGTAGTTTTATTTTTTAAAAAAATAAAGCGATACGTAATATGTAAGTACACATTTAGAAGTCATCCTGCCAATTATATCGCAACTGGTGAAATTACTTAATCCTTTCTGATAATGCAGTTGGATTTGCTTTGAAATGACACCAGAAGCAATACTCTAGGAACAGTAGAAACGAAGATATTAATAAATAGGGGCCGGATTCTTAGGTTTTCACCTATTTTTTCTCTTTCTCTTAAACATGATTATGATCGGTTTTTTTATATGATGATAAGTTTTTTATATGATTCGTGCCTTGTACACAGAGAAAAAAAAAACAGGCTGCTCACACCTTCTTTCAGGCTGCCGGCAGCCTGAAAACTGTGACTCAGTGCCAGCATTTTGAAATAGGATATAGGATGCTAGCAGCCTACAGAGAGATGACTTTATTATGTGGATAAAAAAGAACAAAGTTAAATCCAGAGTAACAATAATGAGACTTTATTTGGGTGTAATTTACATATACACTTCTTAACAAGTAAATATTTACAAGTAGGTATGAGGTATACACTTTTTAACAAATATAGATATTTACAAGTGTTAGGTACAATGTACTTATGAACAATATTGAACAAGTACGTCTAGAAATAAAATATTTTTTTTGTTTTCATGAAACTTATAGCCGTATTCATAAAGCCGAAGACAGTTGATTTCAGCATCTGTTCAAACTGGAACAAAAATAAATGTTTATTAATAATAAAAGAAAAGTTGTTGTTGTGTTTCATATAATTAAAAAGAAAGATAAATAGGCATTTTTTCAAGTTTAAAATTTCGCAGTAAGTTCAAAGCTGCCACGGAATTACAAAATAACTATAAAATAAGGTTTTTGTCTATGGATATGATCATAAATGAAGGAATTCTAGAAACAGAATGGACAGAGCTTTAAACAGGGTGCCAGGAGTCTAATGTAGAACCCTACTTCAGAGTTCCTATGTCACTCTGATTTAATGGCATTCTACATTTAAGTTCCTTTTCAGTTAAGGTATGCTCTATAAGACAGCAGGTATTGGAAGCCTAAAGCAGGATGCAGACTGTGCCCCCAGAACAGAGTTCAAACACTTCAAAATAGAATGCCTCGAAAATGTGACACTGTAAAATAGAGTTAACTCACTCTGATTTAGGATGTCTTACCCTATAATTGGCTGACGGAACCCTAATCGGGCATAAGTAAGATTTCATTTTTCTCACCGTGTAGTATCATTCATGCAAATTTGGAAGAACCTAAAAAAACCTATTCAGGATGATATCACCTAAAAAACGATTGAATGACCTAGACAGACCTAATCTTTAAAATATAAAATACAATTCAATGAACTCATTTCCTCGATAAAACAAATTTTCTTAAAAGCATCTTCCCGGGTCCAGACGTTCAGGGAAATTTTACTAGGAGATTTAATTATTTTGTTTTTAACATAGTTTAGTAAATTTCTATAAGGCTGTGAAATTCTTCCTGATGTTCCTTAGAAGTTGGAACTCTTTAGCAGAGAAACTTAAAAATGTCCTTTACATATTTGTTTTATGTTCTTATGTATTTTTTTTATTAATGTACCTATGTTTTATTAAATAATTTAATTTTTTTTTATATTGCTTTATTTATAAAATGTATTTTATTTATATAAATTTCACTTAATTTAAATAAATATTGTGTTGAATATTTGGACTACTTATTCTTTTTTTTTAAATAAGCTTAACCCAATTTCCGAATGGAAGATAACCACCGTGTGTACTTAGCAACCCAATGTAATGGGGCAGTCCATTTTATTTGTTCATAATAAAGTTTTCTCTCTCATATTTCCGTTTTATTTTTATTTGCTCATCTTTTTTTTTTTCCTTCTCAATATGCTATTCTATTAAATAATTTTATTTGTCGTTTATTTTTGTGTCACTATTTATATAAATATTAATTTATCAACTACAAATTAATCAAAATTATTAATGATAAGTTATAACAGGTTGAAACATTTGTATCGCCTAAAAAAAACTAAAATGGATTTTTAAATAAAAACCTAAAAAGACCTATTATGCCTGTTGAAAAAATTTAATTTGATGCTTATTTAATCCTGAAAATCCGTTCCCTATTAATGAATGTCCGGCCTTGTGTATCGCTCGCCCTACTGTGCACCGGTGATGGTTCCTTGGGCGAAATTTGTGTGAATAAAATTGGAATGTTGTTGTGTTACTAGGTTTTCAGGTACACTTTTTATAAGTAATTTGAGGTGGGGAATCTAATAAAACCAATTTCAAGGCCAAATTTGTAACTGCTGTCCAGGAAAAGGAAAACAAAATAGTTTTTTTGTAAGATTTCTGGATATATTCTTGTGTATCTCTAAACCGGCTAGGAAATCGTAATAAATGTAAGGGATTAATTCGAAAGCTTTTTAAATCTCCTAACAATACGGGTCTTATGTGAGTATTTAAAGAGCATTCTCATTCGGATGTAGGTGCTTAAATGGAGTATTTCCGCTTAGAAAACAGTCAGTTTCGTGTTGTGGCGAAGAAAGATTAAAACATTAACTATTTCTATTCCATACATTAGAAATAACATTGGCGATAAAAACGGAAACATACCATGGGCGTATATAAGGGGTGTTGCAGCCCCAAAATATTCTTTTGTCCAGAACATTTCGTGTAAAAAAACCTATAAAAAAGTCCGACTCGCAGGAACTGCCTCATCTTAGCGCGGTTCCGTTCTTATCCCTAGTCTAATTTCGAAAGATTAAAATAGAAGCAGTTATTATTTTGTTGAGAGGAGATCGTTGACCGTTGATGATGCAAGGTAGGGATTGTCCGGGTTCGGTCACTGCTACTTAATAATACATACCCCATATGTGTATGTATGTGGGCATATATATGTACATATGTGTGCGTGTATATAAGTATGTGTATATGCATATATATAAATATATATATATATTATATATAAATATATATATATATATATATATTATATGTATATATATATATATATATATATATATATATATATATATGTTAGGTATATTTACATAGATATGTGCATATATTAGTGTTAAATATGTCCTACTTGTATTTACAGCCCTGATGAAGGCTTGAAGTTCAAGCCGAAACGTCGGCAAAATAAAACCATTTTTACGATAAAAGTAGCAGTGACCGAACCCCGACAGTTATTATTTTGGTTCCACCAGTCTTGAAAGGTAGGATTTACAATCTTACCTGGAACGGTCGGCAACACTAGAAACTTTCCCGCTACTTACAAGGTCTTGGAATCTTGGAACTCTATATTTCTAACAATAAATTGTTTTTGTTATTTTACTAAACCTGTTTTATTTTCGAATACATTATCCAACTATAAGCAATTCAAAAATAACAAGGAATAAAAAACAGACAAAAAGAACAGTTCGAATAAGCGAAATCAATTACTTTAAAGCTGTAAGCTCTTATTTCTCCGATTGTCATCGCCTAATAAAAACTTTCATTAGAACCTTTTATGTAGAGCATTTAATAAGCTTTCTAATGGTATTCTTCCGTTTACCAAGATTTTCAACCGTTTTCGAGATATTAATGAAAGTTCCCAAAATTTACATTATTTCTAACAACAGAAAATTGGTCTCATTTTTCATATCCTGTTTTACACACAAAATTTTCCCAACATAAGAAATTACAAAAATAAAAAGCAATAAAAAACAAAGGGAAAGAGACAAAAATTACAAAAAGAACGACAAAAACCCGTTCATAAGAACAAAACAGACGTATTTGAAGTTTTAAGCACTTATTTCTCCGATTGACATAACCTAATCAAAAATAGTTTTAGAACCATTTTTGTAGAGAATTTAGTAAGCTTTCAAATAGTTTCTATCCACTTACCACGATTTCCCAACCGTGTTCGAGATATTAATGAAAGTATACGAAGTTCCCAAAACTTTTCATGTCTGTTCATAAAATATTTTATTCCAACCCTTCCTTAACTCCAAACGTAACATAACTTTCAACATATTAGTTTTAATGAAAGTAGAACATGCAGATAATGTTTCAACTGAATCCCGTGATTCTAAGTACCCAAACCAAAAACGGTATTCAAAAACTATTTTTCCAATTTTATCGAAAACGGTTAAAGCTATCGCCTTGAAAATGGTTTCATTCGTTTTCCTAGCCCAAGAAGCCTATAAAAAGAGTACTTACAAGCTTATGAACTCAAAAAAAGTCCGACTCGCAGGAACTGCGTCATCTTAGCGCGGTTCCAGTTTTTTTTTTTTTTTTTTTTTTTTTTTTTTTTTTTTTTTTTTTTTTTTTTTTTACGGCACATCTACATCTAGGTCATTAGCGCCGACATCCAGGGTGTAGCGAGGAATTTCACCAGCGAGCCGTGGGATGATAAAATTCCTGCCGGAGGTTGGGAATCGAACCCACCATCTCCCGCTTATGAATCCAAGGCGCTAGCCATAAGACCACGGGAGACCCCGGTTCCTGTTCATATCCCTATTCTCATTTGAAAAGCGTAGAATAGAAACAGATAATATTTTCCTCGGCCTTTGTTCAAAGGGTTTTATGGCTATACCTGGGGTCAGGTCCGCAAGACCCTAGAATCCTCTTCTACCGATACTTCATTTCATACGTTTCAATGAATTGGAAAATATCAAATATTTTCACACATTCCTGTGTTCTTTTACTATAGTAATAATTCTACAGATAAAATCAATTAAAAAATAAAATAAAGAAACCAACAGCATAAAGGCAATTGAAAATATTCAAAAGACGTCAACGAATCTTTTTCTCTTGGCAAGCTATATTTCTAACAATGAATTGTTTTTCTTATTTTGCCTAATCTGTTTTATTGTAAAATACATTATCCAACTATAAGCAATTCAAAAATAACAAGGAATAAAAACAGACAAAAAGAACAGTTCGAATAAGCAAAATCAATTACTTTAATGTTTTAAGCACTTATTTCTCCGATTGACATCGCCTAATCAAAACTTTCATCAGAACCTTTTTTGTAGAGCATTTAGTAAGCTTTCTAATGGTATTCTTTCGTTTACCAAATTCTTAACCTTTTTCGAGATATTAAAGAAAATATACAAAGTTACCAAAACTTTTTATGTCTGTTAATAAAATATTTTATTCTAACCCTTCCTTAACTCCAAACGTAACCAAAATTTCAACATATTAGTTTTAATGAAAGTAGAACATGCAGAAAATGTTTCAACTGAATCCCATGATTCTAAGTACCCAAACCAAAAACGGTAATCAAAAACTATTTTTCCAATTTCCTCAAAAACGGTTAAAGCTATCGCCTTGAAAATGTTTCATTCGTTTTCCTAGCCCAAGAAGCCTATAAAAAGAGTACTTACAAGCTTATGAACTCAAAAACGTAAGCGTTACGATTTTTTCTGCGCGAATTTCGCCCCAAACTCCATCTTCCAGTGGGCGGATTTTGCTGGTTAACGAACTTGACCTTTCATATTGGACGACTGATTTTTGTACCAAATTTCATCAAAATCGGACCATTCGTCTTCGACCTAGAGAGCGAACAGACAAATATTTATTATTTGAGGGGTCGTGAATTAGGTCCAATGAAAGTTTATTCGACCACGTTAGGACCCACGAAGTTTCGTATTTAAATTTCAAAAATTGTGGGAAAAAAGGGATGTCATTCGAGTTTTGAACACCCTGTTTGTATATATATATATATATATATATATATATATATATATATATATATATATATACATATATACATATATATATATATACATATTTTAACCACCGTTATTTTCGGTCTCTAGGGGTTCTGAAACGCGAAATTTTCTTGTCGGCACTTCCGGATTGTTTCATTGTATCAACCTTATAAGCGGGATTCCTCCCTATGGGGGAGGGAGGAACCGCGCTAAAACGTAAGCGTTACGATTTTTTCTGCGCGAATTTCGCCCCAAACGCCATCTTCCAGTGGGCGGATTTTGCTGGTTAACGAACTTGACCTTTCAAATTGAACGACTGATTTTTGTACCAAATTTCATCAAAATCGGACCATCAGGGAAGCCAGAAATGAGCGAACAGACAAATATATATATATAAATAAATATATACATATATATATATATATATATATATATATATATATATATATATATATATATATATATATACAAATTGAACCACCGTTATTTTCGGTCTCTAGGGATTCTGAAACGCGAAATTTTCTTGTCGGCACTTCCGGATTGTTTCATTGTATCAACCTTATAAGCGGGATTCCTCCCTATGGGGGAGGGAGGAACCGCGCTAAAACTAAAAATGTCAACATTTACCCTGGTGTACTAGGTGTCCAGAGGACCTCAAAACGCACCATTTTACACTATAATGTTTCCCTTGCCCCACCCAAGTCCCCCGGTGCTCAACCCCCCCCCCCCCCCCCCCCCCGAAATTATTTCCTATATACGCTCCTGAAACGTGCTATCCTGAATACCAAGTCTTCTACCCCTTCCCCTCCACTTACTACTTCCAAATCTGACAATGAGATTGGCTCTGTATATTCCTTCTATCCCCTCCTTGGATCCTCTTGGCAACGTCCTTCTCATGGAATGTCCACGCCTCCGAATTTCGACAAGGAGGGAGGAGACAACGAGACTACATAAATATCTTGGTCGTAAAAATCCAAATAGCAGTACAATATTTGCAGTTCAAGCTGAACATCCTACGCAAAATAAGATGCTCTTACTGATTACAGGTATTCCATTATGACACGGCGGGGGGGGCTCCATCATTAGTTCAATAACATAACTTAATTAATTTCCGTGTAATATTAAGAAAAGGATTCTTCGACACATTTTGACAATACTCAACGCTGATTTCGTTAAGTAAAAACAGCAGTCTTTACAATGAACTAGAATTTTGGTTTTATAATTTTCACTAAAATTTATAAATCCTTAGACATCTGTCATAGCGTAAAGAAGGGACAAATTAACGAAAAACTGGGGAGGGTCTAACTACACACGCTTGCAACCTAATAACTAAAAAAGTCTGACTCGCAGGAGCTGCATCATCTTAGCGCGGTTCCGTTCTTATTCCTAGTCTAATTTGGAAAGATTAAAATAGAAACAGTTATTATTTTGGTTCCACCTTTCTTGAAAGGTTTTGATTTATGATCTTACCTGGATGGGTCGGCCAACCCCAGAAAGGCCCCGCATAAAGGCAGTTACAAGGTCTTCGTATCTCTCACTTGGAAAGCTATATTTCTAACAATAAATTGTTTTTCTTATTTTGCATAACCTATTTTATTGTCAAATACATTATCTACCTATAAGCAATTAAAAAATGAGGAATAAAAACAGACAAAAAGAACCGTTCGAATAAACTAAATCAATTACTTTAATGTTTTAAGCACTTATTTCTCCGATTGACATCACCTAATCAAAACTTTCTTCAGAACCTTTTAGTGCGGTTCCTCCCTCCCTTCGTAGGGAGGAACCCCGCTTATAAGGTTGATCTTATGAAACAATCCGGAAGTCCCGACTAGAAAATTTTGCGTTTCAGAACTCCTGGAGACCAAAAATGACGGTGGTTCAAATTTGTGTGTGTATATATATATATATACATACAGGGTGTTCAAAACTCGAATGACATCCCTTTTTTCCCACAATTTTTGAAATTTAAATACGAAACTTCGTGGGTCCTAACGTGGTCGAATAAACTTTCATTGGACCTAATTCACGACCCCTCAACTTTCTCCAGTTCTTCTCCAAAGACCTTAACTCTGGAATCTCGAATGGAAAGGGGTTATTTTTATGACGGATTATTGTAGATAATTGAATTTTATGTCGATGTTATATTTGTCATTTTTTCGCTAAAGCACACCAATGAGTAACAAATTGCCAAAAACCGATAAAACCCTTACTTTTTGTCACTTTTCTGCGAATAACGTAGAAAGTATGCCCGTAATGAAAAAAGTAGTTAATATAAACGTTGTAGAGGATTAAATTTATTTTTTAAAAAGTACCTTTAAATGCCTAAAAAGTCAACATGAATGAAGCAAAACACACTTTCGTTTTTGAAGTTGTCCAAGGTGATCTACGCTCCATTAACACATTCTTTTCAAGAAAAAAAGTCCGACTCGCAGGAACTGCGTCATCTTAGCGCGGGTGCGTACATCTCGAAGAAGTGGAGTAGATTAGGCGTCACAAATAACAGGAAACTGAAAGTAGCCAACTTACACACAAGCAGATAATTCTTAATCCTCATTCTTGAGGAAGGCTGAATAAGTCAATACAATTATGTACTGAAAACGTACTCACTCTACGACTACTGCTCAGAAGGCTCTATTCCAAATAACCGAAAATTCGTTGTAATTTTAAGTTCCTTGTTTTACCAGCAAATTCGTTTCACTGTAATAATCAACTGTAAATATGTGCTTCATGGCAAATAAAAGTCCATTCTCTCGTGGGTTATATCTTTCTATAGAATAAGAAATAATGATAACTTCAGTTGTAGCAGGAGGAAGGTTACATAGATAGAAGAATTCAAAACAAACCTATGTATACGCCATCATGGTTACCCACAGCCATCTTGATTTCCACAGCCATTTCAAACGTATTACCATTACCTTTTATAGTTTCTTAGCTTATTTGACTAAAATACTAATTTCACTGATAAATGCAATTATAAAAAAAGACAATCAATTAATAAGCGAGATAAACAAAGACAAAAACCCGTTCAAAACAAACACTTTTTAAGTTTTAAGCGTTTATATCTCTGATTGACATTGCCCCATCGAATATTGCTTCAGAACCTTTTTTGTAGAGAATTTAGTAAGCATTCGAATGGTTGCCTTCCAGTTACCACGATTTCCCAACCGTTATCGAGATATTTACGAAAAATGTATGAAGATCCGAAAACTTTTCATGTCTATTAATAAAATATTTTTTCTCGCATATATTGTTTCCTTAACTCCAAATATAACCAAAATTTAAATATCTCAGTTGGGATTAATTTCCAAGATGTAGAAAATATTTCAATTGAATCCCGCGATTCTAAGTACCCACAAAAAAATAATGACATGCGAAAACATTGATTCCTCTTTTCTCGAAAACGGTTACAGATAACGCCTTAAAAATGGTTTCATTCGTTTTCCTATGTTAGGAAACCTACAAAAGAACTACCTGCAAACATATGAACTCAAAAACGTAAGCGTTACGATTTTTTTTTGCGCGAATTTCGCCCCAAACGCCATCTTCCATTGGGCGGATTCTGCTGGTAAACGAACTTGACCTTTCAAATTAGAAACAGATTTTTGTACCAAATTTCATCAAAATCAGACCATTTTTGAGCTGTCAGGAGCGCGAAAAGACAAGCATATATATATATATATATTCCTTTTTTATCCTAGGAGGCATGGGGTCATTAAGCAGTCTTCCTTTATTATACTACTTTATTTATTGGGCCCGACATGTTTCGTGCATCTTTTCTTCGCACCTCTTCAGGGGCACTTCTTGCAAGGAAGTCCTCCCGTTACCAAGTACTCCCTCTGGAGTCCTGCTTAATAGTATTAAGCAGGACTCCAGAGGCAGTACTTGGTAACGGGAGGACTTCCTTGCAAGAAGTGCCCCTGAAGAGGTGCGAAGAAAAGATGCACGAAACATGTCGGGCCCAATAAATAAAGTAGTATAATAAAGGAAGACTGCTTAATGACCCCATGCCTCCTAGGATAAAAAAGGAATTTTGATATTTTGGGTCATCTATAAGAATAAATAATATATATATATATATATATATATATATATATATATATATATATACAAATTTGAACCACCTATATTTTCGTGATCTATGGGGTCTGAAACGAGAAAGTTTCTAGTCGGCACGTCCGGATCGCGTCGTGAGGTCAACCTCATAAGCGGGTTCTCCCTATGGAGATAGGGAGGAACCGCGCTAAAATGGGCATGATGAGTTTGCTTTTTTAGCTAAGATGATGCAGTTCCTGCGAGTCGGACTTTTGTTTGGTTTTGGTATTTAAAATCATGGGATTCAGTTGAAACATTTTCTGCATGTTCGGATTTCATCAAAACTAATATGTTAAACTTTTGTTTACGTTTGGAGCTAAGGTAGGGTTAGAATAAAATATTTTATGAACAGACATGAAAAGTTTTGGAAGCTTCGTTTACTTTCATTAATATCTCGAACACGGTTGGGAAATTTTGATAAGTGGATAGAAACTATTTGAAAGTTTTCTAAATTCTTTACAAAAAAGACTCTGAAACTATTTTTGATTAGGTGATCACTGAAACGTACTAAATAGGTATCTCTAGAAGAGGATTCTGGGGTGTGGCGGTCCCGACCAGGTAAAGTCATAAACCCCTTTGAACAAAGGCCGAACAAAATATTATCTGTTTCTATTCTAAGCTTTTCAAATGACAATAGGGATATGAACGGAACCGCGCTAAGATGATGCAGTTCCTACGAGTCGGGCTTTTTTTTAAAGAGGTGCAATTATATATTGTGGCGTTTTTGAGGGTGAGGCTGTAAAATTAATAAGAGATCGGAAATTCATCACAATGAATCTGTTTTGTAACGGGTCAAGGATAATCTATTTGCTGCTTCTCATACATTAATAATAGGGGTACCCAAAAGTAATCAACATTTTTACTTTGGAATTAATTTTATTTGCATTGGCCGTCCCACCACTCACACAGCAACACCATAAACTTCATTTATTTTTGGAGTTGGAGCTGTCGCCTTAATTTCCTCATGAAACTGAAAAAAAGCATACGTTGCGAATGTGCTCTTCAGAAGGTACGAACCCGCCATACACTATCAAGGCACTGAACAACTTAATACTAAATGAAATGTTGAGCAAAGAGACTGATCTACTGATAAATGTAATTGTATGATTATTTACTCCACAAAGATTAGTGTAATATTAATACCAAAATACATCTTATCAAAATGTTGATTACTTTTAGGTACACCGAATTTGAAAACAGAGTATTTCTTCTAATTAAGTTGCAGCGCATTCCCACCGTTTGTTGAGGTTGCACTCATGAAAGAATTGACACAATCAGCCCCCAGGAGAGGGGGTTTACTATTATTATTTTATTGTTCTTAAGTCAGTAATTTTTGCTTCCATGCAACGAACCTTGATATTCATTGAGCCCAACTAATAATAAAGATGTGTGATAATCTTTATGTTATTTTATTTTGCGATAGAGGCAAAATAAAATTAAAAAAAAATAAAAGATGTATGGTGAAAATAAATAGAATACGTCCATTAGAATTCAGGGTTTAATTGTTAACAAATTATTTATTAAATTATGCTACTTTACTCTTTCAGTCTTTTCGGCGGCTGTTGGCCTTTCGAGTGCTCAGGCGAGTAACTACCCAGTCTGTGCTTTCCGTACTCTGGAACAGGTCTATCAGTGGAAGGTACTCAACTATAGTACTCCTCCTGGCTACGTGTATCCCCAAGACTATGATCCGACAAACAACTTCATCTGCGGTATTGAAGTAATACCAAGTGGAGTGCTGGTTGCTACAGCCAGGCAAGCCAGCCTGGTCCCTGCTGTACTCTCCATCATACCACACCCTCCACGAGGATCAGGATATTCATCGCCGACTTTAATTGTAAGTTATGCAGGTATTGTATGTTAAAGGGAAAATTAAATGAATCAATAACCTCATACGAAACCACCATTTAACGAAAACTCGCCAAATTGGAAATGCACAAATAAGTGAGAGGGTGTCATAAGGTTTATGACAAGGTATTAAGAAGGGCCTAAAACTTGGCCCAATGCTACGATATCACAACTTCCATAGGCAAACTGTTCTTGGGAAGGGCCTGGCACCTGGCCTCTTTTTTGTAATGCTTGTTTTTTTGGACACACACACACACAAACATATATATATATATATATATATATATATATATATATATATATATATATATATATAAGAGATAGAGACCGTTTTTTTCACACCGTGTTTTTAACATTTTTATTTAATTGGTACGAAACTTGGTGTTTGAGACCATGTAGGATAAAGTAGTAATTATTTATTTTCTTTTATTTAATTATTGTATTGTAAGTATTGTAGCGTCTAGATATAGGGGAATAGTCTGGCAGCTGAGATACAAATCCTGAGGCGGTTATCAGTCGATCTTTAATCCTCTACGTATCACCACTATCTTTGCGACGTCTTAGGACGGCTGATTTACCATCAAGCCTGGAGAGTTCGCCACCTCCCGGTGCAATTTTCGAGTGAGGGCAGCACCTTACGGGCTCCTCACAAGATTATCGCCGATTTGCGAGCTGCCCGCCCTAAGGCAGTACAGCCTTGAGTCCCTTAGGAGCGGTACAGCCTTGAGGCCCTTAGGAGCATCTTCACGCTGCACTTGCTGCATCCACCCTCTGGAGGTGCACGTTTTTCTACGCCCCGTCAAGCTCCATCTTCAACTTGGCGTCAGCGGCTACAGCGGAGAAGCAGAATCACCACCAGATAAGCCAGATTACAACCATTTTTAAAAACACCCTCAGCTGCCACTATTTCAACTAATAATTGTTATTTTCCTTATTTTTTTATTCGCACAGAAGTTTATATTTTTTAATTATCGCTAACAACACTAACCATATCTGCTCCACAAGGAGATATTTTTTCTTTTGTTTTATTCAAATAAATAAGTCAATTTTTCTTCTCATTCTATATTTTCAATCATTCAGCCTCAATAATAGGCACCCTTTATGTTCGGCACAATTTTCCGATAAACATTTTCATTAGCAATTTGGTGCTGAACGTAACACTTGGTATGTAGTATTCCAATAACTAACAGTTGCGCGAGTATGGTATTTAGCAAAATTGGTCCATCTGGAAGGGAGGGTTTATTATGGGCCCAAATTATTAATAGGCCCCAAGAGTCAGAATATCTCTTAAATTGCAACACAATTTCATATCCATCATAATAAAACTGATTGTCAATGCTAATCTAATTAAAAAGGTATGTTGTAAAAATAAACTAAATCAATCTATTTAGAATGGGGTTTTATACCGAATTATTAAATTGTCAGTAAAGGCAGTTATATTTATTTTCTGGTAACAAAACTTGGCGGATCGCATGCCCAAGTTATGAAGACGTGTATAAAATGCCAAATCATTTCCATTTTTGGGGTCTATTCCAGAACAAAATTAAATATAAAAATAATAATTGAGTCAGCTTCTCTTTGCAAATATAAAAAAAAATATATATATATTTATGATTTTTTTGTATTTATAAAGGTTATTTTAGACAATTATTTAGAAATATAGCGTAAAGTAACTACCTTGCTAAGGAATTTGCTTAGTTATGAACTTTATAATTGTTTTATTTAATTAGTTTATTTGATTATAAGAACGACTTTCATGTTAATACTTTAGACAAATAAAACTTATTACAATCAATAATGAGAGCTTTCCTTTACAGCCGTATCCCAACATTACATTCAACACAATAGATGAAAACAACCTAAATTGTAATGGCACACTTGTGTCAGTGCTCAGGATGGCTAGAGATAAATGCAACAGGCTTTGGGTTGTAGATACTGGTGTTGTGAATAACTTTGAAGATGCACGGCAAATATGTCCACACAAAATTGTCATCTTCGACTTGTCTACGAATGAAGCGGTGAGTATACAAAAATACTAATGCTATAGCAATTAGTAATTATTACATTACACTGGAGATGTTCCTACCTGTGTACGGTCACCAAAGGATAAAGCTCAAATGACATGTAGAAACAAACATTGCTTCTGAAGAGGCACTGTTTGACACAAAACATTTAGAGAACATATTAAAGAAGGGTATTTAGGAGTAAAAGATATTTATATCTTACATTCTGCAATAAATGTAACTGTAACCAAATAATTTAAAAAAAGAAATTCAAGGATGTTGAGAAAATTGCCTTGGCATATCATAACAAAATAAAAAAATCGTTTAACCAAATAGGAAGACAAATTAACAGATCACAAAAATTAAATACAGTGTCTACAAAATAAACTGTAATGAAAAAAATCTTGGCGAGTCATGTATATTACTTAGGCAGAGAACAAAAGAAAATGCTAAAAATTCGAATGGAGCGACAAAAAAAAAACGACTTCGGTAAAAGACAATTCAGTTAAATGTGGACATAAATTTCTGAAAATGTTAAGATCTTAGGGTGACTCTACACGATGAGGAATATCTCAAGATTTGGACATCCTTGAGGCCAGAATTGATCTTTGCAGTCCATCGAAGCAGAATGATAAAACCAATGGGTTAACTGTACAGATCAATGAGGCTGGGACTGTGTAGGCTGCGCCTGATGTGTGCAGACAAGAGGAGGATATTTGAGTCACATTCAGTGGGTTTACTATAACTGAACTGTGCAGTGTATGTGCTAGACCCGTACAGTCCAAACCTTGAGGCCAAACTGTGCAGTCTCTGCACCACGTTACTTTAGAGCACCTTTAGACGGAAAAAACAATATAACCAGATGAAAAATTAAAAAAAAAAATATACTAAAAATATAAAACTGGGAGTAAGTAGGGACAAAAAAATTAAATCAAACATGTTTTATCTTCATTCACCATTATTAATATTTGCATACAGATATCAATGATTTTATTAATTTTACTTCTCTTCTTTCGGGTCAATGCTTAGTCTATGAGGTTTATTGATTAGAGTCATCTGTCTGGTTGGTGCTATTGTTTTTAGCTTCAATTATTACATGGCACCGTTAGTAAAATTGTATTTTTTTTCACAGGTAAGGATTATTCCGATTCCTCGTAGCGTGGTGAAGCCTAAAGCCATCTTGGCAAATATAGTTATTGATGATGTGGTGGCCTCTACTGGCAAAACTACTACTTGTGATAGCCTCTATGCCTACATTGCAGACACCAACGGTGAGGCAATTATTGTTTATAGGGATTCAGGCAGTAACTCTTCAGGGAGCTTCCACAAAGTCATACACCCGTATATGGCTCCTGATCCAGATGAATATATTAAAGAGGTAGGATTGCATTGTATTGATTACAAAATGAGCACTCATCGTCGAAATTTCAAAGCCAAACAAGAAAGAAACTTAAAGAAGTAAATAGCATTCCACAAACATAAAAAAATACCGTGTTTTTAAAACACAAAATATTTATATTTATAAGAGTAAAAAGATATATTTATCCTCAAACAGCTAATTTACAGCTTCTTGGAGCATAGTTCAATAATAATTATTTTTTTATTTTTTTATTTTTTCGCAACTATGGCGAATTATAATAATTAAACAAAATAACTAGTTAATAACATATTTTCATCCAACAGAAAGTATGTATTATTTTAATCTTAAAATAAACAATTTATTTAGGCTTTTATTTTCCTATTTGCACTTATAGTATGCTGAAGGGCCCTGCATATAATAGAACAATGTAAAACATTTTTTTTTTCTTGGTTTATTAATGCCTCCTGGATAATAAAGTTGTCATAGGCACATTTATTCAGAAAATTGATTGTTGAAAGCTTTCAAAGGAAGAAAATATTTTCTTCTTTCAGTTGTAAATTATTAATTTTTGACCCATAGCTATTATTATTTGTATTTATTTAATTGTCTAATCAAATATCTAGATGATCATTTAGTTTATTTTTATTATTGTCTAATAATACAAAATGTTATAAAAATTATATTTTGAAAATTAATTTACTGGATTTAAAGAATTATATTATTTATATTTGTTGCATCATTGCCTACCATTTCATCCATACATAAAATCAGCTGGTCTTCATCTCTTCCTTTTTTAAATTTTTAGCATTCAGTTAAAAATGAGCTCATTAGTTCGAGGGACTCCAAAGTGGTCACATATGCACCTAGAAAATAATTTCCATTTTTGGTGGGTTTTAAGGTGCTCTGGACACCTAGTAGACCGGGGTAAATGTAGAAGACATTTCGTTGTTATATGCATTTTTTACTTGAAATGTTCTCAACAAAACCAAATTTTGAGGGGGGGGGGGCTGCAGCCTTCTCAGCCCCCCTAATATATGCCCATTATATGGACGGTATCTCCCTGCATACCAAGTGCCTTTGACTCAATCGTGGTGTCCCCTATCCGCAGTAGAGACAGCACTAACTCATCTCTTCTGATCCCCATGAAGGACATTTTCCAAAGCTAACATTTCTCTTAATTTGTTACTATTTTGAGAGTACCTATTGGTTGCAAAACGTTCTATAGTTCCTTGAAATAGAAAGGAATTCTTTCGGTGTGCCTATTGCTGCGAGAGTAATCCACTATCGACTGGATTTGAATCAGTATAGTGAAGGTTGTACTGTATCAGGCTTTGATATCCTAAAGCTGAGGTTCTCCTATCGATTATTACAGTAAATAATGAGGTGAATTTGTATTTCTTATTTCCTGTTTTAGGTGCAAAATGAGGAATTTGTTTCCTTTAGAGGAATCACGGGAATGGATTTGGCAAGTAATGGCAAGAACAGTGTAGTGTACTTCCAAGCTATCACCTCAAAAAAATTCTATAGAATTCCGACTTCAATTCTCCAGCAGCCACCTCCCGGCAATGATCCAAGGCGACTTAATGTAACATTAGCTGCTACAAAGCCATCGAGTGGAACTGCCCTATACGTGGATTCTACGGATGGCTGTGTATATTTCAATCCTATATCTGAAGGATCAATTGATGGATGGAATCCAACTACACATACTCGAAGGTAATATTATCATGGATTCTATAAAATTAACAGAACTAAAGTTTTAACACATTAAAAAAGAAGAAGCTCTATGAAACATCACTTCACACTTTAATTGTATTTATTTATTCTCTAACCAACGTGTTTTACTCCTTCGTGGTGCCTCTTTATATGTTTATTTTTCTTTAAATTTTAACCCCATCATCTCAAGAACAATTAGACATGAAAAACCAACAACAAAATAAAAAATTTCTTTGGGTACATAAATAGAAGCTTCATAGGGGAATTGGAACAGCTATTTTAAAAAAGAATCAAACAGCACACAGATTATATTGATAATAGCGGGGGGAAATAGCATTAACTTGTCATGCTATAAAATACGAACATACTAATGATTCAGATAACAGGAACATTTAAATAAAACAGTGTTTCTTCAGGTAATTAATTTTAAGCATATGGCATATAGATTGTCAATCAGCTGACTTATGTCCGCCATATTGGATATATTCAGTCTTTAATCAGTCTTCATATCGTCGATACAAAAGCAAACTAACGAATATGAAAAAATGCATCTTTCATTGCCCATCTTTAATAATTTCTGCTGGACTTATTTACGGCAAATTCTTCAATCTGACTTCACTTTATTAAAGGGAAAGTATTCCACTATCAAAAGGTCAAATCTGCCGAATATTTGACTGTCCAAAAGAAAGTTATGAATAAATACTTTTCCACTCTGAAAAGTGGTGATTTTCATATTCGTTAGTTTGCTTTTGTATCGGCGATATGACCCTAATGGTGGAAGGATTCCTCCTCAAGTTATTATTTAGAAACTATTTCTGCAAAAAGGTGCCACAAAGGTTTAATACTTGTTGGGGAAAGAATGGATTGACCTGTCCATTTCATCAATTCTTTATCAAAGGCATTTCTTGTGATAATTTAATTGCAAATTACTTTTTTCTTTTTTTTTTTAATCTAATAAGTATATATTTGCAATTTATCTTGAAAACTGAATGATGAGTATTATGATACGGAAATATCTAACTCTTTTTCATTCACTTGTATTCAGCTACTGTATAAAACTATTCTAAAATTGACAAATTTTATTTTCAGAATTATAGCACAAAACTCAACATCGATCATAATAGTAACCGATTTCAATCAAGCTAACTCTACTGTAACATATGCGCTAAGTTGGGCAGTACAGCACATTATGAATCAAGATACCAACCCCAATCAAATAAATGGATTTCTTCTTAGGCTTAATTTGATTAACTGAGCTATTATGCCAGGAAACATTTTAAAATATAGTGTTTAAATATATTACCAATAAATATGAAATTGTTGCATATTATATAGCTGTAGAGAATGTACAAATAAATTTAATGAAATAAATAATTATTTATTTCAAAATAACCTCTTGGGATTCTTATTTCAAGGATATCACTTAAAGATTTGGCATTGGCCATCAGAGAATCATATACTTAAAAAATCTGAGAATTTATCAGTGAACTTGCCAGGTATGTTGATGATGGTGTCGTAGTAGGAAATTATATAAGAACACAGAAAGATTCATGAATATTTTGAAGACAGAATTAGAGGTGACCTAATATTTTTAGGAATGGGATATAAAAAGTCTAAAACAAGGTTGATCGTTCGTTAACATGAATATACTCGAGATATCCTCAACGGACTGATTGACTATGGATACCTATGGATGTTTGTATCAAACAACCAACAGATCAAGCTAGATCGAAAGTTCTCTTTAGAGATAACACCATATATTGGGGTCTCCCGTGGTCTAGTGGCTAGCTCCTTAGATTCATATGCGGGAGATGGTAGGTTCGATCCCACGGCTCGTTGGGAAAATTCCTTGCTGCACCCTGGATGTCGGCGCTAATGGCCTAGATGTTGAAGCGCCGAAAAAATTATATAATAATAAGAAGAAGAAGAATGGAAAAATATTTTTATTATTATTATGATTAACACATTGTTAATGTGCCTCGGCCACCCAGCCTCGGCCTGGGTGGCTAGGATATTTACTCCTCCATAATGTGAGAGTAAAAACTTAGTGATATTCCACACTGCCACACTTTGTCTAGGCTACTGTATCTTCCGAACTTTTTCTTCGTGCAGTTCGTACTGCCGTGGGCAAATAGTTCCCGGGCACACGGCTAGGTGGCAGCACCTGACGGGGTAAACTTCGTTGAGCGGCGTTTCGCGAACAAACCGCCGACCTAAATTTTGATTAAGCTAATTTACAATTCAAAAAATAAAAATAGAAAATATTACAAGGGTACATACAAGTTTGTTCAACCTACAAACAACACAGAAATGAGAAAGAGTACATAAACAAAAATACAATAATGAGGGTAAAAAACTTCTAATGTATGTGGCGTTAAATAGGTGTACCAAATACAAATTGAAACTACTTCCAAAAAAAAAAAAAAATGTTTAAAATAAGGACAAAGTAAACAAATTCCATAATGAAGAAGAATAACAAAAACAAAAGAGCAGAGGCTCTCGGAAACAAACAGGCTGAGGTTGACAAAATAATAAAACTTTTAAAGATAACTGGGCTTAATAGATTAATATGAAAGTAATATTGTCCTCTATTTAGGTTCCTTATGTGTTGCTTTTTTTTCAGTCTAGTACTTGTATTTAATTGTTGTTTAGTAGAATGATTGTTGCACGTTTAATCAATTTATTTAGTTTTTACTTAAGTTAGCAATCTGTGATAATTTGTGATACCATTCATTTATTTATTTTTTTTATTTTTCTTTATTTTTTTTTTTAACCTCATAGTGTCTAGTTTTAATTTGATCTAAATATTGTTATTATTTTAATACATTGACGTATGTATATGTTTAATTTCTTTAATTTGTAAGTAACTCTTGGTCTCGAACCTGATATCTGTATTTGTAAGTAAAATTGTACACAAAGTCTGCACTTTGACAATAGCTATATCGGAGAGTGTGAGTGTGTCAGGAGAAAAAAAAAAGAGGGAAAGGGAAAAAAAGAAGGAAAGGAAAAAAAAAATCCCCTAAACAGAAAGTGAGAAAAAAAAAAGAATATGCCAAAAAATATATACGAAGTACAAGGTCTAATTTGATAAAAAAAATATATAAATAAAATAAAATTAAAAAGGAAAAAAAAAAAGGAAGAAGAAAAAAAAGAAAGAAAAAAAAAGAAAGAAGAAAAAAGAAGAAGAGAGAGGTGGAAAAGATATTTATATTAATTATATATATAAAGAAAAGAAAAAAGGAAAAAAAAAATCCTGACTCCCTAAGGAAAGCACCCCTTTCACCGGGAACGTGAGATGAGTGGTTGTGCGTTGCAATAACTTAGTAGGACGCTGACGACCGTGAGGTTTTTCGCCCCATATTTTCTAAACAAACAAACAAACAAAAACAAAAGAGCCAAACTTGGACATTCAACTGGCTGAACGATCTTCCGTTTCAGCGTGAAATAAAGGAACAAGGGACGTAACTGCCCTAGTTGAAGTCTTGCCGGTGGGGGTTAGGACATCCACAACGCGAATGATTCCGTCGCTACCAGGGTAGGTGGATGTGACTCGTCCTATGGGCCATTGTCCCAGAAGTGGTCTTCTTTGCACAAGGATCACTAGGTCTCCTGATTTAATACTGGGTTGATTCTTTCTCCACTTGGTTCGAGATTGAAGATGATGGAGATATTCCTTTCGCCATCTTGTGCATATGGAGGTAATTTGAGCTTTTTCGCCTTCCATCGGGGAGGATGAGCGTGAGTCGGCTTATCCTCTGTTGAACAGTCTGGTAGGGAACCGAGAGGAGCGCCAATCAAAAAATGTCCGGGGGTTAGGAACTCAAAATTCTTCGCGTCCTCAGTTAGAGCGCACAATGGACGGGCGTTGAGCAAAAATTCTACGTTAGCGAGGGCGGTCGTCAATTCCTCGAATGTGAGCTGCTGTTTTCCAATTGAGCTCGCAATGAGACCCTTAACACTCTTTACACCGGCCTCCCAGAGGCCACCAAAGTGGGGAGCACGTGGCGGGATAAATTTCCAATTGATGCCGCGAGGAGAAATGCTTTTGGTGACTTCAGGCGCGATGCTCTGCTGGAACGCGTAAATGTCCTTCAAAAATCTTGATGCCCCTATGAAGTTTGTCCCGTGGTCCGACCAGATCGTATTTGGGACGCCTCTTCTCGAGATAAAGCGCTCTAGTGCATCAAGAAAGGCTGAGGTAGAGAGAGAGGACACAAGTTCTAGGTGGAGAGCTTTAGAAGCAAAACACACAAAGAGGCATAGATACGCCTTGCCTAACGATGCTTTCCTCCTTTGGGACTCTTTGATGAGGAACGGACCAGCGTAGTCTACACCGACCTCGATAAAGGATCTGAACTGAGAGAACCTCTCTTTGGGAATGGAAGCCATCAGAGGCGCTGAGGGTTTTGCCCTTAACAACCGGCAATGTACGCAGTTGACGATGCGGCCTCTAATCAGTTTCATTGCTTTTGGGATCCAGAATTTTCCTCTCAAAAGCGCTAATGTCAAGGAGGTTCCAGCATGGTAGTGTGTCCGGTGAATATGGTCAACAAGGAGACGATTGAAGTGTGATGTCTTAGGCAGAAGGATCGGGTGCTTACTTGAAAACTCCAGGGGTGAGTTTTTCAACCTTCTGTCCACCCTGAGGATCCCCTGTTCGTCAAAGAAAGGACAGAGTTGGGCATAGTCTTTCGGGACGATCGGGCTGTTTCTGAAGAATTGTGGGAGTCGGGAGCGTTGTACGACTCGTGCACACCTTAACTCCGCTTCTCTGTATTCTTCAGCAGATATGACGTCTGAACGAGGTTGGGAAACAGATTTTCTCGAAGTGAGTCGGAGTATTCTGGCTGTGGTCCTTATCAACGTGTCGTATGAGGAGAATCGTGAGAGCCAGTCATCATCATGATTCTCGTCCGTGCGAGCGGCGGAAAGCAAGTTGACAGTTTTCTGCTCTTCATTTGACTCCGACCAGTCTGAGTGTGCTCGACTCTTTGTGCCGAGTTTGACTCCTTGAGGGTGCGAGGAGAGCAGCCACGTGATGCCAGATCCGCAGGGTTCTCTTGTGAGGAAACGTGATGCCAACGATAAACAGGAACCACGTTCGTGATCTGTGAGACTCTGTTGGCTTCGAAAACCTTGAGCTCGTGAACCGGAGTTTGGAGCCAACCGAGGACTACTTGAGAGTCGGAGAAGCACGTCACACTGATGGCAATAGACTGCGGGACTGAGGATACAAGACGAGACAAAAGAACAGCTCCGCAGAGTTCAAGACGAGGGATAGAGGTAAACTTTAAAGGAGCCACTTTGGTTTTGCCTTTGACAAGCGAGACCTTGACTTCGCCATCTGAGCTCATGGAGTGCAAATATAAGGCAGCGCTGTATCCCTTTGATGATGCATCACAGAAGCCAACCAAGCGGCGAAGAGCTAGGGGTTCAGTGATGTATCGTGGAATCGAGATAGAAGACAGGGCTAGCCAATCGGTTGTAAGTTCCATCCAGGCAGCTTGGAGATCATGTGGGAGTTCTTCGTTCCAGTCGGTCTTAGCTTTCCAGACCTCTTGGAGCAGTGACTTGGCGATGAAAACTACAGGAGCAAGCAGTCCAAGTGGGTCAAAGATACGCGATATTGACGACAACATGTGCCGTTTAGTGACCGGACAAGGATGAGGGGGTTTGACCGAAAAGGAAAAGGATTTATTAGATGAACGCCAAAGTAGACCTAATATTTTGGTGGAGTCATCGATTCTGATGGCTAAAGATACGCTATGTTGTTCTTTGGCAAAAAGAAGCATTGATTTGGTCGAAGCCCACTTGCTTAGGGTAAATCCGCCTTTTGCGAATAAACGGCATGACTGGTTTTGAAGTAGAAGAGCTTCTTCTAGGGTGTCAGCTCCGTTGCTCAGGTCGTCAACGTAGCAGTTCTCCAAAACGCGACTTGCGGCTAAGGGGAATTCTGACCCGTGGATTTCTACAAGTCGCCTTACGGTTCGAAGAGCTTGATATGCGCTTCACTTAAGCCCATATGTTACGGTATTGAGCTCCATTATCTGAATTGCCTTGTTGGGTTAATCGCGCCATAGGATGTGCTGGAATTTTCTGTCTTCTCCGTGAACGACAACTTGGCGATACATCTTAACCATGTCCGCACATAGAGGAATGGCATAGAGGCGAAAACGGATCAGAATGTTGCACAAATCTTCTTGTAGCTTGGGCGATAGGAGTGCGTCATTGAGACTGTAACCTGATGACGAAGGGCATGACGCATCGAAAACTACCCTCAGCTTCAAACGCCATGGTGACGGATGAGATACGAGGACTTTGTTTTTGCAGGATACATATGTCCGAGGTCCCTGTATTCCAGCATGAATTCGGAATATTTATGAAAAAACTCGGGGTCCTTTCGGAATCTAGTTTCCAGAGCGTAGAAACGGCGGTATGCAATATCTCTGTTGTCGCCGATCGGAACGCCTTCCTTGAAGGGCAGTCTCACTATAAATCTTCCCTCGTCATCTCGAGAAAGTGTCTTCGAGTAAAATTCCTCGCAATAGGCATCTTCGGGGTCGGTTCGGTCAACAGGTTTGGGTTCTTCAATCTCCCAAAACAACTTCATATCATCCTCAATTGAATGATGCCTTTCGATAAAGAATGAGTGATGAGAGCTAGAGGGATGATCAGTCAATGTGCCGGTGACAACGAGTCCGAATGTGGTGGGCAACAATGACAAACCGTCGATGTCAGAGGGCGTAGATGCGCCGGAAATAATTTGATGGAAGACATCTCCTCCTAAGAGTATGTCGATGGGTTTAGACTCTCCAAATTGGTGATCGGCCAAGGGTAAACCCATTAGCTTGCTAGAACGCGATGTTGGCAGACTTACGCTGGGCAAATTCGAAATTAATACAACAGGCTAAGCTTAAGTCAATACCCCATTAAAATAATCAAAAGCATTGAAAACACGTCATACATGAGGCGACAGTCACGAAAAGAAACTAAGGAGAGTGTGACGTCACGAGAGCGAGGCCACTGTAACTAGACTTGATAACCACTACCTCTATGGACTGAGTCTAGGTGGAGAAACAGCTAGCTGAGCGAAGCCTCCCTAGTTTGAGAAAACCATGAGGATCAGTCACAGTGGAAGAAGAATTGTGTTTTAAATTGGTGATTATGTGTGGAATAACAAATGAATTGACTATATGTGAAATAATAATAATACCTGTGTTAAATATATCTAGAAAATAAAGATATAAATGATATTTATGAGAATCTTATTGTCTACCCAGATCATTTAATAAATGAATGAAGAACATATTGTGATTCAATTAAAAAATATAAAGAATAAAATCTTTAAGGTAATTGAGAGATAAACATGAGACAATAATATGAATAATTTAATAATATAATTGAACATAAGTCCTCATGTTGGGCTAATGTCAATTACTTGAGTTAAATATATCTTCAACCATTTATAGAAATTATTTAAACATTAAAATAGTCTAAGCAACACATTTGAAAAATGATCTAGTCTGATTTGGATCATGAAGTGAATTTCTTAACTGATTAGTTCATGATAATTAATAAAAAATGGTATAGACTTGATGTGATTTGAAAATAATAATATTTGATGGTAACAAATTCATAAACCCATATAAATATTTTTTGTTGCTAGAATATAAGGCTATTTTTACCAAAATTATGTAACTGATACAGATCTCTGCCCGGAGGACCATGTTTATGATTATGATCCCTCTACCATTTTTTATATGGTTTAGAGTGGACCACTGGTGGTAAAGGACTGCAGAGATTTGTACATAGGTTAAATTGAAATTCAGGATTTATTACAGAAAGTATAATTCTATGGAGGGGGGTGTGGCCAAAACTCAGGAACAATTTGTGGTTAGTGGGTTACTCAAATTTTGGATTATGAAGAAATGATGAGTGATGAGTTGCTGGGGTTGGTTGAGATGAGATGGTTTGCTGGATCTTTAGAGTGATGAAATTAAGAAAGGTACCTTTGGGGTGTCTTGAGTATAGTTTGTGCTTAAGCACTCCCTGCTATTTGCTGCATTTTCTTTCTTCTTGCTTCTCCAAATCATGGTGGGCTGGCCAACTCCATTTCCTGCTCCCTTCGCTCGGCCTGGGTGGCTAGGATATTTACAACACAGAAATGAGAAAGAGTACATAAACAAAAATACAATAATGAGGGTAAAAAAACTTCTAATGTATGTGGCGTTAAATAGGTGTACCAAATACAAATTGATTTTAATTTTGGACCTGGAACTAATGCGGTTTTGGAACGATCAATGTGCCAAATAATAGTTTTTAATATTTTTCGTAGTTTACATTTTCACTTTGGGATCTTTTCAGGAAAAACAATAAAATGACACATTGGGCCACATTTCGAAATTTGGGTAGCAGCGGAAGTGTTAATAATATTAGGTTGTCCGAAAAGTTGAATATCCCTTTTGTTCGTTTAGCAGAAACTAGAAATATGGACAGTAATAAAGACAAATTAAGAATTCAAACACAGGTAATACATAGAGGATTAAAGAAATACGCAAAAATAGCCTTTCTCTTCATTGAATTGAAATAATTAAGATAAAACCTTGTTTTTAAATCTCCTTGTTTCTTCAAAAACTTTTCGGATAGCTCAATATTTTTGGATTTATGCAGAAATTGTGATCAAATGATTTCAATACGTGACAGAAAGCATATTACACAGATTACCAAAGTCATGGAAGGTGTAAAGTTCAAATTTCCATCCTGCTTCACCTCTTGTTATGGGACATGAAAACTATTCTCTATTGGGATGTTTGTTCTAACAGATCACAAGTTGAAACACACTACACCAAATATTATCCCAGACATAGCTCCCTTTAATGACAGCAATCTTGGAAGCACAATCAAAGGTAAAATAGGAAAGAATATAAGGAAGTAGCCTTCGAACTGTTCAGGATTTGTGAAAAGCAAGATATTAATTTGATCCCCATATATCTCTGTTTTGGGGTGATACCAAAGGATTTAAGGAAAGTCTGCTTTCTCTGGGCTTAATCCTAGGATGCCCATGTTCAGGCATTAAAAAAATACATAATATTTACTAGTTATCCTCACCGCTGCCTCAAGCACAAATGGCCTAGAGACCTATTGTAAAATAATGTAAATATAAAAAATTTAAATAGTCACCCTAAAAGAAAATGTAACCTAAGATAAAATTCCAAGCTAATCTGTTTTGGCCAATGGGCTTTTTTCCTATCGGTCCTTCATGTCATCAAATCATGAACACACGAATTATAAAAAATACTTCGTGTATTGTATAATTGGCAAATAAAGAATTTAAAAAGAAAAAAATTATCACTAAACAAAAGCAATGTAATTCAGCAACCTTTTTCTACAAAACTGGATATAGCACTTATAACAATAAGGAGGTTTCAGGGAACAGTGTTACCCATTCTGAATACTTATGATTGAACTGCCCATAAATAAAATTCAACTTAAAATTATCTATATATATAAAAATCACGTGTCTGTCTGTTTGTCCGTATGTCTGTTTGTTCCTTATACAAATCTACACTGTTTGACTGATTTTGACTAAACTTGGCACACAGGTAGGTCTTGATACGGGAAATCTCCTAGGCTAGGTCAAAATAGTCAAATATCAAAATTTGGTCAAAAGGTCAAAAGTTTTGTTCAGAAAAATTGGCTACACTGAACCATTCAGATTCCGACGGCCATTTTGAAGCGACAGCCATTTTGAATAATGTCTCAAATTTATTTGCTGATGTTCTTGATAATTAGAACAACTCGAACTCATTGATGACTTTACATCATTATATAATCATGTAATGCAGTTTATTTCAATTTTATTTCAACAGTCACTGTCTAACTAATGAGTGCTGGGCTTTCCTTGATAAGAGCTATCTACTCGCAGGCTGTCGTGCTGGCCTCTTTCGGCTGCGTTATGAATTGCTAGACAGATATAAACAAATTCACACCGTTTGGCCGATTTTGACGTAACTAGGTATCAAGTAGATCTTGATACGGGGAGAGTCATAGACAGAAAGTAGGTGTAGCATGGCACACTGGGTAACAGCTAGTAGGTGTAGCATGGCACACTGGGTAACAGCTAGTATTATATAAAATGAAATAATTAATATCTTTTACCCAAGGCAGGGGGCTTTTGGAATCCCCCTTGTTCTTCTTTTATTCGAATCTTTGTCTACACAATTTAGAAAACTTAGGGAAAAAATTGTTTAGCATAAATATGCTTTAGCGATGAATCAACTGGGAAAAACGTTGCAAAAAAGTGCCCACTGGCGTTTGTGCAGTGGCCGTGTACAAAAAAGAAGACTGTATGTTATACAGTACATTACATAGGTTTGTGGACCTAAAGCATATTTATGTTCCTGAATTCGAGCAGAAGGCTCTAATTTTTATATATTTTATTCAATTATAGTAAATCATTTTTATCGATAACAGGTCCCATTAATAAATACTCAACTGTACTTTCTTTAAATTCTCTACATCCTTTGTATAAAGTAAATTTTACATGGCTAATGTATTGTGAAAGAAGAATAATGTTGATTTTTCCATTATTTGAATAGATGGAAGTATAATGTACTTTTACAATTCTAAGGTTATTCTTAGTGTACTGCCAATTTGTTTGGTGTAAGTGTTGGAGAATTCCTCTGAGATCGCAGTTATTGTTGGTAGCTTTATCCTCACACACTCTGTTGTACCTAATCATAAACTACCTCGTAGTTTAAGATTATTTGTCAGAAATGCATTCACCGATAATAAAATGGTGATAAACAATTTTTAATAGTATTTTGTTTCCCTGAAAAAAAAGACACTAGAGCCCTCCCTTGGGAAAGTATGTAGCCCTCTAAATACATTTAAATTATAAGTTAAAGTTTTCTTAAAAAAGGAATTTATTGTACAATAAACTAATAAAAAACTGTAATATAATATTCTATTCCACGTGTAACTGACCAATCAAAATTATTCACTTTTTAGATTTATGTGGCGAGCGGCCACACGCGGTGATGTAATGGCCCCTGAGGAGGTGGCATGTAGGTCACAAAACATGTAACGCAAAGAACAAATAAAATGGTACAAAAGGAAAAAGGAAGTACTATTTCTGACCTACACCACATAAAACCAAAAAATGTAATATAATAGCATCTAATATAATTGCTCTAATATAACATCATTCGATTGTATAAATTTTACAATCGAAGTTTTAGTTTAAAAGGTCAAAAATCTGAAAAATTTGACAAGGTGGTTAAGGAAAACATTATTTCTCAAAATGATTAAATATTTTTTCCTGAACAGTCTCCTTTGATAAATAATAAGCACAAATATATTTTTTAATGAAGAACATAGGAGTAATTTACTCAGGAAGTTGGGGGCTCCAAGAGCCTCCCTTAAAACACCTTAGGCATTCTAGGGTTAACAGATAAAGTTTATAAGGATATGAAGAAATTTGTCATCCTAAGAACCAGAAGAACAGCAAGGAAGTTTTCCTTATAATATAACATAATATCATGGGCGTATATAGAAAATAATTTCGGGAGGGGCTGGGAGAATTTCGGCGGTGGGGGCAGAGATCATTTGGGGGTATGGAATACTAACAATCTAGATCTAGGAATGGTTAGCCAATTAAAACTCTATTATTATTTTTTCTGAACTAAATGGTCTCATTTAATTTATTTTTAAGGTTTTTATGACACATTTTTCCGATTTCGGGGGAGCTGCAGCCCCCCCTTATATATGCCCTTGCATCATATAGTGATATAGATAACCCCTAAATTATCTGCTATGGCTATTACCTCTCCAGATGCCAAAGTCTCTGAGTGAGACTGACAACAAAACTGCATTGGTGGATCATGGTATACAAAATAGCCACACTTTTAATTTTGACAAAGTAAATATATTATATAAGGAGAAAAAAAAACATAAAACGAAAAATAGAAGAAAACATACACATGCCAACGGCCATAGCCACGTTGAATACACCGGTTCCCATAGATCACCGAAGTTAAGCAAGGTCGGGCGTGGTCAGTACCTGAATGGGTGACCGACCACGTGCTGTTGGCATTATAAAAGGGCGGCAACCTATAGACAGCCCGGCGCTAATGGCCAAGATGTAGATGCGCCGTAAAAAAAAAAAAAAAAAAAAAAAAAAAAAAAAAAAAAAAGAAAAAACATACACATAATTAAAAGCAGGAAAAAGGCAGTTAATAAAAAAAACTGAAATTAAATACCTAGATAAAATATTTTTTAATTTAATAAACAAGACGACATAAAATGAATAATTTTATTAAATGACAAAGACTTCTTTTGGAAAACCTACATTTTCCCTAAAACTATTGATTTTTAACAACTGATACATAGTAGACATGAGTGATCTTAACAGTCTGATGATATATTATATTATTTTAAGTGCTCCTGAAGAGGCATCATAAAGACGAGAAACATGTAGAGCAGAATAAATGAGTAGTGTAGATAGTGAGTGTTTTGTTTGAAATTTGACCTTCTACCACATATACCTAAACAATTTTTTTTTGTTGTATTTATTTGTTATTGATGGTTGCTGTTTATTTGTGATTCAAATATCGAGACCCTTTTGTCGTAAACAATATGTCGATAAAGCTTATCATTATCTAAGCTTTTCAACTAAAAAAAGGAGACAACTCTTTATATTGTTAAACAAATGTTATCATAAAGCAAGTTTAGTAGAGCTAAAAGTTTTCTAAGATACATAAAACGACAGTCCACAGCCAAAGTAACCCATTCCTTTTGTTTCTTGACATTTGTGAGTTCCCAAGGAAAGTGGCATTAAAAACACAATATATTAGCAATTTCTACTTATGTTTTTATTTATTAGACTTTTACATACATTTTTAAAAAAAAATCCTTTTAACATTAAAGTGAGTGTCAAGATAACTAGGCATCATGAGTGTACACACGTAAAAGAATTTATAAAAAAAATGTATTCAAATCTGCATCCATCCTAAGTACTGGGTAGCAAAAATGGCCCCTGTTATTATGTGTGTATATATATATATATATATATATATATATATATATATATATATATATATACATGCAGAGTGAAAAAGAGGCCTTTGGCATATATCAAATTAATAGTAAGTTTATTATTTTCAATGAGTTATATAAACACATACTTTTAACAATTTTTATATAGGCCTTATGAAAGACAGCCTTTTCAGGGTTTTTTGTGTGTGTTTTTCTGAGAAACAAAGCAAAAATGAGATTTATGCCAAAGGCCTCTTTTTCACTCTGCATATGTATATATATATATATATATATATATATATATATATATATATATATATATATATATATATATATATACATATGCAGAGTGAAAAAGAGGCCTTTGGCATATATCTCATTTTTGCTTTGTTTCTGAGAAAAACACACACAAAAAACCCTGAAAAGGCTGTCTTTCATAAGGCCTATATAAAAATTGTTAAAAGTATGTGTTTATATAACTCATTGAAAATAATAAACTTACTATTAATTTCATGTAAAAAAAATAGATAAAATATATAGCACTTAAAATATAGAGCATGTAGAACATAAATTCTGTATTTCAGAGTTACTTTAATGTGGGAAAAAAAGGATGAATGTTAAAAAAGATACAAATATGAGTTATGGGTATCAAGAAAAATGTCTGGGCCACACCATTTCAAATCGTATCCAAATTCTCTTCCTGTTTACTTCTCAAGGATATACAATTAAGCTTCTTACATGAAACTAATTCTTACTTGTCTCGCACACTAATCAACTTGAGGTCAGATCTAATTCTAAAGAAATTTGAGCCTTGTTTTTAATAGTGGAACTAATATCTATTTGTCATGTTTAAGACATGTTGAATTAATTATTTCAAGAAATTTTAGCGTCTGAATTGGAGGATGAATGTTTTAAAGAAGAGTATTCAATAGAATTCCTTCCCCTTGGTTTCTCATACAGCGTCCTTCCCTTTGACTGTCCGCATCTCCATGCGTCGAAAAGGAGAGAGAGGAGACTACAAAACTAGATAAATATCTTGGTCTTAAAAATCCAAATACCAGTACAATATTTGCTGTTCGAACTGGACTTCCTTTGCGCAACAATAAGATGTTCTTACTGATAAAAGGTATTTCAATTTTGATAACTGATACATTATTAGTCCAATAAAATAACAAAAACCTCTTTACAGTGATCTAGAAAGCCAGTAAAATTGGTTGGATAATTACCTGTAAAACAGTCTTAGCATAAAAATGTAACAAAGAAACTTGGATTACAGCATTCCCATGAAAAAATTCAAACTATCAAAACCAGTCCATCTCAATGGGGATATCCACTCCAAACAGAAATTATTAATTTCCTTATACCGGCACATTTTAAGCATTTTAGAGCCGACAACAACATTAGAACTCCGAAAACTATACTCTCGATAAGTCGACACTCCGGGAAACTCTACAACCCTGACACATTTTTTGGCTTTAGAAAAAGAAACAAAACATAAACGCACACAGTATTTTTGTAAAAAGGTAATTTTTACCTTTCAATTACAGTAATAATATGCTTATAGACTGTTACAAAGCAGTGAATATATAGCTCTGAAAAACATAAAATATTGCTGTCAAACAGTAATAGTACTTTGATTAATAATTTATTTATTAAGTCCTTCGTTTCGTGGACAATAAGCACACTTGTATTATTTTACAATTAAAATAAAATGATTAAAATAAATTTCAATTTTAAACTATAATGAATAATAACTTATTCATGGAATGAAAATGTAGTTCAGTAACCTGTCTTCGGGACCCTCATATGAGATCGTATAATCCTGTACTTTGTAAATATGTCAAGATACTGTCTACCTTCAGCGAGAAGTTCACACATGTTGAATGGTATGGTTGTCTTGTCGTCTAATGCATTCTGTTAGAATATGTTTTATTGTCAGTTCAGTATTACAAATTTCACATAATGGTCTCTCTTGTCTTGTCATGCGGTACTCGTGAGTAAGTCTTGAATGGCCAATCCTAAGTCATGCCAATACAACCTCCTCCCTTCTATTGGGTCGATAAATTAACGATAATAATTTATTTAAATTTTAACGTCCATTATAATTAACTTAGAAATTTAGGACGGGTTATCTATAGGTCACCACCTTTTTCTAACCAGGATAGAGCTGATGACTTTTCTTTTTTCTAGAGAAAAGCCACCAACCCTAGTTGGAATCGAACCCATGACCCTTGGTACGGAGTGTTAAGTGCTCACGCCTTAATTATCAAGGCCAGTGGTCCTCCTTTGATTAATAAGTGAAATAGCTAGTTTACGCTTACTTTAAATATGGCTTAGGGTTCATTAAATAAAAACAATTTCTCAAAGTTAATGCTTTAATACAGCAAATAAAGTTAATACAGTATGCCTAATACTTTCAGTCCAAAAGTATGTACATAGCAGGTTTTAATTGGGTCTTACACCCCAAAAATCTTTAATTATACAAAAATATCTATAATAATAGAGTACTAAACTAGTACTAATATTTTGAAACAGAAAATTTAACATTCTGTATCTATGTATTTAGTTCTCTATTTTATACAAAATTTTAGTATTGCACTAAATGCCATTATTATGGCTAGAAAGGTGTACATGTCGACCGTCTAGCTGGATTACTGAATATGAAGTCGTTGATGACTGGTCGGATATCCAATTCATCCAAAATGTCTCGGTGGGCATGAAGAACAGCCAAGTTATTCAATAACTTCTATCCAATTGTTGATCGAAGAAATGACTTCATACGTCTAAGGGGCGGTAAACGACCATTCTGCTGTTGCTGTCATGATTGGAACTACTTGGAGAAGCATATTAAAAAATACCAACATAATTTTATGATTTTACAAAACATAATATAACTACTGATTTCTTAAATTATTAGGGGTTTCCGCCTACCCAAACAAATTTTTAACCTGGCGCTGGTCGCGTCCCTCCATGGTACACCGTTGGTCGCGCGTTAACAATACCCTCTCGCCTCAGTTTTTGGCTATTCTATTATTTTTTAGCTGCATTATTCGCCATATTGTTCTTATTTTTTTATTTATTATTTGTTTGTTATCAATCTATTTAAGGCGCTTTTAAGAGTTAAAGGTAATTATTATTAAATTATTGGAGTGAAATGAACAGAAGAGGATAATGAATAATAAAATGCTTCAATACAAATTAATTTGGTTTAAGCATTTGAGTGAAAAATGCAGCAATATATTTTTTTTTTTCAATTACAAAAGGAAAAAAAAAAACCTTTTTAAATGAATAAAGAAATGAATAAAAAAAATATATAAAAATTAAAAAAATATTTTTAAGGTTCGAATAGAAAAATGTCTAAAATAATATAAAAATGAATGAATTGTACAAAATAATACTATTCCGAATCAAGATCAGCGGAATTCGTAATACAATTTGAGCAAGTGAACTCGTAATGCTCGTTACATAATATGTAAAAAAGAAAAATGTAATATGTAAGAAAGAAAAAAGAAAAACTTGTATATTATACAAGTTTTTCTTTTGACCGATCCTCCAAAAACCAAAACATCTTTTCAGCACATCGCCTTACTACACATTTTCCAAACTAAACTATAAAGGGAACAGCCACAATACTTCACAAGAGAAAGAGAACCGTGTACTGACAAGAGTTAGACTGAAAACGCCGGAGATAAAGGAGTCTGGGAAGGTCTCGAAGCTTCCCCCGTGCAGGCCCAGGTCGCACCGTGAGGGTTTCCCTCATGCTCCCATTTTTTTCGAACAAAAGGTTTTGTAAAGGGTTAGCATGGCAACTTTTTTCTTCGAAAATCATTTCGTAAGCTCTGTGAATGTACAAATGGCAAATAAAATAAATATCAGAATTAAATAAAAGGAAATATTCGCATTAAAATAAATTTACCCCCACAGGCCCCATGGAGTCGGCGCCTATTACGACTAATGGGAAAATCTGTTATGAAAATAAATGCAATCTGCCCATTAGGAGTAGGGATTTACTATGAAGACCTTGGATAAACATCAAGTCCCACTTTTGATAAAGATTTGTTATAAAATAAATTAAATCAACCCATAAGGAAATGGAGTTTACTAGTAACTACATTATCTATTATACTATATTACTATGATGATATTTTCCTCTTTCAGTAATCTCGGTTGCTATTGGCCTTTCGAATGCTCAAGCAAATAACTACCCATTCTGTGGGTTTCGAACTCTGGAACAGGTCTATCAGTGGAAGGTACTCAACTACAGTACTCCTATCGGCTACGTGTATCCCCAAGACTACAATCCAACATATAACTTCATCAGTGGTATTGAAGTAATACCTAGCGGTTTGCTCGTCGCTACACCCAGGCAAGAAAATCTTCCCCCTGCGGTACTCTCTCTCATACCAATCCCTGGATCAGGATCAGGAAATGCATCACCGACTTTGGTGGTAAGTTGTACAGGTGTTATAGTTCGAAAGGAAAAATTAAATAAATAAATTTTAAAGGGTAGTATTGATGAAAAACAATTATTACAACAATATGATTTATATATTTCCAGTAATATTGCTAGTTTTGTTACAGTGGCTTTGTGAGGCATGATGTGGGAATATGTACAATTACATAACCCACAAGAATAATACATTTTAGAAGAAAATTAAAACACTTGTAAACATTTAAAATAAAATATAACACATTTTGAGAACTGCAGATGTTAAAGCAAATTGTCTCTAGGTCACCTCCTCTTCCATGAGGATTCTGTGGATTGTGGAACGTGGATAGAGATTCATCAAAGGATTTGGATAGCCAGGGAGATTGGAAAGGAACTTCTGATAGAATGATTTGGCCAGGGATTGGATAAAGGGGATATTGAAGTCATTATGCAGGGCAGTGTTGGGCATTATTCGAATAAATTATTATTCAAATGATCATTCGAATAAATTTTTAGTGAATGATGAATAATTCACTGAATTATCTTATTCACACAGTACATCATGAATTATTCACAGAATTATTCGTTATTCATCATTCGTTATTATTTATTTCTAGTTGGTCTACTGAATAATCCTACTCAAACACACACATATATATACATATTTCTGGCTGCCAACATAATAATAAATCTATCATTATTCACTAAAACATGTTTATTCTGATTGATCATTCAAATAATTTGTGAATAAAACATAAACTTCATTCAAAGAATAACGAATAATGAATAAAAGTAATTATTCTTCATTCATGAATGAAATAATACATTTATTCATTAATCATTATTCATCATTCTGAATAATTTTTGCCCAACACTGATGCAGGGTTCGGTTTGAGACATAGTAAGGAGCATTTTTTGAAGGATTTTGGTTTGCATTGAAAAACAATTAAAATTATTTAGTTAGCAGAGTGATTTGATAAACATTCCTACTTATTTTCTAATTCATCTTGACTTTTTTTTTTCTCTCTTCATAGTATCCCTGAATCAATGACAGAACTGGTTTTTGGCTCTCATCGTCTCATATTATGCACAATTTGATTTTTAACATAATTCAGGTAATACTTATTGTTATAAGTTGTATTGCTCAGCCATGACAATAAATATGAGTATTTTAGTAAGAAAAGGGTAAGAAAATGAGAAACATACTGGTAATAGTGTTTTTCTAGAGCAAACGTTGAGAAGGCCGGATAATTTCCCCTTATGATACTGTCAGTTTTCCGTTGTGGCACCTAAAAACTTCATGGGCTAATGAATTTTATGGCTGAACTTTAGATAAATAAAACATATTATAGTCAATAATGGGAGGTTTCCTTTGCAGCCGTATCCCAACATTACATTCAACACAATAGACGAAAACAACCCAAATTGTAATGGCACACTCGTGTCAGTGCACAGGATGGCCAGAGATAAATGCAACAGGCTTTGGGTTGTAGACCATGGTGTTCTGAATAACTTGGATGAACCAAGGCAAATATGCCCACCCAAAATTGTCATCTTCGACTTGTCTACAAATGAAGCGGTGAGTGTACTCAAATAGAATAATTATTACATTACTTTGGATAAGGTCCTACCTGTTTAAGGTCACAAAAGGATCAAGCTCAAATGCCATTTACAAACAAACATTGCTTCTGAAGAGACACTGTGTGTCACGAAATATTTAGAGCACAGATTAAAGGAGGGTATTTAGGAGTAAACTATATTTATATTTGGCATTCTGACATTTTGAAAATATATTTAAAAAAATATGTATTTACATGTTTGCCTTTCTTCTATTTATTCAGGAGAATAAATAAGCCAAATTGTCCACTATATATGGACCTCAACCTTCAAACTCCTATTTCTATAGTTGAAACTTGCCAAATAACCACTGTATTCGAAAAATTGCACTCAGTTGTAAACAAAAAAAAAAACTATTTAATATGTTCAATTTTATGAGATTTTTCTTAAAGAATTATGATTAATAATTTGAGTTGAATAAGATACATAAGTATTGAAACTCATGCATTCACTTACAAGTCATATTTTTGAACAAATGTACTTTTTTTTTAACAGGTAAGGATTATTTCAATTCCCAGAAGCGTGGTGAAGCCTAAATCGATCTTGTTATCCTTAGTTTTGGATGATGTGGTGGCTTCTACTGGCAGCATTACTACTTGTGATGGCCTATACGCCTACATTGCAGACACCACTGGTCAGTCAATTATTGTGTATCAAGATTCAGGCAGTAACTCTTCAGGGAACTTCCACAAAATCACGCATCCTTATATGGCGCCTGATCCAGATGACTATATTGTAGAGGTAGGAGTGCATCGTACTTACTATAAAATTCACATGCATCATCAAAATTTCAAAGCCAAACAAGAAAGAAACAGCGTTTCCAAATTGCTTGAAAACACAAAATGTTTATAAGAAGAAAAAGATATATTTATCCTCAAGCAACAATAATTTACACCTCCCCAGAGCATAATACAATAATAATTAAAGAAAAGAGCTAGTTAGTAATATTTTCCTCCTTCAGAGAGTATGTATAATTTTAATATTAAAGTAAAATATTTATTTAGGCTTCACCTTCTCTGTTTGTTGCCGAAGGGCCCTGCATACCATAGAACAAAGTAAAACAAATTTTATTTCCAACACATTAGAACTGGCACTTCACAACTGATATTGATTCAAACAGAGGCCAGCTGCTATGGCCAGCTCTCCAGATGGAAATTTCAAATTGATTTATAAAGCACACACAAAAAAACCTTACATTCTATTAAATACAAATAAATACGGATTTAGCTGAGAAAATTGTTGTTATGTTTCGATACAGAATTTTACAGCTATAAAAATTAGATGGATTAAAAATACAATTACTTCTGAAGGCAGTATTCTGAGGGACATAAATATTAAGAAACAATTTGTTCATGAGAGCAAAACCCTGTTTTCAAATTCTTGAATTAACTGGCAGGAGTTGCTCCCCAAATTATTTAAAACATTAACTTATATTTGCGACATTTTGAACCTGTTTATGTTCATCATAAGGCATCTTAAAGTAAGTCCTGTTAAAGTCTATTATAATTTCATATTAAGGGTCATAAATTTTGAATTTTAAGAGTGAACGATAAATCTGGGTAAGAATCTTAATAATTTGTTGAGGGGTCAAATCATATTTACACTCCTGCCAGTTAATTCAAGAATCCATTTATCCTTTCCCACCCATATCTTCAACTTACCGTTTACAAATGTTTTATTCAAATTTTATATTTCTTCAATATTCGAGAATTAAACATAACTATTTTTATAGTGCATCAACTTCTAATTTCTTCAATACTAGGCTATCTAATGGTTGTAATTCTTTCTATTCTTTCTGGGGAAGTAGGGAACTCTTTCAGTGTGGTTATCACTGAGAGAATATCCTACTCCTGGCTGGATTTGAATCAGTATACTGAAGGTTGTACAGTTTACGGCATTTATACGCTAATTCTGAGGTTCTTGTAGCAATAATTACTGTAAATAATGAGGCTTCACCACTTATTTTATGTTTTAGGTACAAAACGAAGAAGTTGCTTTTTTCCAAGGCATCATAGGAATGGATATAGCAAGGAAAGGCAGAAACAGTGAAGTGTATTTCCAAGCTGCTAATTCAGAGAAAGTATATGTTGTGGCGACTTCAATTCTCCAGCAGCCACCTCCAGGCAACGATCCAAGGCGACTTAACATAAGACGTGGTTCTACAAAGCAATCGAGTGGAATTGGATTATATGTGGATTCTACGGATGGCTGTGTGTATTTCAATCCAATATCTCAGGGATCAATTGTTGGTTGGAATCCGAACACTCGTATCCAAAGGTAATATTATCATGAATTTCATAAAGATAACAAAAATAAAGCTTTAACCCATGGAATAGGCAGAAACTTTAATTATATTTATTTATTCTCTACTCAACATGTTTCACACTTACGTGGTGCCTCTTTATATCTCTATTTTTCTTTCAATTCTAATTTCATCATCTCAAACAAAATTAGATACAGAAATACATTACAAAAATAAAAAAAATATCTTTGGTTACATAAAAGATACATTAAAATGACAGGGAACTAAAAAGAAGCTTCATAGGAGAAATAGAAAAGCTATTTAAAAAAAAAAAATCAAACAGGACGTGCATTATATTGATTATAGATAAAATAAAATAGCGTTTACATATCATGCTATAAAAAAGGAACATACTTATGATTCTATAACATAAGAATTTTAGAAAAGAAAACAAATAGAATGAAAATAATAATTAAAGAAAACATTAATAACAATAAAAATAGAAAGAAATGCATACATAAAAAAACTGAAATAATACACTTTAAGTACATTTACGCACATTGATTATTGATCAGCTGACTTATATCCGCCATATTGGATTCCTTTCCTACAGTCCTGATATGGTAATAATGCTTGAAGGTTCTCTCCTCAAGTTGTCATTTATAAAGTATTGCCAAGAAGATATGCGACAAAGGTTTGATACATGTAGGGTAAAGATTAAATTAATTGACCTACATATTTCACCAATTCCTCATCAATGGCATTTCTTGTGGTAATTTAATTACTAATTACTTTTTTCCCCCCCGCCTGAGAATATCTTAGCAATTTATCTCTAAAACTGAATAATGAGTATTATTTTGGAGTGAGATGAAAATGTCAAATTCTTTTCCAATCACTTTTATTCAGCTAATGTATAAAAGTCTATTCTAATTGAATTCAAACATTTTATTTTCAGAACTATTGCACAAAACTCAACATCGATCATAATTGTAAGCGATTTCAATCAAGTTAACTCTTCTACGACATACGCTATAAGTTGGGCTTTACAGAAGATTATAAATCAAGATACCGACCCCAATCAGATAAATGGCTTTCTCCTCAGGCTTAATTTGATTAACTGATATATTACGCAAGGAAAAATGTTAAAATATAGTGTTTAAATTTATTTACAATAAAGATGAAATAGTTGCTTATTATATATCTTAGAGAATATACAGATAAATTTAATGAAATAATTATTTAATGGCCAAACCCTTCATTTTAACAACTCCTATATGGGCTAGATGGAGTTCTTCTAATAGCATTGAGTGAAACTTAGGCGGAATGACAACTCTGTGACCAAGCATGAGACATCCATCGGATGCAGTATATTCAGCTTCTCTTCCTTTACAACCAACAGACTTGAGGTTAGTTTTACCTTCGGTGATAGCTGAGAGTAATGTAGACAGATGGGGATCTCGACGGGTTTCAGTTGAAATTTCATGAGAAGTTAAGGGAATTTGTTGTATCTGGTGCTGTACAAATTTATCGAAGTGATCAGCATGGCTTCCGGATTGAAATGATGGAAGTTCATTCTCTGAAGTTCTAAAAGCTCGAGAAAGAAAGTCAGCATTACAGTTCTGATGATTAGGTTTGTACTTAATGTCGAAATTGAAATTTGCCAAGAAATTGGCATAATTATTGCATCTGGAGAGTGTAAACTGAGGCAGATGCGACTCAGGAGCAAGAATGTGAGAGAGGGGTTTATTGTCCGTGTAGATGGTGAATTTGCGTGCGTAAAGATAATTAAAAAATCTTTTAACTCCCCACACACTGGATAGAGCTTCTCGATCTATTTGAGGATATCGTTGCTCTGTACCACTAAGAGCTTTACTAGCATATGAAATCGGTCGTTCTAATCCATTTGGCATAATGTGGGCTAATACGCCACCAAGACCAACAGGGCTAGCATCTGTAGCAAGAATAAGAGGAAGCTTTGGGTCATAAGGTGTGAGAACTCCATCTGAAGTAAGCTCATTTTTCAGGTAACTATATGAATTGTTAGCATCTTCAGTCCACTGGAATTTTCATGAAATAACCATTGCTCTGAGTGGTGCAGTAATAGTGGATAAGTTAGGAATAAAAGAGTGGTAATAAGTTACTTTACCTAGGAATGTTCGCATTCCTTCAGGAGTGGAAGGTAAAGGAGAGTTTAGTACGGCTTCAACATGTTTCTTCTGGCAGTGTAGTCCTGATGCATCAACTGTGTGTCCCAAGAAATCTATTTTATCTAGAAAAAAAGCACATTTGGATTTCCGAAGCTTTAGGCCGGCATTTTTGAGAGTAGTAAATGTTGTTTCAAGGGCCTGAATCATTCCGTTCACTGAAGAGGAATAAACAAGAATATCATCAAAGAAACTTATGGCAAAATCAAGATTCTTTAAGACATGTTCTATTCGCCTTGGCAGGAATGCTGGCAACACCATATTGGGCACGTAACGGCCTGATGAGTCCATGGGTAGGAGTGTTGAGAGTCATAGACTCGTAAAATTTTCCACTGCATGGGAGGCTCATGAATGCATCTGTGATGTCTAATCGAGAAAATATTGTAGCTCTTTTTATTTTTTGAAATAGATCTTCCACACGAGGAATAGGGTATTCATCGACAATCAGTTGTGGATTTAATGTTGCTTTATAGTCACCTGTGATCCACACGAGGAATAGGGTATTCATCGACAATCAGTTGTGGATTTAATGTTGCTTTATAGTCACCTGTGATCCTACCTTTCATCGCTATATGAGTAGGGGAAACCCAATTAGAATTTTCTACTTATTTGTAAAACCCTGAGTTAATTCTTTTTTCTATCTCAGCAGCATATGTTTCTCGCAAAGCATAGGGGACCTGCCTGGCACGGGCAAAGACTAGTTGGCAATTTTCCCTGAAGGTGACTTCAACTGGGGGGCCTACCAAGGTACCTGATGTTTCGCTGAAGAGATCACTGAACTTTGAAAGCAATGTTCCCAAGTGAACTTCAACATTTGTAGAAATAGAAGAAATTTTTAGAGGAGAAATTTGAAAGAATGCTTGGAATGTAAGTAGATCAACAAAGCTGATTCTCGACCAAAAATACTGTCTGTCTCCATAGGTGTGACATATAAATTTAGAGAGCAAGTACGACCTCGGAAAGAGACATTAACGGGTAGGTAACCCAGGCAACTAAATCTTGTCTTGGTGTAGCTGATGAAATTTCTTTTAGATGGAACGAGTTGTTCATTTGGAGCAATTAGGCGCATAGTTTTATTGCTTACCATTTCACAAGCACCACCTGAATCAATTTCCATGTGAACAACTGCATTATTAATTGTGACAGGAACAATGAGAAGTGGAGGGGCATGAGATTCTTCTAGGCCAACCCGATACATGGAGTCTTCAAAAAAGGTGATCTTGGACTGAGAAATAATTTCAGGCTGAAGGTTGGTTTCTGAATTAGTTGAGTTGACTTCTTCATGTGTTTGGTGTGCTTTTGAAGTATGATGGTTTACTGCCTTAGAACTACGGCAAACTGAAGCTATGTGTCCTTGCTTCTTGCACTTTTTACAAGATGAATTCTTAAAAGGGCAATTTTTACGCCAATGCCGTTCCCCACACCCCCAACAGTTTGAAGGTTCACTAAGTTGAGCATTTTGGGGGGTAGAGGAAGAACTATGATTGCGAGAAAATCTTTGGTTACTCTTTGACCTAACTGGTGACTTAGCATTAGGGCGGCTAGCATGAGCAAATTTATGCAGTTTTTCAGAATTTTGAAATTTGATTTCAGCAGAGGCTGTTTTAGTAGCTTCTAAATTTTAAGCTATTTCAAGGACATCAGCAAATTTAACAGTTTTTTTTAATAACAATGGCATCACGGGTACCATCATCAATCACACCATGGATGAATTGGACTATAAGGGAATAGTCCAAGAACTCCTTAAAATCGCAATATCTGGCAGCAGCTTTTAAGCGCACTGCATAGTCAGCTACGGGCTCATTGAGGTTTTGAAGAATTTGCTGGAATTTTATAGCTTCACTACATTTATTTTTAGTTCTTTTGAAATGCTCTGTTAAAACAAGACCTATCTCCTGGAATGTTTTCTTGTTAGGAATACCCGGAAATATCATATCATTCAAGGTATCGTATAATTCATGTCCCATATTGACAATTAAATGATCTGTCCAATTAGCTTCTGGAACTCCAGTAAGCTGTAATCGCTTTTGAAATCGATCTAGATATGCAGGAACAGACTCAGTACCTGCCTGTTGGTAAGGATCAAAACTAAAATTGTGGTTACTTACAGTAGTAGTTGAGATGCTAGTAGTAAGTGTGGCTTGCCTTTGAGCAAGTTGCCTTACAATCCCAGTTAATTGAGCTAGTTGAGTCTGAATATTTACAACAGAGTCTGGCATACTTGAAAATAATGTTTATCACTTGAAATGTCACAAAAAATATTTCTTGAGGAGGTTACAGTGCACTAATTTCATCCAGAATTCTCCTGGACTGCTGAAATAAACCCACTCGTCGCCAATTGTAATGTATTAGATTTGTAAGAATTTATAAATTTCATACAAGCAGTAGTCGTTTTTAATAGTAATTAAAACATCACAAAATATAAGGACATGACAGTCAGTTTGATGAGCTATTGTGTCTTCTGATAACTGACACAGATACAAATATGCGACTATGTATTTCTCAAGAAGAAAAACTATTTATAACACTAAGGTAAGTGAGAACTTCATTATTTTAAAACCGTTTCGTTTTTAGGTTTCATTCATACATTATAAGCTCCGAATATTTTGTGTATCTAGGTACATGTGATAAAATAAGTGAAAATCTTGAAGTAAGAAGATATTTTTTTCTTCCATCGACCAGTGCTTACTGACCTACAAAAAAAAAAAAAAAAAATACTTCTAGAAAACAAAATTTTATCTGTAATAACCAAAATAGTAGAATCCCGTCCCCACTGCAGTGTGGAGTACCCCGCGTTCCGCACGTGAAGCGGGATTCTCGTGTAGCGGATGGGTGTCGCTACTAAAGGTTGGCTAGGAAGGGTAGGAAGGATGTGTCGGGAGAAGGTAACCAGGTAAGTACTGTGTCCCGGTTAAGGGCGCTTCCTTGAACCTGGGGGATACCGACTAGGTACTTGGCCTGAGCTTTTCCACTGAGTCGGGGAGAAGGTGTTCGGTACTGAGCCGTAGCCGTTCCTCGAAGCGGGAGTGAGAGGAGTAAGGAAGAAAATAAATAAGCCAGGTATTGACTAGAGTTGGGGGGCAGTAGGAGTCGGGAGTGTAATGACTGGAGGCTGGCTTGACCACTGGGTACCTCGAGACGGCGGCTTCGTGCTTTGTCCAGCGAGAGAGGTAGAGCAGGTAGCTAGGTCCTTGATCCTGAGTGCATGGCTGGAGGCTGGTCCTGAGAGAGCTGGTGTGTCCTGGAGAGAGAGCCGGATCCGAATGAGTTCTGGGCTTTTTTTTTTTTTTTCCCACCCTCCAAATTTATTTATATGTACATAAAGAACCCCAGGCCCAACGGATTGGAACCTAGGGCTGGACTTACAACTACACCTTATGCTACGCTTACGTACTAGAAGGGACTGTGACAATTTACAAATGGGAGACTTAAGCCTACTTAGTCTAAGGAACTAAATCTAGGGGGGTTCAGGGTTGTCTAGGGAGGGACTAGTCAAGGATGTATCTTAACCTAACTTACAACTAACTTAATCTAATTCTTATACGTAAACGCGTCTGCGCAAGGTAGCACCCCAGCCCTTCGGTCTGGGATGGTTAGGGATGGTTAGGGATGGTTAGGGATTGAGTTCTGGGCAGCAAGGACGCCCCTATTCATAGGCCGAGGTCGGGGTGCCTCGGTCAAAGTCGGGGGTGCTCGGCCAAGCGCTCGTTTCTATTGGCTGCCCTGGATGCTTCTCATTGGTCCACCAGTGGTCGCTTGTCCAATCATTACATCTCCACATAGTCCCCCCCCCCCAATGGGCGGAGCCCTTTATTAGTAATAAGTTTCACAAAAAAAATTATAGTAAATAAAATATATACACCTTAAACCTATAACGGACCTTATAGGGGCCACAAAAGTGTCCAACTTTTATTTTAGTAGGATATGTTAACCTATATTCTAAAAGACATATTTTGGCAACTAAATGTAAGAAAATAATGAATATATATAATAAATTATACTTCTTAAGGCTACAAATTTAAACGGCCCTTATCAGAGCCACAAAAAGGGCAACAAAAATTTTAATAAAATTACCTAAATATAAACTAAAATGAAATAGTACATATATAAATACAATAGACGAGTGCTACACACCTATATTGTCGCTTTTATATTCGCAAATATGAGTTTAAACGGCCCTCGCAAGGGCCACAAGATAGAGAAGTGGCCTTCTAGCAAATTATTTACATTGTGTCCCTAATTTGGAAGACCAAAAAGTTACTTGTTTATCTTTTAATAAATGTTTTTTTTTTTTGTTTTTTTTTTTTTTTTTTTGGTATATATATTTGTATATATGTATAAAATACACTTTAAGTCTTAAGTTGACTTGGGTCTGAACCAGGCAAACGTTGGTCTGTTGGTAGTGTGTGGGTATCTTTGTGTGGGGGTCCTCTTCTTTTGCCGGGCCAACGCGGTTTCCTATTCATTCTTAGCGTGTTGTTGGAGTGCTTCCTCGAGACACGGTGGCGTGGCTTCTTCTTACCTACAGTGGAGGCTTTCCTGTTTGAGGTAGGAGGGGGTAGCAGTCCCTTCGGTGTCGGGATGTACCGTGGTATCGTGTGCTCGACCAGTGTGTGTGTAGGTTTCGGGACGTAGATCCTCTCATTCGCATATGTTGCGGCAAGGGCCTCGAAAAATTGCTCCGTGGCTATCTCGCTGTGCTGGCTGGTCTGGCTAGTTACATTTCTTTGTCGAAATGAGACAGGCTCGGTTCTTTGTGTGAATTCTGGATTCCGCCAGGTGTCCGTTAGTCTGCGAGGTGTATACCAGAAGTAAGTTGTCGTTTTGTCTGTTTTTAGTAGGGGACCCATGTTTCCCCGGTAGATTTGTCCTCTGCGCGGGTCCATTGCTTCTGGTGTTCGGCTGCTGGCTGGGGTGTTGCCTCTTTGACTTCTTTGGTGCTTATGCTAGCCTGTTTGGCTCGTCCAGTAATTGGATGGCGTCAGTTCCGGCTCGTGAAAGTGCATCTGCCACGATATTCGCCTGTCCCGGCAGGTACCTGATATCGGTGGTAAATTGACTGATGTAATTTAACTGCCGGGATCGGCGTGGTGGCGCAGACTCGGGCTTCTGGTTGAAGGCATGGATGAGGGGTTTATGGTCGGTGATTATAGAGAATTGCTGCCCTTCAAGTAGTGGGCGAAAGTGGCGAATTGATTCGTAAATTGCCAGAAGCTCCCGATCGTAGGTTGAATAGTTCTTCTGTGCTGGGTTGAGCTTTCTGGAAAAAAAACCTAAGGGACGCCACTGGTTGTTCTCTCGTTGTTGGAGAGCGCCGCCTATTCCCTCGTTGCTGGCATCGCAGGCAAGCGATAGTTCGCCAGATCCTGAAGGGTGCGCAATAGTGGATGCAGATGCCAGATTCGCTTTACATTGTTCATAGGCTTTGACTAGTTCAGGTGTCCAAGTGATAGGTGACTTGTCGTTTCTTTTGGTAGAGTTAAAGAGCTGGTTGAGAGGTGCCTGTGCCGTAGCGGCGTTAGGTATGCAACGCCTATAAAAGTTCAACATCCCCATAAATCGCCTCAGCTGTCGAATGTTGGTTGGTCTCGGAAATTCCAGTATCGTTTGTACTTTTGACGGCAGTGGCGTTATCCCTCCAGCGTCCACTCGAAAGCCAAGAAACTGGACCACGGGTTGACCGAATACACATTTGTCGGGTCTAAGTGCGAGGCCATACTCCTGCAGTCGGGTCAGAACCTGGCGCAAATGGTCCTCGTGTTCATCCGGGAGCCGGGAGGCGATGATGATGTCGTCCAGAAAAGGAAAAACAAATGGCAATCCTCGGAGCACCTCGTCAATGAATCTTTGCCATGTTTGGGCGGCGTTTCGAAGGCCGAAGGGCATACGGAGGAATTCATATAATCCAAAAGGCGTTATCACCGCAGTCTTAGGAACATCCTCCTCTCTCACCCTGATATGATAAAACGCCCTCTCTACGTCGAGGGTGCTGAAGATAGACGCCCCGTGGAGTTGGGCAGTAAAATCCATTATGTTGGGGACTGCATAACGGTCTGGGGTCGTGGTGAGATTGAGGCGTCTGTAGTCTCCGCAGGGGCGTAAGGTGCCATCTTGTTTAGTTACGACGTGGAGAGGACTAGACCATGGGCTGTTAGATGGTCTGCAAATGCCTTCCTTGATGAGTTCGTCGAAATGTCTTTTGACTTTCTCGTATTTCCCAGGAGGTAGCCGTCTTGCTCGGCTTGTGACTGGATTCCCCCGAGTTTCAATAATGTGCTGGACAACGGAGGGCGGTGGTCCTCTCATTCGGGTGGGGTTCGTGACCAGTGGGAAGTCTCTTAGAGCCTTGTGAAATCTCGAAGGCATGGGGTCACTAATTGTTTTTGCAACCGGTCCTCGGGTGTGACAAGATCCTGCGGGTGGGTGATTTGTTTCATCGTTCGAAAAAGCGTTTTTCGTTAATGTACTCATCCTCTGGGGTGGGGTTCTATCGGAGGTGGTGATCTGTGGGGATACGGCGGCGGCGGTGTGACCCATGGATGCAAATCCTGATATGCTATCGATCAGCCTATGCCGGGCGATATCGACGAGGAGGTTGTGGGCTCCCAGAAAGTTGGCGCCAATGATTGGTTTAGTGACGTCTGCAATGGTGAAGGTCCATGGGTAACGTCGTCTCGTGTTGAGATTTATATTCAGCGAGAGGGTCCCATACGTAGGAATTTGCGTACCATTCGCGGCTGTCAAACACAGGGGCTCCTTGCGGGCGCGGCGGAAGCTGGACTTAGGTAGGAGTGATAATGATGCTCCTGTGTCGACGAGAAATTGGGTTCCAGAGTCTCTGTCAAATATGAAGAGGCGACGATTGATGTGGGCTTCAGCGGTTGTCGCAGGTGCCACCTGCCCTTTTAGTTTAAAGATTTATAGGAGCAAGGTTTCTCACATCTTCTTGCCCGTTCACCAAACCTATTGTGATAGTAACAGTATGTACTACTGCTCGTCGGTGTCCTGGTGCGGTGGGCTGTGCCTGGCCTTAGTCTGTCCCGTGATTGTGACCTAGACTGTGAGCGGGCTGGTTTGACATGGTGGAAGGTTCTAAATCTGCGATTTTCTGAGTAACCTGGTGATCTGGATCTATGGATCGATCGAACGGCGGTGGATAGGGATTCCATCTGCTGTCTAAGGTCATCCAGCTGTTTTTCTAGGTCCGGCCGGGGCTGGAGTACGGCTGAGCATGATGGAGGGTTGGCGATTGCAGCGATTCTGTCTGCGGCGGCCGTGAGGTTCTCGATGTCGGTCGATGGGTAGGCGGCCAGGACTTCTTGTAATCTCTGGGGCAGCGCTTTCAGCCAGAGCGATGTGAGAGCCTCCGTAGTTGTTAATTCTCCTCCGACCAGTTTCATACTCCTGTAGAGCTGTGAGGGGGTTTGATCGCCGAGGACAGGGTCAACAAGTTTCTGTATTTTTACTGCAGTTGAGTCGCCATACACGGAGAGGAGTCTATTCTTGAGGTCCGAGTAAGGGTCAGCTGAAGAAGTGTTGAGATCTGCCACCTGTCCGTATATATCCTGGTCCAAGCTCGCTATCACCGTGGAAAATCTGCTTGACGATGACTTTATTTTGGAGATCTCGAAGAGGCACTCGACTTGCCTAAACCATAGTTCCGGTGCATTTTTATAAAAAGATGGCAGTTTAGGTGAGGCTGCGCCCGCTGCTTCAATGACTAGCTGTGCGTCTGAGGGCATTTTGTTTGGTGCGTGTTCGGGGTCACCACTTGTAGCGGATGGGTGTCGCTACTAAAGGTTGGCTAGGAAGGGTAGGAAGGATGTGTCGGGAGAAGGTAACCAGGTAAGTACTGTGTCCCGGTTAAGGGCGCTTCCTTGAACCTGGGGGATACCGACTAGGTACTTGGCCTGAGCTTTTCCACTGAGTCGGGGAGAAGGTGTTCGGTACTGAGCCGTAGCCGTTCCTCGAAGCGGGAGTGAGAGGAGTAAGGAAGAAAATAAATAAGCCAGGTATTGACTAGAGTTGGGGGGTAGTAGGAGTCGGGAGTGTAATGACTGGAGGCTGGCTTGACCACTGGGTACCTCGAGACGGCGGCTTCGTGCTTTGTCCAGCGAGAGAGGTAGAGCAGGTAGCTAGGTCCTTGATCCTGAGTGCATGGCTGGAGGCTGGTCCTGAGAGAGCTGGTGTGTCCTGGAGAGAGAGCCGGATCCGAATGAGTTCTGGGCAGCAAGGACGCCCCTATTCATAGGCCGAGGTCGGGGTGCCTCGGTCAAAGTCGGGGGTGCTCGGCCAAGCGCTCGTTTCTATTGGCTGCCCTGGATGCTTCTCATTGGTCCACCAGTGGTCGCTTGTCCAATCATTACATCTCCACACTCGCACCCAGTTCCGCTCCCGCCGTCCCAGGCCGGGTTGAGAGAGCCTTAAGAGTGCGTGGAGTGTTATTGGGTAGTTCGACCCTTGGACTGTAGGTAAGATTGTTTCCAACGGAATCAACAACCCTTGAGTTTATTTTACATTTCATTAAAAGTTGCTTTGTCTACGAGTAACTTCTAGACTGTAGCTTTCCGGCTACTCGTCCAGGGAGATAGCAGCTCCTAACCCAAGAAGACTTACTGACTTAACTGGCGCACGACCCATTCCAGTACCAGTGCCTCCTGAATCAGCCCCCGCCAGCTGTCCCGATCTTGTGCAGCAACTATCCAGTTCTGTACGCCTAATAGGGTCCTAGCGTCACGAGCAACTCCATCCTTCCAGCGGAGATTCGGCCTCCCACGTCTTCTGCTTCCTTGGAGCACTTCTTCCATTGGTCTTCCTTGGCAGTTCTGCTGGATCCATAAGAGCCACGTGGCGGGCCCATCTTAGTCTTCCCACACGGATGAAATGAACAACATTTCTTTCCTTAGACGCCTCATACAGCTCCAGGTTGGTTCTTCTCCATGTCCGGCCATCGCATACTCCCCCCAAAATGGATCGCAGTATCCTTCTCTCGTGAATTAGGAATGCCTGCTCATCCATTTTGGAAATGTTCCACGTGTCTGAGCCGAATGTCAATACTGGTCGTATGTGGGTTTTATAAATCAGCATTTTTGTTGACCTATTTATTATCCTACTCCTGAGAAGACTCCTGAGGCCAAAAAAACAAAAACAAAAAAAAAAGTGAGTGGATTTAATAATCCTATTTTTTATCTCGGCTGTTATGCTATTGCCTGCCCCTAGGAGACTACAGACATTTGATATTCCTTGGAGTTCATGGGCCGTTCCTTAGTGACGGCAATGAACAATTTAATTTTAGTCAAAATTACATTTTTTCGAAACTTTAAGATTATGAAACTCGAAATTAATGTATTACAAATGAAGATTATATTTTATATTCATTGATTTAAATTTTATCGTCCATTATAATTAACTGAGAATTTTAGGACGTGTTCTAGGCAGTATAGGGTTGATGCCTTTTCTTTTTTTCAAAGAAAAGTCAATATCCCTTGTGGGAATCGAACCTACGAGCTTTGGCACGGAGTGTTAAGTCCTCAAGCCTTAACACTCACAGCCACCGGGCGTCCTTGAGTACACATTAAACTGAATGAATAGATTTAAAAACAGATGTAAACAAATATAACATCCGGTCGGTGTCATAAGCGAGTTTTCTCTCTATGGACGAAGGGAGGAAACGCGCCAAAAACCCGATTCGCAGGAATGCGCCATCTTATCCCGTTTTCGTTCTTGTCCCTAGCGTAATTTGCAAAGCATAGAATAGAAACACTTACCATCAAATGGGGTCACACTAGTACATAATGTTGAAATTTGTACATACCTATACTGCTAGGATATTTTCATTACATCAAAGGATCGAACTTTGACCAGAGTGCGAACAGACAAATATGTACCCATATACATGTATTAGTTTGTTCGCTCTCGGAAAAATATATAAGCATATATCGTCGATACAAATGCAAAGTATCGAATATGAAAAAATTCAGCTTTCATTTTCAATCTTTACTAATTTCTCCTGGACTTACTTACAAACTCTTGAATCTTAGTTCACTCTATGAAAGGGAAAGTATTCCACTATCAAAAGGTCAAATCTGCTGAATATTTGACTGTCCAAAAAAAAGTTATGAATAAATGCTTTTCCACTCTGAAAAGTGGTGATTTTCACATTCGATACTTTGCATTTGTAGCGACGATATAAGCAGTATTTGTTTCTACAAATTTCACCACACTGTTCTAATGTGACCCCATTTTACGGCACTGTCTTTTCATAAACTTTTCTGAAAAATGAAAACATTTGTAGAAGTGTAAAATAAAATATCAAAGCGATGCATCTTAGGTACCGCATCAGGAAGTCAAACTGACAGTATCCTAAGAGGAAATTACTCCCTTGTAGCGCTGATACCTTCGACTGAGATAATTTTATCAAAATATGCTAAAAAGTTCTTTAATGAATCTTTTTTAAAACATTCATACGCTAACATTTCTCAAAGTAATTAATACAACATTTCTAGTGCTAATGACCCTGGCAGTCGGAGCACCTAGAATTAATAAATAAAAAATAAAAAAATACAACATATCTATATTGGCTGCCAGGACATGAAGACCTAGGACTTAGTACGACTGCAGACGAACAAGCAAAATTGGCTATACAAGACTTAACAATTCAACCACTAGATATTTTTTACCAGGACCTTACGAGACAGGCTAAACACCAAATCACAAACAAATGGCAAAATGACTGGACAAACCTATCTACCAACAACAAACTGCGACAAATAAAACGGAACATCGCGGAATGGCCTTCCAGTCACAGACAAAACAGAAGAGAAGAAGTAGTACTAACTAGACTCAGAATTGGACATACACGAATAACACACGAGTACTTAATGACTAAAAAAGAAAAGCCTACATGTAAAATCTGTAACACCGAACTAACCGTAAAACACATACTAACAGAATGCCGACAACGTCAAAATCTAGACTTACCGTATGACATGACCGAATTACTTACTGACAGCAGTCCACACATACCAGCAATCCTTACACACCTCAAAACTATTAATATGTATGGAAAAATTTAACACTTTCACCCCCCCCCCCCTTTCTTTTTTTTTTTTTTTTTTTTTTTTTTTTTTTTTTTTTTTTTTTTAACCCCATCTCAATACTATCAAACAAGTGCAATAAAAAACATAAGGAAGGTATTACGCCACTTGGTAAACTGTAAAGAACGATAACATGTAATTAATGAATTAGTAACTATGTCTAATTGTGTAATCCGATTGATCAACCAGATGTATATAAATAATACCATTTGTTTTTATATATATATATACGTATTGTTTGTTTTTAAATGTATATATGTATACCATTTGTCTTTAGATGTTTAGATGTATATATATTGTCATTTGTATATACTATTCGTTTTTAGATGTAAATATATTGGCATTTCTACATATAATTTGTTTATAGATGTATAATGATAGATGTAATATATATAAATGTGTGTGTGTGTATGTATGTATGTATGTATGTATGTATGTGTATGTATATGTGTATATATGTATATGTATATATATATATGTGTGTGTGTATGTATGTATGTGTATATATATTTGGATGTATACCATTTGTTTTTAGATGTATATATGCAATAACTGTTTGGAGCGAAACGCCTTAGATGCGCATGGATGCTCATAAATAAATAAAAAAAAAAAAAAAAAAAAAGATGTATGCAAACTAGATATATTTCGGCTAAGAAGCTAATTGTATTACCTTTAGAAGTAAACAGGAAAATAATTTGGTTAAGATTTGAAATCGTTTGTGCCAGACATTTTTCATTACAGCACCAAGTCATTTTTGTTTGAGTTGAACCCTCATCCTTTTTTCCCCACATTACCTACAGTAACTCTGAAGTTGGGACTTCAGTCCTCCCTCAGTTCAAGTTCGTTAACCAACAGAATCCGTCCACCGGAACATGGTTTAAGGGACAAAATGCATCCAAAAAAAAAAAAAAAAAAAAAAAAATATTTCGTTTAGAGCCTTCTGCTCAAATTCAGGAACATAAATATGCTTTAGGTCCACCCGACAAACCTATGTAATGTACTCTATAACATACAGCCTTCTTTTTCGTACACAATCTCCTACCTCTAAACTGAAACATATATGCCTTCTTTGACTTCCATTCAATGAAATACTCCGAAACAAATTATTGTCTTAGTAGGAAGGGAAGATTCTCAAGGAACTCATTCCTCTCGGAGACCGCCGAAATAGAGAGAGCGACGGAAAACAGAACGCCGGATAAGAGAGGGTCTACTGTATTCAGGAAAACATGTTATTAAGAGACATGAAACGTTTTGGGATTCTCTCTTAAATACTTCTATCGAAAACGGTTGGGAAATCGTGGTAAGAGGTTACGTCAAAGGTGACCTTTCTAAAGGTTTGTAAATGCTCTAAAAAAAGGCACCTGAAGTAATTTGGGTAGAACTGAAGTTTAGCGTCCTTTCAAACGATTTCTTTAACATTTTTCACTTCAAAGTATTTTAATGCACTAAACACGAATACGTTAAAAAAAATTCGCTTTCAACCAGGAAAGAAGTTATTATGCACTAAAGTTTACTGTTAGGAAGGTTATAAAAGTAGGCGTAAAAAGCGTATTTGTAAACATGCGCATGCGCAGACATGTAACATTGGGTAAACTGAACTCTCATTTGAAATGTTCATAAACCATTTATTCAAAAATAATTGTCAATTTTAAGGTCATCCTCACCCCTCGTAACCTGTCTCTTATGGGCAGACGTGCTATGCGTTCCCGCTCGCTCAAGAAGATATCAAAACCCTAGTCAATCCAACTCGCTAAAATTAATAGAATTCTATTTATTTTAGCGAGTTGGATTGACTGGAGTTTTGATATATTTTTGAGCGAGTGGAAACGCGTAGCATGTATGCCAAAAAGTCGTCCTAGACATTCTTCTTATCCTCCTAGACATTCTTACGTTATGTTCGGTGGATATAAATCCCCAATCGCACCGAAAAATGCCTTTAATGTAATTCTTAAAAAATGCCTTTAAGTAATTCTTCGCTATTGTGGACGAGATTATAAATTCGTGCAACTTCATTGTTAGTTTTGCATTATATGAAAGTATGTTGACAATCAAAGTTCAGCAGGCACGAATTAGAACGAACTAATAATTATAAAGGCATTAGCTAATTATTAAGGGATTTCTGTTATATAGTACATTTCATGAACGAAACAAGAAATGTGCAGAATGTTTCATTATTTAAAAAAATGGTTGTGAATAAATAATGGTTTGTTGTGAGGTTGTGAGGACGCGAAACTTCAGTTGTACCGTAATTTCCGATGGGGCGATCTCAAACGGACAAATAAGTGCTTAAAACTTGCAAAGTGGCTTTTTCTATTCCTTCTATCCCCTCCCTGGATCCTCTTGGCAGTGTCCTTCTCCTGGACTGTCCCCAGCTCCATTTGTCGATAAAGAGGGGGAGAAAAAAAAAGACTAGATAAATACCGTATCTAAAATCCAAATATCAGTAAAATATTTGTAGGTCGAACTGAACTTCCTTTGTGCACAAGAAACACAGATGATCAAATAGCCTAACCTGGCTATTATTTTCGGTTCATTGCAACTAATGTGAAAAAAAAGGAAATCAGTCCATTAGGTGAGGAGGTTCACTATGGAACCCAATTATTGATTTGCTCATAAGGCTGTAATTTTGCTTCCATGTAACAAAACTTGATGTACTTTGAGCCGAACAAATAATAGTATGTGTTGTGAAAATAAATAAAATCGGTCTATTAGGTTTGGGGATTTACTTATTACCAAATTATTTATTAAATTATGCTATTTTAGTCAGTCCTCTCGGTGGCTGTTGGCCTTTCGAGTGCTCAAGTGAATACCTACCCAATCTGCGGATTCCGTACTCTGGAACAGGTGTATCAGTGGGAGGTACTCAACTATAGTACTCCTCCTGGCTACGTTTATCTTAGATTAAAATAATCTCTAGAAATTATTTATATGGCAATACAAGGTTCGCCGGGTCAGCTAGTATATATATGTTCGTGTGTGTGCCTTTTAACACAATAGTGGCCAAAGTTCTTTTTCCTCTACAGACCTTTTTATATAGCATTCCCAAAAGAAACAATTAAATGAGTTTGTTAACCAGTAAAATTGCTCCATCCAAAATTGCCCCCACCAGCTGTAATTTTTGGTTCATCCCAACAAAACTAAGTATACATGATGCGTAACTAATACGCAAGATGTGATGTAAAAGTAAACAAAATTGGTTTATTAGGAAGGGGGGATTACTCCCGAACTGAATTATTAATTTGCTCATTATTTTATTTTAATAAATAAAATCCATGTGGCATTAAAAATTGGAGCACGTAGAAAATAAATTCTCAATTTCAGGGTTATTGTAATGTGGGGAAAAAGGATGAAGGTTAAACACATACAAACAAGCATATTAACTCAAAGTCCGACTCGCAGGAACTGCATCATCTTAGCGCGGTTCCGTTCTTATCCGAACTGCGATTAGTAAAGGAATAGTAGCAGCTATCGGTAGTTTTTGATCTTTCGTTAAAAATATAAAATAAAATCTCAAAGAGAAGGAAGCTTAAAGAGCCACATATGGAAACTCACAGTTTTCTAAACGGATGGGACTCTCCCGTCATCGCGATGCTCACTCTAGGAAAACTCTATTACCAATATGATTCTTATTTTCTCAGCTTTAATGAAATACTCATTCCACCGATAAATAAACTTAAAAAACAAAAGTGAGGTAAACAGTGACAAAAAACCGTTTAAAATAACAAAACTAACACTTTCGTAGTTTTAAGCACTTACTTCTCCGACTGATATTGCCCCCGAAATTTGCTTCAGAATCTTTTGTGTAGAGAATTTAGTAAGCTTTTGAATGGTTATATCGTACTTCCCACGATTTCTTAACTGTTTTGAAGATATTAAGGGGGGGAAATGGTGCTAATACCTACCGATAGCTGCTATATTCCTTCACTAATCGCACTCGAGATAAGAACGGAACCGCGCTAAGATGATGCAGTTCCTGCGGGTTGGACTATTTTTTCAGACAAATTAATGTATTATGTTTATATTATAATATAAATAATATATTTATAAGAAGAGCAAGACACTTTAATTGCAGTGTAAAATATTGTTGCTAGCTAAATCTAAGTATTATATAAGCTCATAAGGAAAAAATGGTGCTAATGGCTCAGATTTCGATGCACCATAAAAGAAAAAAAAAATCAAGGACAATATACGAAGATTCCCAACCATTTCATGTCTGTTAATAAAATATTTTATTCTAATCCCAATAACGCTACACTTATACACAAATAAATTTTTTTTAGGTACCTATTTAATACGTATAAAATAAGGTTATAATGAGCGATCCGCTGTGGCATACACCAAGTACTACCACCGTGTGGATCGCAACTAGTATAGACCGGTACGTCAGTACCACTATGGTATGTAAAGAGCGGCTGTTCTGATACTGGCAAAAATTAGAAATCCTACATTCCTAATGTTTTTTGGAGGCTTATCTTTATGACTCTAGAAAGGGACTTACAGATGACGAGGGTACACTGGGAGCTACCTGGGGACAGGGAAAATGCCCCCCCACCCTAAGCCTCCTAGCTCCTCTCCTTCGAATTCATATGATTTTGTTCAATGAATTTAAAAAAAAAATTAATAAATAGATAAAAACTGCTGAAAATAGGGATTACCAAAAACAATTCTGAAGAACAAAATCAACACCAGTGCAGTAATCTAGATATTCATAGGGCATCTTCGAATTCCAAAATATTGTTTCTATTTATACGCATCCTTTTTTATTGACTAATACATTTGACTACTATAAGCAATCACAAAAATAACGAACAGTGAAAAAAACTGTAGGAAACACACAAAAAGATTCGTTCAAATAAACGAAATTACCTTTGTTTTAAGCACTTATTTCTCCAAATATGACCATCCCATCGCAAACGTCTTGAAAGCATTTTTTGTAGAGAATTTAGTAACCTTTCGAATGACAATCTTTTGCTTACCAAGATTCCGAACCGCTTACGTGACATTAATGAAAATATACGAAGTTCCCAAAACTTTTCATGACTAAAAATGAAATATTTTATTTTTATCCTTCCTTTACTCCAAACGTAACCAAATTTTCAACATATTAGTTTTGATAAAATTCAAACATGCAGAAAATGTTTCAACTGAATCCCACGATTCTAAGTACCAAAATCAAAGACAAAAAGAACAGTTCGAATAAGCGAAATCAATTACTTTAAAGTTTTAAGCACATATTTCTTCGATTGACATCGCCTAATCAAAACATTCATCAGAACCTTTTTTGTAGAGCATTTAGTAAGCTTTCTAATGGTGATCATTCGTTTATCAACATTCTCAATCTTTTTCGAGATATTAGGGAAAGTATACAAAGTTACCAAAAGTTTTTATGTCTTATAATAAAATATTTTATTCTAACCCTTCCTTAACTCCCTTTAAGGATTGATGACCTTATGAAATACCTAAAACACACACATTTTTACAACAATATTTAAAAAAGAAAGGATAATCAAAGCACTTCAGTGAAATTTATTTTTCGTTAATTGACCCAACAAAAAGGTACTTCCTTTTGTTGGGTCAATGGAACAGAACACAATACATTCACGGACACAACATACTTGTGGACATTTTAACATGGAAACATAAGGAGAATTATTACTAGAGAAGATATTACGGAAATAGATTACGTTTTATCATGAATTGATGACAAAACTAAAATAAATAATAATATTATTTACGATCTTACCTGGATGGGTCGGCCAACCCTCCCTAGGAAGGACCCCGCTAGGCAGTTGAAAAGCTATATCTTGGAAATCCATATCTCTAACATTAAACTGTTTTTCTTATTTTTCTTAACCTGATTTATTATCAAATACATTATCCAACTATAAGCAATTAAAAAATAACAAGGAATAAAAACAGACAAAAAGATCAGTTCGAATAAGCGAAATCAATTACTTTAAAGTTTTAAGCACTTATTTCTCCGATTGACATCGCCTAATCATAACTTTCATCAGTATCTTTTTTCGGCGCTAATGGCCAAGATGTAGTATCTTTTTTGTAGAGCATTTAGTAAGCTTTCTAATGGTATTCTTCCGTTTCCCAGGATTCTCAACCTTTTTCGAGATATTAAGGAAAGTATACAAAGTTACCAAAACTTTTTATGTCTGTTAATAAAATGTTTTATTCTAACCCTTCCTTAACTCCACACGTAACCAAAATTTCAACATATTAGTTTTAATGAAAGTAGAACATGCAGAAAATGTTTCAACTGAATCCCATAATTCTAAGTACCCAAACAAAAAACGGGATAATGCTATCGCCTTGAAAATGGTTTCATTCGTTTTCTTAGGCCAAGAAGCATACGATAAACGAGTACTTACAAGCTCATGAACTCAAAAACGTAATCGTTACGATTTTTTTTGCGCGAATTTCGCCCCAAACGCCATCTTCCAGTGGGCGGATTTTGCTGGTTAACGAACTTGACCTTTCAAATTAGACGAAAGATTTTGTACCAAATTTCATCAAAATCGGACCATTCGTCTGGGAGCTAGAGAGCGAACAGACAAATATACATACATATATACAAATTTCAACTACTATCATTTTCGGTCTCTAGGGGTTCTGAAACGCAAAATTTTCTAGTCGGCACTTCCGGATTGCGTCATGAGATCAACCTTATAAGCGGGGTTCTTCCCTATGGGGGAGGGAGGACCGGGCTAAAATGTTAAAACAAATATGAGTTGGTGCTGTCAAGAAAAATGTCTGGCCCACTCCATTTAAAATCGTAACCAAATTCTCTTTATGTTTATTTCTTAAGGTAATACAATTAACTTCTTAGGTTGACATATCTAGTTTGCATACATCTAATTTTCTACCCTTGTCTTACACACTAATCAACTTCAGGTCAGGTCTAATTCTAAAGAAATTTAAGCCATGTTTTTTAAAAGTGGAACTAATATCTATTTGTCATGTTAAAGAGATGTTGTATTAATTAGTTTAAGAAAGGAAGGATAAATGTTTTTAAAGAAGACAATATTCCTTCACCCCCTCTTGGCTTGAAATACAATGTCCTTTCCTGTCCCCACCTCCATATCTCGAAATGGAGTGGGACGAGACTACATGACTAGATAAACACCTTGGTCTTAAAAATCAAATTATACAATATTTGCAGGTCGAACTGAACTTCTTTTGCGCACAACAAGATGTTCTTACTGATAACAGGTATTATCATTTTTATAACTGATACATTATTATCGAGCCCCATTACTGATAACGATTTATTGTAAACATAAATTAAATGGGCCTCTCTATACTATTATTGGGTTGTCCGAAAAATAATGCAGGATTATGGCATTAAAATAAAAAAAGTATTTTATAACGGGATTCTTAATTCAAAATAGTCTCCCATATTCTCAATACATTTCTCCCAACGTGTTGGTAACTTTTTATTACCATCTAAATAGAATTCAGAATTCTGAGAATTTATAAAGTCAATAAATGCATTCTCTAATTCCGTTCGATCCATAAATATTTTATGTTGTAAGTAGTGGTTCTGGCGTCTAAAAAAATGAAAGTCCGTAACGCAGGAGCTGCATAACTTTGCACTTTCCGCAGAATTTTTGTAGTGTAGACTACATTATTGAATAATTTGAAGTAAATAACCTATATAAATAAAATAAAAACGTGAATAGTTCAGCTCATTTACATTTCTTATGAGAACTGTTCAATTATTAATTTTGTAAATAAGTTGTAAATACATGATACTGTACTACTTTAAAATAGACCTATATAGAACTTCATTTTCCGTCTTTTGATCTGACGCAGGAACAGGATAGAGACCCTCAATGGTAGAAAGCGCTCCTTTTGGCGGCCTTGCGAACCTACGTCTGGCGGCTATTCTATTGAAATATATTACAAAGTAAACCCTCCTTTCCGATTGACCGATTTAGCTCATTTTTACAGCAGTTCTTTCTCGTGAGTTACCCACGACGTATACCGAGTTTCGTTACAATTCAGCAGAAATTACGACCGGTATGAGTATATTAGTACTTTAGGTCCGGAGTAAACCCCCTCCCCCCCTCGAAATAACCCGATTTAGTTTATTTTTACAAACCATTTTTCTCTGTTGATTACCTCCACGAATACCGAGTTTCGTTGAAATATAACAAAAACTACGGCTGGCATGGTCAAATTAGTGTTTTGGGTCCGGAGTAAACACCCCTCCCGGTGGACCGATTTTGGTGGTTAACGAACTCGTTCAATCGTTCGCTAATTGAACGCTATATACCACGTTTTGTGAAGAAAAAACAAAAACTCTGGCTGCTATCGTGTTATAGCAGCCCAATCAGTCCTCCCTCCTCCCTTACACTAGACCGAGGTGTCGCACAGGGATCCTCTCTATCCCCAACACTGTTTGCAGCCTACATAAATGATCTCCCATCCTCTATCCTATTTTGCAACTTCCACATGTATGCCGATGATTCCCAAATCTACCTTTCCTTCCCCCCCTCTGAGCTATTAGAAGCAGCAAGAAAAATTCAGGAAGACTTGGACAGGATCACAGCTTGGGCCAAGACCAACAAATTATTGATGAATGCTGAAAAGTCCAAAGCGATAGTGATAGGCTCAGCTCCCCTCTTGAAATCTCTCCCTCCTATCCTCCCTTCCTTCACCATTGACTCCAGTCCTATTCAATATGTTTCCACTGCCAAGAACCTGGGCCTTGTTTTCGATCAAAACCTATCCTGGAAAAATCACTTATCCCTAATCACTCGTCGCTCCATAGCCACCCTTAAACTATTTAACCGTTCCCGTCACCTCCTCCCTACTCCTACACGTCAGCTTCTTGTCTCTTCTCTAGTGTTCCCTCACTTCGACTATGGTTGCCTGGTGTATGGAGGGCTCACTGGGGAGCTTGAGGTTCGTCTTAAGCGATTAATGAACAGTTTTCTCAGATTTATCCTCGATACCCCCAGGGATGCCCATATTTCACACCGGTATTCCGAGTTGAAGTGGCTATTTCCATCAATTCGACGACAATATTTCCTAGGTTCCTTCCTTTACCAAACCATTTCTTCCAAATCTCCTTCCTATATTTACAACCTCCTGCAGTTTAAATCTGCTGTCCATTCCCGTGGTGCCCACTCCCGTCCCTCTGTTCTCTATCCTCCCACTCATAAAACAGCCTTCTTCGAACGTTCCTTCATCTCCCGAGCCTCCTCCTTCTGGAACTCTATCCCTCTTTCCATTCGACACTCTCCTTCCTTACCTGTCTTTAAATCCCGCCTCTTTGCTTTTCTCCTATCCTCCCAGGAAGACGCTTCTTAAAATTTCACCACCAGGAAGACCTGATTACCTTTGTAAATTACATTGCTGTTTTTTTCTCGTGTTTATGCATTTTCCTAGTTTATATCTTTTTATAGCCCCCATTCCTTTAATATTTATTAAACTTTTTAATATTTATTTGTTTATTTAAACTCTTTAATTTTATTCCCATCCCCCTCTGAACATTGTATCATCATTGCCCCATTCCAATGAATGTACATATTTACTTATATTTAATTTTATTATTTAAGGCTTCACATATAATATTTGTATTCGTTGCTTTTTTTGTTTTTTTCTTTTATACTTTTGTTTTTCTTTATTCATATTTATATTTTTAGGTTAAATTTCTTAATTGTTTATTTTGTACTTATTTTTATTCTTATGGGACGAAGTCCCAGAATAAAGTTTTTTTTTTTCATTCATTTCATTCATTATATATATATATATATATATACATACAGGGTGTCCCAGCATATGTGTCCACCCCCTTTTCCTCCTAGAGTTGTTGGAATTTCGAAATGAAACTTGGTCGGTCATAGTTATGTTGCATGAGGTTTCTTTTGAAGGTTTAGTTGACTTTGTAACATTCTCCAGTTTTACTCCAGCGCATCAAACTCTTGAGTTTCCAATGGCGGCAGGTATTTTTTATGACGAATTCTGATAGAAAATTTAATTTTAAGACTAATTTATTCTGAGGCATCTTTTGATCCGACGCACCGTTTGCGCGTAAAACGCAAAAAACTGAAAAATATCGCCCTTTTGTAGACAAATTCCTATTTATCACTGAAACCAAGCCTTGTACGTAAAAACACCTCGATGCAAACGTTGTAGCCTATTAATTTTCCTTTCAGATGACACCAAGATCAAAGAGACTTACGGGAGAAGTTTTTCGTAATTTTTTGACAAATACTACCTACATTATTGGAAGATATTCCACTGCAACAGCGCGGTTATATGTACCCAGTGATGTGGGCCGGGTAAATACCCAGTGGGTAGGTAAATATAAATTGGGTATATACCCGGGTATTTACCCACAGGGAAGGTAAATACCCAAAAAGTGGGTTTTAAGTGGTTTGTTATCCTTGTTAATATTATTTGAAATTATGCTCATACAGTCGTAACAACATTACAGTAAGCGGAAATCTCACCAGAAATGAAAAGGTAGCTTCTTGATGATAGTGTTTTGGATCCGAGTTGGGAAACTAGTTAACATCCTTGATCCAATTGTTGAACTTATCACTGCCAATCAGTTAAATGCCCCTTTGATCCACACAGTTCATAAGAGATTTAAGAATTACTGAAAACTCTTCAACAAGAAATCCCAGAATCTTCTCTTCAAAAAACGGAAGAAAAACTTGTGCTAACTAAATAGGAGAAACGCATTCAGTTTGGTGTTGGAAACGCACATCTTGCTGCAGACTTGTTGAACTCTTCTCTTCCATTTGTTTTGTGTGTGAGTTAGGCAGAAGCATGGGATTGAAATCAGTTGATCTTCGGAAAGACATAGCTGACTATAGAGACCAAGAGGGATTATGGCAAAGATCCTTTGTTTGGGAAGGTCTTGAAGACAATGACAAAGAAAATATTAAAATAAGTCACATGTTATGGTGGAGAGGCTTGAAAGGTACATGTGTTTTGATCAATTAAATCAAACTTCATTTGTGTTTTGAGAAATTGAGATAATCCTAGTCCAAAGTTTTGTGAATGCAGTACAGTAGTATCAAATTTAGGCAAACAACTTGTTTTATTGGTAGTCGGAAGGTCCATGGCAAATTTTCAGGTAATAATTTATTATTTATTAACCTCTCAGTGATCCTATTTTATAATTTATTATTGTTTTAATAGTTTCTCAGTGTTGCAATAGCTCTATACTGGCAAGATCCATGACATTTTACAATATTCGATTACTAAGTCGCGGTTTAGATAAATACCCGGGTATTTATGAAATTGGGTATTTACCCTAGGTATATACTCTGGGTATTTACCCTTAAGAATAAATACCCGGGTATTTTACTACACTGCATGTACATACAACTTGACGGTTGTCCCACACATTTTTTTTTTGATAGTACGGGAAACACACACATCCCCCAATTCAAAAGTTTATCTTCAAGGCTTCACTACATACATAAGAGATTATACTCTTGGTGGTAAAGCTTCGGGAGGTGTTTCTATATCTGTCAAGGAATCTGTTTACAGTGAATCAATCAACCTACGAACAACACTCCAAGCAGTCGCTGCATCAGTACACATCCCTTATAGAATCACCATTTGCAGTCTATACATTCCACCAGGTGAAGCAATTAATACTCATCTTCTTGATGATTTATTCACTCAACTACCACCTCCTATAGTAGTAACGGGTGATGTAAACGCTGAGCACATACACTGGGGCTCATCCAGGATCAACAGCAGAGGTAGGCGGTTCTATGAATGCTTAGAAAAGTGGGACTTGATAACATTTAATTGCCCTAGACCAACTCACCTTTGTCCTCGTAATGGTACGTTTACAAACATTGACATTGCTGCGTGTACGCCAGATATCTTCACACGCTTTAATGTGGACGTTTGTGCAGATTCATACAATAGTGATCACTTTCCAGTAGTAGTGTATGACCAAAGCAGGCAGGAAATTTTTCAAAGCCTTCAAAAGTTCAATTTCGATAAAGCTGACTGGTCAAAATTTCAAAGTCTTATTAGTAGTAAAATATCTAACATTACAACGATTGAGAACTTTAACAAATTAATCAATGAGGCTTCTGAGATGTCTATCCCTAAATCTACTAGAAATATCAAAAGAGCACCTGCACCCTGGTGGGACCAACACTGCACTAATGCTGTGAGAGAACGTCGAAAAGCTCTCAGAAAATTTTCCCACTTCCCATCAACTGAGAACCTCATTAAATATAAAAAAGCAAAGGCAATCTCCCGAAGGATCATAAATGAAAATAAAAAACGATGTTGGGTAGATTTTTTAAACTCCCTTAATAGATATACACCACCAGAACTAATATGGCAAACTATTGGTAAAATACAACACAAAAAATACAGGAACCCATAGCCCCCCCCATAGACAAAGCCCCCCCAACCCATAGCAGGAATTAAATCAGACAACACTATTTTCACTGACAAGACTGATATAGTTAACATTTTTGGACGCCACTTCTCAGCAATATCCAGTGACTCCAATTATTCTAGACGTTTTCTACTATACAAAAACAATACTGAAACTACTTTACTGACCATAAACATAAAACATCAACATCCACTAAATGAAGACTTTACTATTGACGAACTACAAGACGCACTAAAATGTTCAAAAAATACTTCTCCTGGTCAAGATGGAATATATTATAGGATGTTGAAAAATCTACCCAATAGTGGAATATTTCATTTGTTGAAAATTCTAAATAAAATCTATGAGACAGGACAATTCCCTGATTGTTGGAGAGACTCAATAGTGATTCCAGTGTTGAAACCCCATAAGAACAAGACCGAACCAGGGAGCTACAGACCCATCGCCTTGACCAGTTGTGTCAGTAAAATATTCGAGAGAATGTTGAACAAACGTCTCGTCTGGTTTATCGAAAGAAATAATTTACTATCCGGTTTTCAATGTGGATTCAAAAAAAATCATTCTACAATGGATCACATCTTAAGACTGGAGAGTGAAATATTAAATGCATTTATAAATAGAGAATGTGTACTAGCCGTTTCGTTTGACATTCAGAAAGCATTCGACTGCGTTTGGCGATGGTCTATAATCTCTGAAATGGTGAAATGGGGATTACAAGGGAAAGTTCTTAAAGTTATACCAGAATTTCTTTCTGAACGACGATTCCGGGTTAGGATAGATGATAATGTTTCAGACACCTTCACCCAAAAAAATGGTGTTCCTCAAGGATGTGTCCTGAGCACGACACTCTTCAAAGTAGGAATTGATTCTATCCGAGATGAGATACCTCCAGACATATCCTACTGTCTTTATGTAGATGATCTCCTTATTTTTTAAAAATCACAAACACTCAGGGAGGCTGAAATGTCCATACAAAATTGCATAAATCGCCTGGAATATTGGAGCGACAAACACGGTCTCATTCTATCAAGGGAAAAATCCCAATGTATCCTATTTACAAGGAAAGAACTCCAACCTGTTCCAGAAGTGACGCTGAATTCACAACTTATAACACACACCACTACACTCAAATTTCTTGGTCTGGTATTCGATAATCGGTTGACGTGGATCCCACATTTAAAAAATACTATTCTGAAATGTAAAAAATCCCTAAATTTTTTGAGGGTCATCAGTTGCACAAAGTGGGGAGCCGATCGGAAAACAATGCTCCAATTTTATCGAACTTTCACAAGATCCATTATCGATTACGGAAGTGTTGCCTACGCATCAGCCAGACCAAGCGCACTCAAAATGTTACACTATCCACAACACTGGCCTTCGCCTGTCTCTTGGAGCTTTCAGGAGTAGCCCTGTGGTAAGCCTGTATGCTGAGTCCGGCGAACCTCCTCTCGAGTACCGCCGTAAAATTCTCCTTATAACTCAAATGCATAAATCCAGAGCCTTGTGTAACTCCGAATGCCTTCATATGAGTATCGATAATCCTTACTACTACTTGTACAGATCCAAACCCCAAGCCCAGAGACCTTTCAGTTTAAGGTATAGAGAACTAGATAATATTTCACAATTCGGAGAAACGGAGGTACTGACATTTGGCACTACCCCTTTCCCTCCTTGGTTATTAAACAGTTATAATGTGGATATTACCCTTTCAAAATTTAATAAATTAAGCCCAACATCAAAATTAATTTATGAGGAAATGTCTAAAACTTTCACTATCCAAAACAGCCAGAAACTCTCTATCTTCACTGACGGGTCAAAGTCCGATAAAGGTGTGGGAGCAGCAGCTGTTATGGAAGAACAAATAATAACTAAAAAATCAAATGATCACTGGAGTTGCTTTACAACTGAGCTCTTCGGCATACTTATTGGCTTGGAGAACATACCGACTTCAGGCAGACGAGACGTTGTTATTTACACCGACTCACTAAGTTCACTTCAAGCACTACAGGACAAATACACCTCTCATCCTATACTCTCAAAAATACTTAAGACAATACACAAACATGTAACATTGTACTGGCTACCTGGTCATGAAGGTCTAGGGAAAAATCCGATTGCAGACACCCACGCAAAAATAGCTGCAGAACGGACCAATTCCACATGAAGACATAAACAGATCTGTGAAGACATTTATTTTAGAAAACTGGGAACACTCTTGGACGATACTTACGGACAACAAATTACGGACGATAAAACATACTGTCAAAGACTGGCCATCCAGTTATCGAGCCAATAGAAGGGAGGAGGTTGTATTGGCTCGACTTAGAATTGGCCATTCAAGACTTACTCACAAATACTTAATGACAAGACAAGAGAGTCCATCGTGTGAAATTTGTAATTCAGACTTAACAATAAAACATATTCTAACAGACTGCATTAGACGACATGACTTAACCATCCCTTACAACATGTGTGAACTTCTCGCTGAAGGTAGCCAGTACATAGACAGTATCTTAACATATCTACGAAATACAGGATTATACGATCTCATATGAAGACCTAGAAGATTCGTTGATGCAATCACATTTTTATCCCGTGAAAAAGTGCATTACTTTTATGTCTTAAAGTTAAAGCTCTAATCATTTTTAAGCCTTTAATATATTTCATTTAAATCCATACATCCTGGATTCATAATAATATATAAATTTATAATCAATTCCTGATCTCTTAGAAGACTTAACTCAGTGTGTTTATCGTACAAAATACGAAACACAATAAATAAATAAGTGGATAGAAACTATTTGAAAGCTTTCTAAATTCTCTACAGAATAGATTCTGAAACAAGTTTTAATTAGGTGATGTCAATCGAAGAAATAAGTGCTTAAAACTTCAAATACGTCTGTTTAGTTCTTATGAACGGGTGTTTGTCGTTCTTTTTGTAATTTTTGTCTCTTTCCCTTAGTTTTTTTATTGATTTTTATTTTTGTAATTTCTTATGTTAAGAAAATGTATTTGTGTGTAAAACAGGATAGGTGAAATAATCCAGGTAATGGATTATTTTCTATTGCTAGAAATAATGAAAAGTTTTGGGAACTTCGTATAATTTCTTAATATCTCGAAAACGGTTGAAAATCATGGGAAGCAAAAGGTTACCATTCGAAAGCTTACTAAATGCTCTACAAAAAATGTTCTGACGAAAGTTTTAATTAGGCGATGACAATCGGAGAAATAAGTGCTTAAAACATTAAAGTAATTGATTTCGTTTATTCGAACGTTTTTTTTGTCGGTTGTTATTCCTTGTTATTTCTTAATTGCTTATAGTTAGATAATGTATTTTACAATAAAACTGGTTAAGTAAAATAACAAAACAATTTATTTCTAGAAATATAGATTTCCTAGATTCCAAGACCTTGTAATTAGCCGGACCCTTTCTAGTGTTGACCGACCCTTCCAGGTAAGATCGTAAATCAAGACCTTTCAAGACTGGTGGAAACAAAATAATAACTGCTTCTAATTTAATCTTCAGGCGATTCGCCAAAGTTGCGAAGCCTTATCAATAAATAAATATTTTAATCTTTCCAAATTAGACTAGGGATAAGAACGGAACCGCGCTAAGATGATGCAGTTCCTGTGAGTCGGACTTTTTGGTTTGGGTACTTAGAATCATGGGATTCAGTTGAAACATTTTCTGCATGTTCTACTTTCAATAAAACAAATATGTTGAAATTTGTGTTACGTTTGGAGTTAAGGAAGGGTTAGAATAAAATATTTTATTAACAGACATAAAAAGTTTTGGTAACTTTGTATACTTTCCTTAATATCTCGAAAAAGGTTGAGAATCTTGGTAAACGGAAGAATACCATTAGAAAGCTTACTAAATGCTCTACAAAAAAGATTCTAATGAAAGTTTTGATTAGATCGGAGAAATAAGTGCTTAAAACTTTAAAGTAATTGATTTCGCTTATTGGACTGTTCTTTTTGTCTGTTTTTATTCCTTGTTATTTTTTAACTGCTTATAGTTGGATAATGTATTTGATAATAAATCAGGTTAAGAAAAATAAGAAAAACAATTTAATCTTAAAGATATGGATTTCCAAGATATAGCTATTCAAATGCTTAGCGGGGTCCTTTCTAGGGCGGGGACCCATCCAGGTAAGATCTTAAATAAGACCTTTCTTGAAAGTAAAGATGGAACTGTCAACTTTGGTCCTCCTCCCGGCACTTTCATTGCTGACGAAGGCTACCAATGAGTAGCCAAAACGTCCTAAATCTAGATTTTTTAACAAAAATCGTATTGAGGTTTCTTTAGCCGAATCCCAACCATTCCATCTTTACTTATCACCTCGACGGCTAACTATTTAATCTTCATGCAGAAATGTGGACCCAAAATAATAACAGCTTCTATTTTAATCATTTTAAATGAGTCTAGAGATAAGAACGGAACCGCGCTAAGATGATGCAGTTCCTGCGAGTCGGACTTTTTTCTATTCATATCCATTTTCTAAATTGTTATTTTTTAAAACTTGTAAGGTATATTTTTCATTCGTAATATCCCGTTAAATATTCAATCTACAACTTTGATCTTGAAATCATCTGAAAGGAAAATTAATAGGCTACAACGTTTGCATCGAGGTGTTTTTGCGTACAAGGCATGGTTTCAGTGATAAATAGGAATTTGTCTACAAAAGGGCGATATTTTTCAGTTTTTTAGTTTTTTAGAATAAATTAGTCTTAAAATTAAATTTTCTATCAGAATTCCTCATAACAAATACCTGCCACCATTGGAAACTCAAGAGTTAGATGCGCTGGAGAATGTTACAAAGTCAACTAAACCTTCAAAAGAAACCTCATGCAACATAACTATGACCTACCAAGTTTCATTTCGAAATTCCAACAACTCTAGGAGGAAAAGGGGGTGGACACATATGCTGGGACACCCTGTATATAGATATATATAAATTTTAACGGGGGTCATTTTCGGTGTCTACTAGGTAGGATCGATAAAGATTTGAAGACATTTTTCAAAAATTCCGTCATGAGTGCAACCTCAATAGCTACTTTCCTTCGGAGGAAAGTGCTAATAGTCAGTAGGCAAGAGGTCCGGATAATTGGCCGGATGTGGCTAGAAAAGGGTCATGTCTGCTTCGGCAAAGAAGTGTAGCACAAACTTCATTGCGCTGATTTGTTTGGCGGTCATTCAATGCGTTTGGAACCAAACTTTCCAGCTTTTTCACTTTTCTAGTCGCCGTAAGGTGGTCGTGGACGGTCGATTTGCTTATGTTTTTTTGCATTATCCAGAAGAGTTATTCTGGGGTTTTCTTCCACCGATGGTGGCAGAACATCGTCATCAAGAGAGGAAGGCCTTCCACGACCTTCTTTATTTTCCAGGCTGAAGTCTCTCTCCCGAAATATTTTTAAACCATCTTTGAACAGTGTAGTCATTAACGCTACCCTCGCCCCAGACGTTCGATCTTTCTAGTCGTCTGGGCTCCGCTTGGGTCGAGTTTAAACTCGTAAAAGAAAATCGTACGAAATTCACGATCTGACATCATAGGAAAGAATGAATTATTTCCAAGTAGCGAAATGCTACAGAGTTAAACAAACATTATCATGAAGAAGAGGATTAGTAAGTGTCGACATTCATACAAATGAATAATCCAGTAAACGTACACTGATTATACAGAGGATTTTTTAAAAGAAAACGAAAAATCCTGCGGTATATTATGGACAACCAAATATATATAATTGGGGGTTTATCTATTTTACTATAGTACCACCATGTTATTTTCCTCTTTCAGTTTTCTCGGTGGCTGTTGGCCTTTTGAGTGCTCAAGCGAGTAACTACCCAGCCTGCGGGTTCCGTACTCTGGAACAGGTCTATCAGTGGAAAGTACTCAACTATAGTACTCCTCCTGGATATGTGTATCCCCAAAATTATGTTCCAAAATATAACTCCATCAGCGGAATTGAAATAATACCCAGCGGTTTGCTGGTCGCTTCACCCAGGCAAGCCAATATCCCCCCTGCCACGCTCTCCCTCATACCAATCCCAGGACCAGGATCAGGAAACGCATCACCCAATTTAATGGTAAGTTGTACAGGCAAAATAGTTGAAAATAAAAGAATGGAATAAATCAATATCAAGAGAATAATCATGACAAAGACAATTTTAAACTCTTAACACATTCGCTGCTGGCTCTGTAGCATACACGGAGCGCCAAGTCTTGCCCAAGTTTGTTTTATATTTATTTAAGTTATTTTAGACAAATTAGTCAGGAATAAGGCATAAACTAACTGTCTTCCTAAGGAATGTGTTTAGTTATGCAGCTCCTGTATGATGGACTTTAGTTTTATTTAATTTATTTTTATTATTACAACAACCAATTTCATGATACTGCTTGAGATAAATACAACATAGCATAATCAATAATGAGAGCTTTCCTTTGCAGCCCTATCCCAATATTACATTCAACACAATAGATGAAAACAACCTAAATTGCAATGGCACACTTGTGTCAGTGCACAGGATGGCTAGAGATAAATGCAACAGGCTTTGGGTTGTAGATCATGGTGTTGTGAATAACTTTAATGACGCACGACAAATATGTCCACCCAAAATTGTCATCTTCGACTTGTCTACAAATGAAGCGGTGAGTGAATAGAAATAATATGGCAATTGATAATTATTACATTAACCTGAATATGGTCCTACTAGTGTAAGGTCACCAAAGGTATTTTTTTTTCTTTTAGGAATTCATTTTTATTTAAAATCTGTGCTGAAACTAAATTTTAAAACTTTCGTTTTAATTTGCCAAAAGTTTAAAATAATGAGCTGCCTCCTTATTAATGCACGTCCTTTAATTGACACCAAGCTATTAAAGAGATTATTAATTTGACAAATCTTCTTTTGTATCAATGTAAAGCATATATGCTTTATAGGTTGAAGCTATTGTCCTTAGCTTAAATTTGATATGGCGCTGGTTGTGGAAGGTATTGTTTATGATTTACAAGGCAAATTTGTGTTGCTATTCTTTTATTCATGATATTTATTCAGGAGAATAAATAAAAGACCTCCCTTTTAACAATTTTGTTGAATTGAGATACATCCAAGTCATAATTTTACTACCTCCACCATCCCAAAATATGGAAACCCTGTTTTTATTTTAAACAAAAAACAAAAAATGTAACTGGTTGATCCCTTCTGCTTTAATCTTCCTATAAATATAGATTCCTTATTTCCATGATTGAAGCTTGCCAAATGACTGTAAAATAAAAATAGCACTCAATAATAAGATAAGAGACATGATACATGGACTTAGAAGTCACATTTCTATTCAAATGTATCTTTTTAACAGGTAAGGATTATTCCAATCCCTGCAAACATGGTTAATCCTAATGCGATCTTGGCAGCTATAGTTATTGATGATGTGGTGGCCTCTACTGGAAGCACTACTACTTGTGATGGCCTCTATGCCTACATTGCAGACACCACTGGCATGGCAATTATTGTTTATCAAGATACAGGCAGTAACTCTCCGGGCAGCTTCCACAAAGTCACTCATCCTTATATGGCGCCTGATCCAGATGACTACGTTAAAGAAGTAGGATTGTATTATAATAACTAAAAAATTATCACTCAGCAACAAAATTTCAAAGCCAAAGAGGAAAGAAACACAAAGAATATTATAGCGTTTCCAAAATGCTTGAAAACTGTTAGAAATAATGTCTCCATCCGGATTAATTAGATTAAGACAAGACAGATTTGGATAGACACATTTATGGAACAGAGCAGACATGTCCACACAACGTGGGCAGAGACATAACAGACAGAGCCCGCAAAGTAAGCTTGTACACATAGGACAAACAGTGTTGCCAATAACAATAAATTAATCTATTAATTTTACTTAAACCATTCTTAGATTATACATCTAACAAAAATACAAATTTTCATAAGGAAAAACTGAGACTGTCTATTGCTAACAAAAAATCACATTTGGTTAGATATGGTTAACACTGACATACAAACAGAACTGAGTATTAATTATGTAACATAAACAATGCTTTTGTAACTATTACGATTTCTACTAAAAATACATTATTTTACAGGGCCTTTACAATTAAGATTCATAATCAATGCTCAGGGGCCACCTCTGCTGAAGGGTATTTGTTTTATTTATAAACCACAAAAAAACCCCTTATATTCAATTAAATGAGGTGTCGACTTTCAAAAGAAGGAGTTTGTCAGCTTCATCATTTCCTAGTTTACCTGAGTGCCCTGGTACCCAGTGTAATGTTTCTTCGATATTCCAGAATTGAATATATCTTCTTTTTTTATGTTCATTATTATCAACTCTAATGTTAATTATTACTGATCTTTCTATTTGTTGCTACGCTTTAAATTTATCCTTAGAGAAGAACGGGATTCTTTCAGTGCTCTAATGCTGAGAGGATAAATTACCCCTAACTGGATTAGAATCAGTATATTGAAAGTTTTACAGCTTCAGGTATTGATTCGCCAATGCTGAGGTATTTTCTGTTTTAGGTACAAAACGAAGAATTTGCTTCCTTCAAAGGAATCACAGGAATGGATTTGGCAAGCAAAGGCAAGAACAGTAAAGTGTACTTTCAAGCTATTAGTTCAGAAAAATTCTATGCCGTAGCAACTTCGATTCTCCAGCAGCCTCCTCCCGGCAACGATCCAAGGCGACTTAATATAACAAGAGCTTCTACAAAGGAATCAAGTGGAACTGGACTGTACGTGGATTCTACGGATGGCTGTGTTTATTTCAATCCCATAACGCTGGGAACAATCGTTGGATGGAATCCAAACACACTTATTCAAAGGTAATATTATCATGAATATGCCAAAACTAAATCTTAACTGGTGAAATAGGCAGAACTTCTATGAAACTTCACTTTAAATATATTTCTTTATTCTCTACCCAACATTTGTGGCGTATCTTCTTAATCTCTTAATCCCACCATTTCAAGTAAAATCAGACATGGTTATGACAAAAAACTAAAAAATAACTTCGCATAAAATATACACTAAAATTACAGGATACTAAATAGAAGCATGCACAGAATATTAAGAACAGAGAAATGAAATAGCATTTGCTTGTTCTCTTATTAATTATGAACATACTTTTCATTTTGATAAAATAAGCACTTTAGGAAAGGGAATAAATATAACGAAAAGAAAAAAAATCAAGAAAGTGTTCATACCATTAAAATAGAAAGAAAGTTATGACTAAAAATACTTCACCAAAAAATAAAACAATTCAAGGTCACTTTTATCATTTTATTTGATAAGAAATTAACTGTTTATGTCAATCAATAGCCGAGAGGTTTCTTTTAATTTTTATGGCTGTGTTTCTTCTAGAAATTAATTTTAAACATGTGACATATGGATTGATCAGCTGACTTATGTCAGCCATATTGGATTCATTCAGTCTTTAATGGTGGAAGGTTTCCTCCTCAAATTATTATTTATAAAGTATTCCACTGAAGAGGCGCCAAAGGGGTTTTCATAAATCTGGGGAAAAAATTTATGAAATGACCTCCTACCTATTTCATCAATTCCTTAATCAAAGCCATTTCTTGCCATTTAATTACATTCTTTTTTTTTTTTTTTTTTCCCATACAAGCATATTATATTAACTAAATTTAAAAATTGAATAGTGAGTTTTACTTTGGGGAAAACATGACAAACATGAACATGTCTTTTCCATTCATTTTATTTAGCTAATTTATAAAAGTCTATTCTAATTGAATTCAAACATTTTATTTTCAGAACTATAGCAAAAAATTCAACATCAATCATAATTGTAAACGATTTCAATCAAGTTAACTCTTCTACGACATACGCCATAAGTTGGGCTATACAGAAGATCATAAATCAAGATACCAACCCAAATGAAATAAATGGTTTTCTTCTCAGGCTTAATTTGATTAACTCAGCTCTTACACCAGGAATCATATTAAAATATATTGTTTAAATTTATCATTTATTGTCTGTAAGTATGAAAATCTTGCTAATTATATATCTGTAATGAATGTAAAAACAAATTAACATAATAATTAATCATTTATTTCAAAATAACCTCATCAAATTTGTATTTCAAGGATAGGATATCATTTAAAGATTTAGCACTGACGATCAGAGGAAGATATATTTTTGAAAACTGGGATACTGCTAGGTATGTTGATGATATTTTCAGAGTAGGAAATTATTCAAGAACACAGAAAGATTCATGAGTATTTTAAAGAAAAAATCTGAGATGACCTAATATTTTTGGTTTTGGAAGACTCAAAAGTTACCTATTTGTCTATCAACAAACAAAACTCAAATAAATAAATCATGCCGGGTCCATCAATGTGGTTCTGAGGGACACGCAGAGAAACACATTTCATTTATTGCTAGAAACTACAGCTAACTTAACACGACTTAATCTGCTAGCACAATTAAAAATCGTTTGTATATTAATTAATTAACAAATAATTTAATAGAAATGATTAATATAGGTGAGTACATTTTCCTGAAGGCATATTTACCATGAAAATAAGCGAAGCTATGTTTGACATAAGCAGGTAAAATAGAACGTTGCATTTGTCCAGGTTTTCTTCTCACAGCAGCACCTAAACTACTAGCTAGCAATTCATATGGTGGTTAATTGTGTTGAGTACGGGTCCTGGAGTTGTTGAAAATGCTCATGTGCGGAGAGCTATGGACTGTCTAGCTCACTGCCTTCGGCAGGACTGGTGGATATCAAAGCAAAGCTGCAAGCTACGCTGAGGCTAGCTGGAGCTAACACCACGGACAAGTTCTGTCTGGAAAAGGAAGCCTGCAAGTTGGCTTGCCAGCAACTCCCACCAAAGAGGTGGAGAAAATGGGAAAGAAAGAGGCGGGTGACGACCACACCAGCATTGCAGAGGCAGTCGGTAGCACACAATCGAGGATGGTGCCATGCCTGCCAGCAATATTCTCAGGATCCCAGTGGGCAGCTTCTGCGGCTTATGAAGGACCACCTCCGTCCAGCACCATTTGGTACCTTTTGGAGGACGCCGTCTGTATAAAAGGCCTTAAGGGACAGCTCTTATGTATTGCTCATGGATCACACTTTCAGAAAGCCTCTGCTGCCATCATACACCAGACCTCACCCTGTCGTCACCCGAGGAGAGAAGCCGTACAAGATACAGCTCCATGGAAAGCAAATGTGTTCATTGAAAGGCTGAAACCAATTTTCTTGCTCACACTGACATCTAGAACTTCACAGGAAGAGGACATAAGCTCAGCATCGCCTGCCATGTCTATTTTGGCCCAATCACGACCAGATAGAGTACCATCATCCGCAGAAGTGCCCTTTCAGACCTGCTCAGGATGATCTGTAAATGTTGAGTGATCAACTCCCGTATACAATAACGTAGTCATCACCCGCCTGTCTATATTTTCTCTACCTCAATGGCAAAAGATACTAGCAAGCCAACCAACCAAGGAAGTAGGCTTTCTTCCCGACGCAACTGAAACAATTGACCTAATTTTCAGAATCGTTAAGAACTTTTTGGACAATTTAATATACAGAGTTATTGTTGTTTATATGCAGAAACTGCGATCAAATGATTTCCATACAATCTAGAAAACATATAATACATACTGCCGGGTACTGTTGTCCCGGGCTCGGGAGCCGTGGGGGCCCGGGCCGGGCCTCGCTAATTGGAAAAAGTGGCCTATAGTTATTGGAATGGGATCTATATATTTTTAATTGTACACAAACGACAAAACAAGTGCAGTCCTAGAATAGTATATCTCATTACGAGTCGTAATAAAACTACAAGTATCGAAAGTGACCTTTGCTGCACCGATTGTTTACTTTGAATTTAAAGATAGGAAGGGCACAGGCCGTGTCTGGCGGGAAAGACGGTGACCCAATCCACTTCCTCTTCCTGTACTCCCGCCAAATACATAATGTTATGATTTTCAGAAATGTACAAAGTCCTATAGCAAAGAACTAGAATTTTCAGTCTGGCTCTAAGAAGTGGGGGCCCGGCTCTGAGAAGTGGGGCCCGTGATCTGGTCCCGGGCCCGGCTCTGAGATGTGGCGGCCCTGTTTATTCCTTCCACTCAGATCGTCTTATTGAAAATTACTTGTAAACCGCATTTATAGAGAATTAGGTTAGCTTTCGAATGCTTACATTCCGCATACCAATATTTCCTTCAAATAAATATGACGTGATGTCTGTCTGAAATTTTTGCTTCGTTGGATGTACTATCTGGTGACCAAGCGTTGAAATTCTTTGCTCAAATCCCAGCCCGCAGATTTAATTTGCCTGAAAAATGAACATTTGAATCTTAAAATACTTAATCATGAGTTTCAAACATTAAATAAAATTATATTGGTATGAAAGAGGAACCCAATAAGCTGGTACGGTATCTACAATCTACTACTATGTTGCATTTGAAGACATCTGCTGAATAACCAGAGGCTTCCAGGCATATAACAGGCATTTACAAAACTACGGGTGATTGATGATCACGTACAGGAAATTCAAGTAGGTTTCGTTGTGCCAGGTGAAGCTTGGTGAACGTTGCGTGGTGCTTGGTGAAAATTCGAGGTGCAGATTACGGAGCGCGGAGAGCTGACCTTGTTTGACAGTGAAAAACGTCTGCCGGTCCATTCAGGGTCACCCGCGTGTCCTGTGATCCGGGGCGAGTAGGGACAGGAAGAACGTATGTCCCCCTCGGGATCAGGTAGTAATCTGGAAATTCACCGGTTTTATCACGTCGGGGTCACCACTTTAGCCGTTGTTGCGTGAGGCTAACATAACAGGAACAAGCTCCATAGCACAACGGAGTCGTATGCACGTGGTCACTGCCTGGGAACGGAGCGAGTCAGGTACCCAGACAGTGGCTAGACACAGACTAGCTTAAATGGCGTCAGATCTGGCTGCAGTGTTGTACACAAGCCTAGCTGTAGCAACTCCAGTGTTGCCACCAAATAAAACTGAGAAGTTAGGGGGGCGCCGCTACACCTACATTGGTCCCGACCCGATCCGATCCAGTCACAGTTCGTCAGTAATTGCCTCGTAGTGAAGTAAAAATGAGTGATTAATTTAAGAAATACCACCTAATATGGATAGAAACCTTCGATAAGGTTGAATGTTGGAGGTATGAAGGAGGAGTTGAGAGGCCAATAAATCTTCTGGAAGTACATCAGTCCGTAAAAAAGAAATCTTAGTGCAACAGTTAATTTTTAACTGTTACACTACGATAATAGATGTCAAAGATAAATTACCTATTAATCACATGTGCTTTAATAAGCACACATGTTATTCATAAAGTTTTCATTGTAATTGAATAAAGACTATTAACAGGTCATGGGCCCAGAACTAAAACTTATGTAAAGATAATTCGATTGCAAACGGCCCTAGTCCCTAGTATTTAAAAATGTCGGTGTTTACAGTACCTGTACTTACCTCGAATAACTTCTCAAATTGGAAATTTAGAAGCAAGGCAATCTTTGAAAAGGAAGAAATAGTTGAGGTAATCGAAAGTGACCTACCAATAAATGAGAAAGAAAAGAAAACTTTTCTTATTAATGATGCAAAAGGAAAAGCCATTATCATTCAAGGACTGTCTGATAAACATATTAATATTATTCAAGATTGTCAAACATCAAAACAAATGCTTCAAGCTTTGAAGGATGTATTTGCTAGGTCTAGTTCTTTTTCTAAATTAACCTTATGGAGAAAACTTGTAAATTTTAAAAGTGAACGATATGAAAATTTGGAAGATTATTTTCTTAATTTTGATAAAATTATCAAAGAACTGAGTGATATAGGTTCTACTTTGGACGAGTGACAAAATATGTCATTTGCTTCTTTCACTCCCTGAAGATTATAATACAGTGGTAACTGCTTTGGAAATAATGGGAAAAAAAAATGGACTTTGTAAAAGCGCGTCTTTTGGACCATTAATTGAAAATTAAGTGTCAAGATACTTCTGAGACAGGTCTTAAAGCCTACAATAATGGCTGCTTTCGATGTGGGGATAATTCACACTTCCAAGCAAAATGTCCAAAAAATTTCAGGGGACGTGGACCTAGCAGATGGTAGAACTCTCATAATAGAACCAGGAGGAACTGGGGACGCAATTTTCTTTCAAAATCGAATTCTGGAGAAAATCCAATACATAAAAATAGTCATGCAAATCATGCACAAAGTGAGAGTGAAATTGATTTATTGACAACTGAAACTTGTAATTCAAGCATGATCTTTGAAGAAAAATCTTTTGGTAAAAATGCAGTTTCCAGCCCTCCAAACCGATTTCTTTCAAACTTTGCACAATAACGTATTTTGATGCACTAAACACGAATACGATAAAAAAAAACGTCGGATTTAACTAGGAAAGAAGTTATTAAGCACTTAAGTTCACTGTTGCGCAGGTTATGAGAGCTAATGTAAACAACTAAATTTGTGATGACTTTTTTTTTTTTTTTTTTTTTTTTTTTAATTTGTGTTTTTAGACATATGTCAACCACATGGGTCATGGATGTCTCAGTTAGAAGACTCGTTTGATCTTATATATGTCAATTGGCATATAATTTCAATATGACTATTGATATATGTTGATATGATAAGTTTATTGAGGAAAGAAAGTGATATTGACCAAAAGTGATGGATTGAGAAGATCGATATAGATTGAAGATAGATAGGAGGAGATTGAAACATATATATATATATATATATATATATATATATATATATATATATATATACATATATATATATATATATATATATATATATATATATACATACACACAAATATTTATAAATTAAATATGTCGGATTAACTTAGTTCTTTCTAGGAAAACAAATAATTTAGTTAAGTGATTCGAGTTATTTCCCAGAAGTTCCCTTAGGTCAGTGGGCAAATCTAACTGTTCTCTTTCTTTTATGTAGCCCCTGCATTCGGTGAGGATATGTTTTACGGTTAGATGTACGCCGCAGTACTGACATATCGTTGGTGGTTCCTTTGCCATAAGATAGCTATGCGTCAGTATTGAGTGTCCTATTCGTAGCCTGGTCAATATCACTTCCTCTCGTCTTCTGTCGCGTATGCTGCTACTCCATGCATCTACGTCTTCTTTTATTTCACGGAGCTTTTCCCCTAACTCCATCCTATTCCATTCTTGGAACCATTTATCTTTTAGTGGTAGTTTCACGGCTGCTAATACATCGTTTACAGGAACTTGACAGCAAACTTGTCCTTCTTTTGTTGCTTCTTTTGCTGCTTTGTCAACTTTTATGTTTTCAATTATTCCACAATGCCCAGGAATCCATATAAACAGAGTTTTTATGTTATTTATTCTGAACTCATTTATTTTGTTTTGTATATCTATGACCAGTGAGTTGTCTGGGTAGAGATTGCAGATTGCTAGAATTGATGATAAAGAATCTGTACAAATTACGATTTGTTGAGTGGTTGGGATAATAAAATTTAGAGCCTTTTTTATAGCTAGTAATTCAGCTGTAAAGCTTGAACAAATAGAAGGGAGTGAAAATTTGTATATTCTTTGTTCCGACAGTATAGCCGATCCTACTCCTTCCACTGTTTTTGATCCATCAGTGAAGACAAAGTTACTAGGCACTGTTTGACTTTTAATTTTATAGAATTCATTTTCATAGATTAAAGGCGGGGTTTCTTTTTTTAAATATTTTGTAAGGCTGATATTAACGTGTGGAGGATGTAATAGCCATGGTGGATGATTTGATAAGGTTATGGGCTGTAGTTTAATATTATTTAAATGATTCCTGTTTAAGAAAACGTTGGCTCTGGCAGGGAACGGTACTTTTGAAGTATTGTTATCATAAAGATCAGAATAATGCTGAATCCAGTTTATGCTGGAGAAGTAATCATTCAAAGGGTGTGTTAGCCGGCCTTTGATTCTGAAATAATAGGAAATGGTAAGCTGTAATCTTCTATGGTTTAGCGGTGGTTCGCCGGCCTCTACAAGAACGCTTGGAGCTGGACTTGATCGGAAGGCTCCCGTCGCTAGTCGCAACCCAGAATGATGGATCGGATCGAGGATCTGAAGGGTCCTTGGACTAGCTGATCCATACACTGTGCAACCATAATCTAGCTTGGATCTTATCAAGCTCCTGTACAGCATGAGCATGCTTGTTCTGTCAGCTCCCCAAGAAGTATTACACAAAACTTTTAATACGTTCAGAGATCTTTTGCACTCAGTCTTTAAGGATCTTACGTGGGGAACCCATGATAAAGTCCGGTCAAATGTTAGACCCAGGTATTTTATTGTATCTGATTCCATTATTTCTCGGTTATCTATTTTGAATGGTGGAGTAAAATTTGGTCTTCTAGGACTGAAAACAATACTTTTAGATTTATTAATTGAAATTTTGAAGCCGTGTGACGTTAGCCAGTTATTTATGCGGTGATGACTTTAAGGCATAAATTACGACTTTAAGGCATACGTGCTGTGCGTTTCCGCTCGCTCCGCTACGCTCCGCTCGCTCAAAAAGATAACATAACCCCGGTCAATCCAACTCGCTAAAATTAATAGACTATAATATTAAGCACTAAAGTTAGGAAGGTTATAAAACTAGGCATCAGCGTATTTGTAAACACGCGCATGCGCAGATATGTAACATTGGGAAACAGAGAACTCTCATTTGAAATGTTCAGAAACCATTTATTCAAAGATATTGTTAATTTTAAGGCCATCCTCACCCGTCGTCACTTGTCGCTTAAGGGCATACGTGCTATGCGTTTCCGCTCGCCCCGCTACGCTCTACGAGGTTGGAGATCTATTTGTCTCATAAACTGCACATTTTAATGCTTCTCCCCATAAAAATTTGGGGAATCAATTTAGTTCTTAATTTTGAAAGAAGTGCCCCGTTCATTCTTTCACATCTACGATTCATTTGAGGAGAATGGCTTATAGTATACTCCATTTGAATGCCATTTCTTTCAATAAAATTTAAAAGATAATTAGATTTTGCTTCACCACCATTGTCAAATCTTATGCGCTTTACGCTTAATCCAAACTGAGTTTTTATTTGCCTAACGTATGATATCAAATTTTCAGCTGCTTCACTCTTATGTTTCAACAGTTTGACAACAACAAAAAGAGAATAATCATCTAATATGACTTGAAAATATCTCTCCCCATTGAGTGTACTTGGATTGATAGGACCAACTAAATCACTGGAAATAAGACTACCTATTTCAGTTGCACGCTTCTTGTTTTCATAAAATGGTTTCCTTTTTGCCATTCCTTCAGCACATGATTTACACAATTTGCTTAGTATGGGTAAACTCAATTGCGAGAGTCCATCATTGACGAACTATTGAAAAACAAAACAGGATTATTTTTAATGTAAACTGTAGTGCCTGATTTATCGGTAATTATTTTTGCCCCATGGCTAACAATTTTTGACGAAGAAAGCAAATTCTGTTTCATTATTGGCACAATCAATGCCTCGATTCACATTTTTTTATTTTTAACATAAAGACTCAACTCACCCTTTTCATTTGCCGTCAAAATCCGGCCATCCGCTTGAACAATTTTCACTGTGGTTTCTAATTTCGTGATGTTCTTCATGAAACGTTTCAATTCTCCCTTGACAAAATGATTTGAAGCACCACTGTCATAGATAAAAGATTGGTAAAAATGCAGTTTCCAGCCCTCCAAACCGATTTCTTTCAAACTTTGCACAATAACGTATTTTGATGCACTAAACACGAATACGATAAAAAAAAACGTCGGATTTAACTAGGAAAGAAGTTATTAAGCACTTAAGTTCACTGTTGTGCAGGTTATGAGAGCTAATGTAAACAACTAAATTTGTCAACATACGCATGCGCGGGTATGGAAAAGTTCGTAATAAGGAAGTTTAATTGAAATTTACCATAAATTATCGAAATTCATCAGCAGTTATTTATTTACAATCATTTTTTTAAATAATTAAACACTCCTCACATTTCTTGTTTCGTTCATGAAAAGTATTATATATCAGAAATCCCTTAATAATTTGCTAATGCCTTTATAATTATCGTTCTAATTCGCGCCTATCGAACTTCAATTGTCAACAAGTCAATTGTCAAACAAATATTTTGATGCTAAACAGAAGAACATTTAGATGGATATTTGGCCGAATTTCTCTTCAAACGCGCTCATAAATATGAAGAGCGTTTAAAGGCATTTTTCAGTGCGATTGGGGATTTGTATCCACCGAACATCCAGTCTCAAGAAGAAGAAGAAGAAGAAAAAAGCTAAAAGAGATGTCTTGGAGGATTAGAGGAATGTCTAGGAAGACTTTAAGGGCATACGTGCTATGCGTTTCCGCTCGCTCAAGAAGATATCAAAACCCTAGTCAATCCAACTCGCTAAAATTAATAGAATTCTATTTATTTTAGCGAGTTGGATTGACTAGAGTTTTGATATATTTTTGAGCGAGTGGAAACGCGTAGCATGTATGCCAAAAAGTCGTCCTAGACATTCTTCTTATCCTCCTAGACATTCTTACGTTATGTTCGGTGGATATAAATCCCCAATCGCCCCGAAAAGTGCCTTTAATGTAATTCTTAAAAAATGCCTTTAAGTAATTCTTCGCTATTGTGGACGAGATTATAAATTCGTGCAACTTCATTGTTAGTTTTGTATAAAATGAAAGTATGTTGACAATCAAAGTTCAGCAGGCACGAATTAGAACGAACTAATAATTATAAAGGCATTAGCTAATTATTAAGGGATTTCTGTTATATAATACTTTTCATGAACGAAAGAAGAAATGTGAAGAATGTTTCATTATTTAAAAAAATGGTTGTGATTAAATAAGTGCTGGTGAATTTAAATTAGATTTCTGGACTTTTCCATACCCGCGTATGCGCATGTTGACTAATATAGTTGTTTACATTAGCTCTCATAACCCGCATAACAGTGAACTTTAGTTCTTAATAACTTCTTTCCTAGTCGAAAGGGAGTTTTTTTTTTTTTTTTTTTTAAACGGAATCGTGTTTAGTGCATCAAAATACGCCATTGTGCAAAATTTGAAAGAAATCGGTTGTGAGGACGCGAAACTTCAGTTCTACCGTAATTTCCGATGGGGCGATCTCAAACGGACAAATAAGTGCTTAAAACTTGCAAAGTGGCTTTGTCTATTCCTTCTATCCCCTCCCTGGATCCTCTTGGCAGTGTCCTTCTCCTGGACTGTCCCCAGCTCCATTTGTCGATAAAGAGGGGGAGAAAAAAAAAGACTAGATAAATACCGTATCTAAAATCCAAATATCAGTAAAATATTTGCAGGTCGAACTGAACTTCCTTTGTTCACAAGGAACACAAATGATCAAATAGCCTAACCTGGATATTATTTTTGGTTCCTTGCAACTAAAGTGAAAAAAAAAGGAAATCAGTCCATTAGGTGAGGAGGTTCACTATGGAACCCAATTATTGATTTGCTCATAAGGCTGTAATTTTGCTTCCATGTAACAAAACTTGATGTACTTTGAGCCAAACAAATAATAGATATGTGTTGTGAAAATAAATAAAAACCGTCCATTAGGTTTGGGGATTTACTTATTACCAAATTATTTATTAAATGATGCTATTTTAGTCAGTCCTCTCGGTGGCTGTTGGCCTTTCGAGTGCTCAAGTGAATAGCTACCCAATCTGTGGGTTCCGTACTCTGGAACAGGTGTATCAGTGGGAGGTACTCAACTATAGTACTCCTCCTGGCTACGTTTATCTTAGATTAAAATAATCTCTAGAAATTATTTATATGGCAAAACAAGGTTCGCCGGGTCAGCTAGTATATATATGTTCGTGTGTGTGCCTTTTAACACAATAGTGGCCAAAGTTCTTTTTCCTCTACAGACCTTTTTATATAGCATTCCCAAAAGAAACAATTAAATGAGTTTGTTAACCAGTAAAATTGCTCCATCCAAAATTGCCCCCACCAGCTGTAATTTTTGGTTCATCACAACAAAACTAAGTATACATGATGCGTAACTAATACGCAAGATGTGATGTAAAAGTAAACAAAATTGGTTTATTAGGAAGGGGGGATTACTCCCGAACTGAATTATTAATTTGCTCATTATTTTATTATAATAAATAAAATCCATGTGGCATTAAAAATTGGAGCACGTAGAAAATAAATTCTCAATTTCAGGGTTATTGTAATGTGGGGAAAAAGGATGAAGGTTAAGCACATACAAACAAGCATATTAACTCAAAGTCCGACTCGCAGGAACTGCATCATCCTAGCGCGGTTCCGTTCTTATCCGAACTGCGATTAGTAAAGGAATAGTAGCAGCTATCGGTAGGTTTTGATCTTTCGTTAAAAATATAAAATAAAATCTCAAAGAGAAGGAAGCTTAAAGAGCCACATATGGAAACTGACAGTTTTCTAAACGGATGGGACTCTCCCGTCATCGCGACGCTCACTCTAGGAAAACTCTGTTACCAATATGATTCTTATTTTCTCAGCTTTAATGAAATACTCATTCCACCGATAAATGAACTTAAAAAACAAAAGTGAGGTAAACAGTGACAAAAACCCGTTTAAAATAACAAAACTAACACTTTCGAAGTTTTAAGCTCTTACTTCTCCGTCTGATATTGTCCCATCGAAATTTGCTTCAGAATCTTTTTTGTAGAGAATTTAGTAAGCTTTTGAATGGTTACATCGTACTTCCCACGATTTCTTAACTGTTTTGAAGATATTAAGGGGGAAAATGGTGCTAATACCTACCGATAGCTGCTATATTCCTTCACTAATCGCACTCGAGATAAGAACGGAACCGCGCTAAGATGATGCAGTTCCTGCGGGTTGGACTATTTTTTCAGACAAATTAATGTATTATGTTTATATTATAATATAAATAATATATTTATAAGAAGAGCAAGTCACTTTAATTGCGGTGTAAAATATTGTTGCTAGCTAAATCTAAGTATTATATAAGCTCATAAGGAAAAAATGGTGCTAATGGCTCAGATTTCGATGCACCATAAAGAAAAAAAAAAATCAAGGACAATATACGAAGATTCCCAACCATTTCATGTCTGTTAATAAAATATTTTATTCTAAACCCAATAACGCTACACTTATACACAAATAAATTTTTTTAGGTACCTATTTAATACGTATAAAATAAGGTAATAATGAGCGATCCGCTGTGGCATACACCAAGTACTACCACCGTGTGGAGTGCAACTAGTATAGACCGGTACGTGAGTACCACTGTGGTATGTAAAGAGCGGCTGTTCTGATACTGGCAAAAATTAGAAATCCTACATTCCTAATGTTGTTTGGAGGCTTATCTTTATGACTCTAGAAAGGTACTTACAGATGACGAGGGTACACTGGAAGCTACCTGGGGACAGGGAAAATGCCCCCCACCCTAAGCCTCCTAGCTCCTCACCTTCGAATTCATATGATTTTGTTCAATGAATTTAAAAAAAAAATTATTAAATAGATAAAAACTGCTGAAAATAGGGATTACCAAAAACAATTCTAATCAACACCAGTACAGTAATCTAGATATTCATAGGGCATCTTCGAATTCCAAGATGCCGTTGAAACAAAATATTGTTTATACGTATCCTTTTTTATTGACTAATACATTTGACTACTATAAGCAATCACAAAAATAACGAACAGTGAAAAAAACTGTAGGAAACACACAAAAAGATTCGTTCAAATAAACGAAATTACCTTTGTTTTAAGCACTTATTTCTCCAAATATGATCATCCCATCGCAAATGTCTTCAAAACATTTTTTGTAGAGAATTTAGTAACCTTTCGAATGACAATCTTTTGCTTGCCAAGATTCCGAACCGTTTACGTGACATTAATGAAAATATACGAAGTTCCCAAAACTTTTCATGACTAAAAATGAAATATTTTATTTTAATCCTTCCTTTACTCCAAACGTAACCAAATTTTCAACATATTAGTTTTGATAAAATTTAAACATGCAGAAAAATTTTCAACTGAATCTCACGATTTTAAGTACCAAAATCAAAGACAAAAAGAACAGTTCGAATAAGCGAAATCAATTACCTTAAAGTTTTAAGCACATATTTCTCCGATTGACATCGCCTAATCAAAACATTTATCAGAATTTTTTTTGTAGAGCATTTAGTAAGCTTTCTAATGGTGATCATTCGTTTACCAAGATTCTCAATCTTTTTCGAGATATTAAGGAAAGTATACAAAGTTACCAAAAGTTTTTATGTCTGTTAATAAAATATTTTATTCTAACCCTTCCTTAACTCCAAACGTAACCAAAATTTCAACATATTTGTTTTAATGAAAGTAGAACATGCAGAAAATGTTTCAACTGAATCCCATGATTCTAAGTACCCAAACAAAAAACGGGATTAAAAAACTATTTTTTCAATTTTCTCAAAAACGGTTAATGCTATCGCCTTGAAAATGGTTTCATTCGTTTTCTTAGGCCAAGAAGCATACGATAAACGAGTACTTACAAGCTCATGAACTCAAAAACGTAAGCGTTACGATTTTTTTTTGCGCGAATTTCGCCCCAAACGCCATCTCCCAGTGGGCGGATTTTGCTGGTTAACGAACTTGACCTTTCCAATTAGACGAAAGATTTTTGTACCAAATTTCATCAAAATCGGACCATTCGTCTGGGAGCTAGAGAGCGAACAGACAAATATATATATATATATATATATATATATATATATATATATATATATATATATATATATATACACACAAATTTTAAACACTATCATTTTCGGTCTCTAGGGGTTGTGAAACGCAAAATTTTCTAGTCGGCACTTCCGGATTGCGTCATGAGATCAACCTTATAAGCGGGGTTCTTCCCTATGGGGGAGGGAGGAACCGCGCTAAAATGTTAAAACAAATATGAGTTGGTGCTGTCAAGAAAAATGTCTGGCCCACTCCATTTCAAATCTTAACCAAATTCTCTTTACGTTTACTTCTTAAGGTAATACAATTAGCTTCTTAGCTTAACATATCTAGTTTGCATACATCTAATTTTCTACCCTTGTCTTACACACTAATCAACTTGAGGTCATGTCTAATTCTAAAGAAATGTAAGCCATGTTTTTTAAAAGTGGAACTAACATCTATTTGTCATTTTAAAGAGATGTTGTATTAATTTGTTTAAGAAAGGAAGGATAAATGCTTTTAAAGAAGACAATATTTCTTCACCCTCTCTTGGCTTGAAATACAATGTCCTTTCCTGTCCCCACCTCCATATCTCGAAATGGAGTGGGACGAGACTACATGACTAGATAAACACCTTGGTCTTAAAAATCAAATTATACAATATTTGCAGGTCGAACTGAACTTCTTTTGCGCACAACAAGATGTTCTTACTGATAACAGGTATTATCATTTTGATACTGATACATTATTAGTTTAATAAAATAGCTTTATTAATTTTCGTAATATTAAAAAATGAGTTATTCAATTCATTTTGGCAATAATGCTGATTTTGTTACTTAAAAAAAATACAAACCATGGTATTTACAGGGATCTAGAAAGCCGTACAGGCAACTGAGGGAGGAAAATCGCTGCCTAATACTAAACTTAATTTATTATGGTGAACCCATTTATTGATTTTCCTGTAAAGGCATAACTTTTGCTTCTGTGCAAGGAACCTTGATATACATCGAGCCCCATTACTGATAACGATTTATTGTAAACATAAATTAAATGGGCCCCTTTATACTATTATTGAGTTGTCCGGAAAATAATGCAGGATTTTGGCATTAAAATAAAAAAAGTATTTTATAACGGGATTCGGTACTTACGTATTAGCGTCAAAGCAGGTTAAAGAGCCGGGTCTCAGAGAACTGGGTCTACACCGTGTCAGAGATATGGATCAAGGAGTCAAATCAGATTTCGCCAATATGGCGACGGAATTATCAACGATTTAGGTTAACTAGAGTTATAATATAACCTTTAGCTAGCGAAAACGCGTAGCACTTATATTAATAGCATAATTGCTATGCGTTTCTGCTCGCTCAAGATTATATCTAAACTCTAGTCAATCCAACTCGTTGATAATATAGATAAAGGATGGTTTTTCGCTAGATAATGGACTGATAAACAATTTGGCATCGCTTCGAAAAAGTAGCTTTCATCCTAGCTATTCTGATGTCGCTATCTCGCACAGAAACTGAAATCGCGTAACAAAAAAAAAAAAAAAAAAACAACAATTGCGTGGGTAAATAAAGCACAAATGAATTGCGTTAAAAAGACAAAGGGAACTAGATGGCTACTATAAACACAATAGATGATATCTCTGATAGTGATTGACCAATAGAAATGCGTTATCCATGATCCAGATCTCTGAACGAGACCCGCATCTTTAACCTGCTTTGACGCTAATACGTAAGTACCCGGGATTCTTAATTCAAAATAGTCTCCCATATTCTCAATACATTTCTCCCAACGTGTTGGTAACTTTTTATTACCATCTAAATAGAATTCAGAATTCTGAGAATTAATAAAGTCAATAAATGCATTCTCTAATTCCGTTCGATCCATAAATATTTTATGTTGTAAGTAGTGGTTCTGGCGCCTAAAAAAATGAAAGTCCGTCACGCAGGAGCTGCATAACTAAGCACTTTCCTCAGAATTTTTGTAGTGTAGACTACATTATTGAATAATTTAAAGTAAATAACCTATATAAATAAAAAAAAAAACGTGAATAGTTCAGCTCATTTACATTTCTTATGAGAACTGTTCAATTATTAATTTTGTAAATAATTTTTAAATACATGATACTGTACTACTTTAAAATAGACCTATATAGAACTTCATTTTCCGTATTTTGATCTGACGCAGGAACAGGATAGAGACCCTCAATGGTAGAAAGCGCTCCTTTTGGCGGCCTTTTGAACCTACGTCTGGTGGCTATTCTATTGAAATACATTTCAAAGTAAACCCTCCTTTCCGATTGACCGATTTAGCTCATTTTTATAGCAGTTCTTTCTCGTGAGTTACCCACGACATATACCGAGTTTCGTTACAATACAGCAGAAATTACGACCGGTATGAGTATATTAGTACTTTAGGTCCGGAGTAAACCCCCCCCCCCCTCGAAATAACCCGATTTAGTTTATTTTTACAACCCATTTTTCTCTGTTGATTACCTCCACGAATACCGAGTTTCATTGAAATTTACCAAAAACTACGGCTGGCATGGTCAAATTAGTGTTTTGGGTCCGGAGTAAACCCCCCCCCTCCCGGTGGACCGATTTTGGTGGTTAACGAACTCGTTCAATCGTTTGCTAATTGAACGCTATAAACCACGTTTTGTGAAGAAAAAACAAAAACTCTGGCCGCTATCGTGTTAACAGACACTCACACACACACGCACACACACACACACATATATATATATATATATATATATATATATATATATATATACAGGGTGTCCCAGCATATGTGTCCACCCCCTTTTCCTCCTAGAGTTGTTGGAATTTCGAAATGAAACTTGGTCGGTCATAGTTATGTTGCATGAGGTTTCTTTTGAAGGTTTAGTTGACTTTGTAACATTCTCCAGTTTTACTTATTGAGTTTCCAATGGCGGCAGGTATTTTTGTATGACGAATTCTGATAGAAAATTTAATTTTAAGACTAATTTATTCCGAGGCATCTTTTGATCCGACGCACCGTTTGCGCGTAAAACACAAAAAACTGAAAAATATCGCCCTTTTGTAGACAAATTCCTTTTTATCACTGAAACCAAGCCTTGTACGTAAAAACACCTCGATGCAAACGTTGTAGCCTATTAATTTTCCTTTCAGATGATACCAAGATCAAAGAGACTTACGGGAGAAGTTTTTCGTAATTGTTTGACAAATACTACCTTCATTATTGGAAGATATTCCACTGCAACAGCGCGGTAATATGTACACAGTGATGTGGGGTGGGTAAATACCCAGTGGGTAGGTAAATATAAATTGGGTATATACCCGGGTATTTACCCACAGGGAAGGTAAATACCCAAAAAGTGGGTATTTTCAGTTTTTGAGCTTGATACAACTTCTTCGAATATTTTTTGGTGCAAACAAGGACTGAAACTTACCCATTTGATCATAAAAACTTAATGTGTTCTTATTCAATAAAACACATTTTATTTGCTAAAATGTATATTTATTGCCGCCAACGTTTCGGCTTGCTATACAAGCCATCTTCAGGGCTGTAAAAACATATATGGTATACCAATGGTAAGGACAAAAAAAAAGGCTAGAAACATTAACATAAATATGAGAAACATTATTATACTATATATATATATATATATATATATATATATATATATATATATATATATGTATACATATATATATATATATATATATATATATATATTTATATTTATATTTTCAAGCATATAGGTACTCATATTTATGTTAATGTTTCTAGCCTTTTTTTTTTTGTCCTTACCATTGTTATACTATATATGTTTTTACAGCCCTGAAGATGGCTTGTATAGCAAGCCGAAACGTTGGCGGCAATAAATATACATTTTAGAAAATAAAATGTGTTTTATTGAATAAGAACACTGACCGAAACCCCGACGATCAACGCTTCCTACTTCCGAACGGTCGACCATATCTTCTCAAATAAAAACTTAATAAACATTAATACTTACCCAGTAATATTTTAAAGAAAGTTAAAAGTCGGTCCGGGTATTTATGAGTATACAACTTAATCTATATCTATGAATTTTCATGATTACTTTTACAGTGGGGAAGGCTAATTAATTTTAAAAAGGTTTTAATGAAGCCTATTCAATTATTAAGGACTTATTTAAATTTAAAAAAAAAGTCAAAACATTTTTAATGTTTATTATAATAGTTCAAAACCATTTTAAGTGGTTTGTGATCCTTGTTAATATTATTTGAAATTATGCTCATATAGTCGTAACAACTTTACAGTAAGCGGAAATCTCACCAGAAATGAAAAGGTAGCTTCTTGATGACAGAGTGTTTTGGATCCGAGTTGGGAAACTAGTTAACATCCTTGATCCAATTGTTGAACTTATCACTGCCAATCAGTTAAATGCCCCTTTGATCCACACAGTTCATAAGAGATTTAAGAATTACTGAAAACGTTTCAACAAGAAATCCCAGAATCTTCTCTTCAAAAAACGAAAGAAAAACTTGTGCTAACTAAATAGGAGAAACGCATTCAGTTTGGTGTTGGAAACGCACATCTTGCTGCAGACTTGTTGAACTCTTCTCTTCCATTTGTTTTGTGTGTGAGTTAGGCAGAAGCATGGGATTGAAATCAGTTGATCTTCGGAAAGACATAGCTGGCTATAGAGACCAAGAGGGATTATGGAAAAGATCCTTTGTTTGGGACGGTCTTGAAAACAACGACAAAGAAAATAACAAAATAAGTCCCATGTTTTGGTGGAGAGGCTTGAAAGGTATATGTGTTTTGATCAATTAAATCAAACTTAATTTGTGTTTTGAGAAATTGAGATAATCCTAGTCCAAAGTTTTGTGAATGCAGTACAGTAGTATCAAATTTAGGCAAACAACTTTTTTTATTGGTAGTCGGAAGGTCCATGGCAAATTTTCAGGTAATAATTTATTATTTATTAACCTCTCAGTGATCCTATTTTATAATTTATTATTGTTTTAATAGTTTCTCAGTGTTGCAATAGCTCTAAACTGGCAAGATCCATGAAATTTTACAATATTCGATTACTAAGTCGCGGTTTAGATAAATACCCGGGTATTTATGAAATTGGGTATTTACCCTAGGTATATACCCTGGGTATTTACCCTTAAGAATAAATACCCGGGTATTTTACAACACTGCATGTACATACAACTTGACGGTTGTCCCACACATTTTTCTTTGATAGTACGGAAAAAACTTCGCCAGTTAAAGGGGGGGGGCTGAGGGGGCTGCAGCCCCTCCCGAAATTTTGAATTGATGATAAAAACTTGTCGTAAAACCCTTAAAAATAAATTAAATAAGATCACTTAGTTCATAAAACATACTTTATTTTACGTTTAATAGCGTTTTAGTTGCCTAAAACTATTCCAAGCTCTAAATATTTAGTATTCCATACCCTGGAAATGGTCTCAGCCCCCCCCCCCGAACTTTTCCCAGCCCCACCCGAAATTGTTTTCTATATACGCCCATGTACAGAAGGATCAAGAAGAAGTACAAGAAAGATTGAGTAGAATACCCTGCCTAATGAAGCCTATACAGAATAATATGCCGAATAAAGCCTATCTAGTAGATACAGAAGAACAAATAACAAGTCTTGACGAATAACGAGTCAATATGTAGAATAATATACCTAATTAAGTCTATAGAGTAGATACAAATGGACCAAAAACAAGTCTTGATGAATCTTGTTTTTTTTTTTCTACTTAAATACTTTTTATCAATATTTAGTATATAACCTTTGTTGAAAACTATTGATTGCTAATTGATGAATCGGGTTACAACTAATTAGTCTTTATGTATATTTAGTATATAACCTATGTTTGGATCTGTGTTTTTGGGGTGCTCTCCGCCTAGGCTTTGTATTTGTGTCGGCAGATACCTGGGGTATATTTACAGCTGTTGAGGATTAACTCTTAGCAGTTAAATATCCTGCGGACGTTATGTTTGTACGGGCACTGACCCCACTCCCTATTCCTTCATAGTATCTAACCGTTGTGAAGTTTATTTTTTGGATTTAGGACTTAATATAGATATGTAGACTAAATCATAGCAAGAAGTCAACCTCCGTCGTCGGTTCTTAACTATGTAGACTCGCTAATGTTACCCAATCTTAGACACATCGTAATTAAAATCCACAGCAAAAACACGACATTTCATCAGAATCCCCTGCTAAATAAAACATATATAGAATAATATGCCAAATAAAGCCTATCTAGTGGATTAAAATAGAGGAAAAACGCCGTTCGTGGTGGTAGAAAATCTTAAAGGCATTTCGCTCAGAAATCTCCGAAATATTGTTACTAATTTTACGTATCCTGTTTTATAGCCGAATAGATTTATATTCTATAATCAATAAGAAAAAACTACTAACAATAAAAAACTATGGGCAACAGATGAAAATAGGGAATACTTAGAACAATTCAACACCAGTACTGTAATCTAGATATTCATACGGCATCTTCGAATTCTAACAAACAAAATATTGATTCTAATTATACGTATCCTGTTTACTGACAAATACATTTGACTGCTATAAGCAAGTACAAAAATAACGAGAAGTGAAAACAAAAACTGCGGGAATCACACAAATAGATCCGTTTAAATAAACGAAACTCCATCAAACATTTCTTCAAAACATTTTTTGTGGAGAATTCAGTAAGCTTTCGAACTGTTATATTTCACTTGCCACGATTTCCTAACCCTTTTCGAGATATTAAGGAAAATATACGAAGGGGGCCTAATAGATATTCATACGGCATCTGAGAATCCCAAGATTCCGCAAAAATAAAATATCGTTTCTAATTTTACGTATCCTGTTTTATTGGCAAATACATTTGACTACTATAAGCAATTTTTATTTTATTTTTATTTTAGTTTTTTCACCATTTGGTGACAAAACTTCGGCTCTGTTCCTAAATACACAATTCAAAAAGTACAAACAAAAGTGTCTGTCTGTTGATTAATAAATGTTCTGTCTGTTGATTATTGTGTGTATTGTTAAATGTTTTGTCTGTTTTCTTACATTAATCCAACAGAAAGAGAATATCTTTTGTTGGATTAATTCCCCAAAAACGCAATTCACTAAATGGTTGTTGTTATTTTTACTTTTTCAAATGTTGTTGTATAAATGTGTATGTATGAGGTATTTAATAATTTCAACAATGTACTGGCTATTATCAGAAAGTAAGTCAGTCAAATTTTAGGGTAATAAAAACAGAAAAGATGGAAGTCTAACCATAAACTGCCGTAACTTGTTTTCATGCAATAAATTCCTGAAATGTGATTCGTTCTATGGCCAAAGGATTGCGATAGCTCCACATAAATCTTTAAATACTACAAGAGGAGTGTTTCGCTGTGCCGAACTTGAAGAAGTGAATGATGAGGAAATATTGGAGGATTTAAAGAAACAAAATGTTCTTAAACTCCATAGAATTAAACCAAAACGAAAAACAGGTAGAACTGTTTTTGTAGTTACCTTCATGAATGCTTTTTTGCCTGAAAAGCTTAAAATTGCTTACATGTCTGTGCCTGTGCGTCCATACATCCCGATGCCACTCCGCTGTTTTAAATGCCATAAGATGAACCATACAGCTCGTTCTTGCAAGGTATCCAAGCAAATTTGTGGAAAGTGTGCAAAAGAAAAACATGAAGACACTTGCAAGAAAATTAAATGCTGTAATTGTGGATGGGATCATTTCACATGGGACAAATCCTGCGCAGTCTATCAAAAAGAATCGTCTATTGTCAGGAAGATGACTCTAGAAAAATTGTCCTATGTGGAAGCAAGAAGAAGACTGGAAGCAAGAGATACAAACACTTATGCCGAAAAAGCTAAATGCGTTTCTACAAATGACCGTAACTTGCTCGAGAGGATAGAAGAAATTTCCCAAAAAATGGAAAATATCATGAATTTACTGAACAGGGTGCCACTATCAGACAATTCATGGAAATAAGAGTCTTCAAGAAACGAAACCTTGAAGAATTCAACAAACCACTTTCAAAAAATAGAGCCTTTCTTAGCACAAATCCAGAAAAGATTAGAAGATATAGAAGGGAAAATGGCAACATCCGGACTTTCCAGTGCTACAGGAGGCTCAAGTCAGAATAACAAAACAGGAGGACTAAAAATTACTAACAGACTAACACGAACGACACATAACGATGAAATATTAGGGAAAACAGGTAAAACAAAAAACAGAAAGAAAACTTAACATGACAGAACATACAACCTACACTACACAGTCGAAATTCAATTCACTTAATGGATTTTATTATCTTTCTTTTAGAGGCATATGTCAATACTCCAATGGAATATAAATGGTTTACAGAGGCATTTTGAGGAGCTGTCATGTTTAAGACAAGAACATGGCTTTGAGGTTATTTGTCTTCAGGAAACTCATTCATGTCCCGGTAAGCAAATCTCCATACATGGCTATACTTCTTATTTTAGAGATTACACTCTGGGTGATAAAGCTTGTGGTGGTGTCTGCATCTATGTGAAGGACTCCATAAACTGTGAACCAATAAGATTGCTGACTACGGTCCAGGCTGTTGCAGTATCTGTATATATTCCCTTCAGAGTGTCCGTATGCTGCATCTATCTTCCACCTAGTGAACCGGTAGATGTACATACACTACAAGACTTAATTCTCCAACTTCCTATAAGCAATTGAAAACACTAGGGAATATGCCAAAGAACTCGGAGTAGGAGCCTCCACAGTTTTTAAGACATTTGAAGGAAATCGGCAAATCCAAAACTGACATTTCATACGGTACAGCCTGATATATTTTTAACAATGAATTGTTTTTCTTATTTTAATTAATCTGTTTTATTGTCAAATACATTATCCAACTATAAGCAACGAAAAAACATCAAAGAATAAAAACAAACAAAACGAACGGTTCGAATAAACGAAATCAATTACTTCAAAGTTTAAGCACTTATTTCTCCGATTGACATCGCCTAATCAAAACTTTCATCAGAACCATTTTTGTAGAACATTTAGTAAGCTTTCGCATGGTAATTCTCCGTTTGCCAATATTCTCAACCTTTTTCGAGATATTAAGGAAAGTATACAAAGTTACCAAAACTTTTTATGTCTGTTAATAAAATGTTTTATTCTAACCCTTCCTTAACTCCAAACGTAACCAAAATTTCAACATATTAGTTTTAATGAAAGTAGAACATGTAGAAAATGTTTCAACTGAATCCCTAACCAAAAAACGGTATTCAAAAATTATTTTTCCAATTTTCTCGAAAACGGTTAAAGCTATCGCCTTGAAAATGGTTTCATTCGTTTTCCTAGCCCAAGAAGCCTATAAAACGAGTACTTACAAGCATATGAACTCAACACCGTCACGCAGGAGCTGCATAACTAAGCACTTTCCTCAGAATTTGGGTAGTGTAGACTGCTTTCCAGAACAATTTGCTTAAAATATCCTACATAAATAAAATAAAAACATGAATAGTTCTCTTTTAATTTTGTAATGAGTAACTGATAAATTATTAATTTGCTTCCAGAGTTACGTTTACACATCGTACCTACTACACTACGTAATAAATACAAAAAACCTCATATTATCGTATTTTGATCTAACGCAGGAACCGGATACAGTCCCTCTAGCGCTCCTTGCGGCGCCTTTGTGAACCTATGTCCGGCTGGCTTTTCTATTAAAATATATTACAAAGTAAACCCCCCTTTCCGATTGACCGATTCAGCTCATTTTTACAACACTTCTTTCTCATGAGTTACCCACGACGTATACCGCGTTTTGTTACAATACAGCAGAAATTACGACCAGTATGAGTATATTAGTAATTTGCGTCCGGAGTAAACCCCCCCCTCCTAATGAACCGATTTAGTTTATTTTTACAACACATATTTACCTGTAGATTACCACTACGAATACCGAGTTTCGTCGAAAAAATATATCAATAATCACGGTTGGTAGTGGCGAATTGGTATTTTGGGTCCGGAGTAAACCCCCCCCCCCCTCCTAATGAACCGATTTAGTTTATTTTTACAAAACATATTTACCTGTAGATTACCACTATGAATACCGAGTTTTGTCGAAATATACCAAAAATCACGGCTGGTAGTGGCGAATTGGTATTGTCGGTCCGGAGTAAACCCCCCCTCCTTATGAACCGATTTAGTTCATTTTTATATCTCACTTTTCTCTCTATATTACCACTACGAGTACTAAGTTTTGATGAAATATAACAAATATTCCGGCTGAAATGGTCAAATTAGTGTTTTGGGTTCGGGGTAAACCCCCCCTTCCGGTGGACCGATTTTGGTGGTTAACGAATTCGTTCAATCGTTTGCTAATTGAATGCTATATACCAAGTTTCGTGGCGAAAAAACAAAAACTCTGGCCGCTATCGTGTTAACAGACACATATATATATATATATATATATATATATATATATATATGCATATATATATATATATATATATATATATATATATATATATATATATATATATATATATAAATATAAGATATATATAAATTTTAACGGGGGTCATTTTCGCTGTCTACTAG